>OY997266.1:9282027-9904876 GCA_963921465.1 Triticum timopheevii | reverse complement strand
GCGCTCTCTCACATACTCCTCTTCTTCTTCTTCCTCGTCCTCTTCTTCTTCTTCTTTTTCTTCTTCTCCTTCTTCTTCCTCTTCTTCTTCTTCCTCCTTGAAGTGTGCTTCCACAGTGCAAACTGCGCATAGCTCGTTAATTTGCATACGAGAAGAAGTCCGGAGTTGTAATAAGTTATTAAAAATAAAAAAGAGGTGCAATGCTCGTTAATTTGCTTCAAGCCTTTCGGAATTGTGTAAACTGCACTGCGCATAGCTCCATGCAGTCTACCGTATTCCTGAAGGCTTTGAAGCTAAGCAACGTGAGCATTGAGCCTCTTCTGCATCGTCTCTGCACTCAGGGCTTATAAACTGCTCCTAGTCCCTCTCACTTCGCAAGGTGGGACTAAAAAACAGCTTGCCATAACCTCATTAGTACCGGTTCGTGGTACGAACCGGCACTAAATGGTGATGGTGGGGCCATAGCCTGACCGCAGGCTGACACAACCTCTTTAGTACCGGTTCGTGGCATGAACCGGTACTAAAGGTTCGCCACGAACCGGTGCTATTGATCGCCGCCACGAACCGGCACTAGTGTACACATTAGTGCCAGCTGAAATTCCAACCAGCACTATTGTGCTTCACATTTGACCCTTTTTCTACAAGTGCTCAGACCTTCGGGTCCATAGTTAGTAGCTAGATGGCTTCTTCTCTCTTTTTGGATCTCAATACAATGTTCTCCCCCTCTCTTGTGGAGATCTATTCGATGTAATCTTCTTTTTGCGGTGTGTTTGTTGAGACCGATGAATTGTGGGTTTATGATCCAGCTTATCTATGAATAATATTTGAATCTTCTCTGAATTGTTTTATGTATGATTGAGTTATCTTTGCAAGTCTCTTCGAATTATCCGTTTGGTTTGGCCAACTAGATTGGTAGTTCTTGCAATGGGAGAAGTGCTTAGCTTTGGGTTCGATCTTGAGGTGTCCTTACCCAGTGACAGAAAGGGTTGCAAGGCACGTATTGTATTGTTGCCATCGAGGATAACAAGATGGTTTTTTTAATCATATTGCATGAAGTTATCCCTCTACATCATGTCATCTTGCTTAAGGCGTTACTCTGTTTTTAACTTAATACTGTAGATGCATGCTGGATAGCGGTCGATGAGTGGAGTAATAGTAGTAGATGCAGAATCGTTTCGGTTTACTTGTCTCGGACGTGATGCCTATATACATGATCATACCTAGATATACTCATAACTATGCTTAATTCTGTCAATTGCTCAACAGTAATTTGTTCACCCACCGTAGAATACTTATGCTCTTGAGAGAAGCCACTAGTGAAATCTATGGCCCCCAGGTCTATTCTCATCATATCAATCTCCATTACTTTAATACTTGCTTTGTTTTTACTTTGCCTTTTACTCTTCACTTTGCATCTCTATATCAAAAATACCAAAAATATTATTTATCATCTCTATCAGATCTCACCCTCGTAAGTGACCGTGAAGGGATTGACAACCCCTAATCGCGTTGGTTGCGAGTAGCTATTGTTTTGTGCAGGTACGAGGGACTTGTGCGTGGCCTCCTACTGGATTGATACCTTGGTTCTCAAAAACTGAGGGAAATACTTACGCTACTTTGCTGCATCATCCTCTCCTCTTCGGGGAAATCCAACGCAGTGCTCAAGAGGTAGCAATCCCATCTTGGAGCCTTCGCCAGTGCTCTGCCGGAGGGGAAATCAACCACGGAGGGCTTCTACATCAACACCATAACCCCTCCGATGAGTTGTGAGTACTTTACCACAGACCTTCGGGACCATAGTTATTAGCTAGATGGCTTCTTCTCTCTTTTTGGATCTCAATACAATGTTCTCCCCCTCTCTTGTGGAGATCTATTCGATGTAAACTCTTTTTGCGGTGTGTTTGTCGAGATCCGATGAATTGTGGGTTTATAATCAAGTTTATCTATGAGAAATATTTGAATCTTCTCTGAATTCTTTTATGTATGATTGAGTTATCTTTGCAAGTCTCTTCGAATTATCACTTTGGTTTGGCCTACTAGATTGATCTTTCTTGCCATGGGAGAAGTGCTTAGCTTTGGGTTCAATCTTGCGGTGTCCTTTCCCAGTGACTGTAGGGGCAGCAAGGCACGTATTGTATTGTTGCCATCGAGGACAAAAAGATGGGGTTTATATCATATTGCTTGAGTTTATCCCTCTACATCATGTCATCTTTCTTAATGCGTTACTCTGTTCTTTATGAACTTAATACTCTAGATGCAGGCAGGAGTCGGTCGATGTGTGGAGTAGTAGTAGTAGATGCAGGCAGGAGTCGGTCTACTTGTTACGGACGTGATGCCTATATACATGATCGTGCATAGATAATCTCATAATTATTCGCTTTTCTATCAATTGCTCGACAGTAATTTGTTCACCCACCGTAATACTTATGCTATCTTGAGAGAAGCCACTAGTGAAACCTATGGCCCCCGAGTCTATCTTTTATCATATAAGCTTTCAATCTACTTTTATTTGCATCTTTACCTTTTGCATCTATATAATAAAATACCAAAAATATATTTATCTTATCATACTATCTCTATCAAATCTCACTTTCACAAGTGGCCTGAAGGGATTGACAACCCCTTTATTGCGTTGGTTGCGAGTTCTTTGTTTGTTTGTGTAGGTGTATGGGACTTTCGACGAGCCTCCTACTGGATTGATACCTTGGTTCTCAAAAACTGAGGGAATACTTACGCTACTCTGCTGCATCACCCTTTCCACTTCAAGGAAAACCAACGCAAGCTCAAGATGTAGCAAGAAGGATTTCTGGCACCGTTGCCGGGGAGGTCTTCGCTCAAGTCAAGACATACCAAGTACCCATCACAAACTCATCTCCCTCGCATTTACAGTATTTGCCATTTGCCTCTCGTTTTCCTCTCCCCCACTTCACCCTTGCCGTTTTATTTGCCCTCTCTTTCCCAATCTCTCTCTTTTTTTTCTCTTGCCTTTTTCTGTTTGATTGTGTGTTGGATTACTTGTTGCCATGGCGCAAGATAAAACCAATTTGTGTGATTTCTCCAATACCAATAATAATGATTTCCTTAGTACTCCGATTGCTCCTCTCAATGATGTTGAGTCTTGTGAAATCAATACTGCTTTGCTGAATCTTGTTATGGAAGATCAATTCGCCGGCCTTCCTAGTGAAGATGCCGCTACTCATCTAAACAACTTTGTTGATTTGTGTGATATGCAAAAGAAGAAACATACGGATAATGATATTGTTAAATTGAAGTTATTTCCATTTTCACTTAGAGATCGTGCTAAAGTTTGGTTTTCGTCTTTGTCTAAAAATAGTATTGATTCTTGGAACAAGCGCAAAGGTGCTTTTATCTCTAAGTATTTTCCTCCCGCTAAGATTATCACTCTTAGGAACAATATTATGAATTTTAAACAACTTGATCATGAGCATGTTGTCCAATCTTGGGAAAGAATGAAATTGATGATTCACAATTGCCCTACTCATGGTTTGAATTTATGGATGATCATACAAAATTTTTATGCCGGTTTGAACTTTGCTTCTAGAAATCTTTTAGATTCGGCTGCGGGAGGCACATTTATGGACATCACGTTAGGAGATGCTACAAAACTTCTTGATAATATTATGTCCAATTATTCTCAATGGCACACCTAAAGATCTTCTAGTGCATGCTATAGAAGTAATCAATGTTTTGAGTGGAAAGATGGATGAACTTATGAAGATGTTTGCTACTAAAAATACTTCTCTTGATCCCAATAATATGCCTTTGTCTACTTTGATTGAGAATAATAATGAATCTATGGATGTGAATTTTGTTGGTAAAAATAGTTTTGGAAACAATGCTTATAGAGGAAACTTTAATTCTAGACCGTTCCCTAGTAATTCCTCTAATAATTATGGAAATTCCTACAATAATTCTTATGGTAATTTCAATAAGATGCCCTCTGATTTTGAGAATAGTGTGAAAGAGTTTATGATTTCTCAAAAGAATTTTAATGCTTTGCTTGAAGAGAAATTGCTTAAAAATTGATGATTTGGCTAGAAAGAAAGTCAAATTACCTTAGGAATCTATCATGTGGGCTACTTATGAATTGAGTGCCAAAGATGGCACTACTTAGATCTAGCTTCGCTTTTATGCCTAGCTAGGGGCGTTAAACAATAGCGCTAGTTGGGAGGCAACCCAATTTTATTTGTGTTTTTTGTTTTTGTTCATGTTTAGTAATAAATTTTTCATGTACCTTATGTTTAGATGTGTTTTTATATTTTAATTAGTGTTTGTGCCAAGTAGAACCTATAGGATAACCTATGATGATAGTTGATTTGATTCTGCTGAAAAACAGAAACTTTGCACGCACGAATTTAATTTTGTTAAATCACAGAAACGTGATTTTGCGTTGATTCTTTTTGCTGCTGATCAATAAACAAATTGTCCAGGACTTCCTATTTTGGTAGGAGTTTTAGATTTCTATAAGTTTGTGTTACTTACAGATTTCTACAGACTGTTCTGTTTTTGACAGATTCTGTTTTTCGTGTGTTGTTTGCTTATTTTGATGCATCTATGGCTAGTAAAATAGTTTATAAACCATAGAGAAGTTGGAATACAGTAGGTTTAACACAAAAATAAATAAAGAATGAGTTCAATACAGTACCTTATGTGGTGGTTTTGTTTTCTTTCACTAACGGAGCTTATAAGATTTCCTGTTAAGTTTTGTGTTGTGAAGTTTTCAAGTTTTGGGTAAATCTTTGATGTACTATGGAATAAGAAGTGGCAAAAGCCTAAGCTTGGGGATGACCATGGCACCACAAGATATCCAAGAATAGCCAAAAGCCTAAGCTTGGGGATGCCCCGGGAAGGCATCCCCTCTTTCGTCTTTGTTCATTGGTAACTTTACTTGGAGCTATATTTTTATTCGCCACATGATATGTGTTTTGCTTGGAGCGTCGTGTATTATATTAGTCTTTGCTTTTTAGTTTACCACAATCATCCTTGCTGTACACACCTTTTGGGATAAGCCTACTTGATTGAATTTGTTAGAATATGCTATGTGCTTCACTTTTATCTTTTGAGCTTGATAGTTTTTGCTCTAGTGCTTCACTTATATCTTTTAGAGCACGGCGGTGGCTTACTTTTGAAGAAATTGCTAGTCTCTCATGCTTCACTTATATTATTTTGAGAGTCTTTTAGAACAGCATGGTATTTGCTATGGTTATAAATTTGTTCCTAGAATGATGAGCATCCAAGTTGGGTATAATAAAAACCATCATAGAAAGTGCATTAAACACTAGGATCAATTTGATGCTTGATAATTGTTTTGAGATATAAAGGTAGTAATGTTAGAGTCATGCTAGTGGGTAATTATGAAATTGGGAAATACTTGTATTGAGGTTTGCAAGTCCCGTAGCATGCACGTATGGTAAAAGTTGTGTGACAAATTTGTTGCATGAGGTGCTCTTTTGATTGTCTTCCTTATGAGTGGCAGTCGGGGACGAGCGATGGTCTTTTCCTACCAATCTATCCCTCTAGGGGCATGGGTATTAGTACTTTGCTTCGAGGGCTAAGTAGACTTTTGCAATAAGTATATGAGTTCTTTATGATAATGTGAGTCCATGGATATACGCACACTCATCCTTCCACTTTGATAGCCTCTTTTATACCGCGCAACTTTCGCTGGTATCACACCCATTATTTACCTTCCTCAAAACAGCCACCATACCTACCTACTATGGCATTTCCATAGCCATTCCGAGATATATTGCCATGCAACTTTCCACCGTTCCGTTTATTATGACACGTTCCATCATTGTCATATTGCTCTTTGCATGATCATGCCGTTGACATCGTATTTGTGGCAAGGCCACCTTCATAATTTTCATACATGTCACTCTTGATTCATTGCATATCCCGGTACACCACCAGAGGCATTCATATAGAGTCATATCTTGTTGTAGCTTTGAGTTGTAAATCAATAAAAGTGTGATGATCTTCATTATTAGAGCATTGTCCCAGTGAGGAAAGGATGATGAAGACTGTGATTCCCCCACAAGTCGGGATGAGACTTCGGACTTTAAAAAAAAGGAAAAGGCCAAAAAAGAGAAAGGCCAACGAAAAAAAGAGAAAATAAATAAAATGAGAGAAAAAGAGAGAAGTGACAATGCTACTATCTCTTTTTCCACACTTGTGCTTCAAAGTAGCACCATGATCTTCATGATAGAGTCTCCTATGTTGTCACTTTCATATACTAAGTGGGAATTTTTCATTATAGAACTTGGGTTGTATATTCCAATGATGGGCTTCCTCAAAATGCCCTAGGTTTTCGTGAGCAAGCGAGTTGGATGCACACCCACTTAGTTTCTTTTGTTGAGCTTTCATATATTTATAGCTCTAGTGCATCCGTTGCATGGCTATCCCTACTCACTCACATTGATATCTATTGATGGGCATCTCCATAGCCCGTTGATACACCTAGTTGATGTGAGACTATCTTCTCCCTTTTTGTTGGGGATATAACTATTGAGTATAAACCGCCCAGGAGGGGCCGGTTTACACTCAACCGTATTGAAGCCCATGAAGACTCAGAAGATGGCGCTTTACTATGAAGCTTAGAGGCCCGGAGCCCAGTTGCGGATTAGGGCCCATAATAGCAAACCGCCATGGTTATGTAAACTCTTGTAAGTTAGGAAAGGGGAGACCGAGCCGGACCCTTGTATGAGTCGGCCTCGGGACTCTGTAGACCGGCTAGGCGTCAACCTATGTATATAAAGGGACGACCCGACAGCGGTTCAGGGACAACAGACAGCAACTCGAGACTCAGGCAAAGCGTATTCGCTCCCTGATCATCGAAACCCAATCAATCCCATCACAACTAGACGTAGGCTTTTAACTTCATCAAAGGGGCCGAACTAATATAAAACTCCCGTGTCCCTTGTCCGGTTTAACCCCTTCGAGCTAACCCATAGCGATGGCTCCATGACTAAGTCCTTTCATGAGGACATCTGACGTGTTAATTCCACGACAGTTGGCGCCCACCGTGGGGCTATCACACGATGGTGTCGAGTTCTTGAAGGGCTGCTATGAAGGACTCAAGGGGTACGTGATCAGCCGGATGACCAAAAGTCGTCACGGAAAGCTTTACATCGACGATGAAGGATGGGGCCCCGAGGTCGGCTCAATCGAGTACGAGTATCGGGTCCCCTTTGGCAGAATTCACGTCTTCATCAACAAGATCGCTGAACCGGGCCCTGAGCCGGACATCTACACCGACCTCGTCGAGACGGCTCAGTGTGCAAGCCCTGCCCAGGTGAAGCCCGCCATGAAGCGTGTGTTCGTCGGATGTGTCCATGAGATCGGATCTGAACTAGTGTCTGAAGGTGAGACTGTTATTTATTCTGATGACGAGTAGTCCACTGGTGAAACCGAGTCCCTGTACGAAGTTCAGGATGGTGTGTTCGAACGATATTCCGATGGTAACAGTATTCCGGACCTCCTTGAACCGCCAAGTTGGGTTGCTGTTTTCATGGCTGGAACACAACCCACTCTACAGTGTTCGTCCAACGCCGCAATGAATACCGAATCAGCAGCCGTGGCAGGAGGCCCGGCGCACCGACCGGCTCAAGTCCTCTCCGGTTTGATGGACGCCTGGGCACCTTGTTGACCACGGCAGTTACCCCGGAGACGCAGGATCAGCATAATGCGAATATTGCGAAGCTGAAGGACCAGATAACACAGGCCAATGAGGATCTAGCAACGAAGGACGCTAGGTTGACTGAAGAACAGGCCACTTTGGATGCCCAGTCACAACAGATACAGGCGCAGAATTACCGACTCCTATTGGATCAGAATGCAACACATGACGTAATGCGGAGAAAGTATCGGTCACGTCTGCCATCAGTCTACGAGGGAATGAATCTTTTCAACACGCCAGGGGCTGGGCCAAGTAATCCGGTAGCAACAAACCGGACCAACGCACCGAAGGCAGCACCAGATCAACCACGGACAATGGAACCACCTCGATGAACGGATAACCCGCCGCAATACGTGCCTACTCCACCGGGTGACTTCTCGAGTCCTTTGGATAATATGTTTGCTGCAGCATCTCGCTTGGCAACTATTCTGATGGAGGGCGATTCACTGGCAACAATTGAGACACGGAGGGCCAGAGATCTTCTTCAAACCGCCGTGGTGCAGCAGCAGGCTTATTCCTACAGTCGAGATAGAATTCATTCGACTCCTCGTCCGAGTAAAACTTACAGTAGGCACATGGATGAACCGGAAGTGTCTAGCACTGCACGGCACCGGAATGTTCCCCAAAGTCCCAATCTGGCACGTGGTGAAGTAAATGCTCAGGATGTGGTGGATAATGGCAGGGCACGAAGGGAGGCCACTTTGACGGCACAACATGCGGGTCGTTATCAACCCGCGCCGGTTCAACCTGTGGCGTCAGTAGACCGTGGTACCGGGCTAGCCTTTAGCTCCTGGGGAGTGCCTTGTCTCATTCCGGCTCTACGCAATGTGCGACTGCCTAAAGATTTCAAGGGTCCATGTAAAGTGCCGAATTACACGGCGGATCAACCACCTGAGGCATGGGTCGAAAGTTATGAGATGGCAATGGAGATGCTGGACGTGGATGAAGCAGCTTGTGCAAAGTATTTCACGATGATGTTGGAAGGGACAACCCATACTTGGTTGAAAAACTTACCAGCTAACTCCATCAAATCGTGGTACTAGTTGAAGGCCCAGTTTATAGCCAATTTCAAAGACACATGCAAACAGCCCATGTCTATGGTGGATCTGGATGCCTGTGTTCAAGGGGAGAACGAGTCAACCACTCATTGGGTGCGCCGGGTCTCAGAAGTCTTGCATTCTTCAGACCGGATTAACGCTGGTCAGGCAATCATCACTCTGGAATGCAATTGCCGGTTTAAGTCACTAAAGATGAAGTTGGGACGGCCCAAGCGCCATTGCGATGACTTGGGCACCCTCATGGCCGCCTTGGTCAAATATGCCGATTCTGATAATACCAAGGATCCCGATTCTGGTGAGGAGAAACCGGAGAAGGGAAAGAAGAAT
Source organism: Triticum timopheevii (assembly GCA_963921465.1). Lineage (NCBI taxonomy): Eukaryota > Viridiplantae > Streptophyta > Magnoliopsida > Poales > Poaceae > Triticum > Triticum timopheevii. Next base: position 9,895,792 of record OY997266.1, on the reverse strand, counting down.
GGCGGTGCCAAGGGACAACAACACAACCAAGGAGGCCATGGGAACAACGGTAAGAGTAAAGCGGATTCAGATTTTGTGGCTAACGCTAATGTGCAGCGTCATAAGGGTAAACCGCCCCAGCGCGGCGGCGGAATGAATCTGGAGCGTTTGTTGAATCAGCCCTGCCCAAAGCATGGGACCAAGGAGGTTCCTGCAACACATCTCTGGAAGGATTGTCACATTATGAAGGAGTTCAAAAACTCTGATCTTTTTCGATATGATCAGGGGCCATCAGGCGGTTCAGGTCCAGGTTTTCATGGTGGTGGCGGTTCAAGCTCTGGATTTCAGAATAATCAGGGCAACCAGAATAACCAAGGTGGTAACAACCAGCAGAATAATCAAGGGAATCAGCAACAGTCGGGGTACCAGAGTCACCCAAAGCAGTTGAATGGTGGGCAGTATCATGTGTTCACTACTAGTTTGTGCAAGCGTGATCAGAAGCTTCACAAGAGGGCAGTTAATGCCGTTGAGTTGGCAGTACCACGTTATCTGCGGTGGTCCGAACAACCTGTTGTGTGGAGTAGGGAGGATCATCCGCCCCGAGTTGACAATCCAGGTCACCTGGCTTTGGTGGTGGCACCTCAGATGGGAGGTTATAAGTTCACCAAGGTACTCATGGATGGAGGAAGCAATATCAACATTCTGTATTATGAGACCTTCCGTCGCATGGGGTTGACAGACAAGAGTCTTAAACCATCCAACACCGTTTTTCATGGTGTGGTACCAGGTAAATCGGCATATCCTGTTGGTAAGATCATTTTGGAAGTTGTGTTTGGCGATGAGCACGATTCCCGGTCTGAGACATTAACCTTTGAAGTGGTGAGGATCCAGAGCCCGTACCACACACTCTTTGGGCGACCGGCTTATGCAAAGTTCATGGCAAGGCCATGTTATATTTACTTGCATCTCAAGATGCCGGGTCGTAAAGGGACCATTACGGTTCACGGAAGTCGTAAAATCGCTTTGGATTGCGAGGAAGGTGATGCGGCCTATGCTGAGTCGGTTTGTGCTACAGAGGAGCTGAAGTTTTATAAGGAAAATGTTGATCCGGCCGACATGACCCCTTTGAAGAAGCCCACCACTGAGCATGACCCAACCCTGCATTTCAAACCGGCTGATGAGACTAAACTTGTTGACTTCGTTCCTGGTGATTCGTCTAAGCAGTTCAGCATCAGCACAAATCTGGATCCGAAATAGGAAAGCACGCTCATCGAGTTCATCCGTGAGAACCGGGACATTTTTGCATGGAAGCCTTCTGACATGCCAGGTGTACCGAGGGAACTCGCTGAGCACACTCTTAATATTGATCCCAAGTTTAAATCGGTCAAGCAATTTCTTCGGCACTTTAATGAGGAAAGACGCAAGGAAATTGGTGAAGAGGTAGCCCGGCTGTTGGCTGCTGGGTTTATCGTTGAAGTATTTCACCCTGAATGGTTGGCTAATCCGGTGCTTGTTCTTAAGAAAAACGGCACTTGGCGTATGTGTGTGGACTACACCGATTTGAATAAAGCTTGTCCCGCCGATCCCTTTGCTCTCCCGCATATTGATCAGATCATTGATGCGACGGCGGGTTGTGAGCGCCTGAGTTTCCTAGATGCTTATTCATGTTATCATCAGATCAAGATGGCAGTTAAGGACCAGGAGAAGACAACATTCATCACTCCCTTTGGAGCCTTCTGCTATGTTTCTATGCCCTTTGGGCTTAAGAGTGCCCAGGCAACTTATCAGTGTTGTGTGCAAAATTTTCTTCACACGTAGATTGGGCGTAATGTTCATGCCTATGTGGATGACATTGTGGTAAAATCCAGGAAGAAGGAAACACTGATAGATGACCTCAAGGAGACGTTTGACAATCTTCCGGTTTACAAAATGATGCTCAATCCGGATAAATGTGTTTTGGTGTTCCGGCAGGCAAGCTCTTGGGCTTTCTGGTATCCAATAGAGGCATTGAGGCTAATCCGGAAAAAATCAAAGCGATTACATCCCTGGCTAAACCGAAGTGTATCAACGATGTTCAGCGTCTGGCGGGTCGGATTGCAGCCCTTAGCCGGTTTATCAGCCGTTTGGGAGAGAAGGCAATTCCTTTGTATCAGATGTTGAAAAAGACAGACGATTTCGTTTGGAGTGACGCAGCTAATGCGGCTTTTGAGGAGTTAAAGCGGCAGTTGGTTGAACCACCGGTTCTTGCAGCTTCAGTTGATAATGAGCCCTTGCTATTATACGTAGCTGCCAATGCCTGAGCGGTCAGTGTGGCAGTTGTGGTTGAACGTAAGGAGGCTGGGAAGGAGTATCCGGTTCAACGACCGACATATTACATCAGTGAAGTCCTGATCGAGTCAAAACAACGCTATCCACATTGGCAGAAGTTGGTGTATGGAGTTTTTATGAAAAGTCGAAAGCTCAAACAATACTTTCAAGGTCATCCCATCATAGTGGTTAGTTCTGCTCCTTTGGGTGATATAATTCAAAACAGGGAAGCAACTGGCCGGGTTGCAAAGTGGGCAGTTGAGCTTGGTCCACATGGTTTGAAGTATGTGCCTCGAACAGCCATCAAATCCTAGACACTTGTGGATTTTATCAATGATTGGACCGAGTTGCAAGCACCAGAGGACAAACCGGATAATACATACTGGACTATTCACTTCGATGGATCCAGGCAATTGGAGGGCTCGGGGGCTGGAATTGTCCTTACTTCCCCTCGAGGTGATAAAATTTGCTATGTTCTCCGCTTGATGTTTCCCTATACTAATAATGCAGCTGAGTAGGAAGCTTTACTCCATGGTCTCCAGGTGGCTAAAGAGATGAACTTAAGTCGAGTTCGTTGTTTTGGAGATTTTGATCTGGTGGCTCAGCAAGTTTCTGGTACTTGGGATTCCAAGGATCCACTCATGGCGGGCTTACAGACGTGAGGTGGATATTGTGGCGGGTCACTTCAAAGGGTATCAGGTTGAGCATATCGATCGGCGCAAAAATGAAGCAGCAGGCACTTTAAGCCGGCTTGGATCTCAGCGCAAACCGGTACCTCCCAATACCTTTTTAGATATCTTGCATAACCCGTCTGTTAAGTTGCCTACAGAAGAAGACTTGGCTGTTCCTGATCCGGAGGCTCAATTGGTGGCCACTTTACATGTTGTGCCGGATTGGACGGTTCCATATCTGGCGTACATGAACCGGGGCGAGTTACCAGATGATGAATTCCTGGCTCGGCAGATAGTCCGGCAATCCAAGTCCATGGTTATTCACAATGGCGAGTTACACCGCTGTAGCGTTTCAGGCGTATTTCAACGTTGTGTTTCTCCGGAAGAAGGCCAAGAGATCCGACGGGAAATACATGAAGGGGATTGTGGTCATCATGCCGGTTCAAAGTCCCTGGTTGCAAAGGCTTTTCGACATGGGTTCTACTGGTTGACAGCTTATGCTGATGCGGAGGATTTGGTAAAGCGATGTGATGCTTGTCAGAAATTTTCACGCAGAGCTCATGTTCCGGCTCAAGAACTACGGATGATTCCTATGACTTGGCCTTTTGCCACTTGGGGGCTTGATATGGTGGGACCCTTTAAGCGTTCCAAAGATAAGAAGACCCACCTATTGGTGGCGGTTGATAAATTCACCAAGTGGGTTGAAGCGGAGCCTGTCAGCAAGTGTGATGCGGCTACGATGGTTCGGTTTTTCAAAAAGATTATCTTCCGCTTTGCTTTTCCACACGGCATCATCACAGATAATGGCATAAACCTTTCTAAAGGTGAGATGGAAGATTTCTGTCAGAGAGAGCACATCTGGCTTGACTTAGCATCTGTGGCGCACCCTTAGTCCAACGGGCAAGCAGAGAGAGTCAACCAAGAAATTTTGAAGGGTATTAAACCCTGACTCATGATTCCCTTGAAGCGGACGCCAGTTTATTGGGTGGAAGAGTTGCCTTCTATTTTATGGAGCATCAACACCACCCCAATCGCTCAACTGGATACACACCTTTCTTCATGGTGTACGGGGTAGAGGCGGTCCTTCCAAGTGATATTCGTCATGACTCACCCTGAGTTGCTAATTATGTTGAAGCAGACAACGAGCAAGCACGCCAAGAGGCGCTGGACCTGTTAGATGAGAAACGGGACATGGCTTTGTCTCGATCGACAGTTTATCAACAAGACCTCCGGCGTTATCACAGCCGCTGGGTTAGGACAAGAACCTTTCAAGAAGGCGACTTGGTGCTTCGGCTCACAAGTTATCCCCACCTTGGGAAGGGCCCTTTGTGGTCAGCAAAAATCTGCACAATGGATCATACTACCTCATTGACGTTCAAGACAACTCACACAGCTCTGAGGAGGAGACCCGGCGGCCGTGGAACATAGCTCTCCTACGACCTTACTACACTTGAGCCATAGGCTTTTCTTATGTACATATTTCCACAATGTATATATTATGATCAATAAAGTAAACCCGCATCCTTTCTATAAGCAGGGACTCTGCTGTTTTTTCTCAAATGAGTTACATGGGGGCTTCAGCTGACAAAGCGGAGTACTACTTGTTAAACCGGCTATCATGCCACAATACAGCTTGGGAGCTTCACACCCAAGGGGCCAAAGAGAGTCTGGATGCTACGCACAGCTCAAACATAGGCACCCAATGAGCACAGCTCATCATGTTACTTGGGGGCTCCTTGTGTCAAATACCAAGGAGTTTGAAAGGACCCTTGTAGCTGGGTATCGACCCACAGCTTGGAAGCCTGGTATATTTACCTAAAACCCCGGGTTAACCTGCCTTCATCAAGTAAGCCACTCCTATCCAGGTAATCCTAGCATGACCCTCCGAACGTTTGACAGTTACTCTCATTGAGACCCTGAACTTGTCAAAGTTAAAATGGTGATTGGTTAGTTGGAGGCCCATCTTAAAAGGCTTTATCAAATGGTTTAACTCAGCAGCCTGGCAGCCCATGAAAAGCCTCGAATTTGGGCCTGGCAGCCCATGAAAAGCCTCGAATTTGGGCCTGGCAGCCCTTGAAAAGCCTCGACTACACGGTTTTATTTGCGTTTATCATTTTTCCTTTGATAAATTCTATGTTAAATCAGTGTCTGACCTGGTATGTCTTTTCAGTCATCTTATTAGCCCGGTGTTTTTTAAACCGGCTTGGCTTTGACTACTTGTCGCCAGACCTTATCAAATCGGAATTTCATAACCCGGCCTGGCTTTGACTACTTGTCGCCAGTTTTGATCATCGGAGGTTCATTATAACCCGATATGACTTATTATACGCCATCAGCACATGATGGAGTTATTCAAAATTCCAGATTTGGGTCTTCACCCTTATTACAATCACAGTTGGTAAACCAACTAACGTGATATTACATCACATACATAGGGATTGCATACTATGATATATGAGCCAACATTGAAATTTTCATGACGGATCACATAAAGTATTTCCCACTGCACGATGGTAGCAGATCAAAGTATTGTTGCTACCCTATTACAAGGCGCCTAACGGCCCAAAATATGGAATTGTCTTAAACCGGACAATTTCTGCAATATCAACCGGATTGCCGGATCAAGCATCATCGGCATGTTGACGAGAAGTGGATGGGTCATCTGGTGTTGGTTCAACCTCCTCCTCCCCATCCAGTGGCTGGAAATCAGTGGTGGTCCAGTCAATCCGGGTTAAGGCCTGAAAGACAACCTCTTCACTTATAAGATCAGTCGGATCAACGTCAGGGGCGTAAGTGTGCTTACGGGTTGGCGGAATAAGATTTTGCACTTCCAGAATGACAGCCTGAACCCGTTTGTTGTCAGCATCATAAAAGGACCAGTGAACCATCAAGTTTGCTTCTTCTGCCAACTGACTCGCCAGAGGACGCATCTCCCTTGTCACACGTTTGAGGACGTCATTATCAAACACTGCCCCATTTTCTTGTTCACTGGGAAAGCCCTTGGCAATATCGATCGGATCAAGGTCAGCTATCCATGCCTTGGCTCGGCTGAGTGCTAACAAAGCGCCAGCCCTGGCAGCGGATCGCTTCACCTCTTCTATCTATGCTGGCGTCATAGATAACCTAGCCAGAGTGTCCTTGATCAGTGTCGGGGCCGCATTGTCATAAGAAGTTGCGCAGATAACCCGTTGGGCACCGGTATACAGCTGTTCAATCAGCGTATAGGCGGCCTTGAGCTTCATCCGCATATCAGAGCCCAGATGAGCAATGCTGCTACCTACAACGGTTTAAGGATTTCACGTTAAACCGGCAAAATTTCAAAGCGGAATTTTCATAAAGCCTTGGCAAACGGTACTTACCAAATATTGCAGAAGTCATGGCATTGACTTGGCGCTTTAATCCAGTAAGCTCTTCCGTCACCGGTTTAAGAGCCGATTCAGCGTCTTCCGCCCGCTTCAGCAATCCAGCCTTTTCGGTATCCCAGTTAGCCCGCTCAGACTTGAACCACTCTTTGAGCTGCTCCATGGTGGTTAAGGCGGTTTTCAATTCATCCCTGGCCTTGGTGGTTTCTACTTGTTGGGTTTTCAGATTTTCTTGAAGATCGGCAATTTGAGAGACTTGTTGATTTATCTCACTCTGCAGCAGTAAGAAGAGCATGTCAATACCTTTTTGAAAGTCCCAAGTATACAACCAGTTATACACTTGGCACTTGGGGGCTAATGTGGATCACCTTTTTCTACTGATTGTTTAAAGTCCCAAGGATTAATACAAGTTTTAATCTTGGCACTTGGGGGCTAATGGGTGTTTGATCAACAAATACACAAGGAAATCAACAAAGTACAGTATGGAATATACAAAGTCCCGGTTTGACTCTCTAAGACAAACCGGCCCTTGGGGCTACAATGCAATGAAGGTACAGAATAAAGGATCAAACGGTTTACCTCATAGCGCTCCTTCATCAAATTTATCAAACTGGCTTTATAGTCTCGGCTGGTGAAGAGATGGTTTAAGAAACCAGAATGAAGGTCCTGAGCAGATAAATCAGCATAGTCTGACAAGCCGGTTTTGCTTTTCCCCTTGTTCATAAACGCAAATTCATCCTTGGCAGAATGCTTGGATAAAGCAACTGGATTGCCTGGGTGGTATATGTCGTGCCAGTAATAACAACATCATCATCCTTGCGGGGCTTGATGGATTGACATTCTCCTTAGCAGGGCTTGGTGCTTTGGCAGCAGGGCTCGGCGGTTTGGTAACAGGTCTTGGCGGATCAACAGTTGGACTTGGAGGGGTGGCATGAGGAGTTGATGTAGCATCCTGTGTCTCCGGTTCAGCTTCTGGCAGGTTAGCATCAGTGCCTGGATTTTGCGGAGCAGAGTGATCAACATCGTCAATATGGCCGCTGGTCTTGGCTTTCTTACTCAATCGGGCCTTGGCGCTACAACATCCAAAAATAGAATATGGTAAACCGATGCATGAAAACAAAAATTGAGGAACAGTGTACTTACCCAGCGATGGTCTTGAGGGGAGGCAGCAGAGTGGTTGATGAACCGCCAGACGAGTTGGAAGATGCCTGATAATTTGGATCAGACGGATTGAGTGGGCATCGGAAGAAGCCCTTCAAAGGATAAAGTTTTTCAAGAGAACAAGTCACCTCTGGACGACGTTTCCGGGTTGGTGTATCTGGTAAACCGGACGAGGTGATTTGCTGTCCACTATGCCGGGTTGTGCAATGTAATGCAGCTTGCTGTGTCTTCAAAGAAAATTTTGGATCCAAATGAGCAAGGGGGTGAGAGTGTTTTACTTTCTGAACTATGCGGCGAACTCTTTGAACCGGCACAAGATCTGAATCGGAAGAAAGAGTGATTACCTCAACAGGGTCTGCGTGGCTGGCCTCAGTATCGTCCTGAGAATAATCATTGTCAATAAGATGTACGAATAAGGAACCAAGTGAGTCAAGTTCTACCTCTGCGTCTGATTCCTCATCTTCTGGCAGATCAGAAGACTCGGCGTTTTTCTTCTTGGAAGTTTTCTTGGTGGCCTTAGTCTTCGCACGAGGAGCCCTGGCCGGTTTAGTCCGCTTCCAGAAGGAGTTGTTGGCCTGTGTCATTAAGGCAAGGAAATGTTAGCACATAATTAAAGCGGAGGCGATTCTGTAAGAATTAAGATAAACTTTACCGCTGGCGGAGGATTGGAGACGCAAAAAGGTGGCATCCCGGTTTGACTGCATACAGAGATTGTTTCATCAAGCATCTTCTTCACAGATTCAGTGAGTACCAGGTCCGTCATTACTACTTCATGATAGCGCTGAGGGTCTTTGACATTGCCAGTATATTCATGCATCAATCCGGGGCGGCGGCTTAAAGGAAAAATGCCCCAAGATACCCAGCAACAGACAAGGTCAATGCCAGTCAAACCGTTGGCCATGAGTGCCCGGAGCTTGGCGATTTGAGGTGCAAAGTTTTTCCGTTCCGCGGCAGACAAGCGTGAAGGTAATGGGTGACCGTTGCTAAGCTGGTGGGGATGGTAACCCGGCAGAGGATTTTCTCCATTAGGGGCAGTGTTCCGGCAATAAAACCAAGTTTGGTTCCAATCTTTAGGATGGCTATGATGTTTTGCATGTGGGAAGTCAACTTCTTTCCTCTTCTAAATTGAAACACCACGAAGTTCTATGTTGGGACCATCAAAGAACTCTGTATGGCGGTTCAAGTGGAAAAAATCCCGGAACAACTCCACAAATGGCTCTTCTTGAAGGTAGACTTCGCAGAATACTTGAAAGTTGCATATATTGGACACGGAGTTCGGTCCAATATCTTGTGGATGGAGCTGGAAGCTTGCGAGGGCATCCCGGAAATTTTTTGATCCAGGCGGGCTGAATCCCCGGTCTAAGTTTTGCATAAATACAATCACTTCTCCATCTTGAGGTTCAAGTGGGCATTCAGAGCCCAGAACTCGCCAGTGAAGGACCCTTTTTGAGGCTAAAGCGCCAGTGGTGACATAACAGTTAATTTGTGTCTCCGTAATCTGAGACAGAACCCAATTGCAAGCAGAGAATTGTTTGGCCATCTCGGAAGGGAGCTGAAAGGAAAAATTAAAGTCGGTTTACAATTAACGGTTTGAGTGTATTATTCAGTGTTAAACCGGAAAATTGCTGTTCAAATTTAGTTGGCGGTTTAAGAGAGGGCTAATGATATATGGCGGATTGGTTATCAAAGGTTAAACCACCCATAGGCAGAAGGTCCTGGGTTCAATATCTACTAAGTGTTACAAAAATAGGTTTCACAAATATTGCAGTACAATTTTGGATCTACCGTGGATATCTAAAGAAAGTTTTCCTAAACCCTACAATGGCGTTAAGAGGAACAGTGAAGATCCAGGCAGAGTCTGTTTGGAGCAACAAGAGGCCACGAGATGATGGACTATCAAAATAAGTCTAGCCGCAAATCAAAGCCTAGCAGATGCATACATACACCTCTCAGTAAAAGGACTAAGGAGAAGGTTGCGAAAGAACTAAGGAATGGCGGCGGACATGGATGAACTCGATAACCCAAACGAAGATCTAGGGTTACAGGGAAACAAACTTACCAGGGCTACTTGGCAGCGGAGGAGCGCGGCAGTCTCTGGAACAAACAGGGTGATGCAGCGGCCTTGGTCGATGCAGATTCGAAGATCGACGGTGGCGGCGGCGCTGGAGTTCTTCGGTCGCGAGGAAGAAGATGAGGAGAAAGGGGGAAAATGGAAGTGCCTCTTGGGGTTATTTATAATAGGGAAAGGAGATAAAGACCAGCGCGAAAATCGAGGAGTCCAAAGCGGCAAGTGGCGCAGGTGTCGCCTCGATTTCCGGGATGACATTAATGAAGGGAATCTTTTTATTCATTTTTTACAGAGATGACGTCATGATGATCCGTTGCTGTATCCAGAGGATGACATCACGATGGTTTAACAAAGTTTATGAAACAAGACGTCATGGCGGTTTACGAGAAGCAAAGGAAGATGTTCACAAGATTTTTCTAAGTACTAAAGATTGACACGAATAAATTCAAATCACTCTGGGGCCTAATGTTGGGGATATAACTATTGAGTATAAACCGCCTAGGAGGGGCCGGTTTACACTCAACCGTATTGAAACCCATGAAGACTCAGAAGATGGCGCTTTACTATGAAGCTTAGAGGCCCGGAGCCCAGTGGCGGATTAGGGCCCATAATAGCAAACCGCCATGGTTATGTAAACTTGTGTTGTAAGTTAGGAAAGGAGAGACCGAGTCAGACCCTTGTACGAGTCGGCCTCGGGACTCTATAGACCGGCTGGGCGTCAACCTGTGTATATAAAGGCACGACCCGGCGGCGGTTCAGGGACAACAGACAACAACTCGAGACTCAGGCAAAGCGTATTCGCTCCCTGATCATCGAAACCCAATCAATCCCACCACAACTAGGCATAAGCTTTTACCTTCATCGAAGGGGCCGAACTAGTATAAAACTCCCGTGTCCCTTGTCCGGCTTAACCCCTTCGAGCTAACCCGTAGCGATGGCTCCATGACTAAGTCCTTTCATGAGGACATCTGACGTGTTAATTCCACGACACTTTTTGTCCTTACAACCACCACCGTATACCACCATAGTGCTATGTCCATGGCTTGAGCTCATGTATTGTGCAAGAGTTGAAAAAGCTGAAGCGCGTTAAAAAGTATGAACCAATTGCTCGGCTCATCATCGGGGTTGTACATGATGGGAGTAATTTGTGTAATGAAAATGAAGCATGGCCTAACTATATGATTTTGTAGGGATAAGCTTTCTTTGGCTATGCTATTTTGATAGGACATGATTATTTGTTAGTATGCTTCGAAGTATTATTATTTTTATGTTTTATAAGCTTTTATCTTGAGTCATTTGGATCTGAACAATCATGCCACAATAGAGAAAATTACATTGAGAATTATGCTAGGTAGCATTCCACATCAAAAATTCTGTTTTTATCATTTACCTACTCGAGGACGAGCAGGAATTAAGCTTGGGGATGCTTGATACGTGTCCAACGTATCTACAATTTTTTATTGTTCCATGCTATTATATTACCCCTTTTGGATGTTTATGGGCTTTATTTTACACATTTATATCATTTTTGGGACTAACCTACTAACCGAAGGCCCAACCCGTATTGCTGTTTTTTTTTGCCTATTTTAGTATTTCAAAGAAAAGGAATATCAAACGGAGTCCAAACGGAATGAAACCTTCGGGAGCGTGGTTTTTGGAACGAACGTGATCCGGAGAACTTGGAGTGCAAGTCAAGAAACAGACGATGCCTCCAGGAGATAGGAGGGCGTGCCCACCCCTCCTAGGCGCGCCCCTCTCTCCTGGGCCCCACAGGCGGCCACCGACGTACTCCTTCCTCCTATATATACCTACATACCCCGAAAACATCCTAGGAGCCAACGAAAAACAATTTCCATCGCCGTAACCTTCCGTATCCGTGAGATCCCATCTTGGAGCCTTCGCCGGCGCTCCGGCGGAGGGGGAATCGACCATGGAGGGCTTCTACATCAACACCATAGCCCCTCCGATGAGTTGTGAGTGGTTTACCACTGACCTTTGGGTCCATAGTTATTAGCTAGATGGCTTCTTCTCTCTTTTTGGATCTCAATACAATGTTCTCCCCCTCTCTTGTGGAGATCTATTCGATGTAAACTCTTTTTGCGGTGTGTTTGTCAAGATCCGATGAATTGTGGGTTTATGATGAAGTTTATCTATGAGAAATTTTTTAATCTTCTCTGGATTCTTTTATGTATGATTGAGTTATCTTTGCAAGTCTCTTCGAATTATAAGTTTGGTTTGGCCTACTAGATTGATCTTTCTTGCCATGGGAGAAGTGCTTAGCTTTGGGTTCAATCTTGCGGTGTCCTTTCCCAGTGACAGCAGGGGCAGCAAGGCACGTATTGTATTGTTGCCATCAAGGATAAAAAGATGAGGTTTATATCATATTTCTTGAGTTTATCCCTCTACATCATGTCATCTTTCTTAATGCATTACTCTATTCTTTATGAACTTAATACTCTAGATGCAGGCAAGAGTCGGTCGATGTGTGGAGTAATAGTAGTAGATGCAGGCAGGAGTCGGTCTACTTGTTATGGACGTGATGCCTATGTACATAATCATGCCTAGATAATCTCATAATTATTTGCTTTTCTATCAATTGCTCAACAGTAATTTGTTCACCCACCGTAATACTTATGCTATCTTGAGAGAAGCCACTAGTGAAACCTATGGCCCCCGGGTCTATCTTTTATCATATAAGCTTTCAATCTACTTTTATTTGGATCTTTACTTTTTGCATCTGTATTATAAAATACCAAAAATATATTTATCTTATCATACTATCTCTATCAGATCTCACTTTCGCAAGGGGCTGTGAAGGGATCGACAACCCCTTTATTGTGTTGGTTGCGAGTTCTTTGTTTGTTTGTGTAGGTGCGTGGGACTTTTGAGGAGCCTCCTACTGGGTTGATACCTTGGTTCTCAAAAACTGAGGGAAATACTTACGCTAATCTACTGCATCACCCTTTCCTCTTCAAGGAAACCAACGCAAGCTCAAGACGTAGCAATTAACTTGCAGAACAATAGCATTAGTATTACTGTCATGAGAGTAGCACATGGTCAGTAAATGTGCAATCAAATTTGTGCAGTTCCACTGGGATGAAGCAATGTTAGAGGTGTGAGATTTAAGTGTAACTGCAAAAACATAATTCATGGGAAATAAAGCAAGATGGAAGCACTTCATAAAATGGTGGTGGCATTGCTTCAATTTATCGACGGCACTAGACCATTACTTATAGTGACATTATGTGGCATTGCTTAATGCTTCATGTGATTTTACATTAACGGTAGAGATATGGGCATAGGGACAGCAGGGGCATAAAGTGGTGAGGCAGATATGGCTGCCGAGAGCGGCAAACACTCAGGCAGCATGTCTACATTTGTCCCATTTTTTATCTCCTTGGCGACATTTTCCTATGTGAGCACAGGAAATCTAGACCTGCTCATTCTCATTTGCGTTGTCCCCCAACACCCGTCACTTTCTTTCCTTTCTCAACCAAGAGATAGGTCCACTTCCCCCCACCCTTTGCCATCCACCATGATTTCTTCGTCTTTTCAACCAAGAGACCAGTTGGGTAGCCAATATCTACTACTTTCCCCCGTTTCCTCTTAGAACCAAGTCCTAGATTCATGCTACAGCTTTCCCACTTTCTTCCCTGTTTGAACCAACTCTTAGAGTCGACTGTATGAACTAGCTTTACCTCTAATAATAGTAAAAGTCTAGGTGGCTTTGGAACATCGGACAGAAGTAGAAAAAGATCCACACGAAGGGAGCTGGTGCAGTAGAGCAAGGCAGGTGTTCCGTTTTGAAGGAATATATACCTGAGGGTCGTCGACATGTGGAAAACACGGCTTCGGGAGGCCGCATTTTGGCTATAATACCGCAGGGAGGAAGAAGGGGTCGGAGGCCCTCTCGAGCCGGTGCTCTCTCGGAGAGAACAGCACGGCTGCCGATCGGGACGGGCGGGCATCCGTTGGTCTCCTCCCTCGCTGCCGACGACAGCATGAACGATGCACCTACACCCCTGCCCCGGTCGAGGTTGTTCGGCCGGATTTGTGACCAGCCGTGAGCTGAGATAGAGTGTGGCCACCTATGTCTTGCTTAGATCTGGAGAGCATGAGAGAGTGAACGAGAGGAACCCTAGTAAAGCAAGCGCCAAGGCTCCTGCTTATATATATAGTGGAGTGATTTTGTTGTACGAGCTTCAAAAAAATGCGCTCCTACGTGTACCCGCGAGTGGGTGTGAGAGAACTAGTGCGTGCATGCACCGCTTCTCTTCGTGAGAGTACAGTATACTATGCCCAAAGAACGTTCGCCGCAAGAGGAATAGTATAAGTGTGTGACGTGTGAGCTAAAATAAAATGTGCACAACGTCTTTTGTTTTTTAGAAGTTCTGAGGGTAGGGTGTGAAGAGCACATATGTGTGTGATGTCTACCTGCAGATAGACGATGGTGCGACGTGCGAGTCTGCGAGAGGACTCGGGAGAGTCGTGACTCGTGAGGGTGCGTGTGCGTGAGAGAGAGGGGGGCACGTATCAATGCAATGCATGTGCCCGTAAATCATTATCCGACAAACGTTCACCACAAGCCTTTTCCTGACGAACTTCATAAGAACCGTTAGATCGGCATCCGACAGTGTCAGTTTTGCCATGTCATTTAACAGAACAGCCACTCTTCCTACACACGAATCTTCCACGTGAGTGTTAGCAACTGTCGTATGCTCCCTCCGTTCCGAAATGCATTCCATATAGCTTTATTGAAAATTCGAACCTCGCAAACTTTTACCGAGTTTTCATGTACCAAATTGCACATGTAGAATACCCTGTATATATCATTTCATTCATCTCCAGATTCAATAGAAAAGTTCCTATGATGTGAACCAAATGACATCTCTTTTCCAATCCCTACTCATAGGAATTGAGATGCTCCATGTCATCTCTTTCCCTACAACTTCCATGGATACATCTTCGATTCCTAAATAGATAGTACAACCCACTAGTAGCTTTTTTCCAAAACATGCAACTATGGCACAAGAACTATATAGTGTGCCAATAACTTTGAAAGATGGTCGCTGGATGAAGCTAATCCGACAGTGCAGAGATGGCAAATCCGAGCACTACTGGCCGTTGGATATCATCAACATTCCAACAGATCTGCCACATGTACAATTTAGAAGACTCCATGGTTGAACTTAAGCATAATGCACAAACCTCAAAACACAAGCACTTCTCCTTTGTTCTAGAATCTTATGTATCATAATTGATTTTTTTTTCTAAATGAATTGCCATTATTTGTTTTTTACTTTATGCTTTACAATGCACAACCCCGTGAATCTTTAGATTTTTATAAAACTAATTGATTTTGAATGAGATGAACTATAAGAACTAAACGAACATCTACATCATGCATATATGACTCAAAGCTTTACATGCTATAGTGTGTATTTATTCATAATTTGGTTTCAAAATCTCATGCGTTCAATGCATGTGTACCTTACTAGTTTTGAGTAGAGTAGCAAATTTCACGCGACCCCGGGTATATCAAAATGCAGGGCCCATGCAACATTGCCTTTCGGTCGAACCTACGTCCACAATTTTTTGTACGTACTATATCTCCACTTGTCCCCGAACCCAAAATGTTGCCTCGTTCCCGTAAAACCAAGCGGCCCACACATATTTAAGGCGTTGACTCGAAACCGTTTACTATGACGTGGCCCCGCACGCCGTAGTACTCCTACAAACCCTACCGCCGCACTAATCATCGGTTTTCTTCAAGAGGACGAGGGAGAAGCCAATTTGTAGTGGAGGCACTTTCAAAAAAAAGGATCTGTAGTGGAGGTCCCTACCCTAGGGTGCCCTAGGTAGCTGCCGCACACATCATTGTTTTCTCTTTTCTTTATGCTCTTGTGCCCTAGAGTGAAATGATGGTTGCTTCGTCCATCCAGCTTAATACGGGAAATGTGGGGCTTTGTGATTTGACCCCTCATCGCTCATTTTCTACTACTGCGGCGCTATGACCGGGGTGCATCCAATTCCAACTGCTGCTCCGAACTGTAATTTGGTGCATCGCACGTGGAACAAGACGGTGGATGAGCCACATGTCGGCCAAAGGGGTCCTGTTAAGTGTGTCGCCATTTCATGTGCGGACTGACCCTGCTTGAGTTGCTACGCTAACACGACAGGAGAAACCTACCACTTGGTTTTGCTCCTTGGTGAATCCTGACTATATTGATCTAAAAAGATATGTGCTGAACCACCCTCTCCGTCTCGGTTTTTTATTTTTAGGCGTCTCGGTTTAAAGGGCGTGCATGTAGTTCTAGGTCATCCATTTGACTAACTAAATATGAGTTACTATGTCACAAAAAGTATATAATTGGATTCTTAAGCGAATGTAGTTGTATTTAAAAGTCGAGGGCGGGGCTTTTCCTGCGCGGTAGGCGGGACAGTTCTGCCTAGTCGGTTCGACAAAGACGAGGGAGTAGGCTGCTGCAAACGTAGGGCTGTGTGATTTGACCGCGAGTTACTGCTGGACAGGTGGGGCCCCATGATTTGACTTGCCATTATCATTTTAACTGTGGTGCTACGACCGACGTGAGTCTCCTGATTCCTGACCACCTCCATACATGTGCCTCTCCCAATGCTCCACCATGTAGTAGAGGCTGGCTCTTGCATGAGAGCCCACTTCTCCACTTTTTCCTTGCCTCTCTTTTCTCCACATATGCAAAAATGCCATGTAAAGCGCACTATTGTACTTAGGTTGGTCGTAATGGAGAGTATCATATACTAGTATCATGCATATGATACTTTTGTATGATACTACATCCGTAATGCATAGTATCATGTGTTGGTATCATAGGATACTTTATTTATTGTCATGCATGACACATAGTAGCACATCATTTAATATGATACAATATCATATTATGATAATCAACTCTCTCTTTTATTCATTTAATTCGATGTCACCTCATCAAGATTGCATAGTTGGCATGCATGATACTACTACCTATGATACTCCCATTATAAGCAGCCTTACTTGCTCCTACAGGTGCTAAGCTTTCCACATAGGCATAAAGTCTGATGTGCAAGTTAATCAAGAAGAGAGAGACTAGTTTGGTGACCCAAGGAAGAATGAAAAGATAATTTTGAGTCTATAGCTAATTAAATGAAGCAAACTTAGCAAGAAAAAACTAATAAGCACACCATTTCATTGGAAGAGGTCACTCCTTGGCAAATGCAATAAATACTAGTACTCCTTGTGTCCCATAATATAAGAATGTTTTTGGCACTACACTAGTGTCAAAAACATTCTTATATTATGGGACGGAGGGAGTACGAAGAAAGAGATAGAGAGAAGTAAAATAAATAAATACACTTATAGCTAAGCTTGTTGTAGTATGAGTGACTAAGTGATGACTATGTATGACATGCCAACATCAGATAGCCTAACGCACCGTGTTAAATCTCCAAGGACGCGACCACGCGAGCGATGCGACGGTCGTGGTAGGCGCGACCATGATACGGGCTGCTGGCAGCCCTTGGATCTGAGATCAAACGGTCGCATGCTAGGTTGCTGAAAATTTGCAGAATAACCCTCCAGGATAGGATATTCACCCATAGGTCTAGAATCACGCCATGCAACCATTCAATCTCAAATCCAAGGGCTCTCGGAAGCCCGTATCATGGGAGAATGGAAAGCCACGACCCTGCCATTCGCACGCTGGCAGTTCGCTCCTACTCGTCCCTACACGTCCTTTAATACTACGGTGGTTCGATTCTAGTCGTCCCGTCCTTTCACATTACAACAGTTCCACTAATCCTAACCCTCCTCCCAAATCCATGGCGTCCCAAATCTCCATGATCGGCGATGAGTACAAGGTTAGAACCATCACCAGCGATGAGTTCGACATCATCTACACCCGTTATTCTGCGATGGTGAAAGGATGCCTTTCTCGCTTCAGACGCATGTTCGAAAACTCAGATGATGAGTGGGTCGCTGGGCTAGATGTTGAGTACACCACTGTCCTGGGATGAGAGAAGGATCTAAAGGACGAAGAGAGGAAGAAGCCCGCCGTGATCCAGGTTTGCGTGCATGACTTATGCTTGGTCTACCACATATGCCATGCTGACGTTGAATGCCTGGATTTTAAGGACTTCCTCGAGAGCAACCTTGTCAAATTCATTACTGTAGACTTTATTAACGACAAAGAAGTCCTGGGTCGGATATGCCTCGTTGTAGGCAACCCCTTCCACCTCTAGAAGAATCGGCTGGTCTCCTCTCATCAGCCTTTAATGCTGACCCTGGCAGGAGCCATGGTTTATCCTTCGTATGGTAAACTGGAGAAACCTCCATACACGTTTCATCGTTATGCATGGCAGCGGAATGTACTAGATATAGACCACATCCACTACGCTGCAATGGATGGCTACCTTTGTTTCAATATCTACAAGGGTTGGATGAAGAGAAAGAGCCAAGTGTGCGGTTCAAGCAAAGAAGTATCGGCCAAGAGGAAGAGGGACAAGGACGAAGTCGAGGACATGGACGAGGACTCCGAGTGAGTAAGGTGTCTGTATCGTTGCTCATGGTGGTTCTAATGCAGTGTCTACCGGAATAGTTGCAAAGTTTAATTTCATGTGTGCTTAGATTAATTTGAGGGGTGTGTTGTGCTGAGCCCCCAGCAGAACTATGTTATGTTTCTTCTCATTACTTTAACTCTTCAGTATGTACATACTACTAGTATTTCTTTAACAGAATTTAGCACCTCAATTAAGCACGTACTAGCTTTTTTAATAGTAGTATATGCATAATTTGGCGATGAGCGCTCTCTATATGTACCACCTTTTTCTAATTATAATTTCTGCATCCCCCTGCTGTCTGCACTGTTATTTGGTGCTTGACATGTCGACCCGGTTGCTATATGTCCCACATGACTGGCAATCCATCGATACTACTACTATACAAAAGTATACATTTTTAAAAGGCTAGAGTACTGTTCATCACATATATAGCCAGTTAAATTCTCAACCTAGAACGATGTGCATGTCATGTAGTAAACTGATACGGAGGAAGTATAGTAAAAATGAGGTGATTTTACCGAACGATCGGCGGGGGAGCATGGCCTGTCATGCGGTCCCACGTGTCATGATGTACCAAGGCGATGCGCGTGTCCCTCTTGAGGCAGAAGCAATACTACATGGTTTGAGATGATGGCGAACCGAAGTTTGAAATAATGGTTGCTTCGTTCGTCTGGGAAGGTGCGACATTGTGTTTTGAAATCTCATTGCTCATTACTACTACTGGGCCAGTACGAGTGGGGTGCGTCCCCCCTACTATTCTGCACTGTTATTTGGTGCTTGACATGTCGACCTGGTTGCTATATGTCCCACATGTTGGCGACAGGAAGTACAGAATTCATGAAAGGGAGCGTCGACGGAGGAGTATACTACATAATTCATGAAAGGGAGCGACTTAGTTTTGGAAAAATCTGTTTTTATGGAGTACGTACCCACTAGGGTTTATAGGGCTCATCTAAAAAACATTCATTTTTTCCGTTTGATAAGTCTCAATTCTACTACTAGTAGTAGTACCATTACATGTTGGATTTCAAGATGCGTTAGATCACCCAATGCAAGTAGTGTCAAGAGGAAACTAACCAATGCATGTAGAAGTTCATGGAAATTTAGTGGTCATTCATGCATTCGTTCTAATTAATGCCTCGATAAACATAACTTCTTGAAAAAAACAAGGGTACTAATTACTTGTGCAAACTATGAAATTAATTCGACCACTCACCGTCTACATTGGTTGGAGAGATTTTGAAATTGAGCCATAAACTGAAAAGGAGGGAGTAGTAACTTTTGTCTCGATTACTATTTGTGGCCTTGTATAGATGCGAAATGTATTTTTTTATAGTGGCATTGTATAAGTAAATGGAGGGAGTACTAAAGGACATATATATTCCAAACAATATGATAATGTCTCTAACCAAGGTAGTACGTAGTAGGGACGAGGAGTAAACGGAGGGAGTAGTAAAATTTTCTCCTCGTGCTGCGAGCCACCGCACGTGGGCGAGGGAGCGGGCGTAAGGCGTAGAGTACTACTACTACTACTACTACAACAACAACAACAACAACAAAAACTACTACTACTACTACTACTACTACTACTACTACTACTACTACTACTACTACTACTACTACTCGTAAGCAAGCTTCACCTCATCCTGCGAGCCACTGCGCCCGTGGGCGGGGGAGATGGCGTACTAACCAAGCTTCTCCTCGTTCTGCGAGTTGACGGGACACATCAAAAGTACTCCAGTGTATAGCACTACAAAAAAAGACACATCCGTGACATTTTGGGCCGAAGGATTATTTTTTCTGTCATACATATGGCACTTCTATGACGATAATTGTGACAAAACCCGGTATCATCATAGATGTGGTGGGCTCCTACTTCTATGACAAAAAATCATGACAGAAAATGGGCTTTTCGTCCTGGGCGGGCCGGAGATGCAGCTGCATGACATTCTTTGGGCCGTCCATGATGAAAAAAATCGTGGTAGAAACGAGGGCGAGGAAAATTTCGGGGAGTTCCCAGTTACGGTGGGCGGTCGGGGGCTGAGCGATGCACGTTTCTCTCGTACACGTACGCGCGTGTGTGCGAGGCGTTGGCTCTAACTGAATCCGAGCGAAGCGTTGGGCTCTAACTGAACCCGAGCAATTGCACTGCAGGCTACGCGTTACTGAACCCGAGCGATCGATCGATGGCTGTTAACTGAACCTCATCAAGCGATTCCTTCACTACTGCTGCTAACTGAAGCCGATGGATGCTGCCTCTCTGGATGAAATGTGAGCGTTGTGGGGGGTGGATGAACAGTGAGCGGTGGCGTTTCCTCTGGATGAACAGTACCCCGTGGTGTGGAGGGCTGGATGAACAGGACGACCCCGTGGAGGGCTGGATGAACAGTAGATGGTGGAGTGGTGGTTGAACAGGAGCCCGTGGAGAGGGGTGGTTGAACAGTAGCCGGTGGAGTAGCGCGCGGTGGAGGCTAGATGAACAGGAGCCCGTGGATGAACAGTCGCGGGTGGAGGCTGGAGGAGGTTGACGGTGGATGAACAGTATCCCGTGGAGGCTGGAGGAGGTCGACGGTGGAGATGAACAGTATCCCGTGGAGTCTCGTTTTGTGGTACGCCACACCCCTCCCGATGAACAGGACCTCCGTTTCGACCGTAGCGCTCCAACACAAGTCTGTTTCGTCCGTTTTGTGATACGCCACACCCCTCCTGATCAACAGGACCCCCGTTTCGACCGTAGGAGGTCCGTTTCCTCCGTTTTGCGGTACACCAGACCTCTCCCAATGAACAGGATCCCGTTTAGAACGTGGCCTGTCGAACACAAGGCCGTTTCCTCCGTTATGCGGTACGCTAGGCCTCGTTTCCATCGGCTATTCCGTCCAAGCCCTCCCGATGAACACGACGACGCATTCCTTTCCGACCCAGCCGGTTGGCTCCCCATGAACACAACGACGACACTATTTCTCCGTTCTGACCCAGCCATGTACATGAGCCCTGGCCGTACGTATGCGCGAGTAGGCGTTCAAGACCCCGCCCGTATGTACACATACGTGGCCGTATTTTCTTTCTTGCACCCTGGCCGTTGTACGTATGTGTACATGCTACGTGCGCGCCTCTACTACGACATGTGCTCGCCTTTACTACTATATGTGCGCGCCTCTACATCCACCAGTATGTACTCGTGACCAGAATGACAATGCTACGTACGCTTCGACCAGGTGGGTCCCGACTGTCAGGCACTTCCTTGCGTGCGAAGATGTAGCTGGTGGGTCCTAGCAGTCAGGGGGGCGAATCATTTTTTTCGGACGCACTTCCTTGCATGCGAAGATGTAGCTGGTGGGTCCCAGCAGTCAGGGGGAAATGTTTTTTTCGCAAAATACAGTGGCCCGTCCGGTGGGCCCTAGCTATCAGGTGGAGGAATCATTATTTTCCGCGTAATAAGGAGGCACTTCGTTGCTGCGGCCGTGGACCTAGTTGTCAGCCTCTCCATGTACAGTCCACGTCCGATGGAAGTCATTCCTTGACCACGTTGACCACGCCGCGCCAAGAGCACCACGGCGGTGGACGACGGTGAGGCCTAGTAAGGGGACGATGGGGAGCCGGGGAAGACGCGGCAGTGGAAGCCCGCGCGGAGAGGAGTACGAGGGTTCACTGGTTCAGCTGCGGTGTGAGGCTACCGTCGCCGTAGGGCCTGGCCAACGGTGGGAATAGTAGGGGGCGGTGAGACCTCTGCGGCAGCACAGCCGGCCACGGGAGGCAGGAGCATGCGGCACGACCGGCTCTGCTTTGGGCGTCTAGAGCAAGAAGACCATAGGTTGAAGAAGCACTACGGTCGTTGGATGCACATCTTACGGTCACTGGAGCTAGAATCGTTCATATTGACTAAAGTTGACAAAGGCCCCCATCCCAGTCAACTTAGTAGGCCCACAAGTCAGCCTCCCACCATGGTGGGTCCCAGCTAGCAGGGGGAGTATTCATCTTTTTGTGCGTAATAAGGAGGCACTTCCGGTGGGTCTGAGCTGACAGCGGGGGAAACGTTTTTTTCGCGAAATACGGTGGCCCGTCCGGTGGGTCCCTGATGTCAGGTGGAGGAATAATTATTTTGCGCGTAATAAGGAGGCACTTCCGTGGCCGCCTGGACCCAGCTGTCAGCCTCTCCACGTACAGTACTATTCCGATGGAAGTCGGTCGTTGACCACGTTGACCACGCCGTGCCGAGAGCACCAGGGCGGTGGACGACGGTGAGGCCTAGGAAGGGGACGACGCGGAGCCGGGGAAGACGCAGCAGTGGAAGCCCGCGCAGAGAGGAGTACGAGGGTTCATTGGTTCGGCTGCCGTGTGAGGCTGCCATAGCCGCAGAATAACAGGGGGTGTGGGTGAGTAGAGGGATGGCCTGGCCAGCGGTGGGAGTAGTACGGGGCGGTGAGGCCTCCGCGGCATCACAACCGACCACGGGAGGCAGGAGCACCCGACACGACCGGTGCTGCTTTGGGCGGCTGGAGCAAGAAGACCAGAGGTTGAAGAAGCACTACGGCCGTTGGATGGACATCATACGATCACTACAGCTAGAGTCGTTTATATTGACTAAGTTGACAGAGCCCTTGGTACACGTCAACTTATTAGGCCCACAGCTCGGATTTGGCAGAGTGCATATAGCCCATTTGCGATTTGTAAGAATGTACAACCCATTTTTTAATTCTAGTGGAATTTACTACAGCCCATTTACAGTTTGTTAAAAGTACAACCCAACTTCTAGCTAGGACAACGATTAATAATTTCAAACAACCGCTCAAAACGGAATTCAAAAAAAAATTCCCACATTTTGATGGGATCCGAAATATTTTTATCCGAAATTTCTAGTCAGGTTAAATATAATTTCAAAATAAAGTTGTATTACGTTAAAATCCAACAAAATATAGCGCGCGCAACAAGTAATGAAATTAAAATTTTCAAATTCCAAAAATAATATATTTTTTAAACTAATTACGTGTTTGGTGCATAGTTATTGCCCAGTTATTATAATTACATCCCATTTATTATTTCTTAAAGTCCATTTTCTTGTTAAGCCTAATGCATACCTACTAGGAAAGTTTTGCAGCCCAGCGGGGCGAAGAATAACAAGTTGACCCTGATATTGTGTACAACTGTCGGCCCAGTTGCATTGCTGATGTTGAAAAAAGGCCTGTGTAGTACAGTACAACCTAACATGGTTACTCAGCCCACATTCAGCGACGCCGGAAAGGCCCAAACAAGGCTTCTGTACAAATTTTTGAAGTCACTGAGCTCTATTAATATCTTAAGAAAAAGTTAGATTATAGTGGAACCTAATTAAAAGCTGTCACGAGCAAATAAATAATTCAACGGGTCCCACTTGTGCGTGTGCGTGTGTGTGTGTGTGTGCGTGTGTGTGTGTGTGTGTGTGTGTGTGTGTGTGAGAGAGAGAGAGAGAGAGAGAGAGATACCCATTGGTCGATGCTCGTAAATACATCTTTCAGCCATATGCATTGCTGATGCTCAGTAAAAACTTATATAGTTGACACAATCATATAGAACATCACAGCACACTGAACTTGCATACAAAAATTTCACGCAGGCAGCACAATCAGGATGGAAGCAGTGGATCACTACGGGATGGGCTATGTTGAAACCAACGAAGTCGTACATAACAGTTCATCGTCTTTATTAATGACAGGTAAATATCTTGAATGTTGTGCAAAGAAAACAGACAGACAACACAATAAGTTCTTCTAGCACATTAAGTCGACGTACAACCCTTTCTAAAAAAAGTTCAGGTACAAAATTAGAACAGGTCACAATCAAATGTACTGGCATATCAGTGCTTCACACCCATAGCTCGTATTTAACTAGTATCTGACAAGATTCAGTTGTTACCTCAAATTAGAGCACATCCAGGCAGCCAGCCCTGCCTCTTCTCCCAAAGAAGTAGTGGCCTCCGCCGTGCGATGGAGTAGGCGCTGTGCCATCCATCATTCTGAGCAACACGGGGAAAGTCTAACGTTGACTCCTGTAATGGACGTGGTCGACGGACCCTGGCACCAGTGGCAGCGGCAGGACTTCGATTGATGGATTGACCACTTCTTCGACATGCACGAACACTCGATACAGGTACATCCCTAACATGGTCTGCGGCGGCCTTGGTGGCGACGAATAGTACAACCCCGGTTCCTCCACCGGTATCTCAACACCAATCACCTTTGGTATGGTGGACAGCTTCTTCATCCATGCCATAACCGTCAGAGCCCAGCTGTCTGGAGGAACAAACATACTTACAAGCTCACCTCCAAGGTTGTTGATAAGCTCGTTCATGGACTCGCTGTTCCAAGCACGTCGAGGCATGCCGTGGAAGGTAAGCTTTGTTAAAAACTCAAGCTCAGAGGGCACGGAGCCCCATCCTGGGTGCCACCGATCAAAGCTCACCAGCGCGCCATCGCAGAACAAACGCCGGGAAGATTCGAACACATGACTGCAGTCGAAAGTTGTCCGGAACCTGACGAAGAAATCAGCCGGTGGTGGACAGATTTCGACGAGCAAGTCGCTTATTTGGATGTCGTGCGCAATGCCAAGAGCTTTGACAAGGTCATCCGGCGAGACGGGAGGCAGGTCGCCGTTGATGGTTACCATCAACACTTTGCCGGCAAACTGGTCATCATGCGCTGCCATGCCACCGTTGAGCGATAGCACGTAGCGACCGAAGGCAGGACTGACCTCAGGTTCTCCGGCTCAGAGATCCGCGTTGACTGGCGACATGGTAGTGCGCTTGAGTACAGGGAGTACAGGAGGGGGATTTGGGGGAACTGGAGTAGGAATCGAGATTCCAGAGGTGGGGGAGGGGCGGGAGACTGGGGATGAAAAGGTAGTATGAATTTCGAGCACGCGCCAACATGCTCTTGGCGCGCAAGCGCACGAAAACACTGGTGGCGCCCACATGTTGGCCTAAGAGTCCTTATTCTTTCTTTTTTGGAGAGCCCGACCTTTTTTAGGATCTTTTGAGAGCCCGGCCTGAGAGTCATAATTGACCTGTTTGGCATTGCGTTACTACTCGACCCATATTCAACGACACCTCACTGGCCCAAACAAGTGTACATCATCGAAAAGACACTGAGCTCAAATTATATAACTTGAAAAAAGGAGATATACTCTGAACACTGGAGAATGGTGATGCCCTCATTTAGCCCACCAGTAGTTCGAGACAATAAACAATTCGAAACCACGATATATACAACATTCAAACACTGACTAGTGACTACTACTGACATGAACATCAAGACATTATAGTTCATAAGAAGTCTTGCTACACCACCAAAACTCACCCATCTACAGCGCTCAGACTCTCGTGATCCAGACGAGAATGACATTCTAAACAGAAGCAACTATTACATAGTAAGAGTGACATAGACGAGGATGACCAAATGACAAGGAGTATGCATAACAAAAGAAAGAACTACCCATCCAGAACCATCAGCAAAGACAACAAAGTCATTCGAAGAGATGATCCAACAACATCATAATTTGCAGCCCCGCTTCAGCGACCAGTGATCCGGAGACACCAGTACTCCACCCTTTCGATGCAACAGCCCAATTACCCATCAACCTGAAGGCTTGAACCACATCATTGCCTGTCGTAATTGAGACATCCAAGGATCAAAGTTAATCCAGATGCCTTTGTCATTCTCACCTTCTTTTGGCTGCAGGCTATATCGTTGACAATCAGGGGAGTTTGCTCCCGAACTCCTAGGGCTCGTCGTGTAGACACAGTTTTCCATAGCAAACAGAGCCTCTCTGCCATCAAGGTCCTTGCCAACGGTGATCTCCTGGTTAATCGGATAATTGAGTCCGAGAAACAGAGAGTGTGAACCAAGGCTGTTTACCTGCCTCCAACTAAAAAATCCTAAAGGCCCCAACAAGATGGTATCCTGCTCATAGACGTAATAGCCACTGTCCGGATACTCACGTATTACACGGTGCTTGTATACAGTGGGGTTTTTGCAATATAACTTTTTCGTCTCATGTGTCCGAATGATCATCAGTCTTTTGCCGTCGTCTGATCGAGCGAGGACCCAGTTGTGCTTCCGTGTTTTTGGCAAAGGTGGTGTGATTACAAAGGGCAGTAACTGTAGGGACACTACATTATATCAAAAAGGGCAGGCATTGTTAATGTAAGATCAGCATTGTTCAGAGTATGAGTAGGATAATGCAAGAAACATCATTGATATGTCCCTGTTGGAACTGGGAGGAAAATACAGGGAAATGTATAATGGGTTCGAAAATATAGAAGTGCCATGCATGGTTATACTCATGTTATCTCGCAATCGATTCTTCACAGGAAACTACCATGTCATGCATGTTATGTAATCATGTTCTGTCCTCACAAATAAATTCTTCAAGGTAACTAACAGACCATGCATTGTTATATACTCGTGTTTTGTGGGCAAAATATTTGTGAGGATATTATTCTAGCCATTGATTGCTGAATGGCGAATATAGGTATGTACACATGGTAAGCATTGCAGGATTTCACTACTTCCAAATATAGAGTTCTCCATATGCACATTTACTTCCCTAATGTATGGTTTGATGAAACCAATAGTGTGGTGCATGTTTCTACATCATGAAAATGAGGAAACTAACATGGCCATTGAGACACACTCATATTTAGTAGTAGTATATAGATTACTGTAAAATAAGGATAATATTCATATATTGCTAACCGTTTGATTATTCAGGGTACAAATTGGTTGTAATGACATGGTCACAATCGCATGAATTAACTCATTCCAAATATAGCTGATTTACGGCGACTCTAATACATTTCCATAGTTCTACTCAAATTCTGCTCAAACAGGGATATGCCAATCATCACAAAAAGTTCAAACAGTGTCATGGCGTCATCATTAACATGAGATGGAAACAACTTACCCGCGCCGTCCCAGCAATACGTGGTGCCATCTGCTTTGTCGATCGCGTAGATGATGCCATTGTGTTCAATAGCATCACAGAAATGTGTATCAGCTTTGACGATGATCCACTGCGAGCTGAGTTCTCTCCAGCTAAAGAAGGCACCGACATAAAGATAGGCGAGTCCGCGGTCGAACAAGGCAATTAGCTTGAAGTCTGCGTAATTCGCATGTCGTGTGGGCACTTGGCAGATTACAATCTTCTACAAAACAAGGTCCGTCCAACTGATGTGGTAATCTAGATGACTTGGACCACAATGGTAATACTCTATATAATCCAACGGAGGAAGGATAATCTCATGGGAGATCTGGAAGTTCACGAGCACCAACTTTTTACCGTCTTCTCTGAAGGCAGCCATCCTGTGGGAGTTCATGCCGACCCAGTACATACCTGCCAAGAAGTTTTGGGCGATGGTGATCGGATCGATGTCGAGGGAAATGATGTACGGCGACCCACTACATACCTGCAAAGAAGTTTCGGCTAATGGAGATCAGATTGAAGTCGAGCGGCATCATGTACGCCTCCGTATCAAGGTGAGCCAATCTCGCAAGACCAGATAGCAGCAAGCAGGGTGTCTTGAAAAGCTTAGGCCTCGCTTCGAAGATGGCCGTGTGCATGTCCCTCGACCATGAAGCCAGCCGCAGGGCGCTCAGCATATCCATACACTAACAACAAAGGTCGAGGATGTCACTGGGGAGATTTCTCTAATCGCGGCTCATATGGATGTTGCGCGGTTCGCGTTCGGCCATGGTGGAGTTTGGAAGGTGGGGGTTTTGGGTCGCTTGATTTACGGGGAGAAGGCTGTCGGTGCTCGAGCGGCTAGCGAGGGAATAGTGGTATTGGGGGAGACGAGTGAGGCGACGATACACGGGGGCACAGTGAGATGGAGACGGAGAAAGAGAAGGAGATGGAGATGGAGTGGTGCTATGGGAGCGGAGAGGGAGACGAGGCGAGGTGCCAATGTGTTGTACAGCAGCGGTGACAGACTGCACAACGCACAGGGTGAGGCTGACTTTGGTAACCCAAACACGCCGCCTGGACTAGTGTCAGGCGCAGGGTGTTGTCACTTCACTGTGAGGACCGGATGAATAGTATTTTGACCATCAAGTGTACCACAGTTGTACTACTATTACTACTAGTAGGAACATGAGTACTCCAGTATTGTATAGCGGAAATAGGTCCCGTGCTAGGATGCCTGTTCACTTCATCATTCAGGTATCATCCATATTGCGAGCAGAACCAAATTCTCGTGCATGCCCAATCAACGCCCTGCCGTGATGCATGAAGTGGTCGTTCTGGTGCATCAAGGACGACATGCAGATCGTTCCACACTTGAGAAGAGGAAAAATGGAAAGGTAGAACGCGACAGCAGAGGAAGAGAACGCTGGCTAACGAGGCTGGGAGGGGATCGAGCAGGAAGTTAATGCTCCACGCCTAAAGGTTTTGGGAAAACCTGATTTTCATAAGGTTACTTATACTCACCTAAACGGAGGGAGTATTCCTTAACCAGAGAATGTTTTGTCTCCCACTCACGCACTCAAAAAAAAGAAGCTATGACACATATTTTTATCTGTTTGCATAGGTCCCACCAATCAGGAAGGATGGGCATGTACACGAACAGGTACGACTCATCAGTCTACCTGCATAGCCTTTTCATTTAGTCTACCTAGCCGTCTAATCAACTGCCTGCACGCCACTTCTCACATTTACTTCTCCATCGGGAACCGATTCTCCTCGGCTTCTTCACCTCCCCTTCGTCTTCATTTGCATCCAAACCCCACTGCGTTCACATTGTTTTAACCTCTTTAAATAATCATCTACTACTTCAGTTAGACTAGCCATCTAATCCTTATTCTCCAAACCATAGCCCTCCGTTCCAGCGGTTCCAAATGGCGAAGGAGATCGAGATGCATGTTTTTAGCATCCAACATGTCCTCGTCAAACGCTCGATGCGCATAGTTGCCACCGTCACCGTCCTCCCAAGGGTTGTTCGGGAGTGGATCAACAATGTATCCAACTCCCTCGAAAAGGTAGAGACGAGGGTCATCGGTCTCGACGCAGAGTACACGGAGCGTGCCCCTGGGAAGATCCAGCGCGCCGCCATCCTTCAGCTGTGCCTCGAAGATGATGTTTTGGTGTACCACATCATACACTCGCCCTCCATACCAGGTGAGCTTCATGATTTCTTGTCTCGGGAGGACATATACTTCTGTGGGGCAGCCATTAAAGGGGACAAACAAAAGCTGGAGCCGTACAACCTTGATTTGAAAAACATCGCTGACCTACAAACCAGAATCAAAATTCCTGTAGAAGATTGTGATAAACAGAAACCATCCCTATTCGACGTAGCAAAATTTGTGATTGGTACAAATCTTCAGAAGGGTGACGATACGGTGGCATTAAGGTCGTATGGATGGGAGAATTATCCCTTGACGTACGAGCGGATAAAATATGTTGCCCTTGATGCTCGTGTGAGTTTCGAGATAGCTGCAAGGTCCAAAGAGCTTGTTGCGAATCCGTCTCCCACAAAGAATGAAAACAAGAAGAAGAAGAAGAAGAAGAAGAAGAAAAAGGCTGCACCAGCAGGAGGGCATTATGGATGGATGAACTATTTCCTCTCTTGTAAAAAAAATTATTCCCTCTCGGTGTATATTGATATAGATATATAGATGGACTATTTTGATGGTGTGCATGTCTTTGGAACAGAGTAGTAGCGTGGGTCCGCTTGACTATAAGGAACTATTTATCCGCATATATAGCTTTCTCTACTACTCCTTCCAGTGATCCGTAAGTAGTGCATGTGTCCGTAGACATGACAACTTGTCCATGGAAGTTCAACTACGGCGACCATAACGTTTCATATTGCGATTCCCACGACGCCTCTCCAACCCACGGCACCACGACCCCCGACATGCGCCTCACCCCTCTCGGCCGCACCACCCCTCTGCCTTTGTGTGCATGACATGTGGGCCACCTAAAATGCGGCGAGCATCAAGTTTCTACCACAGCCACACGCGATTCCCACGACGCCGCTCGAACCCATGACACCACACGTCCCCCGACCTGCGGCTCACCCCTCTTGGCCCCACTACCCCTCTGCCTTCGGGAGCATTACATGTGGACCAGTCACCTATCGGGTCCACATGTTATTGACTCCAAGGCGCTGAAGCTCAGTCCCGACGGCCCTGAGAGGGAAATGTAACTCCTGCGCCAGGGCTTGTGGTGCTCCCGTAGCACAAACTCGTGCCAAACTCGAGATTTGTTTCTTTACTATACATGCACACAATGATTTAATGGACATTATAATCTCAACATGTGATGGGGAGCTCTAAATTTGAATTTGAAACTTATAAAACGAAAAGATTCAAAACAAATAAACTGGGAGAGAGGGAGTATATCGTAGGATGTGTCCCATACAAAATAAGTCCCCTGATTTATCACCGCGAATATGCGGTTAGAAAGGAGCACAACGTCTTCCTACTCGTACGGCAACAAATCGGCCGCAGACAGCATGGTCCGCCTTTGACCGCCATGTGCAAGGTTCGTGCTATCTTATTCAATCTCACCGTGGTTCCATCGTACCAATTCATGCGGTGGCCCGTTGCATGGCTGATCCCAATGCTGGACAAAGGTTCTACGGGAACAGTGTCTGTTGAGGATATAACTACTGAATGTAAACCGCCCATGATGGGCTGGTTCACGCTCATTCATATTGAAGCCCATGAAGACAAAGAAGATGGCGCTCTACTATTAAAGCCTAGAGGCCCAGAGCCCAAAGGCGAATTAGGGCCCATAGTTATAAACCGCCAATAGTCGTAAGACTTGTATTGTAAGTTAGGGAAAGGAAGAGACCGAGTCGGACACTTGTACGAACCGGCCTCGGGACTCCGTAAACCGGCCGGGCGTTAACCTGTGTATATAAAGGGATGACCCGGCGGCGGTTCAGGGACAAGAAACAAAAACTCGAGACTCAGGCAAAGCGTATTCGCTCCCTGGTCATCGAAACCCCAGTAATTCCATCACAACTATGTTGGGGAACGTAGTAATTTCAAAAAAATTCGTACGTACACGCAGGATCATGGTGATGGCATAGCAACGAGAGGGGAGAGTGTTGTCCACGTACCCTCGTAGACCGTAAGCGGAAGCATTATGACAACGCGGTTGATGTAGTCGTACGTCTTCACGATTCGACCGATCCAAGTACCAAACGTACGGCACCTCCGAGTTCAGCACACGTTCAGCTCGATGACGATCCCCGAACTCCGATCCAACAAAGTGTCGGGGATGAGTTCCGTCAGCACGACGGCGTGGTGACGATGATGATGCTCTACCGGCGCAGGGCTTCACCTAAACTCCGCGACGATATGACCGAGGTGGAATGTGGTGGAGGGGGCACCGCACACGGCTAAGGAACGATTCGTAGATCAACTTGTGTGTCCTTGGGTGCCCCCTGCCCCCGTATATAAAGGAGCAAGGGGGAGGCCGGCCGGCCCTAGGGGGCGCGCCAAGGAGGGGGGAGTCCTCCTCCTAGTGGGAGTAGGACTCCCCTTTCCTAGTCCCACTAGGAAGGAGGAAGGGGGAAGGAAAGAGAGGGAGAGGGAGAGGGAAAGGGGGGGGGGGCGCCCCCTCCCCTAGTCCAATTCGGACTCCTCAAGGGGGGCACCTCCTGGGCTGCCGCCCTCTCTCTCCCCTCAGGCCCACCAAGACCCATTACTTCTCCTGGGGGGTTCCGGTAACCCTTCGGCACTCCGGTTTTCTCCGAAATCACCCGGAACGCTTCCAGTGTCCGAATATAATCGTCCAATATATCAATCTTTATGTCCCGACCATTTCGAGACTCCTCGTCATGTCCGTGATCACATCCGGGACTCTGAACAAACTTCAGTACATCAAAACTTATAAACTCATAATAAAACTGTCATCGTAACGTTAAGCATGCGGACCCTACGGGTTCGAGAACTATGTAGACATGACCTAGAACTATTTCCGGTCAATAACCAATAGTGGAACCTGGATGTTCATGTTGGTTCCTACATATTCTACGAAGATCTTTATCGGTCAAACCGCATAACAACATACGTTGTTCCCTTTGTCATCGGTATGTTACTTGCCCGAGATTCGATCGTCGGTATCCAATACCTAGTTCAATCTCGTTACCGGCAAGTCTCTTTACTCGTTTCGTAATGCATCATTCCGTAACTAAATCATTAGTTACAATGCTTGCAAGGCTTAAGTGATGTGTATTACCGAGAGGGCCCAGAGATACCTCTCCGACAATCGGAGTGACAAAACCTAATCTCGAATTACGCCAACCCAACATGTACCTTTGGAGACACCTGTAGAGCACCTTTATAATCACCCAGTTACGTTGTGACGTTTGGTAGCACACAAGGTGTTCCTCTGGTAAACGGGAGTTGCATAATCTCATAGTTGTAGGAACTTTGTATAAGTCATGAAGAAAGCAATAGCAACATACTAAACGATCAAGTGCTAGGCTAACAGAATGGGTCAAGTCAATAACATCATTCTCCTAATGATGTGATCCCGTTAATCAAATGACAACACATGTCTATGGTTAGGAAACATAACCATCTTTGATTAATGAGCTAGTCAAGTAGAGGCATACTAGTGACATTATGTTTGTCTATGTATTCACACATGTATCATGTTCCCGGATAATACAATTCTAGCATGAATAATAAACATTTATTATGATATGAGGAAATAAATAATAACTTTATTATTGCCTCTAGGGCATATTTCCTTCAAACTAGATGTAGGCTTTTACCTTCATCGTAAGGGGCCGAACTAGTATAAAAATCTCGTGTCCCTTGTCCGGTTTAACCCCTTTTAGCTAATCTCGTTGCGATGGCTCCACGACTAAGTCCTTACGCTAGGACATCTGACGTGATATTTCCATGACAGTTGGCGCCCACCGTGGGGCTATCGCATGATGGTTTTGAGTTCTTGAAGGGCAACTTTGAAGGACTCAAGGATACGCAGTTGGCCGGATGACCAAGAGTCGTCGCGGAAAGCTCTACATCGACAATGCAGGATGGGGCCCCGAGGCCGGCTCAATCGAGTATGGGTATCGGATCCCCTTTGTCGGAATTCACGTCTTCATCGGCAAGATCGGCGAACCGGGCCCTGAGCCAGACATCTCCACCGACCTCGTCGAGACGGCTCAGCGTGCGAGTCCTTCCCGGGTTCAGCCTGCCATGAAGCGTGTGTTCGTAGGATTCATCCACGGTGCGGGGTCTAAACCGGTATCCGATGGTGAGACGACCATCTACTCCGATGGCGAGTCATCAACTGGTGAAACCGAGTCGCTCTACCAATTGCAAGACGGCCGGATTGGGGGCTATTCCGATGGCAACAGTATTCCGGACCTCTTTGAACCGCCAAACCAGGTTGCAATCTTCATGGTGGAACACAGCCCACCTTGCAATCTTCATCTACAGCAGCCATGATGTCCGGGTCAGCAGCCGCGGCAGGAGGCCCCATGCACCGACCGGCTCAAGTTCTTACCAGTTTGTTGGATGCCTGGGCGACCTTGTTAACCACGGCAATCACCTCGGAGACGCGGGATCGGCACAATGCAGAGGTTACCAAGCTGAAGGACCAGATAACACAGGCCAAGGAGGACTTGGCAGTTGAGGAAGTCAGGATGGCTGAGGAACGGGCTGCTTTAGATGCCCAATCACAGCAGATCCAGGTGCAGAATTACCGGCTTATGTTGGATCAGAACGCGTCAAACGAAGTAATGAGGAGGAAGTACCGGTCTCGTCTGCCGCCTATTTACGAAGGAATGAATCTCTTCAATACACCAGGAGCCGGGCCTAGTAATCCGGCAGCGGTAAACCGGACCGAAGCACCTAGGGGCAGCGCCGGATCAGCCACGGGTGATGGACCCGCCTCGACGGATAGACAACCCGCCGCAATATGTAACAACGCCGCCAAGTCACTTCTCTAGCCCTTTGGATAACATGATTGCTGCAGCGTCGCGTTTGGCGGCTATTTCGATGGAGGGTGACTCACTAGCGGCGGTTGAGACACGATGGGCCAGGGATCTTCTTCAAACCGCTGTTGTGCAACAACAGGCTTATTCCTACAGCCGAGACAGACTACATACAACCCCCCGTCCGAGCAAGAGTTATAGCAGGCACATGGACGAACCGGCCGTGTCAAGCAGTGCGCGGCGTCGTGATGCCCCTCGAGGGCCTAATCCGGCGCATGGTGGCTGATAACCCACAAGTGTAGGGGACCGCAACAGCTTTCAAGGGTGAAGTACAGCCCAAATTTATTGATTCGACACAGCGGGAGCCAAAGAATATTCTTGAGTATTAGCAGTTGAGTTGTCAATTCAACCACACCTGGAGAACTTAGTATCTGCAGCAAAGTATTTAGTAGCAAAGTAGTATGATAATAAAGGTAACGGTAGCAAAAGTAAAGATAATAATTTTTGAGTTTTTGTAATAGTTGTAACAGTAGCAATGGAAAAGTAAATAAGCGAAGAACAATATGTGAAAAGCTCGTAGGCAATGGATCAGTGATGGATAATTATGCCGGATGCGATTCCTTGTGTAATACTTATAACATGGGGTGACACAGAACTAGCTCCAATTCATCAATGTAATGTAGGCATGTATTCCGTAAATAGTCATACGTGCTTATGGAAAAGAACTTGCATGACATCTTTTGTCCTACCCTCCCGTGGCAGCGGGGTCCTAGAGGAAACTAAGGGATATTAAGGCCTCCTTTTAATAGAGAACCGGAACAAAGTATTAGCACATAGTGAATACATGAACTCTTCAAACTACGGTCATCACTGAGAAGTATCCCGATTATTGTCACTTCGGGGTTGTCGGATCATAACACATAATAGGTGACTATAGACTTGCAAGATAGGATCAAGAACACACCTATATTCATGAAAACATAATAGGTTCAGATCTGAAATCATGGCACTCGGGCCCTAGTGACAAGCATTAAGCATAGCAAAGTCATAGCAACATCAATCTCAGAACATAGTGGATACTAGGGATCAAACCCTAACAAAACTAACTTGATTACATGGCAAATCTCATCCAACCCATCACCGTCCAGCAAACCTACGATGGAATTACTCACACACAGCGGTGAGCATCATGAAATTGGTGATGGAGGATGGTTGATGATGACGACGGTGACGAATCCCCCTCTCCAGAGCCCCGAACGGACTCTAGATGAGCCCTCCCGAGAGAGATTAGGGCTTGGCGACGGCTTCGTGTCGTAAAACACGATGAAACTTTCTCTCTGATTTTTTTCTCCCCGAACGTGAATATATGGAGTTGGGTTGAGGTCGGTGGAGGTCCAGGGGGCCCACAAGATAGGGGGGCGCGCCCAACAGGGGGGGCGCCCCTGTCTCGTGGATAGGCTGTGGGCCCCCTGGTGTATTTCTTTCGCCCATAAATTCTTATTAATTCCAAAAAGTGCCTCCGTGGATTTTCAGGACATTCCGAGAACTTTTCTTTTCTACACATAAAACAACATCATGGCAGTTCTGCTGAAAACAACGTCAGTCCGGGTTAGTTTCATTCAAATCATGCAAGTTAGAGTCAAAAACAAGGGCAAAAGTGTTTGGAAAAGTAGATACGTTGGAGACGTATCAACTCCCCCAAGCTTAAACCTTTGCTTGTCCTCAAGCAATTCAGTTGATAAACTAAAAGTGATAAAGAAAAACTTTTACAAACTCTGTTTGCTCTTGTTGTTGTAAACATGAAAAGCCAGCATTCAAGTTTCAGCAAATATTATGATCTAACTATACTCACAATAACACTTAGGTCTCACAATTACTCATATCAATAGCATAATCAGCTAGCGAGCCATAATAATAAAACTCGGATGACAACACTTTCTCAAAACAATCATAACATGATATAACAAAATGGTATCTCACTAGCCCTTTCTGAGACCGCAAAACATAAATGCAGAGCACCTTTAAAGATCAAGGACTGACTAAACATTGTAATTTATGGTAAAAGAGATCCAGTCAAGTCATACCCAATACAAACCTATAATAATGAATGCAAATGACAGTGTGCTCTCCAGCGGGTGCTTTTTAATAAGAAGGGTAATGACTCACATAAAAGTAAATAGATAGGCCCTTCGCAGAGGGAAGCAGGGATTTGTAGAGGTGCCAGAGCTCGATTTTAAAATAGAGATTGAATAACATTTTGAGCGCGATTTTAAAATATAGATTGAATAACATTTTGAGCGGCATACTTCCGCTGTCAATGCAACAACTATGAGATGGCTGTATCTTCCATACTACATGCATTATAGGCAGTTCCCAAACAGAATGGTAAAGGTTTATACTCCCCCAACCACCAACAAGCATCGATCCATGGCTTGCTCGAAACAACGAGTGCCTCCAACTAGCAACAGCCCTAGGGGAGTTTTGTTTAATTATTTTGATTTGCTTTGATCTTTTTAGATCATGGGTCTGGGCTTCCCGGTTACCAGCCCTTTCTCGTGAATGAGGAGCGGAGTCCACTCCTCTTGAGAATAACCCACCTAGCATGGAAGATATAGGCAGCCCTAGTTGTAACATGAGCTGCTCGAGCATACAAAACAGAATTTCATTTGAAGGTTTGGAGTTTGGCACATACAAATTTACTTGGAATGGCAGGTAAATACCGCAAATAGGAAGGTATAGTGGACTCATATGGAAAAACTTTGGGGTTTAAGGAGTTTGGATGCACAAGCAGTATTCCCGCTTAGTACAGGCGAAGGCTAGCAAAAGGCTGGGAAGCGACCAACTGAGAGAGCGACAACAGTCATAAACATGCATTAAAATTAATTCACACCGAATACAAGCATGAGTAGGATATAATCCACCATGAACATAAATATCATGAAGGCTATGTTGATTTGTTTCAACTACATGCGTGAACATGTGCCAAGTCGAGTCACTCAATTCATTCAAAGGAGGATACCATCCCAGCATACCACATCATAATCATTCTAATAGCATGTTGGAACGCAAGGTAAACCATTATAACTCATAGCTAATCAAGCATGGCACAAGCAACTATAATCTCTAAATGTCATTGCAAATATGTTTACTTCATAATAAGCTGACTCAGAAACGATGAACTCATCATATTTACAAAAACAAGAGAGGTAGAGTTCATACCAGCTTTTTTCATCCCAATAAGTCCATCATATATCGTCATTATTGCCTTTCACTTGCACGACCGAACGATGTGTATAATAATAAGAGTGCACGTGCATTGGACTAAGCTGGAATCTGCAAGAATTCAACTCAAGATAGAAGACAAGTAATATGGGCTCTAAGTTAAATAAACGATCATGTATATGAGAGCCACTAAACATTTTCAATATGGTCTCTCGGCCCCCCAAGGGAAAGAAAAGAAAATAAAACAATTTACACGGGAAAGCTCCCAACAAGTAAGAAGAAGAACTAGAAATCTTTTTGGGTTTTCATTTTAATTTCTACTACAAGCATGGAAATTAAACTAACTATTTTTTTTGGTTTTTCTCAAGATTTATCAAACATACAAGAAGAAAACTAGGAAAAAGAAATTTAAACTAGCATAGATAATACAATGAAAGAGTATGAGCATCGACGACTAGTGTGTGAACATGAATGTAAAGTCGGTGAGAAATACGTACTCCCCCAAGCTTAGGGTTTTGGCCTAAGTTGGTCTAGTACCAAGGACCGCCTGGTTGATATTCATAAGTGAAACCTGGGTCGTACTGAGATGCAGCGGCAACCGCCTCCTGAGCTGCAGCGTGTTGACGAGCTGCCTCCGCTCTCCTCTCGTGTTCAGCTGCTTCCTCCCCGGTGAAAACATATCTTCCTTTTGCCTGATAATCAAAAAGGCAGGGAGCAGGAAGAGTAACATGGACGACATTGTGTCTGTCATAGATTAGTCGATATTGGAGGAATTGTTCATTCCTCCCAAGAAATTCATGATGGACCATAGCTTCAGAATCCAAATAAACAGGAGGTATTATCATATCTCCCTCTCGTGGGGCTATACCAAGATAATTAGCCACACGGGTTGCATAAATTCCTCCAAAGAAATTTCCCTTTCTACTATTATTCTGCAACCTACGTGCAACTATTGCCCCCAAGTTATAACCTTTAAAACCTAACACAACACTCTTGTGGACACACAGATCAGGGACACACATGTGACATGCTTCACCCTTACCGTTAATACATCTACCAATAAAGAGAGCAAAATAATGTATAGCAGGAAAATGAATGCTCCCTATGGTAGCTTGTGCTATGTCCCTAGATTCCCCCACAGTAATACTAGCAAGAAAAATCTCTAAATTCAGATTTGTGAGGATTATTAATATTACCCCACTGCGGGAGTTTACAAGCAATTGTAAAATCCTCTAAATCCATGGTATAAGATGTATCATAAATATCAAATATGACACTAGGAGATTTACGCACACAGTTATATTTGAACCTCCGCACAAAAGAATCGGTCAATTGATAATACTGCGGACACTTATCTTGTAAGAAGTCCTCCAGCTCGGCATTACGCACATACGCGTCAAATTCCTCCTTGAAGCATGCTTTGACCATAAAATCATCGGATGGCCACTCACAAGCTCGTACATCCGCGTCCCTCGGCAATTCAACATCTTGCTCACGTATAGCAATCCTTGGCCCTTTCTTTGCCGAGGAACCACCTTGGTACATTCTTCTAAGCATAATTCTTTTTCTGAAAATTTCTGAAATTTTAGTAACTTCAAAATAAAAGTGAATAAAACTAAACAAGATTGGTAGTAACTACTCCTACAAGTGCCTAGAGCCTATATCATGCATTAAAATTGCTTGGGACCTCATAAATTTAACATGCAAGCTCAAGAACATGGTCACCTATGCAGCAAAAATTTGCAATGAATAAAGCACTAGAACAAAAACTAATTCGACCAATGGAGGAGTCACATACCAAGCAGCAAGGAGATCAAAAATCGCGGCAAAACGAGCTAGAACTCGTGCTTGAGTTGGATGGGGATTTTTTTGGGTAGAAGATGAAGTGTGTGGGTGCTGGCATAAGTGGAGGGGGGACACCAGGGGCCCATGAGACAGGGGGGCGCACCCTATAGGGGGGGCGCCCTCCTCTCTTGTGGCCTGGTGCTTGCCCCTCCTGCAGTGTTTTCAGTGCCAAAAATCCTCAAATATTCCATAAAAAATCATACTAAATTTGCAGGGCATTTGGAGCACTTTTATTTTTGGGATATTTTTTAATGCACGGATAATTCAGAAAACAGACAGATAATACTATTTTTGCTTTATTTAATCTAAATAACAGAAAGTAAAAAGAGGGTACAGAAGGTTGTGCCTTCTAGTTTCATCCATCTCATGATCATCAAAATGAATCCACTAACAAGGTTGATCAAGTCTTGTTAACAAGCTCATTCCGAATAACACGAAACCGGAGAAATTTCGAATAACACTAAGTTACCTCAACGGGGATATGAAAATCCCCAACAATAAGAATATCATACTTTTTCTTGATAATAGGGAGAGGAAATTCAAAACCTCCAATAATAATAATTGGAACTTTTCCAATAGAATTGATGCTATGAACTTGAGATTGTTTCCTCGGAAAGTGTACTGTATGCTCATTACCATTAAGATGAAAAGTGACATTGCCTTTGTTGCAATCAATAACAGCCCCTGCAGTGTTCAAAAAAGGTCTACCAAGGATAATAGACATACTATCGTCCTCGGGAATATCAAGAATAACAAAGTCCGTTAAGATAGTGACATTCGCAACCACAACAGGCACATCCTCACAAATACCGACAGGTATAGCAGTTGATTTATCAGCCATTTGCAAAGATATTTCGGTAGGTGTCAACTTATTCAATTCAAGTCTACGATATAAAGAGAGAGGCATAACACTAACACCAGCTCAAAGATCACATAAAGTAGTTCTAACATAATTTCTTTTAATGGAGCATGGTATAGTTGGTACCCCCGGATCTCCAAGTTTCTTTGGTATTCCACCCTTAAAAGTGTAATTAGCAAGCATGGTGGAAATTTCAGCTTCCGGTATCTTTCTTTTATTTGTAATGATATCCTTCATATACTTAACATAAGGATTTACTTTCAGCATATCAGTTAAGTGCATACGTAAGAAAATAGGTCTAATCATTTCAGCAAAGCCCTCAAAATCCTCATCATCCTTTGACTTGGATGGTTTAGGGGGAAAGGGCATGGGTTTCTGAACCCATGGTTCTCTTTCTTTACCGTGCTTTCTAGCAACAAAATCTTCATAACGTTGATTCTTTGATTGTGGGTTATCAAGATCAACAGCAGGTTCAACCTCTACTTCATTGTTTTTGCTAGGTTGAGCATCAACATGAACATTATCATTAACATTATCACTAGGTTTGTGTTCATCACCTGATTGTGTTTCAGCATCAGAAATAGAAATATTATTGGGATTCTCAGGTGTGTCTACAGTAGGTTCACTAGAAGCATGCAAAGTTCTATCATTTTTCTTTTTCTTCTTTTTGGAAGAACTAGGTGCTTCTAAATTATTTCTTTGAGAATCTTGGTCGATTCTCTTAGGGTGGCCTTCAGGATACAAAGGTTCTAGAGTCATTCTACCAGTTCTAGTAGCCAGTCTAACAGCAAAGTCATTATTATTATTATCAAGCAAATCATTTTGAGCTTTAAGTACTTGCTCAGCTTGAGTAGCAACCATAGACGCATATTTGCTAATCAGTTGGAGTTCACCTTTAACTCTAGCCATATTATCGCTTACGCGTCCTATCTCGAAAGCATTATTCTTTAACTCTCTACCAACATAAGCATTAAAACTTTCTTATCTAGCCATAAAATCATCAAACTCATCTAAGCATGGGCTATGAAATTTAGTAGAGGGGATTTCAACTTTATCATATCTATAGAGAGAATTTACCTTTACTACCTGTGTCGGGTTATCAAGACAATGTGGTTCTTCAACAGGTAGTATATTAAGACCATGTATTTCTTCAATAGGAGGTAAATTCTTAACATCTTCAGCTTTAATACCTTTTTCTTTCATTGGTTTCTTTGCCTCTTGCATATCTTCAGGACTCAGAAATAAAACACCTCTCTTCTTCGGAGTGGGTTTAGGAATAGGCTCAGGAGTTGGCTCAATTGGTTCAGGAATTGCCTCGGGAATTGGCTCAGGAAGAGTACAATTATTTTCATTAGTCAACATATTATTCAATAATATTTCAGCTTCGTCGACTGTTCTTTCCCAACTAGCACAACTATCCAAGTAGTCCTTGGAAGCATCGGTTAGTCCATTATAAAAGATATCAAGTATTTCATTTTTCTTAAGAGGATGATCAGGCAAAGCATTAAGTAACCGGAGAAGCCTCCCCCAAGCTTGTGGGAGACTCTCTTCTTTGATTTGTACAAAGTTATATATTTCCCGCAAGGCAGCTTGTTTCTTATGAGCGGGGAAATATTTAGCAGAGAAGTAATAAATCATATCCTGGGGACTACGCACACAACCAGGAGCAAGAGAATTATACCAAGTCTTAGCATCACCCTTTAATGAGAACGGAAATATCTTAAGGATATAATAATAGCGAGACTTCTCATCATTAGTAAACAGGGTAGCTATATCATTCAACTTGGTAAGATGTGCCACAACAGTTTCAGATTCAAGGCCATAAAAAGGATCAGATTCAACTAAAGTAATAATCTCAGCCTCAACAGAGAATTCATAATCCTTATCAGTAACACAGATAGGTGAAGTAGCAAAAGAAGGGTCAGGTTTCATTCTAGCATTAAGAGACTGCAGCTTCCATTTAGCTAAAAGTTTCTTAAGATCATATCTATCATTGCAAGCAAAGATAGCTCTAGCAGCTTCTTCATTCATAACATAACCCTCAAGAACAACAGGCAATACATAATCATTGGGAGAACTTTCATCATCACTATCATCAATAATAGCATCTTCAATATTTTCATTCCCCCTAACTCTAGCAAGTTGTTCGTCAAGAAATTCACCTAATGGCAAAGTAGTATCACGCACATAAGTAGTTTCATCATGCATAGCAGAAGTGGCATCATCAATAACATGGGACATATCAAAATTCATAGAGGTAGCAGGTTTAGGTGTCGCAAGCTTACTCATAACAGAAGGAGAATCTAATGCAGAGCTAGATGGCAGTTCCTTACCTCCCCTCGTAGTTGAGGGATAGATCTTGGTTTTAGCATCT
The DNA here is from genome assembly GCA_963921465.1 of Triticum timopheevii. Taxonomy (NCBI): domain Eukaryota; kingdom Viridiplantae; phylum Streptophyta; class Magnoliopsida; order Poales; family Poaceae; genus Triticum; species Triticum timopheevii. The sequence continues at coordinate 9,853,439 of OY997266.1, read as the reverse complement.
TTCAAGTTCTTCATAGTGATCAACAGATATAAATCCCAAGTGACTCAGAGAATAGAGCTACGCTCCCCGGCAACGGCGCCAGAAATTCTTGATAACCCACAAGTGTAGGGGATCGCAACAGCTTTCGAGGGTGAAGTACAACCCAAATTTATTGATCGCAACAGCTTGAGTATTAGCAGTTGAGTTGTCAATTCAACCACAACTGGATAACTTAGTATCTGCAGCAAAGTATTTAGTAGCAAAGTAGTATGATAATAAAGGTAACTGTAGCAAAAGTAAAGATAATAGTTTTTGAGTTTTTGTAATCACTAGTAGAAAAAGCGGCTTTTGTCCCGGTTGGTAAGGCCCTTTAGTCCCGGTTTTTGAACCGGGACTAAAGGGTCGTTACTAATGCCTCTCCCCTTTAGTCCCGGTTCTTACACGAACCGGGACTAAAGGCCGTGGCCACGTGGAGCTCCACCTTTAGTCCCGGTTGGTAACACCAACCGGGACTAAAGGAAATTTTATGAATTTTTTTGAATTTTTTTTTGAATTTTTTATTTTCAAATTTCTGAATTATTTTAACCTCTAATCTCTAATCACCACCCCTCATCACTGCTCAATTTATCCTCTAATCTCTAATCACCCCTCATCATTCCAAATCATCTAATTTCCCGAACGGTCACCCATCCTCCTACTCCCCCAGCCTGAGCACGCTTAACTTCCGGGTTCTATTCTCCCTCGTTTCCAAGTCTGCACTTGTTGTTTTCCTGACAATAGTAAGATGTCAATCCTATTAACCCTCAGGAATTTTGCTTGAGCATGAAGTGACACATTTCACTGTTTGAGTTTGAAACTATTGTTTTAAAAAACAATAATTATTTAGTAACACTAATATTTCTTGAATAATTAGTTTGACCATTATTTGACCACAGTTTGACCAGATTTGACCAAAATTCAAAATAACTAAAATAATTATTTAGTAACACTAATATTCTAGAATAATTAGTTTGACCATTGTTTGACCACAATTTGACCAGATTTTTTCCACTCGATCTTAAAAGCCCCTTAACTTTTTTTCTGTTAGGGTTTTGAGGATTTTGAAAATGTTTAACAGGGTTCTCCCAGTTAAATTTGGATGTAACTTTTCGAGTAGATGATTTTTCATATAAAAAACTTTTTCATCCGAGTTAGTATGCAAAAGTTATGCCCATTTTACTAAATTCTAGAGAGATTTTGCAAATAAAGTCGAAATTCATATTTGTACATTTTCCCAACAACTAGACCATATATCACATGGGAAACTTATTTTCTTTTATTTTTTTGACATTTTCATCATTTTCTTTTATTTTTTTAAAACTGAAAAGGTGATCCACCGGGGGGGGGGGGTAGAGTTTGAAAATGGGACATTTAGTACCGGTTCGTGCCATGAACCGGTACTAATGCCTCAAACCCCATTAGTACCGGTTCGTGGCTCGAACCGGGACTAAAGGTCTAACCTTTAGTCCCGATTGGTACCACGAACCGGTACTAATGGGCATCGCACCCTTTAGTCCCGGTTCGTGGCACCAACCGGGACTAAAGGGTCCAGACGAACCGGGCCAAATGGCCCACGTGGCCCGGTCGGCCCCCTGGGCTCACGAACCGGGACTAATGTTGAACCGGGACTAATGGGCTAACCCGGCCTGGACCAAAGCCCTCTTTTCTACTAGTGTGGATCTCATTTGCCCTTGCTAGTTTGGATCCGGACTGAGTTCATCCTCCATCAGACACAACTAAATTAGTGAAAATAAAGGCCAACCGACACGTCGTCTTCGTCCTCCATGGCGGCTTCCATCATCCACCCGCAGGTCCAACTTTTTTCCCTTTCTTGTTGATGTCATATTTCCCCCCTTCTTCGTATCCTTTTTCAGTGTTCATATGTAGCACCCCCGGCTCAGAGCGACCGATTTGCCTTGCATTGCCAGCCCAGAGATCAAGTCTTCTTGCAACACACAACAAATTGGTACCGAAATACAACCTCTTTATTGATACTAGCGGAACATAGGGTTTGATATTACATCAAGTCATGATGTCAAGCGGCACACTCGGTGCTGCTGAACATATGTACATTATTTAGTAGACATGAGTAGGGGCCTCGACATTGCGATAAGACTACGCGGCAGCGGAACAACGACGTAGAAGGACTCCATCTCATAGGGACACTGATGTGGACACGGTCTAGATTGCGATGTGATATGCAACTCCAACTCCGGTATGATTTCTTCTGAAACTAGCATGACACGCCAGGTCAGTACATTGAATGTACTTGCAAGCTCACACAAACAAAGCAACAGTGGCAAACAACAACAATGATATTTAAGAAAGTTTAATGCAAGATTTGACATGCTACTCAAGAAGACATCATGCTCATAACAGGGCCAATCAAACCCGCTTACCATCTTGGTTACCTTGTAGCCATGAACCTCATCATACAAAGGTGATCACCTCCGGATCACAAACGAAACCATCTCGATGGTATCAACAACTTCACCAACATAAACAGTGCCATAAGTATTCATTTAGTGTGCAAGTTTAATATTTTTGTTGATCCATGGTGTGACCTACTACGAACTTGTGCCCATTACCGAGGACACAGTTATAAATAGATTAAATACACTCTGCAGAGGTTAGCACACTATACTCACACCATGGAACCGATGGCCTCGGACTCCCATTCGGGTGGACCAACGGCGTTCCGACAGAACCAATCTACTGTCATGACACTATCCCGGCCACTCTGACCAACTCTTGGGCTAAGTCATGGGTGGCCCCGATGCCACTCCGGACATCCAACGGCCATCGTCGTGGCAAAACAATCGTCCCAAACGGGGACATGGTACCAAAATAACTACGGGCACACAAGGTTATACCTGCCTACCGGGCCAGGGCATTAAAATAATCATATTCAAGTGAAAATCATAGATATTGAAATGTCATTCTTGCAAATATTTGTGATGGCTTGCCTTAGTGCAGAGGTGGGTCACACCCCTGGTTATCTTCAAAGCAACAAGTTCCTTCTGAAAATATTTAAAATAACAAAAAGAAAATGTCATAACATTGTTTAATGCACCAGAAAATATACACAACAAGCAAAAATCTCATCTTTTGCATGTTGGTAGAGGATTGCAACACAAAACTAACGCAAAAAGAATCATGTCATTTGGACTCATAGAATAGGAGTTATAGCTGGTCAACGTTTAGACAATTTTCTGAATTTAAATTTGATTCTTCAGAAAATCAGAGAGGAGGTGACGTCGAAGGCGTAAACCAGCGGGGCGTCTCCACTCATACCGCTTCGGGAGGCGGCTGAGTGGCTGACAGTGGGCTCCCGCGGTCAGGTTTAGAGGGAGAGGGAGAGAAACAGAGGAGGGGGCGGCTCATCGCCGGTGGTTCTCCGGCGAGGAGAGCTCGGCAGCCGCTATGGAAGGGAGGGGTGGGTGCGCAAGGTTATGGCGCACCTACACGTACCCGAAACATGGCGAGAGGTGGTCGGACGAGGTCGGCGTGGTCGTCTCTAGCGGTTGCGACGGGCGAGGATCGTCAGAGAGGAAGACGCCAGCGACGTGAGGCCGTTCCAGGGGCTCCAGAGGCGCCAGCTAGGACCAGTGGACCACCAGGAACACTCCTGAGCAGTCGGTGGAGCTCGAGAGGCAGTGGAGTGGGAGGGGGCAGAGGACTTGGATCGCCGACGAGCGGTGGAGGGGAAAGGCCGCCAGAGGCCCGCCTGGCACGGCCACGGCTAGCTGAGGAGATGTGGAGGTTAGGTGTGTGTGATTTGGTGCTCGGAGAGGGGCGGGTCGAGCTCTATTTAAAGGCGGAGGGGAGCGGGGTCTTGGGCTCGCTAGAGGGCTCTGGAAGCGGTGCTCGGCGACGGCTGGCGCCAGTGAGGGGGGGGGGGGAGACTCCACGGCTCACGCGGCCACTGTGGGGGAACGCGGACGAGCATAGGACGCAGGTGGAGACGAGCACAGGGGCACGGGCACATTGTGCACTTGGCCCCGTCGTGCCGAGCAGCAGGGAGGGGTTAAGGGGCAATGAGACGAGGGTGGTGACGCGGTGCACCAGGATGAGGTGAGCTCCGACGCGGGCACGAGCAAAACAGAGCCACTGGCGCGACGTAGAGCGCGTCGAACACATGCCAGGGGCCTGTCCTCGCATGGTCACCGCGTGAACTCCGGCTACACGACGCGCTAAGCATTAAATTTATGTCTGAGGTGTTTTCTTTGCAAAGCTAGGTTGACCCAAGCATCCAAGTTAATGCCAGGCCGACTGGGTGAATTTGTAGCTTCTTGACAAGTTTCTTGACAGAAACTTTGGAGCTTAATAGAGAAACATCTAGAGAGAGTTAAGAGCTGATTTTTGGTGACTAGGAGTTACTTAGGAGGGTAATGAAGCCCTAAAATTTTCAGCTCCAAAGGATCAAGAAAAAATGCACTTCCTTCACAACATGCATTTTCTGACTAGAATGAAAAAAGATTTTTTGTAGCAAAAATATTCCAAATAACCATGAAATATTTTTGTACATGGAGGTGTTCCAAGGTCCAAAGAATATTCAAGAATTTTCTCAGATTTTTGTGGGCAAGAAAAATGGGGGTTGCTTTGGAGTAGAAGTGACTGAACTATGATTTCAGAGAGAAAATGAATATTTTTCTTTTAAGAAAAATATTCCCATTGTTATATTTGGGTATATCAGAGGGCAAGGGATGGGTTTGGAGGTGATATGAGTCACTTGGCTGAAAATCAAAGGAATTCCCAAGTGATGAAGTCCAAATGAGTTGATTCAAAAACTCAAATTCAATTCAAAAAGCAATAAACTCAGAAAAAGAAAGAGGGAAAAAACCAGGGTGTCACATCGTACTATCAAACCTACGTAATTAAGGTCGTGAAAATATTAATTTATTTATCCGTGTCCGCTTTATTCGTGCTTGGAATCAACATTGGCATTTGCTCCCATACCCCTTTTCACATTCAAGCTCTCAACTATGGACGAGCCACGGAGATCCTCTAATATTTTTATTTCCAAAGCCTTTGTTCTCTTTCATAAAAATAAACAATTTTAACTTTTAAAACACAGTTTATAGTTTATAGTTTCCCCAAAAAAATACAGTTTATAGTTGGTATAGGGTGGATGCATGAATGTCTTCTGATTATCGTTAGGTCAATTACTTATATTCTAGGCGAGAGTAACAGTGATAACCAACAGGATGCTCTACGATTAATAGTCTCATGGTTGAAAACTATCTTAACATGCTGTGAGGTAGATCCTAACACAAACAGGATGGATGTCGCCCCCATGGCATGGTATTACATATGGACTATTCTCAAGGTATCAATAGGACACATGGAGTCATGGATGGTGAACAAAATAAAAAGATGCAGTGATATATGGATGTTATCATCCTGGACATTGGAAGAAGAAGCTGGCTAATGAGGTGGACTTGAAAGTCATTGGCACACCGCCAGCCGCGACGATGTCTAGCGGCAAGGATGCAACTGAGGGAAAAGGCAACATCGAGCAGTGGCAAGGTTGTCGTCACAGAGTAGTCCTGTTGCCGGACTTGCCCATGAAGAAAATCACACTTCGACAAGGTTTCGGTTGAATACAAAGCAGTGATTCGATATTTCAATTTTAAATACGTAAATAAGAATGCATGCAAGCAGGAGAGGAGTAGCCCATATTTACTTATGTTGTCATGTTTGATCGCAGACAACAAGGAAGGTAGATATGGTCTGCAAGCTGGAGGCGGAAGTTTATTTCTCAGTTAGTGATGATGATAAAACAGAGGGTTTCATGCAATTTTTAGTGCTTGCTATTCATCTTGATAATGTACTCGGGCCAAATTTTAATTTTGCTTAATGTTAATACATATGATGCATATTGCATATCTCGATAATTACGGAAGGATTCGAACAGAGGTGATGTTTAGAGTATTGCTTTATTTAGTTATGTACTAACCTACTGATTACTGCATATATCTGAACTGCCAAGTCAAGTTACTACCTATAATTTAATAATGGAAAGTACTATGAAGTTATATTATATTTACTACATATACGATTAATTTGTTGTATCGTGTTCGAGTAAACATTCAAGGATACGTATAGACAGTCTATTTCCATCTCTAATATTCTTTAAAAAATATTTCTTTGTTTTATTTGTTTCCATGTTGCTTGCAGAGGCAATTAGAACCTCTCTTATTTATGGTAATCACTAATCACGAGGTAAATAACATTCGGAGGGAGCACATAAAGATATCAGTAATACATAGTTGCTCCATTTTTATCTAAATCTTTTTGAATCCGGTAGCATTTATACTGACAATCAAAATACAAATTTATCTATATTAATTATACATCGCAGTTAGTTACGTTAGATAACAATTTTAAGTGGGCTCGATTGATTTATGCAATTTCTTTACAATACATTTCTATGTCACATGAGATCTTGGTCTCTTATTCACAGCAGTAGCATTATTCTATGTACTGAATTAAATTGTACCGTAACGTAAACAAAAAATAGTTCTCGCTGAGTTTTTTATTGAGATTACTGTTGACTAAAATGCTAATGCATATTTATATGTTTGGCTTTTAATAGTTAGGCTTTAGTGGTACTAGTAAACGTACATGTATGGTTTACTAAAACGTCATTCTGAATACCATTTGTTGCATATATACAAATTTTCACATATATTTTTAGCAATATGGCATCTCATCTTTTACGTGTGAACTTGCAAAATTCGTAAATGAAGATATGATATAGTTCCATGTATAATGCAGTTTTTAGATTCAGACAAAAGATTCATAATATAAAATACACGCTAGCCCGTGACGTCGCACGGGTTGACGACTAGTATTTCTAATTATCTCAAACATGCCTCCTTCCATATTAACACTAGCATGTATCCCCCCAACAAAGGCCATGGCTATAGGCAGTTTCGGCCACACTTTGCAGTGGGTCCCACGGTGAACTGTGTAACCCAACTGCCGCACGCCATCATTAAGGCACCCCACGCCTCCTTCCTCTTCCCCTTCCCCCTTCCCCTCCTGTAGATGAAAAAGACCCAGCTCGATTAACCCCCTTCAAAGTAGGCAGATCCACGACTGGCCGTGACCGTGAAGCACTTGGAGTTAATTTTGCGCTGGTTTGCCTTGGCCGTGACACTGAAGCACTTGGAGTTGATTTTGCGCTTGGATTTCTTTGCAGCGGCGGCAAATCGGGCGATGCAAACCGGGAGCTAGGCTGGAGGTGGAGTAAGAAGGGGAAGCGGAGAAAACGAAGGTTCGCTCCATGCCATCTCTTCCCAGATTCGTTATTTTAAGATGAAATCTCTTTGAGACTTACGAATTGATTAGTAGCATTCCAGATGCTAGAGCTTTGAAATTAGATTTCTTTGAATGTACTGCATACTAAAGCATTTGGATGTTTGTCTTTATCACTTGCTGTATGAAAATGCTCCCTTTTTCTTTGAGGACCCTCAAAATACCCCCTTTGTACCAAAATGTAAGATGTTTTTTGGTTTTTCTTAGGGCATAACAAACGTCTTACATTTTGTCATGGTGGATTAATTTTGTATCGCATTACTCATCAGTAGTATTTCATTTGTTTTACATTGTTACCACCTGTAATAATGTATGGCCAGTGCTCTAGGAGAGTTTGTCAAGGTAAAAGTAACAGTTAGGGAAATGTATCGTTTGATATGATATTTGCTATCTCAATTTGTAAAGAGTGATAAGCTTCTTTCGTTACTGTTGCTTCCGTTGCTACTTTCTTGTTTCCTTACCCCTTCGGAGTGAAATGTTTGGTGGATAGACATTGTTTAAGCTTCATTTGATTCCAGTGCCACTCTTCATTAATCATTACTCACACAATTTTACTATTTCAGGCCACACAATGACAATAATAGATTTCATAGACATGATTGATGATATTGTTGGCTTGAGCGGCGATGAGGAGACTGTTGAAAGGGCGACGTTGCTTGGTAGGCAGGCTCTTTTGATCCTATCTGGTGAAGGAAGGCAAGATGCACAGGCTGCATTTGTCGCAGCTGGTGAAGGAAGGCAAGATGATACTGAGTCCGGAAATGCTTTGGTAGCCGCCACATCTTCTCCAATTATGGAAAAAGCGCCTCTTGATACGGCTGTATCACAGAACTCTCCTCACTCTCCAACAGCAACGCTATTCGCCAGTAAATTCTTCTCTGTCGCTTTGTTAGTTCACTTGTCTGATTATCCTGCAAACAATCAATATCAAGCAAATGTTCCAGCGAATTTCTATTTGAAATTAACAGTGACCTGCTGCAGGCTCAGCTACTACCACTCCGACGGCTCTGTCCTCTGAACGTAGTGATGCGAAGCTGGTGAGTGTGAAGGTGAAACGGCCTGGGAGGAACTACCACACGGGGGGTACTCCTAGGAGAAGTCCTAGACTTGAAGAGAATAAGAGGTGCCGTAACAAGTCTACAGAAGAGCTGGCAGCCGATTGCAAGAGCCCTGACATGCTTGAGCAAGCAGAGGAATCAGCTGCCTCTAGTCAGAATGCAGGTTCTGCAAAGATCCTCTATACAAACCCTGCAAACTAAGGTAGTTGAATGAATATGATCCTCTATGAAACTGTCTAAGTGTCATTGCCCTAGTTCGTGTCATGCATATTTACGGAACCACTATCTTTGCATTTTAGAGGGATCGGGACTTGTGTTGCCCCATCTATCTCAGGAAATTATATTTGGCCCTTTGTCTCGAACCACTAGGGCATCTCGTAAAATTATGGAACTATGGTTTACTATGTAAGTTGCTCATCACTTGATTATCTACTGAGTTTATGATGCTACAGTGTCTAGTGATCGTAAATGCTGGTTTTCTTCAGCAATTTCTGACGGTTCCAATTGGAAACTACTGAAAATTCTCGTGATTTCCCATTGTACATAATTCGTTTGGAGTGTAACCTGTGGGTTTTAGCTGAATACAGAACTATTGATGTTCATGTGCATTTGTGCCGTATAATGTAGGACAAGCTGCTGCTTCCAGTTAAATATCTCAGAAGAGATTTTGAACTTGTTTTGTCATGCATATTCTTAGGTGGTATTTTCATGTACCTGGAAAAAGATTTACAGATTGGTAGTAGATTATTGGCTTTTTTTCCCATCGAAATCTTCATAAACAGAGTCTAAAAGTTCAATTAAAGTAACAACTGAAACACATATGGTCTGTTAGAATTAATCTGAGGCGCGTAGTCGATTGCTCGAGGACCAAGCAATCACATGAGACACAACACCCAGATTTGTTAACGGGGTTCATTGAATTCGGCTACATCCCCTCCATTTGAGGGATGATCTGTCGTCAGGGGGTGGGGGCATGACGTCATCCTTTCCTCCTGTTTGGTGGCGGCATGCCACCGGTGAGCTCGCCTTTGCCCGAGTGGGGGCTAGGTGGGGCGATGCAGGGCAGCTCTGGCCAAGCGTAGAGCTGGGGGCTGTTCAGGGGTGTGGAAGGAGGTGCCTTCCTGCCCGTCTCTTTTGTCGTCTTGGTTACGAACCTGGGGCGGGGATGGAGTTGGTGCCATGGATGCCGAGGCGGCGACCTTGGTGGTGGGAGCCGCGGTGCTAGGGGCGGAGCACGGAGCTTAGCCGTTGTTTGGTGACATGGTCGTGTGGGCCCTGTGGTAGCCAGGGTGTGTAGACCATAGCTCAATTCGGTGACGGTGAGTGCTTGCCGGACTGAAAAACCGCTTTGACTTGTCAGTTGGTGGGGCGGTGTTCTGACGTCGTCCCCTTCTTATTGCCATTGTTGTGGGTACTCACTATTTGTCGTGGTCCTCCGGGGAAACCCTGGTCTTCGGATTGGGAGGTGGTGGTGCTTTGTTGTTATTCCCTTCTTGAAGGTGCCGCCTTGAAGCCCATGGTTCGTCATGCAAGGCTTCATCTCAGTGTGATGTCATGTCCACGGCTGTGCCTCGACACTACATAATGATGCGTATTGTTCACCTGTTTGTTGGCTTGGAGTTGTATGGGGTAGTGTGGCTGTTTCAGCGTATTAGTATCCTGTCTCGGGTGTGTGTGTTGTGTTGGCGTGTTTGTATTGGTAGCTCGATGATGGTTACTTTACATATGAAGCGGGAAACCTTTTTCAGTTGATAGGGGTTACATTTTGATCCAACAAACCAAATTTTGGAATGCAAGAAATTTATCACTCTTTAACAAAGTTTTGGACAATCTTTTTCTCGAAGGGCTGTTGGCTGAATTTTATTAGATGGAAAAGAGGGCAAGAGTACAATAGATTACATCGTAGAAAAGCTAGGACTGCAACCACAACCATACAAACTCTACAACACCATAACCACAGAACTCTACGCGCTGTAGAAGAAAGAGCTAAGCTCAGGCCGCCAGATCACTAATACAGCCCGCAGCCTTCCAGACACCGATATGCTCAATGATCCCATGGTTGAGTTGGTTTGGTGGACAGTGGTATCCCCAACCTACCAGGGTTCAAATCCTGGTGTTCGCATTATTTCTGGATTTATTTATTTCAGGATTTCCGGCAATGCGCTTTCAGTGGGAAGAGACGTTCCCATCGTCGGTGACTTCGTAAATCTCAAGATGATATGCCGGCTCAGTCTCGGAGGTGCTCTTAGGATAGGGTGTGCGTGTGTGCGTTCATAAAGATGAGTGTATGCGCGTGTATATGAGCGCTTGTGTCTGTACTGATGCTCAAAAAAAAAAGATCCCTAACTTTGTCCGCAGAATTGACCACATTATCAAAGATCCTCGCATTTGTTTCCTTCCATATACTACTCCAGGATGACAATCTTTTACGATTTCATGACTGTACACAGCTTATAATTTCACACGATTCTGATCATCTACTCCAACTATTTTTTGTCTAGTGCAGTTGTTGCACAATCGAGCATTTTTGCATACGTGTGGGTTTTATTGAAAGTGTCTTGCTGTATTTTGTTTCATAAACTACCAGCATGCTTTTTGTTATCCTGTTGTTTATTTGTGCTTTGAACTGGGCGGTAAATTCACAGATTTGGTCTGTTCACCGAATCTCTTTCCACGACTGCCCAAGAGCTGAGCAACCACGCCACGCCACATTTATTGTGCTTCATTTTGCTGTTTGCCACTGCAGCTTGATGTCATCGTGTCGTGGACAGTTGAAGGACAGGGAAACATCCGACCGACTGAAGTGATACGGGCGGTCTTTAGTCTGCATATAAGATTTGATCAAATTCAAACTTTATAAAGTTTAACCAACTTTGTAAAAAAAATATCAACATCTACAATATTAAAGCTATATGATATGAAAATTAATTTCATGATGCATTTAACATTATTGATTTCATATTGTGTATCTTGATATTCTTTTTATATAAACTTAATCAAAGTGAACAAAGTTTGACTTTGACCAACTCTTATATACAGACTAAAAAAATGGAGATTATATTTTTATAAGACGTGTTTGACAGCCGTGGACTGGTCTGACTAGCTCAAGTCTGGCTCAAATGAGGCTAGTTAAGCTAATACGGGCTCTAAACCAATATCTGCAACCCGTTTGGTTGCCCGCTTTTATTACGGCTGGATACAGCCGGCCCTGTCTTTTCCTCTCTAACACGGAAACCGAGCCTTAACCGTCACGGCCTCACAAGTTCCATGCAGCAGCTGTAGATGAATCCAACACTGCAATCACACCTCGGCCCAACATGCAGATATATTTTCTTTAATCCAAACCGTACATGCGTGCACAAGAAAACTTAGAAAATCCAATCTGTACACGCATGGCCACTGCATTGCTAATCCTTGGAATCCTGCACGGCCATGCCTTTGCGTTGCGCGCTGCCTGAGGAGATCTGCTGCCGCACGCTACCGCGCCTGACGTGCGTACGTAGCACGATCACCGTAACTTTCCTTCTCTCGTCGATCCGTTCGCAATGAAAAGAACTCGCCGCTAATCTCGCCGACAGCTCCCATCTCTGATCTTGGTTCTTCGCCAGCAATATGTTCAGCCATGTCGCACGTATTCATCAATGCCAATCCTGCCGTAGCAGTCACTGCCTCGCGTATCATCCGTGCACGAGCCGTGTCGTATCCTGGCCATCCACGTCGTCGACACGATCCGTCCGCAGTGCCGCGTTGCCGCCCTTGTACAACACCGAGCGCATCATGATGCTCTCACACTCCGATCTATCCGGCCGTCCCCCACGTCTGGTCGCCGATCTGATCGCGAGCCGAATCTGTCACCTTCGCAATGGTCTTCAACAACCACTACGTTGGTCCGATCGTCACGTCTAGCCGATCCTTACCGATCGTAGCCCATCGAACGGTTCAAGCCTTCGGATGATCCTAAAGTGTCCGACACCACCGACCGCATCCGCGATCGCCGCCATGCTCCACCTTGCATCAATCGGACGTTCCATGGCACCCGTCGAGCATGATCATCGTACCTTCAGATGATCTTCTGCATAGCCTTCTCGCAACCTTGCTCATGATACCACTTGTTAGAATAAAACGCTAATGCGAGATCATAGACGACACACCAAGGCACGATATTTGTTAATGAGGTTCACCGATATGGCTACATTCCCGGGGCATGACTACGGACGCTCCTCCCCAAGATACCGCAACATCGGCTGCCCGAGCGCCGGCACAAGCCGTCGGCTCCCCCGCGTACCTGTTGCTATCAAGTTGTTATAGGTTACAACGTGTGGTGCCCCTCCGTATATAAGAGGCCTAGGATACAATGTGTCCGACTCCTACACGACTCATACCTAACCACACCAATTACAACTCCAAGTCCACGTAACCCCCTTGCGTACATAATATATTCGACACAAATATAACAACCACGACGAGGCCCAGCGGCACGATCTCGAGGTGACGATGGCCGTCTTCGCCGCGGGCGACGTCGCCATCCCCGTGGAACTGCAGGAGGCCGTCGTCATCAAGGAGGAGGAGGAGGAGGAGGCCGCCGTCGTCGGGCCGCACTTCGCGGCAATGGTGGGGCAGACGTGGTCCTGGACGGACACGATGCCATGCACGGCGGGATTTGTCTCGCTGCCGCCCTCGTGGGTGGGTGCCAAGGCGTGGTCGCTGTCCCCGCCACGGGGGAGGTCGTGCAGGCGCCTCCGGCCCTACGACCACCACAGTGGAAGCCTGCCCACTTCTGGCAGCCACCTCTCTACATCGGCCTCATCGGGGACGATGAGGAGGAGGACGGCAGCACCTGAAGACAATGAAGGCATCGATGACGACCACGGCGGTAGCGTCTAGGTTTTTTATATATTTTTTAAATTTTAAGTTAAGTTGAATGTACGGGCAGGAACTTGTTTTAAATGGTTTAAATATTTTTGAACTATTTAATTTAGGTTATTATTATGTTTTTTAAAAGTGTGGTCGGTCATTTTTTTCATATGAAGCCGGATAAAATGCGTTGCAGCCGCGACAGGCACACGGGTCAAATCGAACACAGGACTCTATTTTACGGTCCACAAACAAATAAAATCGGACAAAAGACAAAACAAACGTTTTTTTCGTGCGTTGGTTAGAGTCGGCGATAGATGGTGCTAGTGGGTGGCATAATGATAACTAGATCGGCAACGCGCCTTGGCGCGAGGGTGCCGATCCAACCGATATGATCAAGCAGTGAAAGATCAAACCGATATGATGCAGTAGTAGGAACGCAAGTTTTGCACGTGTAACAGAACAACTTAATCAAAGAAGTGCTACTTGCCGAACCCCAACTCTCACATGTGTGTGTCTATCATGATGGAAATATATAAAGGAATTAATCAAAAAAAGTTCAATGATCAAATATCTGATATAACCCTTTTTCGATCAACATCTGATATTACTCAATGTATCTCAGGATGAAAATATATCTGATATTACTCACATAGGTGATGGTAGATACTAACAACAGTAAACACTCTGTAAAATATCTAAAAAATGGCCCTATCTAAGCAAGGTTCGGTGTGGTAGAAATCAAAATCGGGCCATAGTATTAGTCCCAGATAACTGATGTACACCGTTTTTCACACTGCATAATAGTAAACTACATGGTTGAGTATTAGATATATAACTTTGTCCACACACCTTCATCCAATTTGCTTGATATATAACTTTGTCCATATATAACTTTGTCCACACTCCATTTGATTTGGTTGCATGTTGCAACGCATGTTGCCTTACCGGCGTCGACGCCGATGCCCGACTGCTCTTGGAGGCGTCAACTGTGGTGTCAAGGCTGAGGGTGAGGAAGAAGGGCTGGTCGCCGGCTCCATTTTGCATCTGCAGAACCCAAGAACTAAAGATCAACCAAATGATGTGCAGTGAAGGCTATACGTGGTTGAATGAGTTTGCATCAGGAAACATGTCAGCTCAAATGAGAACTTCCACAGCTCAAATGAGAACTTCCACAAGGAAAATGCTCTCGGTGATAGCGTTTGTTTATCACTGCAGATAAAACTGGTTATATAGTGCAGTCCTCTGTTTATGTACATGCCATGCCAGACTACTATGCATGAAATTTATACTGAGACATGGCTGCTAATCTTTCTAGTTTATATATTCAATTGACTTTCTAAAATAATTACACCAATTCACATACACGCATGGTCATTGAATTTAACAATCACTTAAGTTTACAGTATATGGCTCTTGCGAGTGCACTATTTGCTGATTGTTATTTTTTCTTAATTAGTTCACCACAAGACGATACATTTGTTCAGTTGTTCTAACTATAAAAAGATTATCTCTTGAATAGGTGAAGAAAACAAATACTTATTGAACAACATGATATGACAATGATGCAAAGAAAATCATTATTCATATGAATCGTTTAAATAACTCGATCAATATAATCACACATGATTAATAGGAAAGAACCGCATCAATGTTGGCCAGGGACAGGGTAATGTCCTGTCAGAGATGCTTTTAGCTGGTTGACACCCTGCATAAGATGATGCTTCTCGCTGCAACGAAACAAAGGAAATCTCAACACAAAGGAACATACTGCTCCTCTTCGAAAAGTAGTAAGAAAAGGAGAAGCAGGATATACTCACCCCTGATACAAGGACTCCTCTTCTATGTGGGGTAGGGTTCTATACCCGAAAGTTGATGGTGCACTAGTAGAAAAGGGGGCAATGGTCCAGGCCGGGTCAGCCTATTAGTCCCGGTTCAATCCAGAACCGGGACCAATGGGGGCATTGGACCCGGTTCGTGAGGCCCGGGGGCCGGCCGGGCCACGTGGGCTATTGGTCCCAGTTCGTCTGGACCTATTGGTCCCGGTTGGTGGGACGAACCGGGACCAATGTGCCTTGCTCCTGGCCCACCACCACTGATCCCGGTTGGTGGCTTGAACCGGGACGAAAGGCTTCCCTTTAGTCCCGGTTCATGCCACCAACCGGGACCAACTAATTGCCTATATATACCTCGCGAGCAGAGCACTCTCACTGCTCTATTTTTCGTGGCCGGCGAGGAGAGAGCTTTGTGGTGCTCTAGCTCACCTCCTATGCACACGAGGTGTTCGATGGAATGCCCGAGCCACACTACTTAAGCTTTCTCCTCTCCAAGCTCCACCTCCAAGCTCCATTTTTCTCAATATTTGTCTAGGTTTAGCGGTCCGTCACGTCCCGTCCCCGTCTTCACCGCTGTCGATCGCCCGCGCCGATCTCGTCGCCGGCACCACCGTGGTGAGCCTCTTGTTCTTATCTTCTTTCTGAAAGGAAAAAAACTCTTACTTGTATGTTTATATAGATACTTGTATAATTTTCTTACTTTTATTATTGCATCTTATATAGTGCGATGGTTTTGGTATCCGCCCCCGTCGGCCCTCGTCCTGTCTATGATTCAGATGTGGTATATATTATCTTTTCATAACTATTGGTTCATTTATTGTTTATGACAATTTTGCCGACCAACGTGACATAGATTTTATTTATCTAGGAGGTTGTTGAACCGGAAATTCCAACCGACCCTATTGTCGAGAGGTTAAATTTAGTTGAAGAAGAAAACAATTTGTTGAAGGAAAAAATTAGAAAAATTGAGGAGGAGGAGATGATATTGGAGTTGCATGTTGCGGATGTCGTCGATGATCACAAGATCAAGATGGATGCAATGCGCTTGAATATTAGAAAGATTAGAAAATATGCCATTCATACCGAGGCTTGGTATCATTATGCCGTTGGATCTGTTGTTACATTGGTTGCGATTATGATCGCATTTGTTTTCGCATTGAAATGTTTTATATAGTTTCAGCGTATGGTTTAATTAATTTAGATGCTCTGCAGAGCTTTATGTTGTTAGATGAGAACTATGTATGTACTTTGGTTTTAATATGGTGATGGTACTGAACATCAAGAGGAACCAGACGATGTGAACGATGATGCTGCAACGGGCGAAGCTGCTGAAGATCAAGAGGAACCAGACGATGTGCCCGATGATGATGATCTCCGCCGGGTCATTGTCGATGCAAGGACGCAATGCGAAAGTCAAAAGGAGAAGCTGAAGTTCGATCGCATGTTAGAGGACCACAAAAAAGGGTTGTACCCCAATTGCTAAGATGGCAACACAAAGCTCGGTACCGTACTGGAATTGCTGAAGTGGAAGGCAGAGAATGCTGTGCCTGACAAAGGATTTGAGAAGCTACTGAAAATATTGAAGAAGAAGCTTCCAAAGGATAACGAATTGCCCGACAGTACATACGCAGCAAAGAAGGTCGTATGCCCTCTAGGATTGGAGGTGCAGAAGATACATGCATGCCCTAATGACTGCATCCTCTTCCGTGGTGCGTACAAGGATCTGAACGCATGCCCGGTATGCGGTGCATTATGGTATAAGATCAGACGAGATGACCCTGGTGATGTTGACGGCGAGCCCCCCAGGAAGAGGGTTCCTGCGAAGGTGATGTGGTATGCTCCTATAATACCACGGTTGAAACGTCTTTTTAGAAACAGAGAGCATGCCAGGTTGATGCGATGGCATAGTGAGGACCGTAAGAAAGACGGGAAGTTGAGAGCACCCGCTGACGGGTCGCAGTGGAGAAAAATCGAGAGAAAGTACTGGGATGAGTTTGCAAGTGAGCCAAGGAACGTATGGTTTGCTTTAAGCGCGGATGGCATTAATCCTTTCGGGGAGCAGAGCAGCAATCACAGCACCTGGCCCGTGACTCTATGTATGTATAACCTTCCTCCTTGGATGTGCATGAAGCGGAAGTTCATTATGATGCCAGTTCTCATCCAAGGCCCTAAGCAACCCGGCAACGACATTGATGTGTACCTAAGGCCATTAGTTGAAGAACTTTTATAGCTGTGCAATGAAAACGGTGTACGTACGTGGGATGAGCACAAACAGGAGGAATTTAACCTAAAGGCATTGATGTTCGTGACCATCAACGATTGGCCCGCTCTCAGTAACCTTTTAGGACAGACAAACAAGGGATACCACGCATGCACGCACTATTTACTTGACACCGATAGTATATACCTGGCAAGCTGCGGGAAGAATGTGTACCTGGGCCATCGTCGATTTCTTCCGACCAACCATCAATGTCAAAAGAAAGGCAAGCATTTCAAAGGCGAGGCAGATCACCGGAAGAAGCCCGCCATGTGTATTGGTGATCACGTACTTGCTATGGTCAATGATTTACACGTAATTTTTGGAAAGGGTCCCGGCGCACTAGCTGTTCCGAGTGACGCTGGGGGACACGCACCCATGTGGAAGAAGAAATCTATATTTTGGGACCTACCCTACTGGAAAGACCTAGAGGTCCGCTCTTCGATCGACGTGATGCACGTGACGAAGAACCTTTGTGTGAATCTGCTAGGCTTCTTGGGCGTGTATGGGAAGACAAAAGATACAGCTGAGGCACGGGAGGACCTACAACGTTTGCACGAAAAAGACGGCATGCCTCCAAAGCAGTATGAAGTTCCTGCCAGCTATGCTCTTACCAAAGAAGAGAAGGAAATCTTTTTTGAATGCCTGCTTAGTATGAAGGTCCCGACTGGCTTCTCGTCTAATATAAAAGGAATAATAAATATGGCAGAGAAAAAGTTTCAGAACCTGAAGTCTCATGACTGCCACGTGATTATGACGCAACTGCTTCCGGTTGCATTGAGGGGGCTTCTACCGGAAAATGTACGATTAGCCATTGTGAAGCAATGTGCATTCCTCAATGCAATCTCTCAGAAGGTGATCGATCCAGAAATCATACCAAGGCTAAGGAGTGATGTGGTGCAATGTCTTGTCAGTTTCGAGCTGGTGTTCCCACCATCCTTATTCAATATCATGACGCACGTCCTAGTTCATCTAGTTGACGAGATTGTCATTCTGGGCCCCGTATTTCTACACAATATGTACCCCTTTGAGAGGTTTATGGGAGTCCTAAAGAAATATGTCCGTAACCGCGCTAGGCCAGAAGGAAGCATCTCCATGGGCCATCAAACAGAGGATGTCATCGGGTTTTGTGTTGACTTCATTCCCGGCCTTAAGAAGATAGGTCTCCCTAAATCACGGTATGAGGGGAGACTGACTGGAAAAGGCACACTTGGAAGGGACTCAATAATATGCAGGAACGGATATTCTTGGTCTCAAGCACACTACACAGTTCTACAGAACTCTACCTTGGTGACCCCGTATATCGATGAACACAAGAACAGTCTGCGCTCCAAACACCCGGAGCAGTGCGACGACTGGATTACATGTGAACACATCAGGACTTTCAGCAGTTGGTTAGAAGCACGTATCAGAGGTGACAACACTGTTTGTGATGAGCTGTACTTGTTGTCCAGGGGACCATCTTTGACTGTATTGATTTGGAAAGGACATGAGATAAACAGGAATACATTTTACACGATTGACCAAGATCAAAAGAGCACCAACCAAAACAGCGGTGTCCGCTTTGATGCAACAACCGAGAGGGGAAAGGACACATATTATGGTTACATAGTGGACATATGGGAACTTGACTACGGAGTAGATTTTAAGGTCCCTTTGTTTAAGTGCAAATGGGTCAATCTGTCAGGAGGCAGGGTACAAGTAGACCCACAGCGGAATGACAACAGTGGATCTGAAAAATCTTGGGTACACTGACGAACCATTCGTCCTAGCCAATGATGTGGCACAGGTTATCTATGTGAAGGACATGTCTACCAGACCGAGAAAGAGAAAAGATAAGGAAGCGAATACATCATACGATGAGCCAAAACGCCACATAGTTCTTTCAGGAAAAAGGGACATCGTGGGAGTGGAGAACAAGACAGACATGTCTGAAGATTATGAAAAGTTTCATGAAATTCCTCCCTTCAAAGTCAAGGCTGACCCCAGCATCCTGATAAACGATGAAGATTATCCATGGTTACGGCGCAATAAGCAAATGACACAAGCGAAGAAAAAGTGAAGACTTTCTCCCGCAACTATTATGATGATACCATGCCAACTTTGTAACTGACGAGTATGATACCATTGTCCGTTTTGTACATGCACATGCTATGTGGGTCAATTTATGATACCATGCCAACTTTCAACTTTTTCAGAGTTCATTTGAAATGCTTTAATGTCTTATGGTTCGGCCCTCGTAATAATTAAAAATAGCAACAATAAGTATTTTGTTGTAAGTAGAAACAAAACAAAATAAATAAAGCAAGAAAGAAAATAAAAAAACAAAAAAAGTGTTTTCAAATTTGAAAACTAATGGCACTAACAGAAAGTTTATAATTTTCCTAAAACTGAAAGCAAAAAACAATTAAAAAATAAAGCAAAAAACAAAAGAAAATAAATAATGCAGAAAACAAAAGAAAAAAACAACAATAAGTATTTTGTTGTAAGTAGAAACAAAATAAAATAAATAAAGCAAGAAAGAAAACAAAAAAACAAAAAAAGTGTTTTCAAATTTGAAAATTAATGGCACTAACAGAAAGTTTATAATTTTCCTAAAACTAAAAGCAAAAACAATTAAAAAATAAAGCAAAAAACAAAAGAAAATAAATAATGCAGAAAACAAAAGAAAAAAACTGGAAAAGAAATAAATATAGCAACAATAAGTAAAGAAAACAAAAAAACAAAAAAAATGCCTCCTACTGGGCCCCCACGGCCTGAATACGACTAGAAACCCTACTATGGGCCAGGATTCAGGCCCGCAGTAGGCCCAGAAGGCCCATCAGGCAAAGCAATAGCAAGTAGGCCCGAAAGCCTGCGGTGGAGAGGAGCTCGAGAGGGGTGCGGCAGTGGGGCTTATAAACCACTGCGCGCCCCTCTCGACTAGCGAGGTGGGACTAAACTTTGCCCCCGAGGCGGGCAGCACAGAGGCCTTTGGTCCCGGTTGGTGGCACCAACCGGGACTAAAGGGGGCATTAGTCCTGGTTTGTGCCACGAATCGGGACCAATGCTCTTGCTATATATACAGCACTTAGCAGTTTTCGCCAAAATCCATCTGTTTCTTCTCGCCCCAACGCCTTCCTGCTTCTCGCCCCAACACCGCCAGCCGCGACGATGTCTAGCGGCAAGGATGCAACTGAGGGAAAAGGCAACATCGAGCAGTGGCAAGGTTGTCGTCACAGAGTAGTCCTGTTGCCGGACTTGCCCATGAAGAAAATCACACTTCGACAAGGTTTCGGTTGAATACAAAGCAGTGATTCGATATTTCAATTTTAAATACGTAAATAAGAATGCATGCAAGCAGGAGAGGAGTAGCCCATATTTACTTATGTTGTCATGTTTGATCGCAGACAACAAGGAAGGTAGATATGGTCTGCAAGCTGGAGGCGGAAGTTTATTTCTCAGTTAGTGATGATGATAAAACAGAGGGTTTCATGCAATTTTTAGTGCTTGCTATTCATCTTGATAATGTACTCGGGCCAAATTTTAATTTTGCTTAATGTTAATACATATGATGCATATTGCATATCTCGAAAATTACGGAAGGATTCGAACAGAGGTGATGTTTAGAGTATTGCTTTATTTAGTTATGTACTAACCTACAGATTACTGCATATATCTGAACTGCCAAGTCAAGTTACTACCTATAATTTAATAATGGAAAGTACTATGAAGTTATATTATATTTACTACATATACGATTAATTTGTTGTATCGTGTTCGAGTAAACATTCAAGGATACGTATAGACAGTCTATTTCCATCTCTAATATTCTTTAAAAAATATTTCTTTGTTTTATTTGTTTCCATGTTGCTTGCAGAGGCAATTAGAACCTCTCTTATTTATGGTAATCACTAATCACGAGGTAAATAACATTCGGAGGGAGCACATAAAGATATCAGTAATACATAGTTGCTCCATTTTTATCTAAATCTTTTTGAATCCGGTAGCATTTATACTGACAATCAAAATACAAATTTATCTATATTAATTATACATCGCAGTTAGTTACGTTAGATAACAATTTTAAGTGGGCTCGATTGATTTATGCAATTTCTTTACAATACATTTCTATGTCACATGAGATCTTGGTCTCTTATTCACAGCAGTAGCATTATTCTATGTACTGAATTAAATTGTACCGTAACGTAAACAAAAAATAGTTCTCGCTGAGTTTTTTATTGAGATTACTGTTGACTAAAATGCTAATGCATATTTATATGTTTGGCTTTTAATAGTTAGGCTTTAGTGGTACTAGTAAACGTACATGTATGGTTTACTAAAACGCCATTCTGAATACCATTTGTTGCATATATACAAATTTTCACATATATTTTTAGCAATATGGCATCTCATCTTTTACGTGTGAACTTGCAAAATTCGTAAATGAAGATATGATATAGTTCCATGTATAATGCAGTTTTTAGATTCAGACAAAAGATTCATAATATAAAATACACGCTAGCCCGTGACGTCGCACGGGTTGACGACTAGTATTTCTAATTATCTCAAACATGCCTCCTTCCATATTAACACTAGCATGTATCCCCCCAACAAAGGCCATGGCTATAGGCAGTTTCGGCCACACTTTGCAGTGGGTCCCACGGTGAACTGTGTAACCCAACTGCCGCACGCCATCATTAAGGCACCCCACGCCTCCTTCCTCTTCCCCTTCCCCCTTCCCCTCCTGTAGATGAAAAAGACCCAGCTCGATTAACCCCCTTCAAAGTAGGCAGATCCACGACTGGCCGTGACCGTGAAGCACTTGGAGTTAATTTTGCGCTGGTTTGCCTTGGCCGTGACACTGAAGCACTTGGAGTTGATTTTGCGCTTGGATTTCTTTGCAGCGGCGGCAAATCGGGCGATGCAAACCGGGAGCTAGGCTGGAGGTGGAGTAAGAAGGGGAAGCGGAGAAAACGAAGGTTCGCTCCATGCCATCTCTTCCCAGATTCGTTATTTTAAGATGAAATCTCTTTGAGACTTACGAATTGATTAGTAGCATTCCAGATGCTAGAGCTTTGAAATTAGATTTCTTTGAATGTACTGCATACTAAAGCATTTGGATGTTTGTCTTTATCACTTGCTGTATGAAAATGCTCCCTTTTTCTTTGAGGACCCTCAAAATACCCCCTTTGTACCAAAATGTAAGATGTTTTTTGGTTTTTCTTAGGGCATAACAAACGTCTTACATTTTGTCATGGTGGATTAATTTTGTATCGCATTACTCATCAGTAGTATTTCATTTGTTTTACATTGTTACCACCTGTAATAATGTATGGCCAGTGCTCTAGGAGAGTTTGTCAAGGTAAAAGTAACAGTTAGGGAAATGTATCGTTTGATATGATATTTGCTATCTCAATTTGTAAAGAGTGATAAGCTTCTTTCGTTACTGTTGCTTCCGTTGCTACTTTCTTGTTTCCTTACCCCTTCGGAGTGAAATGTTTGGTGGATAGACATTGTTTAAGCTTCATTTGATTCCAGTGCCACTCTTCATTAATCATTACTCACACAATTTTACTATTTCAGGCCACACAATGACAATAATAGATTTCATAGACGTGATTGATGATATTGTTGACTTGAGCGGCGATGAGGAGACTGTTGAAAGGGCGACGTTGCTTGGTAGGCAGGCTCTTTTGATCCTATCTGGTGAAGGAAGGCAAGATGCACAGGCTGCATTTGTCGCAGCTGGTGAAGGAAGGCAAGATGATACTGAGTCCGGAAATGCTTTGGTAGCCGCCACATCTTCTCCAATTATGGAAAAAGCGCCTCTTGATACGGCTGTATCACAGAACTCTCCTCACTCTCCAACAGCAGCGCTATTCGCCAGTAAATTCTTCTCTGTCGCTTTGTTAGTTCACTTGTCTGATTATCCTGCAAACAATCAATATCAAGCAAATGTTCCAGCGAATTTCTATTTGAAATTAACAGTGACCTGCTGCAGGCTCAGCTACTACCACTCCGACGGCTCTGTCCTCTGAACGTAGTGATGCGAAGCTGGTGAGTGTGAAGGTGAAACGGCCTGGGAGGAACTACCACACGGGGGGTACTCCTAGGAGAAGTCCTAGACTTGAAGAGAATAAGAGGTGCCGTAACAAGTCTACAGAAGAGCTGGCAGCCGATTGCAAGAGCCCTGACATGCTTGAGCAAGCAGAGGAATCAGCTGCCTCTAGTCAGAATGCAGGTTCTGCAAAGATCCTCTATACAAACCCTGCAAACTAAGGTAGTTGAATGAATATGATCCTCTATGAAACTGTCTAAGTGTCATTGCCCTAGTTCGTGTCATGCATATTTACGGAACCACTATCTTTGCATTTTAGAGGGATCGGGACTTGTGTTGCCCCATCTATCTCAGGAAATTATATTTGGCCCTTTGTCTCGAACCACTAGGGCATCTCGTAAAATTATGGAACTATGGTTTACTATGTAAGTTGCTCATCACTTGATTATCTACTGAGTTTATGATGCTACAGTGTCTAGTGATCGTAAATGCTGGTTTTCTTCAGCAATTTCTGACGGTTCCAATTGGAAACTACTGAAAATTCTCGTGATTTCCCATTGTACATAATTCGTTTGGAGTGTAACCTGTGGGTTTTAGCTGAATACAGAACTATTGATGTTCATGTGCATTTGTGCCGTATAATGTATGACAAGCTGCTGCTTCCAGTTAAATATCTCAGAAGAGATTTTGAACTTGTTTTGTCATGCATATTCTTAGGTGGTATTTTCATGTACCTGGAAAAAGATTTACAGATTGGTAGTAGATTATTGGCTTTTTTTTCCATCGAAATCTTCATAAACAGAGTCTAAAAGTTCAATTAAAGTAACAATTGAAACACATATGGTCTGTTAGAATTAATCTGAGGCGCGTAGTCGATTGCTCGAGGACCAAGCAATCACATGAGACACAACACCCAGATTTGTTAACGGGGTTCATTGAATTCGGCTACATCCCCTCCATTTGAGGGATGATCTGTCGTCAGGGGGTGGGGGCATGACGTCATCCTTTCCTCCTGTTTGGTGGCGGCATGCCACCGGTGAGCTCGCCTTTGCCCGAGTGGGGGCTAGGTGGGGCGATGCAGGGCAGCTCTGGCCAAGCGTAGAGCTGGGGGCTGTTCAGGGGTGTGGAAGGAGGTGCCTTCCTGCCCGTCTCTTTTGTCGTCTTGGTTACGAACCTGGGGCGGGGATGGAGTTGGTGCCATGGATGCCGAGGCGGCGACCTTGGTGGTGGGAGCCGCGGTGCTAGGGCGGAGCACGGAGCTTAGCCGTTGTTTGGTGACATGGTCGTGTGGGCCCTGTGGTAGCCAGGGTGTGTAGACCATAGCTCAATTCGGTGACGGTGAGTGCTTGCCGGACTGAAAAACCGCTTTGACTTGTCAGTTGGTGGGGCGGTGTTCTGACGTCGTCCCCTTCTTATTGCCATTGTTGTGGGTACTCACTATTTGTCGTGGTCCTCCGGGGAAACCCTGGTCTTCGGATTGGGAGGTGGTGGTGCTTTGTTGTTATTCCCTTCTTGAAGGTGCCGCCTTGAAGCCCATGGTTCGTCATGCAAGGCTTCATCTCAGTGTGATGTCATGTCCACGGCTGTGCCTCGACACTACATAATGATGCGTATTGTTCACCTGTTTGTTGGCTTGGAGTTGTATGGGGTAGTGTGGCTGTTTCAGCGTATTAGTATCCTGTCTCGGGTGTGTGTGTTGTGTTGGCGTGTTTGTATTGGTAGCTCGATGATGGTTACTTTACATATGAAGCGGGAAACCTTTTTCAGTTGATAGGGGTTACATTTTGATCCAACAAACCAAATTTTGGAATGCAAGAAATTTATCGCTCTTTAACAAAGTTTTGGACAATCTTTTTCTCGAAGGGCTGTTGGCTGAATTTTATTAGATGGAAAAGAGGGCAAGAGTACAATAGATTACATCGTAGAAAAGCTAGGACTGCAACCACAACCATACAAACTCTACAACACCATAACCACAGAACTCTACGCGCTGTAGAAGAAAGAGCTAAGCTCAGGCCGCCAGATCACTAATACAGCCCGCAGCCTTCCAGACACCGATATGCTCAATGATCCCATGGTTGAGTTGGTTTGGTGGACAGTGGTATCCCCAACCTACCAGGGTTCAAATCCTGGTGTTCGCATTATTTCTGGATTTATTTATTTCAGGATTTCCGGCGATGCGCTTTCAGTGGGAGGAGACGTTCCCGTCGTCGGTGACTTCGTAAATCTCAAGATGATATGCCGGCTCAGTCTCGGAGGTGCTCTTAGGATAGGGTGTGCGTGTGTGCGTTCATAAAGATGAGTGTATGCGCGTGTATATGAGCGCTTGTGTCTGTACTGATGCTCAAAAAAAAAGATCCCTAACTTTGTCCGCAGAATTGACCACATTATCAAAGATCCTCGCATTTGTTTCCTTCCATATACTACTCCAGGATGACAATCTTTTACGATTTCATGACTGTACACAGCTTATAATTTCACACGATTCTGATCATCTACTCCAACTATTTTTTGTCTAGTGCAGTTGTTGCACAATCGAGCATTTTTGCATACGTGTGGGTTTTATTGAAAGTGTCTTGCTGTATTTTGTTTCATAAACTACCAGCATGCTTTCTGTTATCCTGTTGTTTATTTGTGCTTTGAACTGGGCGGTAAATTCACAGATTTGCTCTGTTCACCGAATCTCTTTCCACGACTGCCCAAGAGCTGAGCAACCACGCCACGCCACATTTATTGTGCTTCATTTTGCTGTTTGCCACTGCAGCTTGATGTCATCGTGTCGTGGACAGTTGAAGGACAGGGAAACATCCGACCGACCGAAGTGATACGGGCGGTCTTTAGTCTGCATATAAGATTTGATCAAATTCAAACTTTATAAAGTTTAACCAACTTTGTAAAAAAAATATCAACATCTACAATATTAAAGCTATATGATATGAAAATTAATTTCATGATGCATTTAACATTATTGATTTCATATTGTGTATCTTGATATTCTTTTTATATAAACTTAATCAAAGTGAACAAAGTTTGACTTTGACCAACTCTTATATACAGACTAAAAAAATGGAGATTATATTTTTATAAGACGTGTTTGACAGCCGTGGACTGGTCTGACTAGCTCAAGTCTGGCTCAAATGAGGCTAGTTAAGCTAATACGGGCTCTAAACCAATATCTGCAACCCGTTTGGTTGCCCGCTTTTATTACGGCTGGATACAGCCGGCCCTGTCTTTTCCTCTCTAACACGGAAACCGAGCCTTAACCGTCACGGCCTCACAAGTTCCATGCAGCAGCTGTAGATGAATCCAACACTGCAATCACACCTCGGCCCAACATGCAGATATATTTTCTTTAATCCAAACCGTACATGCGTGCACAAGAAAACTTAGAAAATCCAATCTGTACACGCATGGCCACTGCATTGCTAATCCTTGGAATCCTGCACGGCCATGCCTTTGCGTTGCGCGCTGCCTGAGGAGATCTGCTGCCGCACGCTACCGCGCCTGACGTGCGTACGTAGCACGATCACCGTAACTTTCCTTCTCTCGTCGATCCGTTCGCAATGAAAAGAACTCGCCGCTAATCTCGCCGACAGCTCCCATCTCTGATCTTGGTTCTTCGCCAGCAATATGTTCAGCCATGTCGCACGTATTCATCAATGCCAATCCTGCCGTAGCAGTCACTGCCTCGCGTATCATCCGTGCACGAGCCGTGTCGTATCCTGGCCATCCACGTCGTCGACACGATCCGTCCGCAGTGCCGCGTTGCCGCCCTTGTACAACACCGAGCGCATCATGATGCTCTCACACTCCGATCTATCCGGCCGTCCCCCACGTCTGGTCGCCGATCTGATCGCGAGCCGAATCTGTCACCTTCGCAATGGTCTTCAACAACCACTACGTTGGTCCGATCGTCACGTCTAGCCGATCCTTACCGATCGTAGCCCATCGAACGGTTCAAGCCTTCGGATGATCCTAAAGTGTCCGACACCACCGACCACATCCGCGATCGCCGCCATGCTCCACCTTGCATCAATCGGACGTTCCATGGCACCCGTCGAGCATGATCATCGTACCTTCAGATGATCTTCTGCATAGCCTTCTCGCAACCTTGCTCATGATACCACTTGTTAGAATAAAACGCTAATGCGAGATCATAGACGACACACCAAGGCACGATATTTGTTAATGAGGTTCACCGATATGGCTACATTCCCGGGGCATGACTACGGACGCTCCTCCCCAAGATACCGCAACATCGGCTGCCCGAGCGCCGGCACAAGCCGTCGGCTCCCCCGCGTACCTGTTGCTATCAAGTTGTTATAGGTTACAACGTGTGGTGCCCCTCCGTATATAAGAGGCCTAGGATACAATGTGTCCGACTCCTACATGACTCATACCTAACCACACCAATTACAACTCCAAGTCCACGTAACCCCCTTGCGTACATAATATATTTGACACAAATATAACAATCACGACGAGGCCCAGCGGCACGATCTCGAGGTGACGATGGCCGTCTTCGCCGCGGGCGACGTCGCCATCCCCGTGGAACTGCAGGAGGCCGTCGTCATCAAGGAGGAGGAGGAGGAGGAGGCCGCCGTCGTCGGGCCGCACTTCGCGGCAATGGTGGGGCAGACGTGGTCCTGGACGGACACGATGCCATGCACGGCGGGATTTGTCTCGCTGCCGCCCTCGTGGGTGGGTGCCAAGGCGTGGTCGCTGTCCCCGCCACGGGGGAGGTCGTGCAGGCGCCTCCGGCCCTACGACCACCACAGTGGAAGCCTGCCCACTTCTGGCAGCCACCTCTCTACATCGGCCTCATCGGGGACGATGAGGAGGAGGACGGCAGCACCTGAAGACAATGAAGGCATCGATGACGACCACGGCGGTAGCGTCTAGGTTTTTTATATATTTTTTAAATTTTAAGTTAAGTTGAATGTACGGGCAGGAACTTGTTTTAAATGGTTTAAATATTTTTGAACTATTTAATTTAGGTTATTATTATGTTTTTTAAAAGTGTGGTCGGTCATTTTTTTCATATGAAGCCGGATAAAATGCGTTGCAGCCGCGACAGGCACACGGGTCAAATCGAACACAGGACTCTATTTTACGGTCCACAAACAAATAAAATCGGACAAAAGACAAAACAAACGTTTTTTTCGTGCGTTGGTTAGAGTCGGCGATAGATGGTGCTAGTGGGTGGCATAATGATAACTAGATCGGCAACGCGCCTTGGCGCGAGGGTGCCGATCCAACCGATATGATCAAGCAGTGAAAGATCAAACCGATATGATGCAGTAGTAGGAACGCAAGTTTTGCACGTGTAACAGAACAACTTAATCAAAGAAGTGCTACTTGCCGAACCCCAACTCTCACATGTGTGTGTCTATCATGATGGAAATATATAAAGGAATTAATCAAAAAAAGTTCAATGATCAAATATCTGATATAACCCTTTTTCGATCAACATCTGATATTACTCAATGTATCTCAGGATGAAAATATATCTGATATTACTCACATAGGTGATGGTAGATACTAACAACAGTAAACACTCTGTAAAATATCTAAAAAATGGCCCTATCTAAGCAAGGTTCGGTGTGGTAGAAATCAAAATCGGGCCATAGTATTAGTCCCAGATAACTGATGTACACCGTTTTTCACACTGCATAATAGTAAACTACATGGTTGAGTATTAGATATATAACTTTGTCCACACACCTTCATCCAATTTGCTTGATATATAACTTTGTCCATATATAACTTTGTCCACACTCCATTTGATTTGGTTGCATGTTGCAACGCATGTTGCCTTACCGGCGTCGACGCCGATGCCCGACTGCTCTTGGAGGCGTCAACTGTGGTGTCAAGGCTGAGGGTGAGGAAGAAGGGCTGGTCGCCGGCTCCATTTTGCATCTGCAGAACCCAAGAACTAAAGATCAACCAAATGATGTGCAGTGAAGGCTATACGTGGTTGAATGAGTTTGCATCAGGAAACATGTCAGCTCAAATGAGAACTTCCACAGCTCAAATGAGAACTTCCACAAGGAAAATGCTCTCGGTGATAGCGTTTGTTTATCACTGCAGATAAAACTGGTTATATAGTGCAGTCCTCTGTTTATGTACATGCCATGCCAGACTACTATGCATGAAATTTATACTGAGACATGGCTGCTAATCTTTCTAGTTTATATATTCAATTGACTTTCTAAAATAATTACACCAATTCACATACACGCATGGTCATTGAATTTAACAATCACTTAAGTTTACAGTATATGGCTCTTGCGAGTGCACTATTTGCTGATTGTTATTTTTTCTTAATTAGTTCACCACAAGACGATACATTTGTTCGGTTGTTCTAACTATAAAAAGATTATCTCTTGAATAGGTGAAGAAAACAAATACTTATTGAACAACATGATATGACAATGATGCAAAGAAAATCATTATTCATATGAATCGTTTAAATAACTCGATCAATATAATCACACATGATTAATAGGAAAGAACCGCATCAATGTTGGCCAGGGACAGGGTAATGTCCTGTCAGAGATGCTTTTAGCTGGTTGACACCCTGCATAAGATGATGCTTCTCGCTGCAACGAAACAAAGGAAATCTCAACACAAAGGAACATACTGCTCCTCTTCGAAAAGTAGTAAGAAAAGGAGAAGCAGGATATACTCACCCCTGATACAAGGACTCCTCTTCTATGTGGGGTAGGGTTCTATACCCGAAAGTTGATGGTGCACTAGTAGAAAAGGGGGCAATGGTCCAGGCCGGGTCAGCCTATTAGTCCCGGTTCAATCCAGAACCGGGACCAATGGGGGCATTGGACCCGGTTCGTGAGGCCCGGGGGCCGGCCGGGCCACGTGGGCTATTGGTCCCAGTTCGTCTGGACCTATTGGTCCCGGTTGGTGGGACGAACCGGGACCAATGTGCCTTGCTCCTGGCCCACCACCACTGATCCCGGTTGGTGGCTTGAACCGGGACGAAAGGCTTCCCTTTAGTCCCGGTTCATGCCACCAACCGGGACCAACTAATTGCCTATATATACCTCGCGAGCAGAGCACTCTCACTGCTCTATTTTTCGTGGCCGGCGAGGAGAGAGCTTTGTGGTGCTCTAGCTCACCTCCTATGCACACGAGGTGTTCGATGGAATGCCCGAGCCACACTACTTAAGCTTTCTCCTCTCCAAGCTCCACCTCCAAGCTCCATTTTTCTCAATATTTGTCTAGGTTTAGCGGTCCGTCACGTCCCGTCCCCGTCTTCACCGCTGTCGATCGCCCGCGCCGATCTCGTCGCCGGCACCACCGTGGTGAGCCTCTTGTTCTTATCTTCTTTCTGAAAGGAAAAAAACTCTTACTTGTATGTTTATATAGATACTTGTATAATTTTCTTACTTTTATTATTGCATCTTATATAGTGCGATGGTTTTGGTATCCGCCCCCGTCGGCCCTCGTCCTGTCTATGATTCAGATGTGGTATATATTATCTTTTCATAACTATTGGTTCATTTATTGTTTATGACAATTTTGCCGACCAACGTGACATAGATTTTATTTATCTAGGAGGTTGTTGAACCGGAAATTCCAACCGACCCTATTGTCGAGAGGTTAAATTTAGTTGAAGAAGAAAACAATTTGTTGAAGGAAAAAATTAGAAAAATTGAGGAGGAGGAGATGATATTGGAGTTGCATGTTGCGGATGTCGTCGATGATCACAAGATCAAGATGGATGCAATGCGCTTGAAGATTAGAAAGATTAGAAAATATGCCATTCATACCGAGGCTTGGTATCATTATGCCGTTGGATCTGTTGTTACATTGGTTGCGATTATGATCGCATTTGTTTTCGCATTGAAATGTTTTATATAGTTTCAGCGTATGGTTTAATTAATTTAGATGCTCTGCAGAGCTTTATGTTGTTAGATGAGAACTATGTATGTACTTTGGTTTTAATGTGGTGATGGTACTGAACATCAAGAGGAACCAGACGATGTGAACGATGATGCTGCAACGGGCGAAGCTGCTGAAGATCAAGAGGAACCAGACGATGTGCCCGATGATGATGATCTCCGCCGGGTCATTGTCGATGCAAGGACGCAATGCGAAAGTCAAAAGGAGAAGCTGAAGTTCGATCGCATGTTAGAGGACCACAAAAAAGGGTTGTACCCCAATTGCTAAGATGGCAACACAAAGCTCGGTACCGTACTGGAATTGCTGAAGTGGAAGGCAGAGAATGCTGTGCCTGACAAAGGATTTGAGAAGCTACTGAAAATATTGAAGAAGAAGCTTCCAAAGGATAACGAATTGCCCGACAGTACATACGCAGCAAAGAAGGTCGTATGCCCTCTAGGATTGGAGGTGCAGAAGATACATGCATGCCCTAATGACTGCATCCTCTTCCGTGGTGCGTACAAGGATCTGAACGCATGCCCGGTATGCGGTGCATTATGGTATAAGATTAGACGAGATGACCCTGGTGATGTTGACGGCGAGCCCCCCAGGAAGAGGGTTCCTGCGAAGGTGATGTGGTATGCTCCTATAATACCACGGTTGAAACGTCTTTTTAGAAACAGAGAGCATGCCAGGTTGATGCGATGGCACAGTGAGGACCGTAAGAAAGACGGGAAGTTGAGAGCACCCGCTGACGGGTCGCAGTGGAGAAAAATCGAGAGAAAGTACTGGGATGAGTTTGCAAGTGAGCCAAGGAACGTATGGTTTGCTTTAAGCGCGGATGGCATTAATCCTTTCGGGGAGCAGAGCAGCAATCACAGCACCTGGCCCGTGACTCTATGTATGTATAACCTTCCTCCTTGGATGTGCATGAAGCGGAAGTTCATTATGATGCCAGTTCTCATCCAAGGCCCTAAGCAACCCGGCAACGACATTGATGTGTACCTAAGGCCATTAGTTGAAGAACTTTTACAGCTGTGCAATGAAAACGGTGTACGTACGTGGGATGAGCACAAACAGGAGGAATTTAACCTAAAGGCATTGATGTTCGTGACCATCAACGATTGGCCCGCTCTCAGTAACCTTTCAGGACAGACAAACAAGGGATACCACGCATGCACGCACTATTTACTTGACACCGATAGTATATACCTGGCAAGCTGCGGGAAGAATGTGTACCTGGGCCATCGTCGATTTCTTCCGACCAACCATCAATGTCAAAAGAAAGGCAAGCATTTCAAAGGCGAGGCAGATCACCGGAAGAAGCCCGCCATGTGTATTGGTGATCACGTACTTGCTATGGTCAATGATTTACACGTAATTTTTGGAAAGGGTCCCGGCGCACTAGCTGTTCCGAGTGACGCTGGGGGACACGCACCCATGTGGAAGAAGAAATCTATATTTTGGGACCTACCCTACTGGAAAGACCTAGAGGTCCGCTCTTCGATCGACGTGATGCACGTGACGAAGAACCTTTGTGTGAATCTGCTAGGCTTCTTGGGCGTGTATGGGAAGACAAAAGATACAGCTGAGGCACGGGAGGACCTACAACGTTTGCACGAAAAAGACGGCATGCCTCCAAAGCAGTATGAAGTTCCTGCCAGCTATGCTCTTACCAAAGAAGAGAAGGAAATCTTTTTTGAATGCCTGCTTAGTATGAAGGTCCCGACTGGCTTCTCGTCTAATATAAAAGGAATAATAAATATGGCAGAGAAAAAGTTTCAGAACCTGAAGTCTCATGACTGCCACGTGATTATGACGCAACTGCTTCCGGTTGCATTGAGGGGGCTTCTACCGGAAAATGTACGATTAGCCATTGTGAAGCAATGTGCATTCCTCAATGCAATCTCTCAGAAGGTGATCGATCCAGAAATCATACCAAGGCTAAGGAGTGATGTGGTGCAATGTCTTGTCAGTTTCGAGCTGGTGTTCCCACCATCCTTATTCAATATCATGACGCACGTCCTAGTTCATCTAGTTGACGAGATTGTCATTCTGGGCCCCGTATTTCTACACAATATGTACCCCTTTGAGAGGTTTATGGGAGTCCTAAAGAAATATGTCCGTAACCGCGCTAGGCCAGAAGGAAGCATCTCCATGGGCCATCAAACAGAGGATGTCATCGGGTTTTGTGTTGACTTCATTCCCGGCCTTAAGAAGATAGGTCTCCCTAAATCACGGTATGAGGGGAGACTGACTGGAAAAGGCACACTTGGAAGGGACTCAATAATATGCAGGAACGGATATTCTTGGTCTCAAGCACACTACACAGTTCTACAGAACTCTACCTTGGTGACCCCGTATATCGATGAACACAAGAACAGTCTGCGCTCCAAACACCCGGAGCAGTGCGACGACTGGATTACATGTGAACACATCAGGACTTTCAGCAGTTGGTTGGAAGCACGTATCAGAGGTGACAACACTGTTTGTGATGAGCTGTACTTGTTGTCCAGGGGACCATCTTTGACTGTATTGATTTGGAAAGGACATGAGATAAACAGGAATACATTTTACACGATTGACCAAGATCAAAAGAGCACCAACCAAAACAGCGGTGTCCGCTTTGATGCAACAACCGAGAGGGGAAAGGACACATATTATGGTTACATAGTGGACATATGGGAACTTGACTACGGAGTAGATTTTAAGGTCCCTTTGTTTAAGTGCAAATGGGTCAATCTGTCAGGAGGCAGGGTACAAGTAGACCCACAGCGGAATGACAACAGTGGATCTGAAAAATCTTGGGTACACTGACGAACCATTCGTCCTAGCCAATGATGTGGCACAGGTTATCTATGTGAAGGACATGTCTACCAGACCGAGAAAGAGAAAAGATAAGGAAGCGAATACATCATACGATGAGCCAAAACGCCACATAGTTCTTTCAGGAAAAAGGGACATCGTGGGAGTGGAGAACAAGACAGACATGTCTGAAGATTATGAAAAGTTTCATGAAATTCCTCCCTTCAAAGTCAAGGCTGACCCCAGCATCCTGATAAACGATGAAGATTATCCATGGTTACGGCGCAATAAGCAAATGACACAAGCGAAGAAAAAGTGAAGACTTTCTCCCGCAACTATTATGATGATACCATGCCAACTTTGTAACTGACGAGTATGATACCATTGTCCGTTTTGTACATGCACATGCTATGTGGGTCAATTTATGATACCATGCCAACTTTCAACTTTTTCAGAGTTCATTTGAAATGCTTTAATGTCTTATGGTTCGGCCCTCGTAATAATTAAAAATAGCAACAATAAGTATTTTGTTGTAAGTAGAAACAAAACAAAATAAATAAAGCAAGAAAGAAAATAAAAAAACAAAAAAAGTGTTTTCAAATTTGAAAACTAATGGCACTAACAGAAAGTTTATAATTTTCCTAAAACTGAAAGCAAAAAACAATTAAAAAATAAAGCAAAAAACAAAAGAAAATAAATAATGCAGAAAACAAAAGAAAAAAACAACAATAAGTATTTTGTTGTAAGTAGAAACAAAATAAAATAAATAAAGCAAGAAAGAAAACAAAAAAACAAAAAAAGTGTTTTCAAATTTGAAAATTAATGGCACTAACAGAAAGTTTATAATTTTCCTAAAACTAAAAGCAAAAACAATTAAAAAATAAAGCAAAAAACAAAAGAAAATAAATAATGCAGAAAACAAAAGAAAAAAACTGGAAAAGAAATAAATATAGCAACAATAAGTAAAGAAAACAAAAAAACAAAAAAAATGCCTCCTACTGGGCCCCCACGGCCTGAATACGACTAGAAACCCTACTATGGGCCAGGATTCAGGCCCGCAGTAGGCCCAGAAGGCCCATCAGGCAAAGCAATAGCAAGTAGGCCCGAAAGCCTGCGGTGGAGAGGAGCTCGAGAGGGGTGCGGCAGTGGGGCTTATAAACCACTGCGCGCCCCTCTCGACTAGCGAGGTGGGACTAAACTTTGCCCCCGAGGCGGGCAGCACAGAGGCCTTTGGTCCCGGTTGGTGGCACCAACCGGGACTAAAGGGGGCATTAGTCCTGGTTTGTGCCACGAATCGGGACCAATGCTCTTGCTATATATACAGCACTTAGCAGTTTTCGCCAAAATCCATCTGTTTCTTCTCGCCCCAACGCCTTCCTGCTTCTCGCCCCAACACCGCCAGCCGCGACGATGTCTAGCGGCAAGGATGCAACTGAGGGAAAAGGCAACATCGAGCAGTGGCAAGGTTGTCGTCACAGAGTAGTCCTGTTGCCGGACTTGCCCATGAAGAAAATCACACTTCGACAAGGTTTCGGTTGAATACAAAGCAGTGATTCGATATTTCAATTTTAAATACGTAAATAAGAATGCATGCAAGCAGGAGAGGAGTAGCCCATATTTACTTATGTTGTCATGTTTGATCGCAGACAACAAGGAAGGTAGATATGGTCTGCAAGCTGGAGGCGGAAGTTTATTTCTCAGTTAGTGATGATGATAAAACAGAGGGTTTCATGCAATTTTTAGTGCTTGCTATTCATCTTGATAATGTACTCGGGCCAAATTTTAATTTTGCTTAATGTTAATACATATGATGCATATTGCATATCTCGAAAATTACGGAAGGATTCGAACAGAGGTGATGTTTAGAGTATTGCTTTATTTAGTTATGTACTAACCTACTGATTACTGCATATATCTGAACTGCCAAGTCAAGTTACTACCTATAATTTAATAATGGAAAGTACTATGAAGTTATATTATATTTACTACATATACGATTAATTTGTTGTATCGTGTTCGAGTAAACATTCAAGGATACGTATAGACAGTCTATTTCCATCTCTAATATTCTTTAAAAAATATTTCTTTGTTTTATTTGTTTCCATGTTGCTTGCAGAGGCAATTAGAACCTCTCTTATTTATGGTAATCACTAATCACCAGGTAAATAACATTCGGAGGGAGCACATAAAGATATCAGTAATACATAGTTGCTCCATTTTTATCTAAATCTTTTTGAATCCGGTAGCATTTATACTGACAATCAAAATACAAATTTATCTATATTAATTATACATCGCAGTTAGTTACGTTAGATAACAATTTTAAGTGGGCTCGATTGATTTATGCAATTTCTTTACAATACATTTCTATGTCACATGAGATCTTGGTCTCTTATTCACAGCAGTAGCATTATTCTATGTACTGAATTAAATTGTACCGTAACGTAAACAAAAAATAGTTCTCGCTGAGTTTTTTATTGAGATTACTGTTGACTAAAATGCTAATGCATATTTATATGTTTGGCTTTTAATAGTTAGGCTTTAGTGGTACTAGTAAACGTACATGTATGGTTTACTAAAACGTCATTCTGAATACCATTTGTTGCATATATACAAATTTTCACATATATTTTTAGCAATATGGCATCTCATCTTTTACGTGTGAACTTGCAAAATTCGTAAATGAAGATATGATATAGTTCCATGTATAATGCAGTTTTTAGATTCAGACAAAAGATTCATAATATAAAATACACGCTAGCCCGTGACGTCGCACGGGTTGACGACTAGTATTTCTAATTATCTCAAACATGCCTCCTTCCATATTAACACTAGCATGTATCCCCCCAACAAAGGCCATGGCTATAGGCAGTTTCGGCCACACTTTGCAGTGGGTCCCACGGTGAACTGTGTAACCCAACTGCCGCACGCCATCATTAAGGCACCCCACGCCTCCTTCCTCTTCCCCTTCCCCCTTCCCCTCCTGTAGATGAAAAAGACCCAGCTCGATTAACCCCCTTCAAAGTAGGCAGATCCACGACTGGCCGTGACCGTGAAGCACTTGGAGTTAATTTTGCGCTGGTTTGCCTTGGCCGTGACACTGAAGCACTTGGAGTTGATTTTGCGCTTGGATTTCTTTGCAGCGGCGGCAAATCGGGCGATGCAAACCGGGAGCTAGGCTGGAGGTGGAGTAAGAAGGGGAAGCGGAGAAAACGAAGGTTCGCTCCATGCCATCTCTTCCCAGATTCGTTATTTTAAGATGAAATCTCTTTGAGACTTACGAATTGATTAGTAGCATTCCAGATGCTAGAGCTTTGAAATTAGATTTCTTTGAATGTGCTGCATACTAAAGCATTTGGATGTTTGTCTTTATCACTTGCTGTATGAAAATGCTCCCTTTTTCTTTGAGGACCCTCAAAATACCCCCTTTGTACCAAAATGTAAGATGTTTTTTGGTTTTTCTTAGGGCATAACAAACGTCTTACATTTTGTCATGGTGGATTAATTTTGTATCGCATTACTCATCAGTAGTATTTCATTTGTTTTACATTGTTAGCACCTGTAATAATGTATGGCCAGTGCTCTAGGAGAGTTTGTCAAGGTAAAAGTAACAGTTAGGGAAATGTATCGTTTGATATGATATTTGCTATCTCAATTTGTAAAGAGTGATAAGCTTCTTTCGTTACTGTTGCTTCCGTTGCTACTTTCTTGTTTCCTTACCCCTTCGGAGTGAAATGTTTGGTGGATAGACATTGTTTAAGCTTCATTTGATTCCAGTGCCACTCTTCATTAATCATTACTCACACAATTTTACTATTTCAGGCCACACAATGACAATAATAGATTTCATAGACGTGATTGATGATATTGTTGACTTGAGCGGCGATGAGGAGACTGTTGAAAGGGCGACGTTGCTTGGTAGGCAGGCTCTTTTGATCCTATCTGGTGAAGGAAGGCAAGATGCACAGGCTGCATTTGTCGCAGCTGGTGAAGGAAGGCAAGATGATACTGAGTCCGGAAATGCTTTGGTAGCCGCCACATCTTCTCCAATTATGGAAAAAGCGCCTCTTGATACGGCTGTATCACAGAACTCTCCTCACTCTCCAACAGCAGCGCTATTCGCCAGTAAATTCTTCTCTGTCGCTTTGTTAGTTCACTTGTCTGATTATCCTGCAAACAATCAATATCAAGCAAATGTTCCAGCGAATTTCTATTTGAAATTAACAGTGACCTGCTGCAGGCTCAGCTACTACCACTCCGACGGCTCTGTCCTCTGAACGTAGTGATGCGAAGCTGGTGAGTGTGAAGGTGAAACGGCCTGGGAGGAACTACCACACGGGGGGTACTCCTAGGAGAAGTCCTAGACTTGAAGAGAATAAGAGGTGCCGTAACAAGTCTACAGAAGAGCTGGCAGCCGATTGCAAGAGCCCTGACATGCTTGAGCAAGCAGAGGAATCAACTGCCTCTAGTCAGAATGCAGGTTCTGCAAAGATCCTCTATACAAACCCTGCAAACTAAGGTAGTTGAATGAATATGATCCTCTATGAAACTGTCTAAGTGTCATTGCCCTAGTTCGTGTCATGCATATTTACGGAACCACTATCTTTGCATTTTAGAGGGATCGGGACTTGTGTTGCCCCATCTATCTCAGGAAATTATATTTGGCCCTTTGTCTCGAACCACTAGGGCATCTCGTAAAATTATGGAACTATGGTTTACTATGTAAGTTGCTCATCACTTGATTATCTACTGAGTTTATGATGCTACAGTGTCTAGTGATCGTAAATGCTGGTTTTCTTCAGCAATTTCTGACGGTTCCAATTGGAAACTACTGAAAATTCTCGTGATTTCCCATTGTACATAATTCGTTTGGAGTGTAACCTGTGGGTTTTAGCTGAATACAGAACTATTGATGTTCATGTGCATTTGTGCCGTATAATGTATGACAAGCTGCTGCTTCCAGTTAAATATCTCAGAAGAGATTTTGAACTTGTTTTGTCATGCATATTCTTAGGTGGTATTTTCATGTACCTGGAAAAAGATTTACAGATTGGTAGTAGATTATTGGCTTTTTTTTCCATCGAAATCTTCATAAACAGAGTCT
Source organism: Triticum timopheevii (assembly GCA_963921465.1). Classification (NCBI taxonomy): domain Eukaryota; kingdom Viridiplantae; phylum Streptophyta; class Magnoliopsida; order Poales; family Poaceae; genus Triticum; species Triticum timopheevii. The sequence continues at coordinate 9,814,243 of OY997266.1, read as the reverse complement.
AAAAGTTCAATTAAAGTAACAATTGAAACACATATGGTCTGTTAGAATTAATCTGAGGCGCGTAGTCGATTGCTCGAGGACCAAGCAATCACATGAGACACAACACCCAGATTTGTTAACGGGGTTCATTGAATTCGGCTACATCCCCTCCATTTGAGGGATGATCTGTCGTCAGGGGGTGGGGGCATGACGTCATCCTTTCCTCCTGTTTGGTGGCGGCATGCCACCGGTGAGCTCGCCTTTGCCCGAGTGGGGGCTAGGTGGGGCGATGCAGGGCAGCTCTGGCCAAGCGTAGAGCTGGGGGCTGTTCAGGGGTGTGGAAGGAGGTGCCTTCCTGCCCGTCTCTTTTGTCGTCTTGGTTACGAACCTGGGGCGGGGATGGAGTTGGTTCCATGGATGCCGAGGCGGCGACCTTGGTGGTGGGAGCCGCGGTGCTAGGGGCGGAGCACGGAGCTTAGCCGTTGTTTGGTGACATGGTCGTGTGGGCCCTGTGGTAGCCAGGGTGTGTAGACCATAGCTCAATTCGGTGACGGTGAGTGCTTGCCGGACTGAAAAACCGCTTTGACTTGTCAGTTGGTGGGGCGGTGTTCTGACGTCGTCCCCTTCTTATTGCCATTGTTGTGGGTACTCACTATTTGTCGTGGTCCTCCGGGGAAACCCTGGTCTTCGGATTGGGAGGTGGTGGTGCTTTGTTGTTATTCCCTTCTTGAAGGTGCCGCCTTGAAGCCCATGGTTCGTCATGCAAGGCTTCATCTCAGTGTGATGTCATGTCCACGGCTGTGCCTCGACACTACATAATGATGCGTATTGTTCACCTGTTTGTTGGCTTGGAGTTGTATGGGGTAGTGTGGCTGTTTCAGCGTATTAGTATCCTGTCTCGGGTGTGTGTGTTGTGTTGGCGTGTTTGTATTGGTAGCTCGATGATGGTTACTTTACATATGAAGCGGGAAACCTTTTTCAGTTGATAGGGGTTACATTTTGATCCAACAAACCAAATTTTGGAATGCAAGAAATTTATCGCTCTTTAACAAAGTTTTGGACAATCTTTTTCTCGAAGGGCTGTTGGCTGAATTTTATTAGATGGAAAAGAGGGCAAGAGTACAATAGATTACATCGTAGAAAAGCTAGGACTGCAACCACAACCATACAAACTCTACAACACCATAACCACAGAACTCTACGCGCTGTAGAAGAAAGAGCTAAGCTCAGGCCGCCAGATCACTAATACAGCCCGCAGCCTTCCAGACACCGATATGCTCAATGATCCCATGGTTGAGTTGGTTTGGTGGACAGTGGTATCCCCAACCTACCAGGGTTCAAATCCTGGTGTTCGCATTATTTCTGGATTTATTTATTTCAGGATTTCCGGCGATGCGCTTTCAGTGGGAGGAGACGTTCCCGTCGTCGGTGACTTCGTAAATCTCAAGATGATATGCCGGCTCAGTCTCGGAGGTGCTCTTAGGATAGGGTGTGCGTGTGTGCGTTCATAAAGATGAGTGTATGCGCGTGTATATGAGCGCTTGTGTCTGTACTGATGCTCAAAAAAAAAGATCCCTAACTTTGTCCGCAGAATTGACCACATTATCAAAGATCCTCGCATTTGTTTCCTTCCATATACTACTCCAGGATGACAATCTTTTACGATTTCATGACTGTACACAGCTTATAATTTCACACGATTCTGATCATCTACTCCAACTATTTTTTGTCTAGTGCAGTTGTTGCACAATCGAGCATTTTTGCATACGTGTGGGTTTTATTGAAAGTGTCTTGCTGTATTTTGTTTCATAAACTACCAGCATGCTTTCTGTTATCCTGTTGTTTATTTGTGCTTTGAACTGGGCGGTAAATTCACAGATTTGCTCTGTTCACCGAATCTCTTTCCACGACTGCCCAAGAGCTGAGCAACCACGCCACGCCACATTTATTGTGCTTCATTTTGCTGTTTGCCACTGCAGCTTGATGTCATCGTGTCGTGGACAGTTGAAGGACAGGGAAACATCCGACCGACCGAAGTGATACGGGCGGTCTTTAGTCTGCATATAAGATTTGATCAAATTCAAACTTTATAAAGTTTAACCAACTTTGTAAAAAAAATATCAACATCTACAATATTAAAGCTATATGATATGAAAATTAATTTCATGATGCATTTAACATTATTGATTTCATATTGTGTATCTTGATATTCTTTTTATATAAACTTAATCAAAGTGAACAAAGTTTGACTTTGACCAACTCTTATATACAGACTAAAAAAATGGAGATTATATTTTTATAAGACGTGTTTGACAACCGTGGACTGGTCTGACTAGCTCAAGTCTGGCTCAAATGAGGCTAGTTAAGCTAATACGGGCTCTAAACCAATATCTGCAACCCGTTTGGTTGCCCGCTTTTATTACGGCTGGATACAGCCGGCCCTGTCTTTTCCTCTCTAACACGGAAACCGAGCCTTAACCGTCACGGCCTCACAAGTTCCATGCAGCAGCTGTAGATGAATCTAACACTGCAATCACACCTCGGCCCAACATGCAGATATATTTTCTTTAATCCAAACCGTACATGCGTGCACAAGAAAACTTAGAAAATCCAATCTGTACACGCATGGCCACTGCATTGCTAATCCTTGGAATCCTGCACGGCCATGCCTTTGCGTTGCGCGCTGCCTGAGGAGATCTGCTGCCGCACGCTACCGCGCCTGACGTGCGTACGTAGCACGATCACCGTAACTTTCCTTCTCTCGTCGATCCGTTCGCAATGAAAAGAACTCGCCGCTAATCTCGCCGACAGCTCCCATCTCTGATCTTGGTTCTTCGCCAGCAATATGTTCAGCCATGTCGCACGTATTCATCAATGCCAATCCTGCCGTAGCAGTCACTGCCTCGCGTATCATCCGTGCACGAGCCGTGTCGTATCCTGGCCATCCACGTCGTCGACACGATCCGTCCGCAGTGCCGCGTTGCCGCCCTTGTACAACACCGAGCGCATCATGATGCTCTCACACTCCGATCTATCCGGCCGTCCCCCACGTCTGGTCGCCGATCTGATCGCGAGCCGAATCTGTCACCTTCGCAATGGTCTTCAACAACCACTACGTTGGTCCGATCGTCACGTCTAGCCGATCCTTACCGATCGTAGCCCATCGAACGGTTCAAGCCTTCGGATGATCCTAAAGTGTCCGACACCACCGACCGCATCCGCGATCGCCGCCATGCTCCACCTTGCATCAATCGGACGTTCCATGGCACCCGTCGAGCATGATCATCGTACCTTCAGATGATCTTCTGCATAGCCTTCTCGCAACCTTGCTCATGATACCACTTGTTAGAATAAAATGCTAATGCGAGATCATAGACGACACACCAAGGCACGATATTTGTTAATGAGGTTCACCGATATGGCTACATTCCCGGGGCATGACTACGGACGCTCCTCCCCAAGATACCGCAACATCGGCTGCCCGAGCGCCGGCACAAGCCGTCGGCTCCCCCGCGTACCTGTTGCTATCAAGTTGTTATAGGTTACAACGTGTGGTGCCCCTCCGTATATAAGAGGCCTAGGATACAATGTGTCCGACTCCTACACGACTCATACCTAACCACACCAATTACAACTCCAAGTCCACGTAACCCCCTTGCGTACATAATATATTCGACACAAATATAACAACCACGACGAGGCCCAGCGGCACGATCTCGAGGTGACGATGGCCGTCTTCGCCGCGGGCGACGTCGCCATCCCCGTGGAACTGCAGGAGGCCGTCGTCATCAAGGAGGAGGAGGAGGAGGAGGCCGCCGTCGTCGGGCCGCACTTCGCGGCAATGGTGGGGCAGACGTGGTCCTGGACGGACACGATGCCATGCACGGCGGGATTTGTCTCGCTGCCGCCCTCGTGGGTGGGTGCCAAGGCGTGGTCGCTGTCCCCGCCACGGGGGAGGTCGTGCAGGCGCCTCCGGCCCTACGACCACCACAGTGGAAGCCTGCCCACTTCTGGCAGCCACCTCTCTACATCGGCCTCATCGGGGACGATGAGGAGGAGGACGGCAGCACCTGAAGACAATGAAGGCATCGATGACGACCACGGCGGTAGCGTCTAGGTTTTTTATATATTTTTTAAATTTTAAGTTAAGTTGAATGTACGGGCAGGAACTTGTTTTAAATGGTTTAAATATTTTTGAACTATTTAATTTAGGTTATTATTATGTTTTTTAAAAGTGTGGTCGGTCATTTTTTTCATATGAAGCCGGATAAAATGCGTTGCAGCCGCGACAGGCACACGGGTCAAATCGAACACAGGACTCTATTTTACGGTCCACAAACAAATAAAATCGGACAAAAGACAAAACAAACGTTTTTTTCGTGCGTTGGTTAGAGTCGGCGATAGATGGTGCTAGTGGGTGGCATAATGATAACTAGATCGGCAACGCGCCTTGGCGCGAGGGTGCCGATCCAACCGATATGATCAAGCAGTGAAAGATCAAACCGATATGATGCAGTAGTAGGAACGCAAGTTTTGCACGTGTAACAGAACAACTTAATCAAAGAAGTGCTACTTGCCGAACCCCAACTCTCACATGTGTGTGTCTATCATGATGGAAATATATAAAGGAATTAATCAAAAAAAGTTCAATGATCAAATATCTGATATAACCCTTTTTCGATCAACATCTGATATTACTCAATGTATCTCAGGATGAAAATATATCTGATATTACTCACATAGGTGATGGTAGATACTAACAACAGTAAACACTCTGTAAAATATCTAAAAAATGGCCCTATCTAAGCAAGGTTCGGTGTGGTAGAAATCAAAATCGGGCCATAGTATTAGTCCCAGATAACTGATGTACACCGTTTTTCACACTGCATAATAGTAAACTACATGGTTGAGTATTAGATATATAACTTTGTCCACACACCTTCATCCAATTTGCTTGATATATAACTTTGTCCATATATAACTTTGTCCACACTCCATTTGATTTGGTTGCATGTTGCAACGCATGTTGCCTTACCGGCGTCGACGCCGATGCCCGACTGCTCTTGGAGGCGTCAACTGTGGTGTCAAGGCTGAGGGTGAGGAAGAAGGGCTGGTCGCCGGCTCCATTTTGCATCTGCAGAACCCAAGAACTAAAGATCAACCAAATGATGTGCAGTGAAGGCTATACGTGGTTGAATGAGTTTGCATCAGGAAACATGTCAGCTCAAATGAGAACTTCCACAGCTCAAATGAGAACTTCCACAAGGAAAATGCTCTCGGTGATAGCGTTTGTTTATCACTGCAGATAAAACTGGTTATATAGTGCAGTCCTCTGTTTATGTACATGCCATGCCAGACTACTATGCATGAAATTTATACTGAGACATGGCTGCTAATCTTTCTAGTTTATATATTCAATTGACTTTCTAAAATAATTACACCAATTCACATACACGCATGGTCATTGAATTTAACAATCACTTAAGTTTACAGTATATGGCTCTTGCGAGTGCACTATTTGCTGATTGTTATTTTTTCTTAATTAGTTCACCACAAGACGATACATTTGTTCGGTTGTTCTAACTATAAAAAGATTATCTCTTGAATAGGTGAAGAAAACAAATACTTATTGAACAACATGATATGACAATGATGCAAAGAAAATCATTATTCATATGAATCGTTTAAATAACTCGATCAATATAATCACACATGATTAATAGGAAAGAACCGCATCAATGTTGGCCAGGGACAGGGTAATGTCCTGTCAGAGATGCTTTTAGCTGGTTGACACCCTGCATAAGATGATGCTTCTCGCTGCAACGAAACAAAGGAAATCTCAACACAAAGGAACATACTGCTCCTCTTCGAAAAGTAGTAAGAAAAGGAGAAGCAGGATATACTCACCCCTGATACAAGGACTCCTCTTCTATGTGGGGTAGGGTTCTATACCCGAAAGTTGATGGTGCACTAGTAGAAAAGGGGGCAATGGTCCAGGCCGGGTCAGCCTATTAGTCCCGGTTCAATCCAGAACCGGGACCAATGGGGGCATTGGACCCGGTTCGTGAGGCCCGGGGGCCGGCCGGGCCACGTGGGCTATTGGTCCCAGTTCGTCTGGACCTATTGGTCCCGGTTGGTGGGACGAACCGGGACCAATGTGCCTTGCTCCTGGCCCACCACCACTGATCCCGGTTGGTGGCTTGAACCGGGACGAAAGGCTTCCCTTTAGTCCCGGTTCATGCCACCAACCGGGACCAACTAATTGCCTATATATACCTCGCGAGCAGAGCACTCTCACTGCTCTATTTTTCGTGGCCGGCGAGGAGAGAGCTTTGTGGTGCTCTAGCTCACCTCCTATGCACACGAGGTGTTCGATGGAATGCCCGAGCCACACTACTTAAGCTTTCTCCTCTCCAAGCTCCACCTCCAAGCTCCATTTTTCTCAATATTTGTCTAGGTTTAGCGGTCCGTCACGTCCCGTCCCCGTCTTCACCGCTGTCGATCGCCCGCGCCGATCTCGTCGCCGGCACCACCGTGGTGAGCCTCTTGTTCTTATCTTCTTTCTGAAAGGAAAAAAACTCTTACTTGTATGTTTATATAGATACTTGTATAATTTTCTTACTTTTATTATTGCATCTTATATAGTGCGATGGTTTTGGTATCCGCCCCCGTCGGCCCTCGTCCTGTCTATGATTCAGATGTGGTATATATTATCTTTTCATAACTATTGGTTCATTTATTGTTTATGACAATTTTGCCGACCAACGTGACATAGATTTTATTTATCTAGGAGGTTGTTGAACCGGAAATTCCAACCGACCCTATTGTCGAGAGGTTAAATTTAGTTGAAGAAGAAAACAATTTGTTGAAGGAAAAAATTAGAAAAATTGAGGAGGAGGAGATGATATTGGAGTTGCATGTTGTGGATGTCGTCGATGATCACAAGATCAAGATGGATGCAATGCGCTTGAAGATTAGAAAGATTAGAAAATATGCCATTCATACCGAGGCTTGGTATCATTATGCCGTTGGATCTGTTGTTACATTGGTTGCGATTATGATCGCATTTGTTTTCGCATTGAAATGTTTTATATAGTTTCAGCGTATGGTTTAATTAATTTAGATGCTCTGCAGAGCTTTATGTTGTTAGATGAGAACTATGTATGTACTTTGGTTTTAATGTGGTGATGGTACTGAACATCAAGAGGAACCAGATGATGTGAACGATGATGCTGCAACGGGCGAAGCTGCTGAAGATCAAGAGGAACCAGACGATGTGCCCGATGATGATGATCTCCGCCGGGTCATTGTCGATGCAAGGACGCAATGCGAAAGTCAAAAGGAGAAGCTGAAGTTCGATCGCATGTTAGAGGACCACAAAAAAGGGTTGTACCCCAATTGCTAAGATGGCAACACAAAGCTCGGTACCGTACTGGAATTGCTGAAGTGGAAGGCAGAGAATGCTGTACCTGACAAAGGATTTGAGAAGCTACTAAAAATATTGAAGAAGAAGCTTCCAAAGGATAACGAATTGCCCGACAGTACATACGCAGCAAAGAAGGTCGTATGCCCTCTAGGATTGGAGGTGCAGAAGATACATGCATGCCCTAATGACTGCATCCTCTTCCGTGGTGCGTACAAGGATCTGAACGCATGCCCGGTATGCGGTGCATTATGGTATAAGATCAGACGAGATGACCCTGGTGATGTTGACGGCGAGCCCCCCAGGAAGAGGGTTCCTGCGAAGGTGATGTGGTATGCTCCTATAATACCACGGTTGAAACATTTTTTTAGAAACAGAGAGCATGCCAGGTTGATGCGATGGCACAGTGAGGACCGTAAGAAAGACGGGAAGTTGAGAGCACCCGCTGACGGGTCGCAGTGGAGAAAAATCGAGAGAAAGTACTGGGATGAGTTTGCAAGTGAGCCAAGGAACGTATGGTTTGCTTTAAGCGCGGATGGCATTAATCCTTTCGGGGAGCAGAGCAGCAATCACAGCACCTGGCCCGTGACTCTATGTATGTATAACCTTCCTCCTTGGATGTGCATGAAGCGGAAGTTCATTATGATGCCAGTTCTCATCCAAGGCCCTAAGCAACCCGGCAACGACATTGATGTGTACCTAAGGCCATTAGTTGAAGAACTTTTACAGCTGTGCAATGAAAACGGTGTACGTACGTGGGATGAGCACAAACAGGAGGAATTTAACCTAAAGGCATTGATGTTCGTGACCATCAACGATTGGCCCGCTCTCAGTAACCTTTCAGGACAGACAAACAAGGGATACCACGCATGCACGCACTATTTACTTGACACCGATAGTATATACCTGGCAAGCTGCGGGAAGAATGTGTACCTGGGCCATCGTCGATTTCTTCCGACCAACCATCAATGTCAAAAGAAAGGCAAGCATTTCAAAGGCGAGGCAGATCACCGGAAGAAGCCCGCCATGTGTATTGGTGATCACGTACTTGCTATGGTCAATGATTTACACGTAATTTTTGGAAAGGGTCCCGGCGCACTAGCTGTTCCGAGTGACGCTGGGGGACACGCACCCATGTGGAAGAAGAAATCTATATTTTGGGACCTACCCTACTGGAAAGACCTAGAGGTCCGCTCTTCGATCGACGTGATGCACGTGACGAAGAACCTTTGTGTGAATCTGCTAGGCTTCTTGGGCGTGTATGGGAAGACAAAAGATACAGCTGAGGCACGGGAGGACCTACAACGTTTGCACGAAAAAGACGGCATGCCTCCAAAGCAGTATGAAGTTCCTGCCAGCTATGCTCTTACCAAAGAAGAGAAGGAAATCTTTTTTGAATGCCTGCTTAGTATGAAGGTCCCGACTGGCTTCTCGTCTAATATAAAAGGAATAATAAATATGGCAGAGAAAAAGTTTCAGAACCTGAAGTCTCATGACTGCCACGTGATTATGACGCAACTGCTTCCGGTTGCATTGAGGGGGCTTCTACCGGAAAATGTACGATTAGCCATTGTGAAGCAATGTGCATTCCTCAATGCAATCTCTCAGAAGGTGATCGATCCAGAAATCATACCAAGGCTAAGGAGTGATGTGGTGCAATGTCTTGTCAGTTTCGAGCTGGTGTTCCCACCATCCTTATTCAATATCATGACGCACGTCCTAGTTCATCTAGTTGACGAGATTGTCATTCTGGGCCCCGTATTTCTACACAATATGTACCCCTTTGAGAGGTTTATGGGAGTCCTAAAGAAATATGTCCGTAACCGCGCTAGGCCAGAAGGAAGCATCTCCATGGGCCATCAAACAGAGGATGTCATCGGGTTTTGTGTTGACTTCATTCCCGGCCTTAAGAAGATAGGTCTCCCTAAATCACGGTATGAGGGGAGACTGACTGGAAAAGGCACACTTGGAAGGGACTCAATAATATGCAGGAACGGATATTCTTGGTCTCAAGCACACTACACAGTTCTACAGAACTCTACCTTGGTGACCCCGTATATCGATGAACACAAGAACAGTCTGCGCTCCAAACACCCGGAGCAGTGCGACGACTGGATTACATGTGAACACATCAGGACTTTCAGCAGTTGGTTGGAAGCACGTATCAGAGGTGACAACACTGTTTGTGATGAGCTGTACTTGTTGTCCAGGGGACCATCTTTGACTGTATTGATTTGGAAAGGATATGAGATAAACAGGAATACATTTTACACGATTGACCAAGATCAAAAGAGCACCAACCAAAACAGCGGTGTCCGCTTTGATGCAACAACCGAGAGGGGAAAGGACACATATTATGGTTACATAGTGGACATATGGGAACTTGACTACGGAGTAGATTTTAAGGTCCCTTTGTTTAAGTGCAAATGGGTCAATCTGTCAGGAGGCAGGGTACAAGTAGACCCACAGCGGAATGACAACAGTGGATCTGAAAAATCTTGGGTACACTGACGAACCATTCGTCCTAGCCAATGATGTGGCACAGGTTATCTATGTGAAGGACATGTCTACCAGACCGAGAAAGAGAAAAGATAAGGAAGCGAATACATCATACGATGAGCCAAAACGCCACATAGTTCTTTCAGGAAAAAGGGACATCGTGGGAGTGGAGAACAAGACAGACATGTCTGAAGATTATGAAAAGTTTCATGAAATTCCTCCCTTCAAAGTCAAGGCTGACCCCAGCATCCTGATAAACGATGAAGATTATCCATGGTTACGGCGCAATAAGCAAATGACACAAGCGAAGAAAAAGTGAAGACTTTCTCCCGCAACTATTATGATGATACCATGCCAACTTTGTAACTGACGAGTATGATACCATTGTCCGTTTTGTACATGCACATGCTATGTGGGTCAATTTATGATACCATGCCAACTTTCAACTTTTTCAGAGTTCATTTGAAATGCTTTAATGTCTTATGGTTCGGCCCTCGTAATAATTAAAAATAGCAACAATAAGTATTTTGTTGTAAGTAGAAACAAAACAAAATAAATAAAGCAAGAAAGAAAATAAAAAAACCAAAAAAGTGTTTTCAAATTTGAAAACTAATGGCACTAACAGAAAGTTTATAATTTTCCTAAAACTGAAAGCAAAAAACAATTAAAAAATAAAGCAAAAAACAAAAGAAAATAAATAATGCAGAAAACAAAAGAAAAAAACAACAATAAGTATTTTGTTGTAAGTAGAAACAAAATAAAATAAATAAAGCAAGAAAGAAAACAAAAAAACAAAAAAAGTGTTTTCAAATTTGAAAATTAATGGCACTAACAGAAAGTTTATAATTTTCCTAAAACTAAAAGCAAAAACAATTAAAAAATAAAGCAAAAAACAAAAGAAAATAAATAATGCAGAAAACAAAAGAAAAAAACTGGAAAAGAAATAAATATAGCAACAATAAGTAAAGAAAACAAAAAAACAAAAAAATGCCTCCTACTGGGCCCCCACGGCCTGAATACGACTAGAAACCCTACTATGGGCCAGGATTCAGGCCCGCAGTAGGCCCAGAAGGCCCATCAGGCAAAGCAATAGCAAGTAGGCCCGAAAGCCTGCGGTGGAGAGGAGCTCGAGAGGGGTGCGGCAGTGGGGCTTATAAACCACTGCGCGCCCCTCTCGACTAGCGAGGTGGGACTAAACTTTGCCCCCGAGGCGGGCAGCACAGAGGCCTTTGGTCCCGGTTGGTGGCACCAACCGGGACTAAAGGGGGCATTAGTCCTGGTTTGTGCCACGAATCGGGACCAATGCTCTTGCTATATATACAGCACTTAGCAGTTTTCGCCAAAATCCATCTGTTTCTTCTCGCCCCAACGCCTTCCTGCTTCTCGCCCCAACACCGCCAGCCGCGACGATGTCTAGCGGCAAGGATGCAACTGAGGGAAAAGGCAACATCGAGCAGTGGCAAGGTTGTCGTCACAGAGTAGTCCTGTTGCCGGACTTGCCCATGAAGAAAATCACACTTCGACAAGGTTTCGGTTGAATACAAAGCAGTGATTCGATATTTCAATTTTAAATACGTAAATAAGAATGCATGCAAGCAGGAGAGGAGTAGCCCATATTTACTTATGTTGTCATGTTTGATCGCAGACAACAAGGAAGGTAGATATGGTCTGCAAGCTGGAGGCGGAAGTTTATTTCTCAGTTAGTGATGATGATAAAACAGAGGGTTTCATGCAATTTTTAGTGCTTGCTATTCATCTTGATAATGTACTCGGGCCAAATTTTAATTTTGCTTAATGTTAATACATATGATGCATATTGCATATCTCGAAAATTACGGAAGGATTCGAACAGAGGTGATGTTTAGAGTATTGCTTTATTTAGTTATGTACTAACCTACTGATTACTGCATATATCTGAACTGCCAAGTCAAGTTACTACCTATAATTTAATAATGGAAAGTACTATGAAGTTATATTATATTTACTACATATACGATTAATTTGTTGTATCGTGTTCGAGTAAACATTCAAGGATACGTATAGACAGTCTATTTCCATCTCTAATATTCTTTAAAAAATATTTCTTTGTTTTATTTGTTTCCATGTTGCTTGCAGAGGCAATTAGAACCTCTCTTATTTATGGTAATCACTAATCACGAGGTAAATAACATTCGGAGGGAGCACATAAAGATATCAGTAATACATAGTTGCTCCATTTTTATCTAAATCTTTTTGAATCCGGTAGCATTTATACTGACAATCAAAATACAAATTTATCTATATTAATTATACATCACAGTTAGTTACGTTAGATAACAATTTTAAGTGGGCTCGATTGATTTATGCAATTTCTTTACAATACATTTCTATGTCACATGAGATCTTGGTCTCTTATTCACAGCAGTAGCATTATTCTATGTACTGAATTAAATTGTACCGTAACGTAAACAAAAAATAGTTCTCGCTGAGTTTTTTATTGAGATTACTGTTGACTAAAATGCTAATGCATATTTATATGTTTGGCTTTTAATAGTTAGGCTTTAGTGGTACTAGTAAACGTACATGTATGGTTTACTAAAACGTCATTCTGAATACCATTTGTTGCATATATACAAATTTTCACATATATTTTTAGCAATATGGCATCTCATCTTTTACGTGTGAACTTGCAAAATTCGTAAATGAAGATATGATATAGTTCCATGTATAATGCAGTTTTTAGATTCAGACAAAAGATTCATAATATAAAATACACGCTAGCCCGTGACGTCGCACGGGTTGACGACTAGTATTTCTAATTATCTCAAACATGCCTCCTTCCATATTAACACTAGCATGTATCCCCCCACCAAAGGCCATGGCTATAGGCAGTTTCGGCCACACTTTGCAGTGGGTCCCACGGTGAACTGTGTAACCCAACTGCCGCACGCCATCATTAAGGCACCCCATGCCTCCTTCCTCTTCCCCTTCCCCCTTCCCCTCCTGTAGATGAAAAAGACCCAGCTCGATTAACCCCCTTCAAAGTAGGCAGATCCACGACTGGCCGTGACCGTGAAGCACTTGGAGTTAATTTTGCGCTGGTTTGCCTTGGCCGTGACACTGAAGCACTTGGAGTTGATTTTGCGCTTGGATTTCTTTGCAGCGGCGGCAAATCGGGCGATGCAAACCGGGAGCTAGGCTGGAGGTGGAGTAAGAAGGGGAAGCGGAGAAAACGAAGGTTCGCTCCATGCCATCTCTTCCTAGATTCGTTATTTTAAGATGAAATCTCTTTGAGACTTACGAATTGATTAGTAGCATTCCAGATGCTAGAGCTTTGAAATTAGATTTCTTTGAATGTACTGCATACTAAAGCATTTGGATGTTTGTCTTTATCACTTGCTGTATGAAAATGCTCCCTTTTTCTTTGAGGACCCTCAAAATACCCCCTTTGTACCAAAATGTAAGATGTTTTTTGGTTTTTCTTAGGGCATAACAAACGTCTTACATTTTGTCATGGTGGATTAATTTTGTATCGCATTACTCATCAGTAGTATTTCATTTGTTTTACATTGTTACCACCTGTAATAATGTATGGCCAGTGCTCTAGGAGAGTTTGTCAAGGTAAAAGTAACAGTTAGGGAAATGTATCGTTTGATATGATATTTGCTATCTCAATTTGTAAAGAGTGATAAGCTTCTTTCGTTACTGTTGCTTCCGTTGCTACTTTCTTGTTTCCTTACCCCTTCGGAGTGAAATGTTTGGTGGATAGACATTGTTTAAGCTTCATTTGATTCCAGTGCCACTCTTCATTAATCATTACTCACACAATTTTACTATTTCAGGCCACACAATGACAATAATAGATTTCATAGACGTGATTGATGATATTGTTGACTTGAGCGGCGATGAGGAGACTGTTGAAAGGGCGACGTTGCTTGGTAGGCAGGCTCTTTTGATCCTATCTGGTGAAGGAAGGCAAGATGCACAGGCTGCATTTGTCGCAGCTGGTGAAGGAAGGCAAGATGATACTGAGTCCGGAAATGCTTTGGTAGCCGCCACATCTTCTCCAATTATGGAAAAAGCGCCTCTTGATACGGCTGTATCACAGAACTCTCCTCACTCTCCAACAGCAGCGCTATTCGCCAGTAAATTCTTCTCTGTCGCTTTGTTAGTTCACTTGTCTGATTATCCTGCAAACAATCAATATCAAGCAAATGTTCCAGCGAATTTCTATTTGAAATTAACAGTGACCTGCTGCAGGCTCAGCTACTACCACTCCGACGGCTCTGTCCTCTGAACGTAGTGATGCGAAGCTGGTGAGTGTGAAGGTGAAACGGCCTGGGAGGAACTACCACACGGGGGGTACTCCTAGGAGAAGTCCTAGACTTGAAGAGAATAAGAGGTGCCGTAACAAGTCTACAGAAGAGCTGGCAGCCGATTGCAAGAGCCCTGACATGCTTGAGCAAGCAGAGGAATCAGCTGCCTCTAGTCAGAATGCAGGTTCTGCAAAGATCCTCTATACAAACCCTGCAAACTAAGGTAGTTGAATGAATATGATCCTCTATGAAACTGTCTAAGTGTCATTGCCCTAGTTCGTGTCATGCATATTTACGGAACCACTATCTTTGCATTTTAGAGGGATCGGGACTTGTGTTGCCCCATCTATCACAGGAAATTATATTTGGCCCTTTGTCTCGAACCACTAGGGCATCTCGTAAAATTATGGAACTATGGTTTACTATGTAAGTTGCTCATCACTTGATTATCTACTGAGTTTATGATGCTACAGTGTCTAGTGATCGTAAATGCTGGTTTTCTTCAGCAATTTCTGACGGTTCCAATTGGAAACTACTGAAAATTCTCATGATTTCCCATTGTACATAATTCGTTTGGAGTGTAACCTGTGGGTTTTAGCTGAATACAGAACTATTGATGTTCATGTGCATTTGTGCCGTATAATGTATGACAAGCTGCTGCTTCCAGTTAAATATCTCAGAAGAGATTTTGAACTTGTTTTGTCATGCATATTCTTAGGTGGTATTTTCATGTACCTGGAAAAAGATTTACAGATTGGTAGTAGATTATTGGCTTTTTTTCCATCGAAATCTTCATAAACAGAGTCTAAAAGTTCAATTAAAGTAACAATTGAAACACATATGGTCTGTTAGAATTAATCTGAGGCGCGTAGTCGATTGCTCGAGGACCAAGCAATCACATGAGACACAACACCCAGATTTGTTAACGGGGTTCATTGAATTCGGCTACATCCCCTCCATTTGAGGGATGATCTGTCGTCAGGGGGTGGGGGCATGACGTCATCCTTTCCTCCTGTTTGGTGGCGGCATGCCACCGGTGAGCTCGCCTTTGCCCGAGTGGGGGCTAGGTGGGGCGATGCAGGGCAGCTCTGGCCAAGCGTAGAGCTGGGGGCTGTTCAGGGGTGTGGAAGGAGGTGCCTTCCTGCCCGTCTCTTTTGTCGTCTTGGTTACGAACCTGGGGCGGGGATGGAGTTGGTGCCATGGATGCCGAGGCGGCGACCTTGGTGGTGGGAGCCGCGGTGCTAGGGGCGGAGCACGGAGCTTAGCCGTTGTTTGGTGACATGGTCGTGTGGGCCCTGTGGTAGCCAGGGTGTGTAGACCATAGCTCAATTCGGTGACGGTGAGTGCTTGCCGGACTGAAAAACCGCTTTGACTTGTCAGTTGGTGGGGCGGTGTTCTGACGTCGTCCCCTTCTTATTGCCATTGTTGTGGGTACTCACTATTTGTCGTGGTCCTCCGGGGAAACCCTGGTCTTCGGATTGGGAGGTGGTGGTGCTTTGTTGTTATTCCCTTCTTGAAGGTGCCGCCTTGAAGCCCATGGTTCGTCATGCAAGGCTTCATCTCAGTGTGATGTCATGTCCACGGCTGTGCCTCGACACTACATAATGATGCGTATTGTTCACCTGTTTGTTGGCTTGGAGTTGTATGGGGTAGTGTGGCTGTTTCAGCGTATTAGTATCCTGTCTCGGGTGTGTGTGTTGTGTTGGCGTGTTTGTATTGGTAGCTCGATGATGGTTACTTTACATATGAAGCGGGAAACCTTTTTCAGTTGATAGGGGTTACATTTTGATCCAACAAACCAAATTTTGGAATGCAAGAAATTTATCGCTCTTTAACAAAGTTTTGGACAATCTTTTTCTCGAAGGGCTGTTGGCTGAATTTTATTAGATGGAAAAGAGGGCAAGAGTACAATAGATTACATCGTAGAAAAGCTAGGACTGCAACCACAACCATACAAACTCTACAACACCATAACCACAGAACTCTACGCGCTGTAGAAGAAAGAGCTAAGCTCAGGCCGCCAGATCACTAATACAGCCCGCAGCCTTCCAGACACCGATATGCTCAATGATCCCATGGTTGAGTTGGTTTGGTGGACAGTGGTATCCCCAACCTACCAGGGTTCAAATCCTGGTGTTCGCATTATTTCTGGATTTATTTATTTCAGGATTTCCGGCGATGCGCTTTCAGTGGGAGGAGACGTTCCCGTCGTCGGTGACTTCGTAAATCTCAAGATGATATGCCGGCTCAGTCTCGGAGGTGCTCTTAGGATAGGGTGTGCGTGTGTGCGTTCATAAAGATGAGTGTATGCGCGTGTATATGAGCGCTTGTGTCTGTACTGATGCTCAAAAAAAAAAGATCCCTAACTTTGTCCGCAGAATTGACCACATTATCAAAGATCCTCGCATTTGTTTCCTTCCATATACTACTCCAGGATGACAATCTTTTACGATTTCATGACTGTACACAGCTTATAATTTCACACGATTCTGATCATCTACTCCAACTATTTTTTGTCTAGTGCAGTTGTTGCACAATCGAGCATTTTTGCATACGTGTGGGTTTTATTGAAAGTGTCTTGCTGTATTTTGTTTCATAAACTACCAGCATGCTTTCTGTTATCCTGTTGTTTATTTGTGCTTTGAACTGGGCGGTAAATTCACAGATTTGCTCTGTTCACCGAATCTCTTTCCACGACTGCCCAAGAGCTGAGCAACCACGCCACGCCACATTTATTGTGCTTCATTTTGCTGTTTGCCACTGCAGCTTGATGTCATCGTGTCGTGGACAGTTGAAGGACAGGGAAACATCCGACCGACCGAAGTGATACGGGCGGTCTTTAGTCTGCATATAAGATTTGATCAAATTCAAACTTTATAAAGTTTAACCAACTTTGTAAAAAAAATATCAACATCTACAATATTAAAGCTATATGATATGAAAATTAATTTCATGATGCATTTAACATTATTGATTTCATATTGTGTATCTTGATATTCTTTTTATATAAACTTAATCAAAGTGAACAAAGTTTGACTTTGACCAACTCTTATATACAGACTAAAAAAATGGAGATTATATTTTTATAAGACGTGTTTGACAGCCGTGGACTGGTCTGACTAGCTCAAGTCTGGCTCAAATGAGGCTAGTTAAGCTAATACGGGCTCTAAACCAATATCTGCAACCCGTTTGGTTGCCCGCTTTTATTACGGCTGGATACAGCCGGCCCTGTCTTTTCCTCTCTAACACGGAAACCGAGCCTTAACCGTCACGGCCTCACAAGTTCCATGCAGCAGCTGTAGATGAATCCAACACTGCAATCACACCTCGGCCCAACATGCAGATATATTTTCTTTAATCCAAACCGTACATGCGTGCACAAGAAAACTTAGAAAATCCAATCTGTACACGCATGGCCACTGCATTGCTAATCCTTGGAATCCTGCACGGCCATGCCTTTGCGTTGCGCGCTGCCTGAGGAGATCTGCTGCCGCACGCTACCGCGCCTGACGTGCGTACGTAGCACGATCACCGTAACTTTCCTTCTCTCGTCGATCCGTTCGCAATGAAAAGAACTCGCCGCTAATCTCGCCGACAGCTCCCATCTCTGATCTTGGTTCTTCGCCAGCAATATGTTCAGCCATGTCGCACGTATTCATCAATGCCAATCCTGCCGTAGCAGTCACTGCCTCGCGTATCATCCGTGCACGAGCCGTGTCGTATCCTGGCCATCCACGTCGTCGACACGATCCGTCCGCAGTGCCGCGTTGCCGCCCTTGTACAACACCGAGCGCATCATGATGCTCTCACACTCCGATCTATCCAGCCGTCCCCCACGTCTGGTCGCCGATCTGATCGCGAGCTGAATCTGTCACCTTCGCAATGGTCTTCAACAACCACTACGTTGGTCCGATCGTCACGTCTAGCCGATCCTTACCGATCGTAGCCCATCGAACGGTTCAAGCCTTCGGATGATCCTAAAGTGTCCGACACCACCGACCGCATCCGCGATCGCCGCCATGCTCCACCTTGCATCAATCGGACGTTCCATGGCACCTGTCGAGCATGATCATCGTACCTTCAGATGATCTTCTGCATAGCCTTCTCGCAACCTTGCTCATGATACCACTTGTTAGAATAAAACGCTAATGCGAGATCATAGACGACACACCAAGGCACGATATTTGTTAATGAGGTTCACCGATATGGCTACATTCCCGGGGCATGACTACGGACGCTCCTCCCCAAGATACCGCAACATCGGCTGCCCGAGCGCCGGCACAAGCCGTCGGCTCCCCCGCGTACCTGTTGCTATCAAGTTGTTATAGGTTACAACGTGTGGTGCCCCTCCGTATATAAGAGGCCTAGGATACAATGTGTCCGACTCCTACACGACTCATACCTAACCACACCAATTACAACTCCAAGTCCACGTAACCCCCTTGCGTACATAATATATTCGACACAAATATAACAACCACGACGAGGCCCAGCGGCACGATCTCGAGGTGACGATGGCCGTCTTCGCCGCGGGCGACGTCGCCATCCCCGTGGAACTGCAGGAGGCCGTCGTCATCAAGGAGGAGGAGGAGGAGGAGGCCGCCGTCGTCGGGCCGCACTTCGCGGCAATGGTGGGGCAGACGTGGTCCTGGACGGACACGATGCCATGCACGGCGGGATTTGTCTCGCTGCCGCCCTCGTGGGTGGGTGCCAAGGCGTGGTCGCTGTCCCCGCCACGGGGGAGGTCGTGCAGGCGCCTCCGGCCCTACGACCACCACAGTGGAAGCCTGCCCACTTCTGGCAGCCACCTCTCTACATCGGCCTCATCGGGGACGATGAGGAGGAGGACGGCAGCACCTGAAGACAATGAAGGCATCGATGACGACCACGGCGGTAGCGTCTAGGTTTTTTATATATTTTTTAAATTTTAAGTTAAGTTGAATGTACGGGCAGGAACTTGTTTTAAATGGTTTAAATATTTTTGAACTATTTAATTTAGGTTATTATTATGTTTTTTAAAAGTGTGGTCGGTCATTTTTTTCATATGAAGCCGGATAAAATGCGTTGCAGCCGCGACAGGCACACGGGTCAAATCGAACACAGGACTCTATTTTACGGTCCACAAACAAATAAAATCGGACAAAAGACAAAACAAACGTTTTTTTCGTGCGTTGGTTAGAGTCGGCGATAGATGGTGCTAGTGGGTGGCATAATGTTAACTAGATCGGCAACGCGCCTTGGCGCGAGGGTGCCGATCCAACCGATATGATCAAGCAGTGAAAGATCAAACCGATATGATGCAGTAGTAGGAACGCAAGTTTTGCACGTGTAACAGAACAACTTAATCAAAGAAGTGCTACTTGCCGAACCCCAACTCTCACATGTGTGTGTCTATCATGATGGAAATATATAAAGGAATTAATCAAAAAAAGTTCAATGATCAAATATCTGATATAACCCTTTTTCGATCAACATCTGATATTACTCAATGTATCTCAGGATGAAAATATATCTGATATTACTCACATAGGTGATGGTAGATACTAACAACAGTAAACACTCTGTAAAATATCTAAAAAATGGCCCTATCTAAGCAAGGTTCGGTGTGGTAGAAATCAAAATCGGGCCATAGTATTAGTCCCAGATAACTGATGTACACCGTTTTTCACACTGCATAATAGTAAACTACATGGTTGAGTATTAGATATATAACTTTGTCCTCACACCTTCATCCAATTTGCTTGATATATAACTTTGTCCATATATAACTTTGTCCACACTCCATTTGATTTGGTTGCATGTTGCAACGCATGTTGCCTTACCGGCGTCGACGCCGATGCCCGACTGCTCTTGGAGGCGTCAACTGTGGTGTCAAGGCTGAGGGTGAGGAAGAAGGGCTGGTCGCCGGCTCCATTTTGCATCTGCAGAACCCAAGAACTAAAGATCAACCAAATGATGTGCAGTGAAGGCTATACGTGGTTGAATGAGTTTGCATCAGGAAACATGTCAGCTCAAATGAGAACTTCCACAGCTCAAATGAGAACTTCCACAAGGAAAATGCTCTCGGTGATAGCGTTTGTTTATCACTGCAGATAAAACTGGTTATATAGTGCAGTCCTCTGTTTATGTACATGCCATGCCAGACTACTATGCATGAAATTTATACTGAGACATGGCTGCTAATCTTTCTAGTTTATATATTCAATTGACTTTCTAAAATAATTACACCAATTCACATACACGCATGGTCATTGAATTTAACAATCACTTAAGTTTACAGTATATGGCTCTTGCGAGTGCACTATTTGCTGATTGTTATTTTTTCTTAATTAGTTCACCACAAGACGATACATTTGTTCAGTTGTTCTAACTATAAAAAGATTATCTCTTGAATAGGTGAAGAAAACAAATACTTATTGAACAACATGATATGACAATGATGCAAAGAAAATCATTATTCATATGAATCGTTTAAATAACTCGATCAATATAATCACACATGATTAATAGGAAAGAACCGCATCAATGTTGGCCAGGGACAGGGTAATGTCCTGTCAGAGATGCTTTTAGCTGGTTGACACCCTGCATAAGATGATGCTTCTCGCTGCAACGAAACAAAGGAAATCTCAACACAAAGGAACATACTGCTCCTCTTCGAAAAGTAGTAAGAAAAGGAGAAGCAGGATATACTCACCCCTGATACAAGGACTCCTCTTCTATGTGGGGTAGGGTTCTATACCCGAAAGTTGATGGTGCACTAGTAGAAAAGGGGGCAATGGTCCAGGCCGGGTCAGCCTATTAGTCCCGGTTCAATCCAGAACCGGGACCAATGGGGGCATTGGACCCGGTTCGTGAGGCCCGGGGGCCGGCCGGGCCACGTGGGCTATTGGTCCCAGTTCGTCTGGACCTATTGGTCCCGGTTGGTGGGACGAACCGGGACCAATGTGCCTTGCTCCTGGCCCACCACCACTGATCCCGGTTGGTGGCTTGAACCGGGACGAAAGGCTTCCCTTTAGTCCCGGTTCATGCCACCAACCGGGACCAACTAATTGCCTATATATACCTCGCGAGCAGAGCACTCTCACTGCTCTATTTTTCGTGGCCGGCGAGGAGAGAGCTTTGTGGTGCTCTAGCTCACCTCCTATGCACACGAGGTGTTCGATGGAATGCCCGAGCCACACTACTTAAGCTTTCTCCTCTCCAAGCTCCACCTCCAAGCTCCATTTTTCTCAATATTTGTCTAGGTTTAGCGGTCCGTCACGTCCCGTCCCCGTCTTCACCGCTGTCGATCGCCCGCGCCGATCTCGTCGCCGGCACCACCGTGGTGAGCCTCTTGTTCTTATCTTCTTTCTGAAAGGAAAAAAACTCTTACTTGTATGTTTATATAGATACTTGTATAATTTTCTTACTTTTATTATTGCATCTTATATAGTGCGATGGTTTTGGTATCCGCCCCCGTCGGCCCTCGTCCTGTCTATGATTCAGATGTGGTATATATTATCTTTTCATAACTATTGGTTCATTTATTGTTTATGACAATTTTGCCGACCAACGTGACATAGATTTTATTTATCTAGGAGGTTGTTGAACCGGAAATTCCAACCGACCCTATTGTCGAGAGGTTAAATTTAGTTGAAGAAGAAAACAATTTGTTGAAGGAAAAAATTAGAAAAATTGAGGAGGAGGAGATGATATTGGAGTTGCATGTTGCGGATGTCGTCGATGATCACAAGATCAAGATGGATGCAATGCGCTTGAAGATTAGAAAGATTAGAAAATATGCCATTCATACCGAGGCTTGGTATCATTATGCCGTTGGATCTGTTGTTACATTGGTTGCGATTATGATCGCATTTGTTTTCGCATTGAAATGTTTTATATAGTTTCAGCGTATGGTTTAATTAATTTAGATGCTCTGCAGAGCTTTATGTTGTTAGATGAGAACTATGTATGTACTTTGGTTTTAATGTGGTGATGGTACTGAACATCAAGAGGAACCAGACGATGTGAACGATGATGCTGCAACGGGCGAAGCTGCTGAAGATCAAGAGGAACCAGACGATGTGCCCGATGATGATGATCTCCGCCGGGTCATTGTCGATGCAAGGACGCAATGCGAAAGTCAAAAGGAGAAGCTGAAGTTCGATCGCATGTTAGAGGACCACAAAAAAGGGTTGTACCCCAATTGCTAAGATGGCAACACAAAGCTCGGTACCGTACTGGAATTGCTGAAGTGGAAGGCAGAGAATGCTGTGCCTGACAAAGGATTTGAGAAGCTACTGAAAATATTGAAGAAGAAGCTTCCAAAGGATAACGAATTGCCCGACAGTACATACGCAGCAAAGAAGGTCGTATGCCCTCTAGGATTGGAGGTGCAGAAGATACATGCATGCCCTAATGACTGCATCCTCTTCCGTGGTGCGTACAAGGATCTGAACGCATGCCCGGTATGCGGTGCATTATGGTATAAGATCAGACGAGATGACCCTGGTGATGTTGACGGCGAGCCCCCCAGGAAGAGGGTTCCTGCGAAGGTGATGTGGTATGCTCCTATAATACCACGGTTGAAACGTCTTTTTAGAAACAGAGAGCATGCCAGGTTGATGCGATGGCACAGTGAGGACCGTAAGAAAGACGGGAAGTTGAGAGCACCCGCTGACGGGTCGCAGTGGAGAAAAATCGAGAGAAAGTACTGGGATGAGTTTGCAAGTGAGCCAAGGAACGTATGGTTTGCTTTAAGCGCGGATGGCATTAATCCTTTCGGGGAGCGGAGCAGCAATCACAGCACCTGGCCCGTGACTCTATGTATGTATAACCTTCCTCCTTGGATGTGCATGAAGCGGAAGTTCATTATGATGCCAGTTCTCATCCAAGGCCCTAAGCAACCCGGCAACGACATTGATGTGTACCTAAGGCCATTAGTTGAAGAACTTTTACAGCTGTGCAATGAAAACGGTGTACGTACGTGGGATGAGCACAAACAGGAGGAATTTAACCTAAAGGCATTGATGTTCGTGACCATCAACGATTGGCCCGCTCTCAGTAACCTTTCAGGACAGACAAACAAGGGATACCACGCATGCACGCACTATTTACTTGACACCGATAGTATATACCTGGCAAGCTGCGGGAAGAATGTGTACCTGGGCCATCGTCGATTTCTTCCGACCAACCATCAATGTCAAAAGAAAGGCAAGCATTTCAAAGGCGAGGCAGATCACCGGAAGAAGCCCGCCATGTGTATTGGTGATCACGTACTTGCTATGGTCAATGATTTACACGTAATTTTTGGAAAGGGTCCCGGCGCACTAGCTGTTCCGAGTGACGCTGGGGGACACGCACCCATGTGGAAGAAGAAATCTATATTTTGGGACCTACCCTACTGGAAAGACCTAGAGGTCCGCTCTTCGATCGACGTGATGCACGTGACGAAGAACCTTTGTGTGAATCTGCTAGGCTTCTTGGGCGTGTATGGGAAGACAAAAGATACAGCTGAGGCACGGGAGGACCTACAACGTTTGCACGAAAAAGACGGCATGCCTCCAAAGCAGTATGAAGTTCCTGCCAGCTATGCTCTTACCAAAGAAGAGAAGGAAATCTTTTTTGAATGCCTGCTTAGTATGAAGGTCCCGACTGGCTTCTCGTCTAATATAAAAGGAATAATAAATATGGCAGAGAAAAAGTTTCAGAACCTGAAGTCTCATGACTGCCACGTGATTATGACGCAACTGCTTCCGGTTGCATTGAGGGGGCTTCTACCGGAAAATGTACGATTAGCCATTGTGAAGCAATGTGCATTCCTCAATGCAATCTCTCAGAAGGTGATCGATCCAGAAATCATACCAAGGCTAAGGAGTGATGTGGTGCAATGTCTTGTCAGTTTCGAGCTGGTGTTCCCACCATCCTTATTCAATATCATGACGCACGTCCTAGTTCATCTAGTTGACGAGATTGTCATTCTGGGCCCCGTATTTCTACACAATATGTACCCCTTTGAGAGGTTTATGGGAGTCCTAAAGAAATATGTCCGTAACCGCGCTAGGCCAGAAGGAAGCATCTCCATGGGCCATCAAACAGAGGATGTCATCGGGTTTTGTGTTAACTTCATTCCCGGCCTTAAGAAGATAGGTCTCCCTAAATCACGGTATGAGGGGAGACTGACTGGAAAAGGCACACTTGGAAGGGACTCAATAATATGCAGGAACGGATATTCTTGGTCTCAAGCACACTACACAGTTCTACAGAACTCTACCTTGGTGACCCCGTATATCGATGAACACAAGAACAGTCTGCGCTCCAAACACCCGGAGCAGTGCGACGACTGGATTACATGTGAACACATCAGGACTTTCAGCAGTTGGTTGGAAGCACGTATCAGAGGTGACACACTGTTTGTGATGAGCTGTACTTGTTGTCCAGGGGACCATCTTTGACTGTATTGATTTGGAAAGGACATGAGATAAACAGGAATACATTTTACACGATTGACCAAGATCAAAAGAGCACCAACCAAAACAGCGGTGTCCGCTTTGATGCAACAACCGAGAGGGGAAAGGACACATATTATGGTTACATAGTGGACATATGGGAACTTGACTACGGAGTAGATTTTAAGGTCCCTTTGTTTAAGTGCAAATGGGTCAATCTGTCAGGAGGCAGGGTACAAGTAGACCCACAGCGGAATGACAACAGTGGATCTGAAAAATCTTGGGTACACTGACGAACCATTCGTCCTAGCCAATGATGTGGCACAGGTTATCTATGTGAAGGACATGTCTACCAGACCGAGAAAGAGAAAAGATAAGGAAGCGAATACATCATACGATGAGCCAAAACGCCACATAGTTCTTTCAGGAAAAAGGGACATCGTGGGAGTGGAGAACAAGACAGACATGTCTGAAGATTATGAAAAGTTTCATGAAATTCCTCCCTTCAAAGTCAAGGCTGACCCCAGCATCCTGATAAACGATGAAGATTATCCATGGTTACGGCGCAATAAGCAAATGACACAAGCGAAGAAAAAGTGAAGACTTTCTCCCGCAACTATTATGATGATACCATGCCAACTTTGTAACTGACGAGTATGATACCATTGTCCGTTTTGTACATGCACATGCTATGTGGGTCAATTTATGATACCATGCCAACTTTCAACTTTTTCAGAGTTCATTTGAAATGCTTTAATGTCTTATGGTTCGGCCCTCGTAATAATTAAAAATAGCAACAATAAGTATTTTGTTGTAAGTAGAAACAAAACAAAATAAATAAAGCAAGAAAGAAAATAAAAAAACAAAAAAAGTGTTTTCAAATTTGAAAACTAATGGCACTAACAGAAAGTTTATAATTTTCCTAAAACTGAAAGCAAAAAACAATTAAAAAATAAAGCAAAAAACAAAAGAAAATAAATAATGCAGAAAACAAAAGAAAAAAACAACAATAAGTATTTTGTTGTAAGTAGAAACAAAATAAAATAAATAAAGCAAGAAAGAAAACAAAAAAACAAAAAAAGTGTTTTCAAATTTGAAAATTAATGGCACTAACAGAAAGTTTATAATTTTCCTAAAACTAAAAGCAAAAACAATTAAAAAATAAAGCAAAAAACAAAAGAAAATAAATAATGCAGAAAACAAAAGAAAAAAACTGGAAAAGAAATAAATATAGCAACAATAAGTAAAGAAAACAAAAAAACAAAAAAATGCCTCCTACTGGGCCCCCACGGCCTGAATACGACTAGAAACCCTACTATGGGCCAGGATTCAGGCCCGCAGTAGGCCCAGAAGGCCCATCAGGCAAAGCAATAGCAAGTAGGCCCGAAAGCCTGCGGTGGAGAGGAGCTCGAGAGGGGTGCGGCAGTGGGGCTTATAAACCACTGCGCGCCCCTCTCGACTAGCGAGGTGGGACTAAACTTTGCCCCCGAGGCGGGCAGCACAGAGGCCTTTGGTCCCGGTTGGTGGCACCAACCGGGACTAAAGGGGGCATTAGTCCTGGTTTGTGCCACGAATCGGGACCAATGCTCTTGCTATATATACAGCACTTAGCAGTTTTCGCCAAAATCCATCTGTTTCTTCTCGCCCCAACGCCTTCCTGCTTCTCGCCCCAACACCGCCAGCCGCGACGATGTCTAGCGGCAAGGATGCAACTGAGGGAAAAGGCAACATCGAGCAGTGGCAAGGTTGTCGTCACAGAGTAGTCCTGTTGCCGGACTTGCCCATGAAGAAAATCACACTTCGACAAGGTTTCGGTTGAATACAAAGCAGTGATTCGATATTTCAATCTTAAATACGTAAATAAGAATGCATGCAAGCAGGAGAGGAGTAGCCCATATTTACTTATGTTGTCATGTTTGATCGCAGACAACAAGGAAGGTAGATATGGTCTGCAAGCTGGAGGCGGAAGTTTATTTCTCAGTTAGTGATGATGATAAAACAGAGGGTTTCATGCAATTTTTAGTGCTTGCTATTCATCTTGATAATGTACTCGGGCCAAATTTTAATTTTGCTTAATGTTAATACATATGATGCATATTGCATATCTCGAAAATTACGGAAGGATTCGAACAGAGGTGATGTTTAGAGTATTGCTTTATTTAGTTATGTACTAACCTACTGATTACTGCATATATCTGAACTGCCAAGTCAAGTTACTACCTATAATTTAATAATGGAAAGTACTATGAAGTTATATTATATTTACTACATATACGATTAATTTGTTGTATCGTGTTCGAGTAAACATTCAAGGATACGTATAGACAGTCTATTTCCATCTCTAATATTCTTTAAAAAATATTTCTTTGTTTTATTTGTTTCCATGTTGCTTGCAGAGGCAATTAGAACCTCTCTTATTTATGGTAATCACTAATCACGAGGTAAATAACATTCGGAGGGAGCACATAAAGATATCAGTAATACATAGTTGCTCCATTTTTATCTAAATCTTTTTGAATCCGGTAGCATTTATACTGACAATCAAAATACAAATTTATCTATATTAATTATACATCACAGTTAGTTACGTTAGATAACAATTTTAAGTGGGCTCGATTGATTTATGCAATTTCTTTACAATACATTTCTATGTCACATGAGATCTTGGTCTCTTATTCACAGCAGTAGCATTATTCTATGTACTGAATTAAATTGTACCGTAACGTAAACAAAAAATAGTTCTCGCTGAGTTTTTTATTGAGATTACTGTTGACTAAAATGCTAATGCATATTTATATGTTTGGCTTTTAATAGTTAGGCTTTAGTGGTACTAGTAAACGTACATGTATGGTTTACTAAAACGTCATTCTGAATACCATTTGTTGCATATATACAAATTTTCACATATATTTTTAGCAATATGGCATCTCATCTTTTACGTGTGAACTTGCAAAATTCGTAAATGAAGATATGATATAGTTCCATGTATAATGCAGTTTTTAGATTCAGACAAAAGATTCATAATATAAAATACACGCTAGCCCGTGACGTCGCACGGGTTGACGACTAGTATTTCTAATTATCTCAAACATGCCTCCTTCCATATTAACACTAGCATGTATCCCCCCACCAAAGGCCATGGCTATAGGCAGTTTCGGCCACACTTTGCAGTGGGTCCCACGGTGAACTGTGTAACCCAACTGCCGCACGCCATCATTAAGGCACCCCACGCCTCCTTCCTCTTCCCCTTCCCCCTTCCCCTCCTGTAGATGAAAAAGACCCAGCTCGATTAACCCCCTTCAAAGTAGGCAGATCCACGACTGGCCGTGACCGTGAAGCACTTGGAGTTAATTTTGCGCTGGTTTGCCTTGGCCGTGACACTGAAGCACTTGGAGTTGATTTTGCGCTTGGATTTCTTTGCAGCGGCGGCAAATCGGGCGATGCAAACCGGGAGCTAGGCTGGAGGTGGAGTAAGAAGGGGAAGCGGAGAAAACGAAGGTTCGCTCCATGCCATCTCTTCCCAGATTCGTTATTTTAAGATGAAATCTCTTTGAGACTTACGAATTGATTAGTAGCATTCCAGATGCTAGAGCTTTGAAATTAGATTTCTTTGAATGTACTGCATACTAAAGCATTTGGATGTTTGTCTTTATCACTTGCTGTATGAAAATGCTCCCTTTTTCTTTGAGGACCCTCAAAATACCCCCTTTGTACCAAAATGTAAGATGTTTTTTGGTTTTTCTTAGGGCATAACAAACGTCTTACATTTTGTCATGGTGGATTAATTTTGTATCGCATTACTCATCAGTAGGATTTCATTTGTTTTACATTGTTACCACCTGTAATAATGTATGGCCAGTGCTCTAGGAGAGTTTGTCAAGGTAAAAGTAACAGTTAGGGAAATGTATCGTTTGATATGATATTTGCTATCTCAATTTGTAAAGAGTGATAAGCTTCTTTCGTTACTGTTGCTTCCGTTGCTACTTTCTTGTTTCCTTACCCCTTCGGAGTGAAATGTTTGGTGGATAGACATTGTTTAAGCTTCATTTGATTCCAGTGCCACTCTTCATTAATCATTACTCACACAATTTTACTATTTCAGGCCACACAATGACAATAATAGATTTCATAGACGTGATTGATGATATTGTTGACTTGAGCGGCGATGAGGAGACTGTTGAAAGGGCGACGTTGCTTGGTAGGCAGGCTCTTTTGATCCTATCTGGTGAAGGAAGGCAAGATGCACAGGCTGCATTTGTCGCAGCTGGTGAAGGAAGGCAAGATGATACTGAGTCCGGAAATGCTTTGGTAGCCGCCACATCTTCTCCAATTATGGAAAAAGCGCCTCTTGATACGGCTGTATCACAGAACTCTCCTCACTCTCCAACAGCAGCGCTATTCGCCAGTAAATTCTTCTCTGTCGCTTTGTTAGTTCACTTGTCTGATTATCCTGCAAACAATCAATATCAAGCAAATGTTCCAGCGAATTTCTATTTGAAATTAACAGTGACCTGCTGCAGGCTCAGCTACTACCACTCCGACGGCTCTGTCCTCTGAACGTAGTGATGCGAAGCTGGTGAGTGTGAAGGTGAAACGGCCTGGGAGGAACTACCACACGGGGGGTACTCCTAGGAGAAGTCCTAGACTTGAAGAGAATAAGAGGTGCCGTAACAAGTCTACAGAAGAGCTGGCAGCCGATTGCAAGAGCCCTGACATGCTTGAGCAAGCAGAGGAATCAGCTGCCTCTAGTCAGAATGCAGGTTCTGCAAAGATCCTCTATACAAACCCTGCAAACTAAGGTAGTTGAATGAATATGATCCTCTATGAAACTGTCTAAGTGTCATTGCCCTAGTTCGTGTCATGCATATTTACGGAACCACTATCTTTGCATTTTAGAGGGATCGGGACTTGTGTTGCCCCATCTATCTCAGGAAATTATATTTGGCCCTTTGTCTCGAACCACTAGGGCATCTCGTAAAATTATGGAACTATGGTTTACTATGTAAGTTGCTCATCACTTGATTATCTACTGAGTTTATGATGCTACAGTGTCTAGTGATCGTAAATGCTGGTTTTCTTCAGCAATTTCTGACGGTTCCAATTGGAAACTACTGAAAATTCTCGTGATTTCCCATTGTACATAATTCGTTTGGAGTGTAACCTGTGGGTTTTAGCTGAATACAGAACTATTGATGTTCGTGTGCATTTGTGCCGTATAATGTATGACAAGCTGCTGCTTCCAGTTAAATATCTCAGAAGAGATTTTGAACTTGTTTTGTCATGCATATTCTTAGGTGGTATTTTCATGTACCTGGAAAAAGATTTACAGATTGGTAGTAGATTATTGGCTTTTTTTCCCATCGAAATCTTCATAAACAGAGTCTAAAAGTTCAATTAAAGTAACAACTGAAACACATATGGTCTGTTAGAATTAATCTGAGGCGCGTAGTCGATTGCTCGAGGACCAAGCAATCACATGAGACACAACACCCAGATTTGTTAACGGGGTTCATTGAATTCGGCTACATCCCCTCCATTTGAGGGATGATCTGTCGTCAGGGGGTGGGGGCATGACGTCATCCTTTCCTCCTGTTTGGTGGCGGCATGCCACCGGTGAGCTCACCTTTGCCCGAGTGGGGGCTAGGTGGGGCGATGCAGGGCAGCTCTGGCCAAGCGTAGAGCTGGGGGCTGTTCAGGGGTGTGGAAGGAGGTGCCTTCCTGCCCGTCTCTTTTGTCGTCTTGGTTACGAACCTGGGGCGGGGATGGAGTTGGTGCCATGGATGCCGAGGCGGCGACCTTGGTGGTGGGAGCCGCGGTGCTAGGGGCGGAGCACGGAGCTTAGCCGTTGTTTGGTGACATGGTCGTGTGGGCCCTGTGGTAGCCAGGGTGTGTAGACCATAGCTCAATTCGGTGACGGTGAGTGCTTGCCGGACTGAAAAACCGCTTTGACTTGTCAGTTGGTGGGGCGGTGTTCTGACGTCGTCCCCTTCTTATTGCCATTGTTGTGGGTACTCACTATTTGTCGTGGTCCTCCGGGGAAACCCTGGTCTTCGGATTGGGAGGTGGTGGTGCTTTGTTGTTATTCCCTTCTTGAAGGTGCCGCCTTGAAGCCCATGGTTCGTCATGCAAGGCTTCATCTCAGTGTGATGTCATGTCCACGGCTGTGCCTCGACACTACATAATGATGCGTATTGTTCACCTGTTTGTTGGCTTGGAGTTGTATGGGGTAGTGTGGCTGTTTCAGCGTATTAGTATCCTGTCTCGGGTGTGTGTGTTGTGTTGGCGTGTTTGTATTGGTAGCTCGATGATGGTTACTTTACATATGAAGCGGGAAACCTTTTTCAGTTGATAGGGGTTACATTTTGATCCAACAAACCAAATTTTGGAATGCAAGAAATTTATCACTCTTTAACAAAGTTTTGGACAATCTTTTTCTCGAAGGGCTGTTGGCTGAATTTTATTAGATGGAAAAGAGGGCAAGAGTACAATAGATTACATCGTAGAAAAGCTAGGACTGCAACCACAACCATACAAACTCTACAACACCATAACCACAGAACTCTACGCGCTGTAGAAGAAAGAGCTAAGCTCAGGCCGCCAGATCACTAATACAGCCCGCAGCCTTCCAGACACCGATATGCTCAATGATCCCATGGTTGAGTTGGTTTGGTGGACAGTGGTATCCCCAACCTACCAGGGTTCAAATCCTGGTGTTCGCATTATTTCTGGATTTATTTATTTCAGGATTTCCGGCAATGCGCTTTCAGTGGGAGGAGACGTTCCCATCGTCGGTGACTTCGTAAATCTCAAGATGATATGCCGGCTCAGTCTCGGAGGTGCTCTTAGGATAGGGTGTGCGTGTGTGCGTTCATAAAGATGAGTGTATGCGCGTGTATATGAGCGCTTGTGTCTGTACTGATGCTCAAAAAAAAAAGATCCCTAACTTTGTCCGCAGAATTGACCACATTATCAAAGATCCTCGCATTTGTTTCCTTCCATATACTACTCCAGGATGACAATCTTTTACGATTTCATGACTGTACACAGCTTATAATTTCACACGATTCTGATCATCTACTCCAACTATTTTTTGTCTAGTGCAGTTGTTGCACAATCGAGCATTTTTGCATACGTGTGGGTTTTATTGAAAGTGTCTTGCTGTATTTTGTTTCATAAACTACCAGCATGCTTTTTGTTATCCTGTTGTTTATTTGTGCTTTGAACTGGGCGGTAAATTCACAGATTTGCTCTGTTCACCGAATCTCTTTCCACGACTGCCCAAGAGCTGAGCAACCACGCCACGCCACATTTATTGTGCTTCATTTTGCTGTTTGCCACTGCAGCTTGATGTCATCGTGTCGTGGACAGTTGAAGGACAGGGAAACATCCGACCGACTGAAGTGATACGGGCGGTCTTTAGTCTGCATATAAGATTTGATCAAATTCAAACTTTATAAAGTTTAACCAACTTTGTAAAAAAAATATCAACATCTACAATATTAAAGCTATATGATATGAAAATTAATTTCATGATGCATTTAACATTATTGATTTCATATTGTGTATCTTGATATTCTTTTTATATAAACTTAATCAAAGTGAACAAAGTTTGACTTTGACCAACTCTTATATACAGACTAAAAAAATGGAGATTATATTTTTATAAGACGTGTTTGACAGCCGTGGACTGGTCTGACTAGCTCAAGTCTGGCTCAAATGAGGCTAGTTAAGCTAATACGGGCTCTAAACCAATATCTGCAACCCGTTTGGTTGCCCGCTTTTATTACGGCTGGATACAGCCGGCCCTGTCTTTTCCTCTCTAACACGGAAACCGAGCCTTAACCGTCACGGCCTCACAAGTTCCATGCAGCAGCTGTAGATGAATCCAACACTGCAATCACACCTCGGCCCAACATGCAGATATATTTTCTTTAATCCAAACCGTACATGCGTGCACAAGAAAACTTAGAAAATCCAATCTGTACACGCATGGCCACTGCATTGCTAATCCTTGGAATCCTGCACGGCCATGCCTTTGCGTTGCGCGCTGCCTGAGGAGATCTGCTGCCGCACGCTACCGCGCCTGACGTGCGTACGTAGCACGATCACCGTAACTTTCCTTCTCTCGTCGATCCGTTCGCAATGAAAAGAACTCGCCGCTAATCTCGCCGACAGCTCCCATCTCTGATCTTGGTTCTTCGCCAGCAATATGTTCAGCCATGTCGCACGTATTCATCAATGCCAATCCTGCCGTAGCAGTCACTGCCTCGCGTATCATCCGTGCACGAGCCGTGTCGTATCCTGGCCATCCACGTCGTCGACACGATCCGTCCGCAGTGCCGCGTTGCCGCCCTTGTACAACACCGAGCGCATCATGATGCTCTCACACTCCGATCTATCCGGCCGTCCCCCACGTCTGGTCGCCGATCTGATCGCGAGCCGAATCTGTCACCTTCGCAATGGTCTTCAACAACCACTACGTTGGTCCGATCGTCACGTCTAGCCGATCCTTACCGATCGTAGCCCATCGAACGGTTCAAGCCTTCGGATGATCCTAAAGTGTCCGACACCACCGACCGCATCCGCGATCGCCGCCATGCTCCACCTTGCATCAATCGGACGTTCCATGGCACCCGTCGAGCATGATCATCGTACCTTCAGATGATCTTCTGCATAGCCTTCTCGCAACCTTGCTCATGATACCACTTGTTAGAATAAAACGCTAATGCGAGATCATAGACGACACACCAAGGCACGATATTTGTTAATGAGGTTCACCGATATGGCTACATTCCCGGGGCATGACTACGGACGCTCCTCCCCAAGATACCGCAACATCGGCTGCCCGAGCGCCGGCACAAGCCGTCGGCTCCCCCGCGTACCTGTTGCTATCAAGTTGTTATAGGTTACAACGTGTGGTGCCCCTCCGTATATAAGAGGCCTAGGATACAATGTGTCCGACTCCTACACGACTCATACCTAACCACACCAATTACAACTCCAAGTCCACGTAACCCCCTTGCGTACATAATATATTCGACACAAATATAACAACCACGACGAGGCCCAGCGGCACGATCTCGAGGTGACGATGGCCGTCTTCGCCGCGGGCGACGTCGCCATCCCCGTGGAACTGCAGGAGGCCGTCGTCATCAAGGAGGAGGAGGAGGAGGAGGCCGCCGTCGTCGGGCCGCACTTCGCGGCAATGGTGGGGCAGACGTGGTCCTGGACGGACACGATGCCATGCACGGCGGGATTTGTCTCGCTGCCGCCCTCGTGGGTGGGTGCCAAGGCGTGGTCGCTGTCCCCGCCACGGGGGAGGTCGTGCAGGCGCCTCCGGCCCTACGACCACCACAGTGGAAGCCTGCCCACTTCTGGCAGCCACCTCTCTACATCGGCCTCATCGGGGACGATGAGGAGGAGGACGGCAGCACCTGAAGACAATGAAGGCATCGATGACGACCACGGCGGTAGCGTCTAGGTTTTTTATATATTTTTTAAATTTTAAGTTAAGTTGAATGTACGGGCAGGAACTTGTTTTAAATGGTTTAAATATTTTTGAACTATTTAATTTAGGTTATTATTATGTTTTTTAAAAGTGTGGTCGGTCATTTTTTTCATATGAAGCCGGATAAAATGCGTTGCAGCCGCGACAGGCACACGGGTCAAATCGAACACAGGACTCTATTTTACGGTCCACAAACAAATAAAATCGGACAAAAGACAAAACAAACGTTTTTTTCGTGCGTTGGTTAGAGTCGGCGATAGATGGTGCTAGTGGGTGGCATAATGATAACTAGATCGGCAACGCGCCTTGGCGCGAGGGTGCCGATCCAACCGATATGATCAAGCAGTGAAAGATCAAACCGATATGATGCAGTAGTAGGAACGCAAGTTTTGCACGTGTAACAGAACAACTTAATCAAAGAAGTGCTACTTGCCGAACCCCAACTCTCACATGTGTGTGTCTATCATGATGGAAATATATAAAGGAATTAATCAAAAAAAGTTCAATGATCAAATATCTGATATAACCCTTTTTCGATCAACATCTGATATTACTCAATGTATCTCAGGATGAAAATATATCTGATATTACTCACATAGGTGATGGTAGATACTAACAACAGTAAACACTCTGTAAAATATCTAAAAAATGGCCCTATCTAAGCAAGGTTCGGTGTGGTAGAAATCAAAATCGGGCCATAGTATTAGTCCCAGATAACTGATGTACACCGTTTTTCACACTGCATAATAGTAAACTACATGGTTGAGTATTAGATATATAACTTTGTCCACACACCTTCATCCAATTTGCTTGATATATAACTTTGTCCATATATAACTTTGTCCACACTCCATTTGATTTGGTTGCATGTTGCAACGCATGTTGCCTTACCGGCGTCGACGCCGATGCCCGACTGCTCTTGGAGGCGTCAACTGTGGTGTCAAGGCTGAGGGTGAGGAAGAAGGGCTGGTCGCCGGCTCCATTTTGCATCTGCAGAACCCAAGAACTAAAGATCAACCAAATGATGTGCAGTGAAGGCTATACGTGGTTGAATGAGTTTGCATCAGGAAACATGTCAGCTCAAATGAGAACTTCCACAGCTCAAATGAGAACTTCCACAAGGAAAATGCTCTCGGTGATAGCGTTTGTTTATCACTGCAGATAAAACTGGTTATATAGTGCAGTCCTCTGTTTATGTACATGCCATGCCAGACTACTATGCATGAAATTTATACTGAGACATGGCTGCTAATCTTTCTAGTTTATATATTCAATTGACTTTCTAAAATAATTACACCAATTCACATACACGCATGGTCATTGAATTTAACAATCACTTAAGTTTACAGTATATGGCTCTTGCGAGTGCACTATTTGCTGATTGTTATTTTTTCTTAATTAGTTCACCACAAGACGATACATTTGTTCGGTTGTTCTAACTATAAAAAGATTATCTCTTGAATAGGTGAAGAAAACAAATACTTATTGAACAACATGATATGACAATGATGCAAAGAAAATCATTATTCATATGAATCGTTTAAATAACTCGATCAATATAATCACACATGATTAATAGGAAAGAACCGCATCAATGTTGGCCAGGGACAGGGTAATGTCCTGTCAGAGATGCTTTTAGCTGGTTGACACCCTGCATAAGATGATGCTTCTCGCTGCAACGAAACAAAGGAAATCTCAACACAAAGGAACATACTGCTCCTCTTCGAAAAGTAGTAAGAAAAGGAGAAGCAGGATATACTCACCCCTGATACAAGGACTCCTCTTCTATGTGGGGTAGGGTTCTATACCCGAAAGTTGATGGTGCACTAGTAGAAAAGGGGGCAATGGTCCAGGCCGGGTCAGCCTATTAGTCCCGGTTCAATCCAGAACCGGGACCAATGGGGGCATTGGACCCGGTTCGTGAGGCCCGGGGGCCGGCCGGGCCACGTGGGCTATTGGTCCCAGTTCGTCTGGACCTATTGGTCCCGGTTGGTGGGACGAACCGGGACCAATGTGCCTTGCTCCTGGCCCACCACCACTGATCCCGGTTGGTGGCTTGAACCGGGACGAAAGGCTTCCCTTTAGTCCCGGTTCATGCCACCAACCGGGACCAACTAATTGCCTATATATACCTCGCGAGCAGAGCACTCTCACTGCTCTATTTTTCGTGGCCGGCGAGGAGAGAGCTTTGTGGTGCTCTAGCTCACCTCCTATGCACACGAGGTGTTCGATGGAATGCCCGAGCCACACTACTTAAGCTTTCTCCTCTCCAAGCTCCACCTCCAAGCTCCATTTTTCTCAATATTTGTCTAGGTTTAGCGGTCCGTCACGTCCCGTCCCCGTCTTCACCGCTGTCGATCGCCCGCGCCGATCTCGTCGCCGGCACCACCGTGGTGAGCCTCTTGTTCTTATCTTCTTTCTGAAAGGAAAAAAACTCTTACTTGTATGTTTATATAGATACTTGTATAATTTTCTTACTTTTATTATTGCATCTTATATAGTGCGATGGTTTTGGTATCCGCCCCCGTCGGCCCTCGTCCTGTCTATGATTCAGATGTGGTATATATTATCTTTTCATAACTATTGGTTCATTTATTGTTTATGACAATTTTGCCGACCAACGTGACATAGATTTTATTTATCTAGGAGGTTGTTGAACCGGAAATTCCAACCGACCCTATTGTCGAGAGGTTAAATTTAGTTGAAGAAGAAAACAATTTGTTGAAGGAAAAAATTAGAAAAATTGAGGAGGAGGAGATGATATTGGAGTTGCATGTTGCGGATGTCGTCGATGATCACAAGATCAAGATGGATGCAATGCGCTTGAAGATTAGAAAGATTAGAAAATATGCCATTCATACCGAGGCTTGGTATCATTATGCCGTTGGATCTGTTGTTACATTGGTTGCGATTATGATCGCATTTGTTTTCGCATTGAAATGTTTTATATAGTTTCAGCGTATGGTTTAATTAATTTAGATGCTCTGCAGAGCTTTATGTTGTTAGATGAGAACTATGTATGTACTTTGGTTTTAATGTGGTGATGGTACTGAACATCAAGAGGAACCAGACGATGTGAACGATGATGCTGCAACGGGCGAAGCTGCTGAAGATCAAGAGGAACCAGACGATGTGCCCGATGATGATGATCTCCGCCGGGTCATTGTCGATGCAAGGACGCAATGCGAAAGTCAAAAGGAGAAGCTGAAGTTCGATCGCATGTTAGAGGACCACAAAAAAGGGTTGTACCCCAATTGCTAAGATGGCAACACAAAGCTCGGTACCGTACTGGAATTGCTGAAGTGGAAGGCAGAGAATGCTGTGCCTGACAAAGGATTTGAGAAGCTACTGAAAATATTGAAGAAGAAGCTTCCAAAGGATAACGAATTGCCCGACAGTACATACGCAGCAAAGAAGGTCGTATGCCCTCTAGGATTGGAGGTGCAGAAGATACATGCATGCCCTAATGACTGCATCCTCTTCCGTGGTGCGTACAAGGATCTGAACGCATGCCCGGTATGCGGTGCATTATGGTATAAGATCAGACGAGATGACCCTGGTGATGTTGACGGCGAGCCCCCCAGGAAGAGGGTTCCTGCGAAGGTGATGTGGTATGCTCCTATAATACCACGGTTGAAACGTCTTTTTAGAAACAGAGAGCATGCCAGGTTGATGCGATGGCACAGTGAGGACCGTAAGAAAGACGGGAAGTTGAGAGCACCCGCTGACGGGTCGCAGTGGAGAAAAATCGAGAGAAAGTACTGGGATGAGTTTGCAAGTGAGCCAAGGAACGTATGGTTTGCTTTAAGCGCGGATGGCATTAATCCTTTCGGGGAGCAGAGCAGCAATCACAGCACCTGGCCCGTGACTCTATGTATGTATAACCTTCCTCCTTGGATGTGCATGAAGCGGAAGTTCATTATGATGCCAGTTCTCATCCAAGGCCCTAAGCAACCCGGCAACGACATTGATGTGTACCTAAGGCCATTAGTTGAAGAACTTTTACAGCTGTGCAATGAAAACGGTGTACGTACGTGGGATGAGCACAAACAGGAGGAATTTAACCTAAAGGCATTGATGTTCGTGACCATCAACGATTGGCCCGCTCTCAGTAACCTTTCAGGACAGACAAACAAGGGATACCACGCATGCACGCACTATTTACTTGACACCGATAGTATATACCTGGCAAGCTGCGGGAAGAATGTGTACCTGGGCCATCGTCGATTTCTTCCGACCAACCATCAATGTCAAAAGAAAGGCAAGCATTTCAAAGGCGAGGCAGATCACCGGAAGAAGCCCGCCATGTGTATTGGTGATCACGTACTTGCTATGGTCAATGATTTACACGTAATTTTTGGAAAGGGTCCCGGCGCACTAGCTGTTCCGAGTGACGCTGGGGGACACGCACCCATGTGGAAGAAGAAATCTATATTTTGGGACCTACCCTACTGGAAAGACCTAGAGGTCCGCTCTTCGATCGACGTGATGCACGTGACGAAGAACCTTTGTGTGAATCTGCTAGGCTTCTTGGGCGTGTATGGGAAGACAAAAGATACAGCTGAGGCACGGGAGGACCTACAACGTTTGCACGAAAAAGACGGCATGCCTCCAAAGCAGTATGAAGTTCCTGCCAGCTATGCTCTTACCAAAGAAGAGAAGGAAATCTTTTTTGAATGCCTGCTTAGTATGAAGGTCCCGACTGGCTTCTCGTCTAATATAAAAGGAATAATAAATATGGCAGAGAAAAAGTTTCAGAACCTGAAGTCTCATGACTGCCACGTGATTATGACGCAACTGCTTCCGGTTGCATTGAGGGGGCTTCTACCGGAAAATGTACGATTAGCCATTGTGAAGCAATGTGCATTCCTCAATGCAATCTCTCAGAAGGTGATCGATCCAGAAATCATACCAAGGCTAAGGAGTGATGTGGTGCAATGTCTTGTCAGTTTCGAGCTGGTGTTCCCACCATCCTTATTCAATATCATGACGCACGTCCTAGTTCATCTAGTTGACGAGATTGTCATTCTGGGCCCCGTATTTCTACACAATATGTACCCCTTTGAGAGGTTTATGGGAGTCCTAAAGAAATATGTCCGTAACCGCGCTAGGCCAGAAGGAAGCATCTCCATGGGCCATCAAACAGAGGATGTCATCGGGTTTTGTGTTGACTTCATTCCCGGCCTTAAGAAGATAGGTCTCCCTAAATCACGGTATGAGGGGAGACTGACTGGAAAAGGCACACTTGGAAGGGACTCAATAATATGCAGGAACGGATATTCTTGGTCTCAAGCACACTACACAGTTCTACAGAACTCTACCTTGGTGACCCCGTATATCGATGAACACAAGAACAGTCTGCGCTCCAAACACCCGGAGCAGTGCGACGACTGGATTACATGTGAACACATCAGGACTTTCAGCAGTTGGTTGGAAGCACGTATCAGAGGTGACAACACTGTTTGTGATGAGCTGTACTTGTTGTCCAGGGGACCATCTTTGACTGTATTGATTTGGAAAGGATATGAGATAAACAGGAATACATTTTACACGATTGACCAAGATCAAAAGAGCACCAACCAAAACAGCGGTGTCCGCTTTGATGCAACAACCGAGAGGGGAAAGGACACATATTATGGTTACATAGTGGACATATGGGAACTTGACTACGGAGTAGATTTTAAGGTCCCTTTGTTTAAGTGCAAATGGGTCAATCTGTCAGGAGGCAGGGTACAAGTAGACCCACAGCGGAATGACAACAGTGGATCTGAAAAATCTTGGGTACACTGACGAACCATTCGTCCTAGCCAATGATGTGGCACAGGTTATCTATGTGAAGGACATGTCTACCAGACCGAGAAAGAGAAAAGATAAGGAAGCGAATACATCATACGATGAGCCAAAACGCCACATAGTTCTTTCAGGAAAAAGGGACATCGTGGGAGTGGAGAACAAGACAGACATGTCTGAAGATTATGAAAAGTTTCATGAAATTCCTCCCTTCAAAGTCAAGGCTGACCCCAGCATCCTGATAAACGATGAAGATTATCCATGGTTACGGCGCAATAAGCAAATGACACAAGCGAAGAAAAAGTGAAGACTTTCTCCCGCAACTATTATGATGATACCATGCCAACTTTGTAACTGACGAGTATGATACCATTGTCCGTTTTGTACATGCACATGCTATGTGGGTCAATTTATGATACCATGCCAACTTTCAACTTTTTCAGAGTTCATTTGAAATGCTTTAATGTCTTATGGTTCGGCCCTCGTAATAATTAAAAATAGCAACAATAAGTATTTTGTTGTAAGTAGAAACAAAACAAAATAAATAAAGCAAGAAAGAAAATAAAAAAACAAAAAAAGTGTTTTCAAATTTGAAAACTAATGGCACTAACAGAAAGTTTATAATTTTCCTAAAACTGAAAGCAAAAAACAATTAAAAAATAAAGCAAAAAACAAAAGAAAATAAATAATGCAGAAAACAAAAGAAAAAAACAACAATAAGTATTTTGTTGTAAGTAGAAACAAAATAAAATAAATAAAGCAAGAAAGAAAACAAAAAAACAAAAAAAGTGTTTTCAAATTTGAAAATTAATGGCACTAACAGAAAGTTTATAATTTTCCTAAAACTAAAAGCAAAAACAATTAAAAATAAAGCAAAAAACAAAAGAAAATAAATAATGCAGAAAACAAAAGAAAAAAACTGGAAAAGAAATAAATATAGCAACAATAAGTAAAGAAAACAAAAAAACAAAAAAAATGCCTCCTACTGGGCCCCCACGGCCTGAATACGACTAGAAACCCTACTATGGGCCAGGATTCAGGCCCGCAGTAGGCCCAGAAGGCCCATCAGGCAAAGCAATAGCAAGTAGGCCCGAAAGCCTGCGGTGGAGAGGAGCTCGAGAGGGGTGCGGCAGTGGGGCTTATAAACCACTGCGCGCCCCTCTCGACTAGCGAGGTGGGACTAAACTTTGCCCCCGAGGCGGGCAGCACAGAGGCCTTTGGTCCCGGTTGGTGGCACCAACCGGGACTAAAGGGGGCATTAGTCCTGGTTTGTGCCACAAATCGGGACCAATGCTCTTGCTATATATACAGCACTTAGCAGTTTTCGCCAAAATCCATCTGTTTCTTCTCGCCCCAACGCCTTCCTGCTTCTCGCCCCAACACCGCCAGCCGCGACGATGTCTAGCGGCAAGGATGCAACTGAGGGAAAAGGCAACATCGAGTAGTGGCAAGGTTGTCGTCACAGAGTAGTCCTGTTGCCGGACTTGCCCATGAAGAAAATCACACTTCGACAAGGTTTCGGTTGAATACAAAGCAGTGATTCGATATTTCAATTTTAAATACGTAAATAAGAATGCATGCAAGCAGGAGAGGAGTAGCCCATATTTACTTATGTTGTCATGTTTGATCGCAGACAACAAGGAAGGTAGATATGGTCTGCAAGCTGGAGGCGGAAGTTTATTTCTCAGTTAGTGATGATGATAAAACAGAGGGTTTCATGCAATTTTTAGTGCTTGCTATTCATCTTGATAATGTACTCGGGCCAAATTTTAATTTTGCTTAATGTTAATACATATGATGCATATTGCATATCTCGAAAATTACGGAAGGATTCGAACAGAGGTGATGTTTAGAGTATTGCTTTATTTAGTTATGTACTAACCTACTGATTACTGCATATATCTGAACTGCCAAGTCAAGTTACTACCTATAATTTAATAATGGAAAGTACTATGAAGTTATATTATATTTACTACATATACGATTAATTTGTTGTATCGTGTTCGAGTAAACATTCAAGGATACGTATAGACAGTCTATTTCCATCTCTAATATTCTTTAAAAAATATTTCTTTGTTTTATTTGTTTCCATGTTGCTTGCAGAGGCAATTAGAACCTCTCTTATTTATGGTAATCACTAATCACGAGGTAAATAACATTCGGAGGGAGCACATAAAGATATCAGTAATACATAGTTGCTCCATTTTTATCTAAATCTTTTTGAATCCGGTAGCATTTATACTGACAATCAAAATACAAATTTATCTATATTAATTATACATCACAGTTAGTTACGTTAGATAACAATTTTAAGTGGGCTCGATTGATTTATGCAATTTCTTTACAATACATTTCTATGTCACATGAGATCTTGGTCTCTTATTCACAGCAGTAGCATTATTCTATGTACTGAATTAAATTGTACCGTAACGTAAACAAAAAATAGTTCTCGCTGAGTTTTTTATTGAGATTACTGTTGACTAAAATGCTAATGCATATTTATATGTTTGGCTTTTAATAGTTAGGCTTTAGTGGTACTAGTAAACGTACATGTATGGTTTACTAAAACGTCATTCTGAATACCATTTGTTGCATATATACAAATTTTCACATATATTTTTAGCAATATGGCATCTCATCTTTTACGTGTGAACTTGCAAAATTCGTAAATGAAGATATGATATAGTTCCATGTATAATGCAGTTTTTAGATTCAGACAAAAGATTCATAATATAAAATACACGCTAGCCCGTGACGTCGCACGGGTTGACGACTAGTATTTCTAATTATCTCAAACATGCCTCCTTCCATATTAACACTAGCATGTATCCCCCCACCAAAGGCCATGGCTATAGGCAGTTTCGGCCACACTTTGCAGTGGGTCCCACGGTGAACTGTGTAACCCAACTGCCGCACGCCATCATTAAGGCACCCCACGCCTCCTTCCTCTTCCCCTTCCCCCTTCCCCTCCTGTAGATGAAAAAGACCCAGCTCGATTAACCCCCTTCAAAGTAGGCAGATCCACGACTGGCCGTGACCGTGAAGCACTTGGAGTTAATTTTGCGCTGGTTTGCCTTGGCCGTGACACTGAAGCACTTGGAGTTGATTTTGCGCTTGGATTTCTTTGCAGCGGCGGCAAATCGGGCGATGCAAACCGGGAGCTAGGCTGGAGGTGGAGTAAGAAGGGGAAGCGGAGAAAATGAAGGTTCGCTCCATGCCATCTCTTCCCAGATTCGTTATTTTAAGATGAAATCTCTTTGAGACTTACGAATTGATTAGTAGCATTCCAGATGCTAGAGCTTTGAAATTAGATTTCTTTGAATGTACTGCATACTAAAGCATTTGGATGTTTGTCTTTATCACTTGCTGTATGAAAATGCTCCCTTTTTCTTTGAGGACCCTCAAAATACCCCCTTTGTACCAAAATGTAAGATGTTTTTTGGTTTTTCTTAGGGCATAACAAACGTCTTACATTTTGTCATGGTGGATTAATTTTGTATCGCATTACTCATCAGTAGTATTTCATTTGTTTTACATTGTTACCACCTGTAATAATGTATGGCCAGTGCTCTAGGAGAGTTTGTCAAGGTAAAAGTAACAGTTAGGGAAATGTATCGTTTGATATGATATTTGCTATCTCAATTTGTAAAGAGTGATAAGCTTCTTTCGTTACTG
Source organism: Triticum timopheevii (assembly GCA_963921465.1). NCBI lineage: Eukaryota > Viridiplantae > Streptophyta > Magnoliopsida > Poales > Poaceae > Triticum > Triticum timopheevii. The sequence goes on along the minus strand of OY997266.1, from coordinate 9,770,647 downwards.
TTGCTTCCGTTGCTACTTTCTTGTTTCCTTACCCCTTCGGAGTGAAATGTTTGGTGGATAGACATTGTTTAAGCATCATTTGATTCCAGTGCCACTCTTCATTAATCATTACTCACACAATTTTACTATTTCAGGCCACACAATGACAATAATAGATTTCATAGACGTGATTGATGATATTGTTGACTTGAGCGGCGATGAGGAGACTGTTGAAAGGGCGACGTTGCTTGGTAGGCAGGCTCTTTTGATCCTATCTGGTGAAGGAAGGCAAGATGCACAGGCTGCATTTGTCGCAGCTGGTGAAGGAAGGCAAGATGATACTGAGTCCGGAAATGCTTTGGTAGCCGCCACATCTTCTCCAATTATGGAAAAAGCGCCTCTTGATACGGCTGTATCACAGAACTCTCCTCACTCTCCAACAGCAGCGCTATTCGCCAGTAAATTCTTCTCTGTCGCTTTGTTAGTTCACTTGTCTGATTATCCTGCAAACAATCAATATCAAGCAAATGTTCCAGCGAATTTCTATTTGAAATTAACAGTGACCTGCTGCAGGCTCAGCTACTACCACTCCGACGGCTCTGTCCTCTGAACGTAGTGATGCGAAGCTGGTGAGTGTGAAGGTGAAACGGCCTGGGAGGAACTACCACACGGGGGGTACTCCTAGGAGAAGTCCTAGACTTGAAGAGAATAAGAGGTGCCGTAACAAGTCTACAGAAGAGCTGGCAGCCGATTGCAAGAGCCCTGACATGCTTGAGAAAGCAGAGGAATCAGCTGCCTCTAGTCAGAATGCAGGTTCTGCAAAGATCCTCTATACAAACCCTGCAAACTAAGGTAGTTGAATGAATATGATCCTCTATGAAACTGTCTAAGTGTCATTGCCCTAGTTCGTGTCATGCATATTTACGGAACCACTATCTTTGCATTTTAGAGGGATCGGGACTTGTGTTGCCCCATCTATCACAGGAAATTATATTTGGCCCTTTGTCTCGAACCACTAGGGCATCTCGTAAAATTATGGAACTATGGTTTACTATGTAAGTTGCTCATCACTTGATTATCTACTGAGTTTATGATGCTACAGTGTCTAGTGATCGTAAATGCTGGTTTTCTTCAGCAATTTCTGACGGTTCCAATTGGAAACTACTGAAAATTCTCATGATTTCCCATTGTACATAATTCGTTTGGAGTGTAACCTGTGGGTTTTAGCTGAATACAGAACTATTGATGTTCATGTGCATTTGTGCCGTATAATGTATGACAAGCTGCTGCTTCCAGTTAAATATCTCAGAAGAGATTTTGAACTTGTTTTGTCATGCATATTCTTAGGTGGTATTTTCATGTACCTGGAAAAAGATTTACAGATTGGTAGTAGATTATTGGCTTTTTTTTCCATCGAAATCTTCATAAACAGAGTCTAAAAGTTCAATTAAAGTAACAATTGAAACACATATGGTCTGTTAGAATTAATCTGAGGCGCGTAGTCGATTGCTCGAGGACCAAGCAATCACATGAGACACAACACCCAGATTTGTTAACGGGGTTCATTGAATTCGGCTACATCCCCTCCATTTGAGGGATGATCTGTCGTCAGGGGGTGGGGGCATGACGTCATCCTTTCCTCCTGTTTGGTGGCGGCATGCCACCGGTGAGCTCGCCTTTGCCCGAGTGGGGGCTAGGTGGGGCGATGCAGGGCAGCTCTGGCCAAGCGTAGAGCTGGGGGCTGTTCAGGGGTGTGGAAGGAGGTGCCTTCCTGCCCGTCTCTTTTGTCGTCTTGGTTACGAACCTGGGGCGGGGATGGAGTTGGTGCCATGGATGCCGAGGCGGCGACCTTGGTGGTGGGAGCCGCGGTGCTAGGGGCGGAGCACGGAGCTTAGCCGTTGTTTGGTGACATGGTCGTGTGGGCCCTGTGGTAGCCAGGGTGTGTAGACCATAGCTCAATTCGGTGACGGTGAGTGCTTGCCGGACTGAAAAACCGCTTTGACTTGTCAGTTGGTGGGGCGGTGTTCTGACGTCGTCCCCTTCTTATTGCCATTGTTGTGGGTACTCACTATTTGTCGTGGTCCTCCGGGGAAACCCTGGTCTTCGGATTGGGAGGTGGTGGTGCTTTGTTGTTATTCCCTTCTTGAAGGTGCCGCCTTGAAGCCCATGGTTCGTCATGCAAGGCTTCATCTCAGTGTGATGTCATGTCCACGGCTGTGCCTCGACACTACATAATGATGCGTATTGTTCACCTGTTTGTTGGCTTGGAGTTGTATGGGGTAGTGTGGCTGTTTCAGCGTATTAGTATCCTGTCTCGGGTGTGTGTGTTGTGTTGGCGTGTTTGTATTGGTAGCTCGATGATGGTTACTTTACATATGAAGCGGGAAACCTTTTTCAGTTGATAGGGGTTACATTTTGATCCAACAAACCAAATTTTGGAATGCAAGAAATTTATCGCTCTTTAACAAAGTTTTGGACAATCTTTTTCTCGAAGGGCTGTTGGCTGAATTTTATTAGATGGAAAAGAGGGCAAGAGTACAATAGATTACATCGTAGAAAAGCTAGGACTGCAACCACAACCATACAAACTCTACAACACCATAACCACAGAACTCTACGCGCTGTAGAAGAAAGAGCTAAGCTCAGGCCGCCAGATCACTAATACAGCCCGCAGCCTTCCAGACACCGATATGCTCAATGATCCCATGGTTGAGTTGGTTTGGTGGACAGTGGTATCCCCAACCTACCAGGGTTCAAATCCTGGTGTTCGCATTATTTCTGGATTTATTTATTTCAGGATTTCCGGCGATGCGCTTTCAGTGGGAGGAGACGTTCCCGTCGTCGGTGACTTCGTAAATCTCAAGATGATATGCCGGCTCAGTCTCGGAGGTGCTCTTAGGATAGGGTGTGCGTGTGTGCGTTCATAAAGATGAGTGTATGCGCGTGTATATGAGCGCTTGTGTCTGTACTGATGCTCAAAAAAAAAGATCCCTAACTTTGTCCGCAGAATTGACCACATTATCAAAGATCCTCGCATTTGTTTCCTTCCATATACTACTCCAGGATGACAATCTTTTACGATTTCATGACTGTACACAGCTTATAATTTCACACGATTCTGATCATCTACTCCAACTATTTTTTGTCTAGTGCAGTTGTTGCACAATCGAGCATTTTTGCATACGTGTGGGTTTTATTGAAAGTGTCTTGCTGTATTTTGTTTCATAAACTACCAGCATGCTTTCTGTTATCCTGTTGTTTATTTGTGCTTTGAACTGGGCGGTAAATTCACAGATTTGCTCTGTTCACCGAATCTCTTTCCACGACTGCCCAAGAGCTGAGCAACCACGCCACGCCACATTTATTGTGCTTCATTTTGCTGTTTGCCACTGCAGCTTGATGTCATCGTGTCGTGGACAGTTGAAGGACAGGGAAACATCCGACCGACCGAAGTGATACGGGCGGTCTTTAGTCTGCATATAAGATTTGATCAAATTCAAACTTTATAAAGTTTAACCAACTTTGTAAAAAAAATATCAACATCTACAATATTAAAGCTATATGATATGAAAATTAATTTCATGATGCATTTAACATTATTGATTTCATATTGTGTATCTTGATATTCTTTTTATATAAACTTAATCAAAGTGAACAAAGTTTGACTTTGACCAACTCTTATATACAGACTAAAAAAATGGAGATTATATTTTTATAAGACGTGTTTGACAGCCGTGGACTGGTCTGACTAGCTCAAGTCTGGCTCAAATGAGGCTAGTTAAGCTAATACGGGCTCTAAACCAATATCTGCAACCCGTTTGGTTGCCCGCTTTTATTACGGCTGGATACAGCCGGCCCTGTCTTTTCCTCTCTAACACGGAAACCGAGCCTTAACCGTCACGGCCTCACAAGTTCCATGCAGCAGCTGTAGATGAATCCAACACTGCAATCACACCTCGGCCCAACATGCAGATATATTTTCTTTAATCCAAACCGTACATGCGTGCACAAGAAAACTTAGAAAATCCAATCTGTACACGCATGGCCACTGCATTGCTAATCCTTGGAATCCTGCACGGCCATGCCTTTGCGTTGCGCGCTGCCTGAGGAGATCTGCTGCCGCACGCTACCGCGCCTGACGTGCGTACGTAGCACGATCACCGTAACTTTCCTTCTCTCGTCGATCCGTTCGCAATGAAAAGAACTCGCCGCTAATCTCGCCGACAGCTCCCATCTCTGATCTTGGTTCTTCGCCAGCAATATGTTCAGCCATGTCGCACGTATTCATCAATGCCAATCCTGCCGTAGCAGTCACTGCCTCGCGTATCATCCGTGCACGAGCCGTGTCGTATCCTGGCCATCCACGTCGTCGACACGATCCGTCCGCAGTGCCGCGTTGCCGCCCTTGTACAACACCGAGCGCATCATGATGCTCTCACACTCCGATCTATCCAGCCGTCCCCCACGTCTGGTCGCCGATCTGATCGCGAGCTGAATCTGTCACCTTCGCAATGGTCTTCAACAACCACTACGTTGGTCCGATCGTCACGTCTAGCCGATCCTTACCGATCGTAGCCCATCGAACGGTTCAAGCCTTCGGATGATCCTAAAGTGTCCGACACCACCGACCGCATCCGCGATCGCCGCCATGCTCCACCTTGCATCAATCGGACGTTCCATGGCACCTGTCGAGCATGATCATCGTACCTTCAGATGATCTTCTGCATAGCCTTCTCGCAACCTTGCTCATGATACCACTTGTTAGAATAAAACGCTAATGCGAGATCATAGACGACACACCAAGGCACGATATTTGTTAATGAGGTTCACCGATATGGCTACATTCCCGGGGCATGACTACGGACGCTCCTCCCCAAGATACCGCAACATCGGCTGCCCGAGCGCCGGCACAAGCCGTCGGCTCCCCCGCGTACCTGTTGCTATCAAGTTGTTATAGGTTACAACGTGTGGTGCCCCTCCGTATATAAGAGGCCTAGGATACAATGTGTCCGACTCCTACACGACTCATACCTAACCACACCAATTACAACTCCAAGTCCACGTAACCCCCTTGCGTACATAATATATTCGACACAAATATAACAACCACGACGAGGCCCAGCGGCACGATCTCGAGGTGACGATGGCCGTCTTCGCCGCGGGCGACGTCGCCATCCCCGTGGAACTGCAGGAGGCCGTCGTCATCAAGGAGGAGGAGGAGGAGGAGGCCGCCGTCGTCGGGCCGCACTTCGCGGCAATGGTGGGGCAGACGTGGTCCTGGACGGACACGATGCCATGCACGGCGGGATTTGTCTCGCTGCCGCCCTCGTGGGTGGGTGCCAAGGCGTGGTCGCTGTCCCCGCCACGGGGGAGGTCGTGCAGGCGCCTCCGGCCCTACGACCACCACAGTGGAAGCCTGCCCACTTCTGGCAGCCACCTCTCTACATCGGCCTCATCGGGGACGATGAGGAGGAGGACGGCAGCACCTGAAGACAATGAAGGCATCGATGACGACCACGGCGGTAGCGTCTAGGTTTTTTATATATTTTTTAAATTTTAAGTTAAGTTGAATGTACGGGCAGGAACTTGTTTTAAATGGTTTAAATATTTTTGAACTATTTAATTTAGGTTATTATTATGTTTTTTAAAAGTGTGGTCGGTCATTTTTTTCATATGAAGCCGGATAAAATGCGTTGCAGCCGCGACAGGCACACGGGTCAAATCGAACACAGGACTCTATTTTACGGTCCACAAACAAATAAAATCGGACAAAAGACAAAACAAACGTTTTTTTCGTGCGTTGGTTAGAGTCGGCGATAGATGGTGCTAGTGGGTGGCATAATGTTAACTAGATCGGCAACGCGCCTTGGCGCGAGGGTGCCGATCCAACCGATATGATCAAGCAGTGAAAGATCAAACCGATATGATGCAGTAGTAGGAACGCAAGTTTTGCACGTGTAACAGAACAACTTAATCAAAGAAGTGCTACTTGCCGAACCCCAACTCTCACATGTGTGTGTCTATCATGATGGAAATATATAAAGGAATTAATCAAAAAAAGTTCAATGATCAAATATCTGATATAACCCTTTTTCGATCAACATCTGATATTACTCAATGTATCTCAGGATGAAAATATATCTGATATTACTCACATAGGTGATGGTAGATACTAACAACAGTAAACACTCTGTAAAATATCTAAAAAATGGCCCTATCTAAGCAAGGTTCGGTGTGGTAGAAATCAAAATCGGGCCATAGTATTAGTCCCAGATAACTGATGTACACCGTTTTTCACACTGCATAATAGTAAACTACATGGTTGAGTATTAGATATATAACTTTGTCCTCACACCTTCATCCAATTTGCTTGATATATAACTTTGTCCATATATAACTTTGTCCACACTCCATTTGATTTGGTTGCATGTTGCAACGCATGTTGCCTTACCGGCGTCGACGCCGATGCCCGACTGCTCTTGGAGGCGTCAACTGTGGTGTCAAGGCTGAGGGTGAGGAAGAAGGGCTGGTCGCCGGCTCCATTTTGCATCTGCAGAACCCAAGAACTAAAGATCAACCAAATGATGTGCAGTGAAGGCTATACGTGGTTGAATGAGTTTGCATCAGGAAACATGTCAGCTCAAATGAGAACTTCCACAGCTCAAATGAGAACTTCCACAAGGAAAATGCTCTCGGTGATAGCGTTTGTTTATCACTGCAGATAAAACTGGTTATATAGTGCAGTCCTCTGTTTATGTACATGCCATGCCAGACTACTATGCATGAAATTTATACTGAGACATGGCTGCTAATCTTTCTAGTTTATATATTCAATTGACTTTCTAAAATAATTACACCAATTCACATACACGCATGGTCATTGAATTTAACAATCACTTAAGTTTACAGTATATGGCTCTTGCGAGTGCACTATTTGCTGATTGTTATTTTTTCTTAATTAGTTCACCACAAGACGATACATTTGTTCAGTTGTTCTAACTATAAAAAGATTATCTCTTGAATAGGTGAAGAAAACAAATACTTATTGAACAACATGATATGACAATGATGCAAAGAAAATCATTATTCATATGAATCGTTTAAATAACTCGATCAATATAATCACACATGATTAATAGGAAAGAACCGCATCAATGTTGGCCAGGGACAGGGTAATGTCCTGTCAGAGATGCTTTTAGCTGGTTGACACCCTGCATAAGATGATGCTTCTCGCTGCAACGAAACAAAGGAAATCTCAACACAAAGGAACATACTGCTCCTCTTCGAAAAGTAGTAAGAAAAGGAGAAGCAGGATATACTCACCCCTGATACAAGGACTCCTCTTCTATGTGGGGTAGGGTTCTATACCCGAAAGTTGATGGTGCACTAGTAGAAAAGGGGGCAATGGTCCAGGCCGGGTCAGCCTATTAGTCCCGGTTCAATCCAGAACCGGGACCAATGGGGGCATTGGACCCGGTTCGTGAGGCCCGGGGGCCGGCCGGGCCACGTGGGCTATTGGTCCCAGTTCGTCTGGACCTATTGGTCCCGGTTGGTGGGACGAACCGGGACCAATGTGCCTTGCTCCTGGCCCACCACCACTGATCCCGGTTGGTGGCTTGAACCGGGACGAAAGGCTTCCCTTTAGTCCCGGTTCATGCCACCAACCGGGACCAACTAATTGCCTATATATACCTCGCGAGCAGAGCACTCTCACTGCTCTATTTTTCGTGGCCGGCGAGGAGAGAGCTTTGTGGTGCTCTAGCTCACCTCCTATGCACACGAGGTGTTCGATGGAATGCCCGAGCCACACTACTTAAGCTTTCTCCTCTCCAAGCTCCACCTCCAAGCTCCATTTTTCTCAATATTTGTCTAGGTTTAGCGGTCCGTCACGTCCCGTCCCCGTCTTCACCGCTGTCGATCGCCCGCGCCGATCTCGTCGCCGGCACCACCGTGGTGAGCCTCTTGTTCTTATCTTCTTTCTGAAAGGAAAAAAACTCTTACTTGTATGTTTATATAGATACTTGTATAATTTTCTTACTTTTATTATTGCATCTTATATAGTGCGATGGTTTTGGTATCCGCCCCCGTCGGCCCTCGTCCTGTCTATGATTCAGATGTGGTATATATTATCTTTTCATAACTATTGGTTCATTTATTGTTTATGACAATTTTGCCGACCAACGTGACATAGATTTTATTTATCTAGGAGGTTGTTGAACCGGAAATTCCAACCGACCCTATTGTCGAGAGGTTAAATTTAGTTGAAGAAGAAAACAATTTGTTGAAGGAAAAAATTAGAAAAATTGAGGAGGAGGAGATGATATTGGAGTTGCATGTTGCGGATGTCGTCGATGATCACAAGATCAAGATGGATGCAATGCGCTTGAAGATTAGAAAGATTAGAAAATATGCCATTCATACCGAGGCTTGGTATCATTATGCCGTTGGATCTGTTGTTACATTGGTTGCGATTATGATCGCATTTGTTTTCGCATTGAAATGTTTTATATAGTTTCAGCGTATGGTTTAATTAATTTAGATGCTCTGCAGAGCTTTATGTTGTTAGATGAGAACTATGTATGTACTTTGGTTTTAATGTGGTGATGGTACTGAACATCAAGAGGAACCAGACGATGTGAACGATGATGCTGCAACGGGCGAAGCTGCTGAAGATCAAGAGGAACCAGACGATGTGCCCGATGATGATGATCTCCGCCGGGTCATTGTCGATGCAAGGACGCAATGCGAAAGTCAAAAGGAGAAGCTGAAGTTCGATCGCATGTTAGAGGACCACAAAAAAGGGTTGTACCCCAATTGCTAAGATGGCAACACAAAGCTCGGTACCGTACTGGAATTGCTGAAGTGGAAGGCAGAGAATGCTGTGCCTGACAAAGGATTTGAGAAGCTACTGAAAATATTGAAGAAGAAGCTTCCAAAGGATAACGAATTGCCCGACAGTACATACGCAGCAAAGAAGGTCGTATGCCCTCTAGGATTGGAGGTGCAGAAGATACATGCATGCCCTAATGACTGCATCCTCTTCCGTGGTGCGTACAAGGATCTGAACGCATGCCCGGTATGCGGTGCATTATGGTATAAGATCAGACGAGATGACCCTAGTGATGTTGACGGCGAGCCCCCCAGGAAGAGGGTTCCTGCGAAGGTGATGTGGTATGCTCCTATAATACCACGGTTGAAACGTCTTTTTAGAAACAGAGAGCATGCCAGGTTGATGCGATGGCACAGTGAGGACCGTAAGAAAGACGGGAAGTTGAGAGCACCCGCTGACGGGTCGCAGTGGAGAAAAATCGAGAGAAAGTACTGGGATGAGTTTGCAAGTGAGCCAAGGAACGTATGGTTTGCTTTAAGCGCGGATGGCATTAATCCTTTCGGGGAGCGGAGCAGCAATCACAGCACCTGGCCCGTGACTCTATGTATGTATAACCTTCCTCCTTGGATGTGCATGAAGCGGAAGTTCATTATGATGCCAGTTCTCATCCAAGGCCCTAAGCAACCCGGCAACGACATTGATGTGTACCTAAGGCCATTAGTTGAAGAACTTTTACAGCTGTGCAATGAAAACGGTGTACGTACGTGGGATGAGCACAAACAGGAGGAATTTAACCTAAAGGCATTGATGTTCGTGACCATCAACGATTGGCCCGCTCTCAGTAACCTTTCAGGACAGACAAACAAGGGATACCACGCATGCACGCACTATTTACTTGACACCGATAGTATATACCTGGCAAGCTGCGGGAAGAATGTGTACCTGGGCCATCGTCGATTTCTTCCGACCAACCATCAATGTCAAAAGAAAGGCAAGCATTTCAAAGGCGAGGCAGATCACCGGAAGAAGCCCGCCATGTGTATTGGTGATCACGTACTTGCTATGGTCAATGATTTACACGTAATTTTTGGAAAGGGTCCCGGCGCACTAGCTGTTCCGAGTGACGCTGGGGGACACGCACCCATGTGGAAGAAGAAATCTATATTTTGGGACCTACCCTACTGGAAAGACCTAGAGGTCCGCTCTTCGATCGACGTGATGCACGTGACGAAGAACCTTTGTGTGAATCTGCTAGGCTTCTTGGGCGTGTATGGGAAGACAAAAGATACAGCTGAGGCACGGGAGGACCTACAACGTTTGCACGAAAAAGACGGCATGCCTCCAAAGCAGTATGAAGTTCCTGCCAGCTATGCTCTTACCAAAGAAGAGAAGGAAATCTTTTTTGAATGCCTGCTTAGTATGAAGGTCCCGACTGGCTTCTCGTCTAATATAAAAGGAATAATAAATATGGCAGAGAAAAAGTTTCAGAACCTGAAGTCTCATGACTGCCACGTGATTATGACGCAACTGCTTCCGGTTGCATTGAGGGGGCTTCTACCGGAAAATGTACGATTAGCCATTGTGAAGCAATGTGCATTCCTCAATGCAATCTCTCAGAAGGTGATCGATCCAGAAATCATACCAAGGCTAAGGAGTGATGTGGTGCAATGTCTTGTCAGTTTCGAGCTGGTGTTCCCACCATCCTTATTCAATATCATGACGCACGTCCTAGTTCATCTAGTTGACGAGATTGTCATTCTGGGCCCCGTATTTCTACACAATATGTACCCCTTTGAGAGGTTTATGGGAGTCCTAAAGAAATATGTCCGTAACCGCGCTAGGCCAGAAGGAAGCATCTCCATGGGCCATCAAACAGAGGATGTCATCGGGTTTTGTGTTGACTTCATTCCCGGCCTTAAGAAGATAGGTCTCCCTAAATCACGGTATGAGGGGAGACTGACTGGAAAAGGCACACTTGGAAGGGACTCAATAATATGCAGGAACGGATATTCTTGGTCTCAAGCACACTACACAGTTCTACAGAACTCTACCTTGGTGACCCCGTATATCGATGAACACAAGAACAGTCTGCGCTCCAAACACCCGGAGCAGTGCGACGACTGGATTACATGTGAACACATCAGGACTTTCAGCAGTTGGTTGGAAGCACGTATCAGAGGTGACACACTGTTTGTGATGAGCTGTACTTGTTGTCCAGGGGACCATCTTTGACTGTATTGATTTGGAAAGGACATGAGATAAACAGGAATACATTTTACACGATTGACCAAGATCAAAAGAGCACCAACCAAAACAGCGGTGTCCGCTTTGATGCAACAACCGAGAGGGGAAAGGACACATATTATGGTTACATAGTGGACATATGGGAACTTGACTACGGAGTAGATTTTAAGGTCCCTTTGTTTAAGTGCAAATGGGTCAATCTGTCAGGAGGCAGGGTACAAGTAGACCCACAGCGGAATGACAACAGTGGATCTGAAAAATCTTGGGTACACTGACGAACCATTCGTCCTAGCCAATGATGTGGCACAGGTTATCTATGTGAAGGACATGTCTACCAGACCGAGAAAGAGAAAAGATAAGGAAGCGAATACATCATACGATGAGCCAAAACGCCACATAGTTCTTTCAGGAAAAAGGGACATCGTGGGAGTGGAGAACAAGACAGACATGTCTGAAGATTATGAAAAGTTTCATGAAATTCCTCCCTTCAAAGTCAAGGCTGACCCCAGCATCCTGATAAACGATGAAGATTATCCATGGTTACGGCGCAATAAGCAAATGACACAAGCGAAGAAAAAGTGAAGACTTTCTCCCGCAACTATTATGATGATACCATGCCAACTTTGTAACTGACGAGTATGATACCATTGTCCGTTTTGTACATGCACATGCTATGTGGGTCAATTTATGATACCATGCCAACTTTCAACTTTTTCAGAGTTCATTTGAAATGCTTTAATGTCTTATGGTTCGGCCCTCGTAATAATTAAAAATAGCAACAATAAGTATTTTGTTGTAAGTAGAAACAAAACAAAATAAATAAAGCAAGAAAGAAAATAAAAAAACAAAAAAAGTGTTTTCAAATTTGAAAACTAATGGCACTAACAGAAAGTTTATAATTTTCCTAAAACTGAAAGCAAAAAACAATTAAAAAATAAAGCAAAAAACAAAAGAAAATAAATAATGCAGAAAACAAAAGAAAAAAACAACAATAAGTATTTTGTTGTAAGTAGAAACAAAATAAAATAAATAAAGCAAGAAAGAAAACAAAAAAACAAAAAAAGTGTTTTCAAATTTGAAAATTAATGGCACTGACAGAAAGTTTATAATTTTCCTAAAACTAAAAGCAAAAACAATTAAAAAATAAAGCAAAAAACAAAAGAAAATAAATAATGCAGAAAACAAAAGAAAAAAACTGGAAAAGAAATAAATATAGCAACAATAAGTAAAGAAAACAAAAAAACAAAAAAATGCCTCCTACTGGGCCCCCACGGCCTGAATACGACTAGAAACCCTACTATGGGCCAGGATTCAGGCCCGCAGTAGGCCCAGAAGGCCCATCAGGCAAAGCAATAGCAAGTAGGCCCGAAAGCCTGCGGTGGAGAGGAGCTCGAGAGGGGTGCGGCAGTGGGGCTTATAAACCACTGCGCGCCCCTCTCGACTAGCGAGGTGGGACTAAACTTTGCCCCCGAGGCGGGCAGCACAGAGGCCTTTGGTCCCGGTTGGTGGCACCAACCGGGACTAAAGGGGGCATTAGTCCTGGTTTGTGCCACGAATCGGGACCAATGCTCTTGCTATATATACAGCACTTAGCAGTTTTCGCCAAAATCCATCTGTTTCTTCTCGCCCCAACGCCTTCCTGCTTCTCGCCCCAACACCGCCAGCCGCGACGATGTCTAGCGGCAAGGATGCAACTGAGGGAAAAGGCAACATCGAGCAGTGGCAAGGTTGTCGTCACAGAGTAGTCCTGTTGCCGGACTTGCCCATGAAGAAAATCACACTTCGACAAGGTTTCGGTTGAATACAAAGCAGTGATTCGATATTTCAATCTTAAATACGTAAATAAGAATGCATGCAAGCAGGAGAGGAGTAGCCCATATTTACTTATGTTGTCATGTTTGATCGCAGACAACAAGGAAGGTAGATATGGTCTGCAAGCTGGAGGCGGAAGTTTATTTCTCAGTTAGTGATGATGATAAAACAGAGGGTTTCATGCAATTTTTAGTGCTTGCTATTCATCTTGATAATGTACTCGGGCCAAATTTTAATTTTGCTTAATGTTAATACATATGATGCATATTGCATATCTCGAAAATTACGGAAGGATTCGAACAGAGGTGATGTTTAGAGTATTGCTTTATTTAGTTATGTACTAACCTACTGATTACTGCATATATCTGAACTGCCAAGTCAAGTTACTACCTATAATTTAATAATGGAAAGTACTATGAAGTTATATTATATTTACTACATATACGATTAATTTGTTGTATCGTGTTCGAGTAAACATTCAAGGATACGTATAGACAGTCTATTTCCATCTCTAATATTCTTTAAAAAATATTTCTTTGTTTTATTTGTTTCCATGTTGCTTGCAGAGGCAATTAGAACCTCTCTTATTTATGGTAATCACTAATCACGAGGTAAATAACATTCGGAGGGAGCACATAAAGATATCAGTAATACATAGTTGCTCCATTTTTATCTAAATCTTTTTGAATCCGGTAGCATTTATACTGACAATCAAAATACAAATTTATCTATATTAATTATACATCACAGTTAGTTACGTTAGATAACAATTTTAAGTGGGCTCGATTGATTTATGCAATTTCTTTACAATACATTTCTATGTCACATGAGATCTTGGTCTCTTATTCACAGCAGTAGCATTATTCTATGTACTGAATTAAATTGTACCGTAACGTAAACAAAAAATAGTTCTCGCTGAGTTTTTTATTGAGATTACTGTTGACTAAAATGCTAATGCATATTTATATGTTTGGCTTTTAATAGTTAGGCTTTAGTGGTACTAGTAAACGTACATGTATGGTTTACTAAAACGTCATTCTGAATACCATTTGTTGCATATATACAAATTTTCACATATATTTTTAGCAATATGGCATCTCATCTTTTACGTGTGAACTTGCAAAATTCGTAAATGAAGATATGATATAGTTCCATGTATAATGCAGTTTTTAGATTCAGACAAAAGATTCATAATATAAAATACACGCTAGCCCGTGACGTCGCACGGGTTGACGACTAGTATTTCTAATTATCTCAAACATGCCTCCTTCCATATTAACACTAGCATGTATCCCCCCACCAAAGGCCATGGCTATAGGCAGTTTCGGCCACACTTTGCAGTGGGTCCCACGGTGAACTGTGTAACCCAACTGCCGCACGCCATCATTAAGGCACCCCACGCCTCCTTCCTCTTCCCCTTCCCCCTTCCCCTCCTGTAGATGAAAAAGACCCAGCTCGATTAACCCCCTTCAAAGTAGGCAGATCCACGACTGGCCGTGACCGTGAAGCACTTGGAGTTAATTTTGCGCTGGTTTGCCTTGGCCGTGACACTGAAGCACTTGGAGTTGATTTTGCGCTTGGATTTCTTTGCAGCGGCGGCAAATCGGGCGATGCAAACCGGGAGCTAGGCTGGAGGTGGAGTAAGAAGGGGAAGCGGAGAAAACGAAGGTTCGCTCCATGCCATCTCTTCCCAGATTCGTTATTTTAAGATGAAATCTCTTTGAGACTTACGAATTGATTAGTAGCATTCCAGATGCTAGAGCTTTGAAATTAGATTTCTTTGAATGTACTGCATACTAAAGCATTTGGATGTTTGTCTTTATCACTTGCTGTATGAAAATGCTCCCTTTTTCTTTGAGGACCCTCAAAATACCCCCTTTGTACCAAAATGTAAGATGTTTTTTGGTTTTTCTTAGGGCATAACAAACGTCTTACATTTTGTCATGGTGGATTAATTTTGTATCGCATTACTCATCAGTAGGATTTCATTTGTTTTACATTGTTACCACCTGTAATAATGTATGGCCAGTGCTCTAGGAGAGTTTGTCAAGGTAAAAGTAACAGTTAGGGAAATGTATCGTTTGATATGATATTTGCTATCTCAATTTGTAAAGAGTGATAAGCTTCTTTCGTTACTGTTGCTTCCGTTGCTACTTTCTTGTTTCCTTACCCCTTCGGAGTGAAATGTTTGGTGGATAGACATTGTTTAAGCTTCATTTGATTCCAGTGCCACTCTTCATTAATCATTACTCACACAATTTTACTATTTCAGGCCACACAATGACAATAATAGATTTCATAGACGTGATTGATGATATTGTTGACTTGAGCGGCGATGAGGAGACTGTTGAAAGGGCGACGTTGCTTGGTAGGCAGGCTCTTTTGATCCTATCTGGTGAAGGAAGGCAAGATGCACAGGCTGCATTTGTCGCAGCTGGTGAAGGAAGGCAAGATGATACTGAGTCCGGAAATGCTTTGGTAGCCGCCACATCTTCTCCAATTATGGAAAAAGCGCCTCTTGATACGGCTGTATCACAGAACTCTCCTCACTCTCCAACAGCAGCGCTATTCGCCAGTAAATTCTTCTCTGTCGCTTTGTTAGTTCACTTGTCTGATTATCCTGCAAACAATCAATATCAAGCAAATGTTCCAGCGAATTTCTATTTGAAATTAACAGTGACCTGCTGCAGGCTCAGCTACTACCACTCCGACGGCTCTGTCCTCTGAACGTAGTGATGCGAAGCTGGTGAGTGTGAAGGTGAAACGGCCTGGGAGGAACTACCACACGGGGGGTACTCCTAGGAGAAGTCCTAGACTTGAAGAGAATAAGAGGTGCCGTAACAAGTCTACAGAAGAGCTGGCAGCCGATTGCAAGAGCCCTGACATGCTTGAGCAAGCAGAGGAATCAGCTGCCTCTAGTCAGAATGCAGGTTCTGCAAAGATCCTCTATACAAACCCTGCAAACTAAGGTAGTTGAATGAATATGATCCTCTATGAAACTGTCTAAGTGTCATTGCCCTAGTTCGTGTCATGCATATTTACGGAACCACTATCTTTGCATTTTAGAGGGATCGGGACTTGTGTTGCCCCATCTATCTCAGGAAATTATATTTGGCCCTTTGTCTCGAACCACTAGGGCATCTCGTAAAATTATGGAACTATGGTTTACTATGTAAGTTGCTCATCACTTGATTATCTACTGAGTTTATGATGCTACAGTGTCTAGTGATCGTAAATGCTGGTTTTCTTCAGCAATTTCTGACGGTTCCAATTGGAAACTACTGAAAATTCTCGTGATTTCCCATTGTACATAATTCGTTTGGAGTGTAACCTGTGGGTTTTAGCTGAATACAGAACTATTGATGTTCGTGTGCATTTGTGCCGTATAATGTATGACAAGCTGCTGCTTCCAGTTAAATATCTCAGAAGAGATTTTGAACTTGTTTTGTCATGCATATTCTTAGGTGGTATTTTCATGTACCTGGAAAAAGATTTACAGATTGGTAGTAGATTATTGGCTTTTTTTCCCATCGAAATCTTCATAAACAGAGTCTAAAAGTTCAATTAAAGTAACAACTGAAACACATATGGTCTGTTAGAATTAATCTGAGGCGCGTAGTCGATTGCTCGAGGACCAAGCAATCACATGAGACACAACACCCAGATTTGTTAACGGGGTTCATTGAATTCGGCTACATCCCCTCCATTTGAGGGATGATCTGTCGTCAGGGGGTGGGGGCATGACGTCATCCTTTCCTCCTGTTTGGTGGCGGCATGCCACCGGTGAGCTCACCTTTGCCCGAGTGGGGGCTAGGTGGGGCGATGCAGGGCAGCTCTGGCCAAGCGTAGAGCTGGGGGCTGTTCAGGGGTGTGGAAGGAGGTGCCTTCCTGCCCGTCTCTTTTGTCGTCTTGGTTACGAACCTGGGGCGGGGATGGAGTTGGTGCCATGGATGCCGAGGCGGCGACCTTGGTGGTGGGAGCCGCGGTGCTAGGGGCGGAGCACGGAGCTTAGCCGTTGTTTGGTGACATGGTCGTGTGGGCCCTGTGGTAGCCAGGGTGTGTAGACCATAGCTCAATTCGGTGACGGTGAGTGCTTGCCGGACTGAAAAACCGCTTTGACTTGTCAGTTGGTGGGGCGGTGTTCTGACGTCGTCCCCTTCTTATTGCCATTGTTGTGGGTACTCACTATTTGTCGTGGTCCTCCGGGGAAACCCTGGTCTTCGGATTGGGAGGTGGTGGTGCTTTGTTGTTATTCCCTTCTTGAAGGTGCCGCCTTGAAGCCCATGGTTCGTCATGCAAGGCTTCATCTCAGTGTGATGTCATGTCCACGGCTGTGCCTCGACACTACATAATGATGCGTATTGTTCACCTGTTTGTTGGCTTGGAGTTGTATGGGGTAGTGTGGCTGTTTCAGCGTATTAGTATCCTGTCTCGGGTGTGTGTGTTGTGTTGGCGTGTTTGTATTGGTAGCTCGATGATGGTTACTTTACATATGAAGCGGGAAACCTTTTTCAGTTGATAGGGGTTACATTTTGATCCAACAAACCAAATTTTGGAATGCAAGAAATTTATCACTCTTTAACAAAGTTTTGGACAATCTTTTTCTCGAAGGGCTGTTGGCTGAATTTTATTAGATGGAAAAGAGGGCAAGAGTACAATAGATTACATCGTAGAAAAGCTAGGACTGCAACCACAACCATACAAACTCTACAACACCATAACCACAGAACTCTACGCGCTGTAGAAGAAAGAGCTAAGCTCAGGCCGCCAGATCACTAATACAGCCCGCAGCCTTCCAGACACCGATATGCTCAATGATCCCATGGTTGAGTTGGTTTGGTGGACAGTGGTATCCCCAACCTACCAGGGTTCAAATCCTGGTGTTCGCATTATTTCTGGATTTATTTATTTCAGGATTTCCGGCAATGCGCTTTCAGTGGGAGGAGACGTTCCCATCGTCGGTGACTTCGTAAATCTCAAGATGATATGCCGGCTCAGTCTCGGAGGTGCTCTTAGGATAGGGTGTGCGTGTGTGCGTTCATAAAGATGAGTGTATGCGCGTGTATATGAGCGCTTGTGTCTGTACTGATGCTCAAAAAAAAAAGATCCCTAACTTTGTCCGCAGAATTGACCACATTATCAAAGATCCTCGCATTTGTTTCCTTCCATATACTACTCCAGGATGACAATCTTTTACGATTTCATGACTGTACACAGCTTATAATTTCACACGATTCTGATCATCTACTCCAACTATTTTTTGTCTAGTGCAGTTGTTGCACAATCGAGCATTTTTGCATACGTGTGGGTTTTATTGAAAGTGTCTTGCTGTATTTTGTTTCATAAACTACCAGCATGCTTTTTGTTATCCTGTTGTTTATTTGTGCTTTGAACTGGGCGGTAAATTCACAGATTTGCTCTGTTCACCGAATCTCTTTCCACGACTGCCCAAGAGCTGAGCAACCACGCCACGCCACATTTATTGTGCTTCATTTTGCTGTTTGCCACTGCAGCTTGATGTCATCGTGTCGTGGACAGTTGAAGGACAGGGAAACATCCGACCGACTGAAGTGATACGGGCGGTCTTTAGTCTGCATATAAGATTTGATCAAATTCAAACTTTATAAAGTTTAACCAACTTTGTAAAAAAAATATCAACATCTACAATATTAAAGCTATATGATATGAAAATTAATTTCATGATGCATTTAACATTATTGATTTCATATTGTGTATCTTGATATTCTTTTTATATAAACTTAATCAAAGTGAACAAAGTTTGACTTTGACCAACTCTTATATACAGACTAAAAAAATGGAGATTATATTTTTATAAGACGTGTTTGACAGCCGTGGACTGGTCTGACTAGCTCAAGTCTGGCTCAAATGAGGCTAGTTAAGCTAATACGGGCTCTAAACCAATATCTGCAACCCGTTTGGTTGCCCGCTTTTATTACGGCTGGATACAGCCGGCCCTGTCTTTTCCTCTCTAACACGGAAACCGAGCCTTAACCGTCACGGCCTCACAAGTTCCATGCAGCAGCTGTAGATGAATCCAACACTGCAATCACACCTCGGCCCAACATGCAGATATATTTTCTTTAATCCAAACCGTACATGCGTGCACAAGAAAACTTAGAAAATCCAATCTGTACACGCATGGCCACTGCATTGCTAATCCTTGGAATCCTGCACGGCCATGCCTTTGCGTTGCGCGCTGCCTGAGGAGATCTGCTGCCGCACGCTACCGCGCCTGACGTGCGTACGTAGCACGATCACCGTAACTTTCCTTCTCTCGTCGATCCGTTCGCAATGAAAAGAACTCGCCGCTAATCTCGCCGACAGCTCCCATCTCTGATCTTGGTTCTTCGCCAGCAATATGTTCAGCCATGTCGCACGTATTCATCAATGCCAATCCTGCCGTAGCAGTCACTGCCTCGCGTATCATCCGTGCACGAGCCGTGTCGTATCCTGGCCATCCACGTCGTCGACACGATCCGTCCGCAGTGCCGCGTTGCCGCCCTTGTACAACACCGAGCGCATCATGATGCTCTCACACTCCGATCTATCCGGCCGTCCCCCACGTCTGGTCGCCGATCTGATCGCGAGCCGAATCTGTCACCTTCGCAATGGTCTTCAACAACCACTACGTTGGTCCGATCGTCACGTCTAGCCGATCCTTACCGATCGTAGCCCATCGAACGGTTCAAGCCTTCGGATGATCCTAAAGTGTCCGACACCACCGACCGCATCCGCGATCGCCGCCATGCTCCACCTTGCATCAATCGGACGTTCCATGGCACCCGTCGAGCATGATCATCGTACCTTCAGATGATCTTCTGCATAGCCTTCTCGCAACCTTGCTCATGATACCACTTGTTAGAATAAAACGCTAATGCGAGATCATAGACGACACACCAAGGCACGATATTTGTTAATGAGGTTCACCGATATGGCTACATTCCCGGGGCATGACTACGGACGCTCCTCCCCAAGATACCGCAACATCGGCTGCCCGAGCGCCGGCACAAGCCGTCGGCTCCCCCGCGTACCTGTTGCTATCAAGTTGTTATAGGTTACAACGTGTGGTGCCCCTCCGTATATAAGAGGCCTAGGATACAATGTGTCCGACTCCTACACGACTCATACCTAACCACACCAATTACAACTCCAAGTCCACGTAACCCCCTTGCGTACATAATATATTCGACACAAATATAACAACCACGACGAGGCCCAGCGGCACGATCTCGAGGTGACGATGGCCGTCTTCGCCGCGGGCGACGTCGCCATCCCCGTGGAACTGCAGGAGGCCGTCGTCATCAAGGAGGAGGAGGAGGAGGAGGCCGCCGTCGTCGGGCCGCACTTCGCGGCAATGGTGGGGCAGACGTGGTCCTGGACGGACACGATGCCATGCACGGCGGGATTTGTCTCGCTGCCGCCCTCGTGGGTGGGTGCCAAGGCGTGGTCGCTGTCCCCGCCACGGGGGAGGTCGTGCAGGCGCCTCCGGCCCTACGACCACCACAGTGGAAGCCTGCCCACTTCTGGCAGCCACCTCTCTACATCGGCCTCATCGGGGACGATGAGGAGGAGGACGGCAGCACCTGAAGACAATGAAGGCATCGATGACGACCACGGCGGTAGCGTCTAGGTTTTTTATATATTTTTTAAATTTTAAGTTAAGTTGAATGTACGGGCAGGAACTTGTTTTAAATGGTTTAAATATTTTTGAACTATTTAATTTAGGTTATTATTATGTTTTTTAAAAGTGTGGTCGGTCATTTTTTTCATATGAAGCCGGATAAAATGCGTTGCAGCCGCGACAGGCACACGGGTCAAATCGAACACAGGACTCTATTTTACGGTCCACAAACAAATAAAATCGGACAAAAGACAAAACAAACGTTTTTTTCGTGCGTTGGTTAGAGTCGGCGATAGATGGTGCTAGTGGGTGGCATAATGATAACTAGATCGGCAACGCGCCTTGGCGCGAGGGTGCCGATCCAACCGATATGATCAAGCAGTGAAAGATCAAACCGATATGATGCAGTAGTAGGAACGCAAGTTTTGCACGTGTAACAGAACAACTTAATCAAAGAAGTGCTACTTGCCGAACCCCAACTCTCACATGTGTGTGTCTATCATGATGGAAATATATAAAGGAATTAATCAAAAAAAGTTCAATGATCAAATATCTGATATAACCCTTTTTCGATCAACATCTGATATTACTCAATGTATCTCAGGATGAAAATATATCTGATATTACTCACATAGGTGATGGTAGATACTAACAACAGTAAACACTCTGTAAAATATCTAAAAAATGGCCCTATCTAAGCAAGGTTCGGTGTGGTAGAAATCAAAATCGGGCCATAGTATTAGTCCCAGATAACTGATGTACACCGTTTTTCACACTGCATAATAGTAAACTACATGGTTGAGTATTAGATATATAACTTTGTCCACACACCTTCATCCAATTTGCTTGATATATAACTTTGTCCATATATAACTTTGTCCACACTCCATTTGATTTGGTTGCATGTTGCAACGCATGTTGCCTTACCGGCGTCGACGCCGATGCCCGACTGCTCTTGGAGGCGTCAACTGTGGTGTCAAGGCTGAGGGTGAGGAAGAAGGGCTGGTCGCCGGCTCCATTTTGCATCTGCAGAACCCAAGAACTAAAGATCAACCAAATGATGTGCAGTGAAGGCTATACGTGGTTGAATGAGTTTGCATCAGGAAACATGTCAGCTCAAATGAGAACTTCCACAGCTCAAATGAGAACTTCCACAAGGAAAATGCTCTCGGTGATAGCGTTTGTTTATCACTGCAGATAAAACTGGTTATATAGTGCAGTCCTCTGTTTATGTACATGCCATGCCAGACTACTATGCATGAAATTTATACTGAGACATGGCTGCTAATCTTTCTAGTTTATATATTCAATTGACTTTCTAAAATAATTACACCAATTCACATACACGCATGGTCATTGAATTTAACAATCACTTAAGTTTACAGTATATGGCTCTTGCGAGTGCACTATTTGCTGATTGTTATTTTTTCTTAATTAGTTCACCACAAGACGATACATTTGTTCGGTTGTTCTAACTATAAAAAGATTATCTCTTGAATAGGTGAAGAAAACAAATACTTATTGAACAACATGATATGACAATGATGCAAAGAAAATCATTATTCATATGAATCGTTTAAATAACTCGATCAATATAATCACACATGATTAATAGGAAAGAACCGCATCAATGTTGGCCAGGGACAGGGTAATGTCCTGTCAGAGATGCTTTTAGCTGGTTGACACCCTGCATAAGATGATGCTTCTCGCTGCAACGAAACAAAGGAAATCTCAACACAAAGGAACATACTGCTCCTCTTCGAAAAGTAGTAAGAAAAGGAGAAGCAGGATATACTCACCCCTGATACAAGGACTCCTCTTCTATGTGGGGTAGGGTTCTATACCCGAAAGTTGATGGTGCACTAGTAGAAAAGGGGGCAATGGTCCAGGCCGGGTCAGCCTATTAGTCCCGGTTCAATCCAGAACCGGGACCAATGGGGGCATTGGACCCGGTTCGTGAGGCCCGGGGGCCGGCCGGGCCACGTGGGCTATTGGTCCCAGTTCGTCTGGACCTATTGGTCCCGGTTGGTGGGACGAACCGGGACCAATGTGCCTTGCTCCTGGCCCACCACCACTGATCCCGGTTGGTGGCTTGAACCGGGACGAAAGGCTTCCCTTTAGTCCCGGTTCATGCCACCAACCGGGACCAACTAATTGCCTATATATACCTCGCGAGCAGAGCACTCTCACTGCTCTATTTTTCGTGGCCGGCGAGGAGAGAGCTTTGTGGTGCTCTAGCTCACCTCCTATGCACACGAGGTGTTCGATGGAATGCCCGAGCCACACTACTTAAGCTTTCTCCTCTCCAAGCTCCACCTCCAAGCTCCATTTTTCTCAATATTTGTCTAGGTTTAGCGGTCCGTCACGTCCCGTCCCCGTCTTCACCGCTGTCGATCGCCCGCGCCGATCTCGTCGCCGGCACCACCGTGGTGAGCCTCTTGTTCTTATCTTCTTTCTGAAAGGAAAAAAACTCTTACTTGTATGTTTATATAGATACTTGTATAATTTTCTTACTTTTATTATTGCATCTTATATAGTGCGATGGTTTTGGTATCCGCCCCCGTCGGCCCTCGTCCTGTCTATGATTCAGATGTGGTATATATTATCTTTTCATAACTATTGGTTCATTTATTGTTTATGACAATTTTGCCGACCAACGTGACATAGATTTTATTTATCTAGGAGGTTGTTGAACCGGAAATTCCAACCGACCCTATTGTCGAGAGGTTAAATTTAGTTGAAGAAGAAAACAATTTGTTGAAGGAAAAAATTAGAAAAATTGAGGAGGAGGAGATGATATTGGAGTTGCATGTTGCGGATGTCGTCGATGATCACAAGATCAAGATGGATGCAATGCGCTTGAAGATTAGAAAGATTAGAAAATATGCCATTCATACCGAGGCTTGGTATCATTATGCCGTTGGATCTGTTGTTACATTGGTTGCGATTATGATCGCATTTGTTTTCGCATTGAAATGTTTTATATAGTTTCAGCGTATGGTTTAATTAATTTAGATGCTCTGCAGAGCTTTATGTTGTTAGATGAGAACTATGTATGTACTTTGGTTTTAATGTGGTGATGGTACTGAACATCAAGAGGAACCAGACGATGTGAACGATGATGCTGCAACGGGCGAAGCTGCTGAAGATCAAGAGGAACCAGACGATGTGCCCGATGATGATGATCTCCGCCGGGTCATTGTCGATGCAAGGACGCAATGCGAAAGTCAAAAGGAGAAGCTGAAGTTCGATCGCATGTTAGAGGACCACAAAAAAGGGTTGTACCCCAATTGCTAAGATGGCAACACAAAGCTCGGTACCGTACTGGAATTGCTGAAGTGGAAGGCAGAGAATGCTGTGCCTGACAAAGGATTTGAGAAGCTACTGAAAATATTGAAGAAGAAGCTTCCAAAGGATAACGAATTGCCCGACAGTACATACGCAGCAAAGAAGGTCGTATGCCCTCTAGGATTGGAGGTGCAGAAGATACATGCATGCCCTAATGACTGCATCCTCTTCCGTGGTGCGTACAAGGATCTGAACGCATGCCCGGTATGCGGTGCATTATGGTATAAGATCAGACGAGATGACCCTGGTGATGTTGACGGCGAGCCCCCCAGGAAGAGGGTTCCTGCGAAGGTGATGTGGTATGCTCCTATAATACCACGGTTGAAACGTCTTTTTAGAAACAGAGAGCATGCCAGGTTGATGCGATGGCACAGTGAGGACCGTAAGAAAGACGGGAAGTTGAGAGCACCCGCTGACGGGTCGCAGTGGAGAAAAATCGAGAGAAAGTACTGGGATGAGTTTGCAAGTGAGCCAAGGAACGTATGGTTTGCTTTAAGCGCGGATGGCATTAATCCTTTCGGGGAGCAGAGCAGCAATCACAGCACCTGGCCCGTGACTCTATGTATGTATAACCTTCCTCCTTGGATGTGCATGAAGCGGAAGTTCATTATGATGCCAGTTCTCATCCAAGGCCCTAAGCAACCCGGCAACGACATTGATGTGTACCTAAGGCCATTAGTTGAAGAACTTTTACAGCTGTGCAATGAAAACGGTGTACGTACGTGGGATGAGCACAAACAGGAGGAATTTAACCTAAAGGCATTGATGTTCGTGACCATCAACGATTGGCCCGCTCTCAGTAACCTTTCAGGACAGACAAACAAGGGATACCACGCATGCACGCACTATTTACTTGACACCGATAGTATATACCTGGCAAGCTGCGGGAAGAATGTGTACCTGGGCCATCGTCGATTTCTTCCGACCAACCATCAATGTCAAAAGAAAGGCAAGCATTTCAAAGGCGAGGCAGATCACCGGAAGAAGCCCGCCATGTGTATTGGTGATCACGTACTTGCTATGGTCAATGATTTACACGTAATTTTTGGAAAGGGTCCCGGCGCACTAGCTGTTCCGAGTGACGCTGGGGGACACGCACCCATGTGGAAGAAGAAATCTATATTTTGGGACCTACCCTACTGGAAAGACCTAGAGGTCCGCTCTTCGATCGACGTGATGCACGTGACGAAGAACCTTTGTGTGAATCTGCTAGGCTTCTTGGGCGTGTATGGGAAGACAAAAGATACAGCTGAGGCACGGGAGGACCTACAACGTTTGCACGAAAAAGACGGCATGCCTCCAAAGCAGTATGAAGTTCCTGCCAGCTATGCTCTTACCAAAGAAGAGAAGGAAATCTTTTTTGAATGCCTGCTTAGTATGAAGGTCCCGACTGGCTTCTCGTCTAATATAAAAGGAATAATAAATATGGCAGAGAAAAAGTTTCAGAACCTGAAGTCTCATGACTGCCACGTGATTATGACGCAACTGCTTCCGGTTGCATTGAGGGGGCTTCTACCGGAAAATGTACGATTAGCCATTGTGAAGCAATGTGCATTCCTCAATGCAATCTCTCAGAAGGTGATCGATCCAGAAATCATACCAAGGCTAAGGAGTGATGTGGTGCAATGTCTTGTCAGTTTCGAGCTGGTGTTCCCACCATCCTTATTCAATATCATGACGCACGTCCTAGTTCATCTAGTTGACGAGATTGTCATTCTGGGCCCCGTATTTCTACACAATATGTACCCCTTTGAGAGGTTTATGGGAGTCCTAAAGAAATATGTCCGTAACCGCGCTAGGCCAGAAGGAAGCATCTCCATGGGCCATCAAACAGAGGATGTCATCGGGTTTTGTGTTGACTTCATTCCCGGCCTTAAGAAGATAGGTCTCCCTAAATCACGGTATGAGGGGAGACTGACTGGAAAAGGCACACTTGGAAGGGACTCAATAATATGCAGGAACGGATATTCTTGGTCTCAAGCACACTACACAGTTCTACAGAACTCTACCTTGGTGACCCCGTATATCGATGAACACAAGAACAGTCTGCGCTCCAAACACCCGGAGCAGTGCGACGACTGGATTACATGTGAACACATCAGGACTTTCAGCAGTTGGTTGGAAGCACGTATCAGAGGTGACAACACTGTTTGTGATGAGCTGTACTTGTTGTCCAGGGGACCATCTTTGACTGTATTGATTTGGAAAGGATATGAGATAAACAGGAATACATTTTACACGATTGACCAAGATCAAAAGAGCACCAACCAAAACAGCGGTGTCCGCTTTGATGCAACAACCGAGAGGGGAAAGGACACATATTATGGTTACATAGTGGACATATGGGAACTTGACTACGGAGTAGATTTTAAGGTCCCTTTGTTTAAGTGCAAATGGGTCAATCTGTCAGGAGGCAGGGTACAAGTAGACCCACAGCGGAATGACAACAGTGGATCTGAAAAATCTTGGGTACACTGACGAACCATTCGTCCTAGCCAATGATGTGGCACAGGTTATCTATGTGAAGGACATGTCTACCAGACCGAGAAAGAGAAAAGATAAGGAAGCGAATACATCATACGATGAGCCAAAACGCCACATAGTTCTTTCAGGAAAAAGGGACATCGTGGGAGTGGAGAACAAGACAGACATGTCTGAAGATTATGAAAAGTTTCATGAAATTCCTCCCTTCAAAGTCAAGGCTGACCCCAGCATCCTGATAAACGATGAAGATTATCCATGGTTACGGCGCAATAAGCAAATGACACAAGCGAAGAAAAAGTGAAGACTTTCTCCCGCAACTATTATGATGATACCATGCCAACTTTGTAACTGACGAGTATGATACCATTGTCCGTTTTGTACATGCACATGCTATGTGGGTCAATTTATGATACCATGCCAACTTTCAACTTTTTCAGAGTTCATTTGAAATGCTTTAATGTCTTATGGTTCGGCCCTCGTAATAATTAAAAATAGCAACAATAAGTATTTTGTTGTAAGTAGAAACAAAACAAAATAAATAAAGCAAGAAAGAAAATAAAAAAACAAAAAAAGTGTTTTCAAATTTGAAAACTAATGGCACTAACAGAAAGTTTATAATTTTCCTAAAACTGAAAGCAAAAAACAATTAAAAAATAAAGCAAAAAACAAAAGAAAATAAATAATGCAGAAAACAAAAGAAAAAAACAACAATAAGTATTTTGTTGTAAGTAGAAACAAAATAAAATAAATAAAGCAAGAAAGAAAACAAAAAAACAAAAAAAGTGTTTTCAAATTTGAAAATTAATGGCACTAACAGAAAGTTTATAATTTTCCTAAAACTAAAAGCAAAAACAATTAAAAATAAAGCAAAAAACAAAAGAAAATAAATAATGCAGAAAACAAAAGAAAAAAAC
The DNA here is from genome assembly GCA_963921465.1 of Triticum timopheevii. NCBI lineage: Eukaryota > Viridiplantae > Streptophyta > Magnoliopsida > Poales > Poaceae > Triticum > Triticum timopheevii. The sequence continues at coordinate 9,743,394 of OY997266.1, read as the reverse complement.
TGGAAAAGAAATAAATATAGCAACAATAAGTAAAGAAAACAAAAAAACAAAAAAAATGCCTCCTACTGGGCCCCCACGGCCTGAATACGACTAGAAACCCTACTATGGGCCAGGATTCAGGCCCGCAGTAGGCCCAGAAGGCCCATCAGGCAAAGCAATAGCAAGTAGGCCCGAAAGCCTGCGGTGGAGAGGAGCTCGAGAGGGGTGCGGCAGTGGGGCTTATAAACCACTGCGCGCCCCTCTCGACTAGCGAGGTGGGACTAAACTTTGCCCCCGAGGCGGGCAGCACAGAGGCCTTTGGTCCCGGTTGGTGGCACCAACCGGGACTAAAGGGGGCATTAGTCCTGGTTTGTGCCACAAATCGGGACCAATGCTCTTGCTATATATACAGCACTTAGCAGTTTTCGCCAAAATCCATCTGTTTCTTCTCGCCCCAACGCCTTCCTGCTTCTCGCCCCAACACCGCCAGCCGCGACGATGTCTAGCGGCAAGGATGCAACTGAGGGAAAAGGCAACATCGAGTAGTGGCAAGGTTGTCGTCACAGAGTAGTCCTGTTGCCGGACTTGCCCATGAAGAAAATCACACTTCGACAAGGTTTCGGTTGAATACAAAGCAGTGATTCGATATTTCAATTTTAAATACGTAAATAAGAATGCATGCAAGCAGGAGAGGAGTAGCCCATATTTACTTATGTTGTCATGTTTGATCGCAGACAACAAGGAAGGTAGATATGGTCTGCAAGCTGGAGGCGGAAGTTTATTTCTCAGTTAGTGATGATGATAAAACAGAGGGTTTCATGCAATTTTTAGTGCTTGCTATTCATCTTGATAATGTACTCGGGCCAAATTTTAATTTTGCTTAATGTTAATACATATGATGCATATTGCATATCTCGAAAATTACGGAAGGATTCGAACAGAGGTGATGTTTAGAGTATTGCTTTATTTAGTTATGTACTAACCTACTGATTACTGCATATATCTGAACTGCCAAGTCAAGTTACTACCTATAATTTAATAATGGAAAGTACTATGAAGTTATATTATATTTACTACATATACGATTAATTTGTTGTATCGTGTTCGAGTAAACATTCAAGGATACGTATAGACAGTCTATTTCCATCTCTAATATTCTTTAAAAAATATTTCTTTGTTTTATTTGTTTCCATGTTGCTTGCAGAGGCAATTAGAACCTCTCTTATTTATGGTAATCACTAATCACGAGGTAAATAACATTCGGAGGGAGCACATAAAGATATCAGTAATACATAGTTGCTCCATTTTTATCTAAATCTTTTTGAATCCGGTAGCATTTATACTGACAATCAAAATACAAATTTATCTATATTAATTATACATCACAGTTAGTTACGTTAGATAACAATTTTAAGTGGGCTCGATTGATTTATGCAATTTCTTTACAATACATTTCTATGTCACATGAGATCTTGGTCTCTTATTCACAGCAGTAGCATTATTCTATGTACTGAATTAAATTGTACCGTAACGTAAACAAAAAATAGTTCTCGCTGAGTTTTTTATTGAGATTACTGTTGACTAAAATGCTAATGCATATTTATATGTTTGGCTTTTAATAGTTAGGCTTTAGTGGTACTAGTAAACGTACATGTATGGTTTACTAAAACGTCATTCTGAATACCATTTGTTGCATATATACAAATTTTCACATATATTTTTAGCAATATGGCATCTCATCTTTTACGTGTGAACTTGCAAAATTCGTAAATGAAGATATGATATAGTTCCATGTATAATGCAGTTTTTAGATTCAGACAAAAGATTCATAATATAAAATACACGCTAGCCCGTGACGTCGCACGGGTTGACGACTAGTATTTCTAATTATCTCAAACATGCCTCCTTCCATATTAACACTAGCATGTATCCCCCCACCAAAGGCCATGGCTATAGGCAGTTTCGGCCACACTTTGCAGTGGGTCCCACGGTGAACTGTGTAACCCAACTGCCGCACGCCATCATTAAGGCACCCCACGCCTCCTTCCTCTTCCCCTTCCCCCTTCCCCTCCTGTAGATGAAAAAGACCCAGCTCGATTAACCCCCTTCAAAGTAGGCAGATCCACGACTGGCCGTGACCGTGAAGCACTTGGAGTTAATTTTGCGCTGGTTTGCCTTGGCCGTGACACTGAAGCACTTGGAGTTGATTTTGCGCTTGGATTTCTTTGCAGCGGCGGCAAATCGGGCGATGCAAACCGGGAGCTAGGCTGGAGGTGGAGTAAGAAGGGGAAGCGGAGAAAATGAAGGTTCGCTCCATGCCATCTCTTCCCAGATTCGTTATTTTAAGATGAAATCTCTTTGAGACTTACGAATTGATTAGTAGCATTCCAGATGCTAGAGCTTTGAAATTAGATTTCTTTGAATGTACTGCATACTAAAGCATTTGGATGTTTGTCTTTATCACTTGCTGTATGAAAATGCTCCCTTTTTCTTTGAGGACCCTCAAAATACCCCCTTTGTACCAAAATGTAAGATGTTTTTTGGTTTTTCTTAGGGCATAACAAACGTCTTACATTTTGTCATGGTGGATTAATTTTGTATCGCATTACTCATCAGTAGTATTTCATTTGTTTTACATTGTTACCACCTGTAATAATGTATGGCCAGTGCTCTAGGAGAGTTTGTCAAGGTAAAAGTAACAGTTAGGGAAATGTATCGTTTGATATGATATTTGCTATCTCAATTTGTAAAGAGTGATAAGCTTCTTTCGTTACTGTTGCTTCCGTTGCTACTTTCTTGTTTCCTTACCCCTTCGGAGTGAAATGTTTGGTGGATAGACATTGTTTAAGCATCATTTGATTCCAGTGCCACTCTTCATTAATCATTACTCACACAATTTTACTATTTCAGGCCACACAATGACAATAATAGATTTCATAGACGTGATTGATGATATTGTTGACTTGAGCGGCGATGAGGAGACTGTTGAAAGGGCGACGTTGCTTGGTAGGCAGGCTCTTTTGATCCTATCTGGTGAAGGAAGGCAAGATGCACAGGCTGCATTTGTCGCAGCTGGTGAAGGAAGGCAAGATGATACTGAGTCCGGAAATGCTTTGGTAGCCGCCACATCTTCTCCAATTATGGAAAAAGCGCCTCTTGATACGGCTGTATCACAGAACTCTCCTCACTCTCCAACAGCAGCGCTATTCGCCAGTAAATTCTTCTCTGTCGCTTTGTTAGTTCACTTGTCTGATTATCCTGCAAACAATCAATATCAAGCAAATGTTCCAGCGAATTTCTATTTGAAATTAACAGTGACCTGCTGCAGGCTCAGCTACTACCACTCCGACGGCTCTGTCCTCTGAACGTAGTGATGCGAAGCTGGTGAGTGTGAAGGTGAAACGGCCTGGGAGGAACTACCACACGGGGGGTACTCCTAGGAGAAGTCCTAGACTTGAAGAGAATAAGAGGTGCCGTAACAAGTCTACAGAAGAGCTGGCAGCCGATTGCAAGAGCCCTGACATGCTTGAGAAAGCAGAGGAATCAGCTGCCTCTAGTCAGAATGCAGGTTCTGCAAAGATCCTCTATACAAACCCTGCAAACTAAGGTAGTTGAATGAATATGATCCTCTATGAAACTGTCTAAGTGTCATTGCCCTAGTTCGTGTCATGCATATTTACGGAACCACTATCTTTGCATTTTAGAGGGATCGGGACTTGTGTTGCCCCATCTATCACAGGAAATTATATTTGGCCCTTTGTCTCGAACCACTAGGGCATCTCGTAAAATTATGGAACTATGGTTTACTATGTAAGTTGCTCATCACTTGATTATCTACTGAGTTTATGATGCTACAGTGTCTAGTGATCGTAAATGCTGGTTTTCTTCAGCAATTTCTGACGGTTCCAATTGGAAACTACTGAAAATTCTCATGATTTCCCATTGTACATAATTCGTTTGGAGTGTAACCTGTGGGTTTTAGCTGAATACAGAACTATTGATGTTCATGTGCATTTGTGCCGTATAATGTATGACAAGCTGCTGCTTCCAGTTAAATATCTCAGAAGAGATTTTGAACTTGTTTTGTCATGCATATTCTTAGGTGGTATTTTCATGTACCTGGAAAAAGATTTACAGATTGGTAGTAGATTATTGGCTTTTTTTTCCATCGAAATCTTCATAAACAGAGTCTAAAAGTTCAATTAAAGTAACAATTGAAACACATATGGTCTGTTAGAATTAATCTGAGGCGCGTAGTCGATTGCTCGAGGACCAAGCAATCACATGAGACACAACACCCAGATTTGTTAACGGGGTTCATTGAATTCGGCTACATCCCCTCCATTTGAGGGATGATCTGTCGTCAGGGGGTGGGGGCATGACGTCATCCTTTCCTCCTGTTTGGTGGCGGCATGCCACCGGTGAGCTCGCCTTTGCCCGAGTGGGGGCTAGGTGGGGCGATGCAGGGCAGCTCTGGCCAAGCGTAGAGCTGGGGGCTGTTCAGGGGTGTGGAAGGAGGTGCCTTCCTGCCCGTCTCTTTTGTCGTCTTGGTTACGAACCTGGGGCGGGGATGGAGTTGGTGCCATGGATGCCGAGGCGGCGACCTTGGTGGTGGGAGCCGCGGTGCTAGGGGCGGAGCACGGAGCTTAGCCGTTGTTTGGTGACATGGTCGTGTGGGCCCTGTGGTAGCCAGGGTGTGTAGACCATAGCTCAATTCGGTGACGGTGAGTGCTTGCCGGACTGAAAAACCGCTTTGACTTGTCAGTTGGTGGGGCGGTGTTCTGACGTCGTCCCCTTCTTATTGCCATTGTTGTGGGTACTCACTATTTGTCGTGGTCCTCCGGGGAAACCCTGGTCTTCGGATTGGGAGGTGGTGGTGCTTTGTTGTTATTCCCTTCTTGAAGGTGCCGCCTTGAAGCCCATGGTTCGTCATGCAAGGCTTCATCTCAGTGTGATGTCATGTCCACGGCTGTGCCTCGACACTACATAATGATGCGTATTGTTCACCTGTTTGTTGGCTTGGAGTTGTATGGGGTAGTGTGGCTGTTTCAGCGTATTAGTATCCTGTCTCGGGTGTGTGTGTTGTGTTGGCGTGTTTGTATTGGTAGCTCGATGATGGTTACTTTACATATGAAGCGGGAAACCTTTTTCAGTTGATAGGGGTTACATTTTGATCCAACAAACCAAATTTTGGAATGCAAGAAATTTATCGCTCTTTAACAAAGTTTTGGACAATCTTTTTCTCGAAGGGCTGTTGGCTGAATTTTATTAGATGGAAAAGAGGGCAAGAGTACAATAGATTACATCGTAGAAAAGCTAGGACTGCAACCACAACCATACAAACTCTACAACACCATAACCACAGAACTCTACGCGCTGTAGAAGAAAGAGCTAAGCTCAGGCCGCCAGATCACTAATACAGCCCGCAGCCTTCCAGACACCGATATGCTCAATGATCCCATGGTTGAGTTGGTTTGGTGGACAGTGGTATCCCCAACCTACCAGGGTTCAAATCCTGGTGTTCGCATTATTTCTGGATTTATTTATTTCAGGATTTCCGGCGATGCGCTTTCAGTGGGAGGAGACGTTCCCGTCGTCGGTGACTTCGTAAATCTCAAGATGATATGCCGGCTCAGTCTCGGAGGTGCTCTTAGGATAGGGTGTGCGTGTGTGCGTTCATAAAGATGAGTGTATGCGCGTGTATATGAGCGCTTGTGTCTGTACTGATGCTCAAAAAAAAAGATCCCTAACTTTGTCCGCAGAATTGACCACATTATCAAAGATCCTCGCATTTGTTTCCTTCCATATACTACTCCAGGATGACAATCTTTTACGATTTCATGACTGTACACAGCTTATAATTTCACACGATTCTGATCATCTACTCCAACTATTTTTTGTCTAGTGCAGTTGTTGCACAATCGAGCATTTTTGCATACGTGTGGGTTTTATTGAAAGTGTCTTGCTGTATTTTGTTTCATAAACTACCAGCATGCTTTCTGTTATCCTGTTGTTTATTTGTGCTTTGAACTGGGCGGTAAATTCACAGATTTGCTCTGTTCACCGAATCTCTTTCCACGACTGCCCAAGAGCTGAGCAACCACGCCACGCCACATTTATTGTGCTTCATTTTGCTGTTTGCCACTGCAGCTTGATGTCATCGTGTCGTGGACAGTTGAAGGACAGGGAAACATCCGACCGACCGAAGTGATACGGGCGGTCTTTAGTCTGCATATAAGATTTGATCAAATTCAAACTTTATAAAGTTTAACCAACTTTGTAAAAAAAATATCAACATCTACAATATTAAAGCTATATGATATGAAAATTAATTTCATGATGCATTTAACATTATTGATTTCATATTGTGTATCTTGATATTCTTTTTATATAAACTTAATCAAAGTGAACAAAGTTTGACTTTGACCAACTCTTATATACAGACTAAAAAAATGGAGATTATATTTTTATAAGACGTGTTTGACAGCCGTGGACTGGTCTGACTAGCTCAAGTCTGGCTCAAATGAGGCTAGTTAAGCTAATACGGGCTCTAAACCAATATCTGCAACCCGTTTGGTTGCCCGCTTTTATTACGGCTGGATACAGCCGGCCCTGTCTTTTCCTCTCTAACACGGAAACCGAGCCTTAACCGTCACGGCCTCACAAGTTCCATGCAGCAGCTGTAGATGAATCCAACACTGCAATCACACCTCGGCCCAACATGCAGATATATTTTCTTTAATCCAAACCGTACATGCGTGCACAAGAAAACTTAGAAAATCCAATCTGTACACGCATGGCCACTGCATTGCTAATCCTTGGAATCCTGCACGGCCATGCCTTTGCGTTGCGCGCTGCCTGAGGAGATCTGCTGCCGCACACTACCGCGCCTGACGTGCGTACGTAGCACGATCACCGTAACTTTCCTTCTCTCGTCGATCCGTTCGCAATGAAAAGAACTCGCCGCTAATCTCGCCGACAGCTCCCATCTCTGATCTTGGTTCTTCGCCAGCAATATGTTCAGCCATGTCGCACGTATTCATCAATGCCAATCCTGCCGTAGCAGTCACTGCCTCGCGTATCATCCGTGCACGAGCCGTGTCGTATCCTGGCCATCCACGTCGTCGACACGATCCGTCCGCAGTGCCGCGTTGCCGCCCTTGTACAACACCGAGCGCATCATGATGCTCTCACACTCCGATCTATCCGGCCGTCCCCCACGTCTGGTCGCCGATCTGATCGCGAGCCGAATCTGTCACCTTCGCAATGGTCTTCAACAACCACTACGTTGGTCCGATCGTCACGTCTAGCCGATCCTTACCGATCGTAGCCCATCGAACGGTTCAAGCCTTCGGATGATCCTAAAGTGTCCGACACCACCGACCGCATCCGCGATCGCCGCCATGCTCCACCTTGCATCAATCGGACGTTCCATGGCACCCGTCGAGCATGATCATCGTACCTTCAGATGATCTTCTGCATAGCCTTCTCGCAACCTTGCTCATGATACCACTTGTTAGAATAAAACGCTAATGCGAGATCATAGACGACACACCAAGGCACGATATTTGTTAATGAGGTTCACCGATATGGCTACATTCCCGGGGCATGACTACGGACGCTCCTCCCCAAGATACCGCAACATCGGCTGCCCGAGCGCCGGCACAAGCCGTCGGCTCCCCCGCGTACCTGTTGCTATCAAGTTGTTATAGGTTACAACGTGTGGTGCCCCTCCGTATATAAGAGGCCTAGGATACAATGTGTCTGACTCCTACACGACTCATACCTAACCACACCAATTACAACTCCAAGTCCACGTAACCCCCTTGCGTACATAATATATTCGACACAAATATAACAACCACGACGAGGCCCAGCGGCACGATCTCGAGGTGACGATGGCCGTCTTCGCCGCGGGCGACGTCGCCATCCCCGTGGAACTGCAGGAGGCCGTCGTCATCAAGGAGGAGGAGGAGGAGGAGGCCGCCGTCGTCGGGCCGCACTTCGCGGCAATGGTGGGGCAGACGTGGTCCTGGACGGACACGATGCCATGCACGGCGGGATTTGTCTCGCTGCCGCCCTCGTGGGTGGGTGCCAAGGCGTGGTCGCTGTCCCCGCCACGGGGGAGGTCGTGCAGGCGCCTCCGGCCCTACGACCACCACAGTGGAAGCCTGCCCACTTCTGGCAGCCACCTCTCTACATCGGCCTCATCGGGGACGATGAGGAGGAGGACGGCAGCACCTGAAGACAATGAAGGCATCGATGACGACCACGGCGGTAGCGTCTAGGTTTTTTATATATTTTTTAAATTTTAAGTTAAGTTGAATGTACGGGCAGGAACTTGTTTTAAATGGTTTAAATATTTTTGAACTATTTAATTTAGGTTATTATTATGTTTTTTAAAAGTGTGGTCGGTCATTTTTTTCATATGAAGCCGGATAAAATGCGTTGCAGCCGCGACAGGCACACGGGTCAAATCGAACACAGGACTCTATTTTACGGTCCACAAACAAATAAAATCGGACAAAAGACAAAACAAACGTTTTTTTCGTGCGTTGGTTAGAGTCGGCGATAGATGGTGCTAGTGGGTGGCATAATGATAACTAGATCGGCAACGCGCCTTGGCGCGAGGGTGCCGATCCAACCGATATGATCAAGCAGTGAAAGATCAAACCGATATGATGCAGTAGTAGGAACGCAAGTTTTGCACGTGTAACAGAACAACTTAATCAAAGAAGTGCTACTTGCCGAACCCCAACTCTCACATGTGTGTGTCTATCATGATGGAAATATATAAAGGAATTAATCAAAAAAAGTTCAATGATCAAATATCTGATATAACCCTTTTTCGATCAACATCTGATATTACTCAATGTATCTCAGGATGGAAATATATCTGATATTACTCACATAGGTGATGGTAGATACTAACAACAGTAAACACTCTATAAAATATCTAAAAAATGGCCCTATCTAAGCAAGGTTCGGTGTGGTAGAAATCAAAATCGGGCCATAGTATTAGTCCCAGATAACTGATGTACACCGTTTTTCACACTGCATAATAGTAAACTACATGGTTGAGTATTAGATATATAACTTTGTCCACACACCTTCATCCAATTTGCTTGATATATAACTTTGTCCATATATAACTTTGTCCACACTCCATTTGATTTGGTTGCATGTTGCAACGCATGTTGCCTTACCGGCGTCGACGCCGATGCCCGACTGCTCTTGGAGGCGTCAACTGTGGTGTCAAGGCTGAGGGTGAGGAAGAAGGGCTGGTCGCCGGCTCCATTTTGCATCTGCAGAACCCAAGAACTAAAGATCAACCAAATGATGTGCAGTGAAGGCTATACGTGGTTGAATGAGTTTGCATCAGGAAACATGTCAGCTCAAATGAGAACTTCCACAGCTCAAATGAGAACTTCCACAAGGAAAATGCTCTCGGTGATAGCGTTTGTTTATCACTGCAGATAAAACTGGTTATATAGTGCAGTCCTCTGTTTATGTACATGCCATGCCAGACTACTATGCATGAAATTTATACTGAGACATGGCTGCTAATCTTTCTAGTTTATATATTCAATTGACTTTCTAAAATAATTACACCAATTCACATACACGCATGGTCATTGAATTTAACAATCACTTAAGTTTACAGTATATGGCTCTTGCGAGTGCACTATTTGCTGATTGTTATTTTTTCTTAATTAGTTCACCACAAGACGATACATTTGTTCAGTTGTTCTAACTATAAAAAGATTATCTCTTGAATAGGTGAAGAAAACAAATACTTATTGAACAACATGATATGACAATGATGCAAAGAAAATCATTATTCATATGAATCGTTTAAATAACTCGATCAATATAATCACACATGATTAATAGGAAAGAACCGCATCAATGTTGGCCAGGGACAGGGTAATGTCCTGTCAGAGATGCTTTTAGCTGGTTGACACCCTGCATAAGATGATGCTTCTCGCTGCAACGAAACAAAGGAAATCTCAACACAAAGGAACATACTGCTCCTCTTCGAAAAGTAGTAAGAAAAGGAGAAGCAGGATATACTCACCCCTGATACAAGGACTCCTCTTCTATGTGGGGTAGGGTTCTATACCCGAAAGTTGATGGTGCACCAGTAGAAAAGGGGGCAATGGTCCAGGCCGGGTCAGCCTATTAGTCCCGGTTCAATCCAGAACCGGGACCAATGGGGGCATTGGACCCGGTTCGTGAGGCCCGGGGGCCGGCCGGGCCACGTGGGCTATTGGTCCCAGTTCGTCTGGACCTATTGGTCCCGGTTGGTGGGACGAACCGGGACCAATGTGCCTTGCTCCTGGCCCACCACCACTGATCCCGGTTGGTGGCTTGAACCGGGACGAAAGGCTTCCCTTTAGTCCCGGTTCATGCCACCAACCGGGACCAACTAATTGCCTATATATACCCCGCGAGCAGAGCACTCTCACTGCTCTATTTTTCGTGGCCGGCGAGGAGAGAGCTTTGTGGTGCTCTAGCTCACCTCCTATGCACACGAGGTGTTCGATGGAATGCCCGAGCCACACTACTTAAGCTTTCTCCTCTCCAAGCTCCACCTCCAAGCTCCATTTTTCTCAATATTTGTCTAGGTTTAGCGGTCCGTCACGTCCCATCCCCGTCTTCACCGCTGTCGATCGCCCGCGCCGATCTCGTCGCCGGCACCACCGTGGTGAGCCTCTTGTTCTTATCTTCTTTCTGAAAGGAAAAAAACTCTTACTTGTATGTTTATATAGATACTTGTATAATTTTCTTACTTTTATTATTGCATCTTATATAGTGCGATGGTTTTGGTATCCGCCCCCGTCGGCCCTCGTCCTGTCTATGATTCAGATGTGGTATATATTATCTTTTCATAACTATTGGTTCATTTATTGTTTATGACAATTTTGCCGACCAACGTGACATAGATTTTATTTATCTAGGAGGTTGTTGAACCGGAAATTCCAACCGACCCTATTGTCGAGAGGTTAAATTTAGTTGAAGAAGAAAACAATTTGTTGAAGGAAAAAATTAGAAAAATTGAGGAGGAGGAGATGATATTGGAGTTGCATGTTGCGGATGTCGTCGATGATCACAAGATCAAGATGGATGCAATGCGCTTGAAGATTAGAAAGATTAGAAAATATGCCATTCATACCGAGGCTTGGTATCATTATGCCGTTGGATCTGTTGTTACATTGGTTGCGATTATGATCGCATTTGTTTTCGCATTGAAATGTTTTATATAGTTTCAACGTATGGTTTAATTAATTTAGATGCTCTGCAGAGCTTTATGTTGTTAGATGAGAACTATGTATGTACTTTGGTTTTCATGTGGTGATGGTACTGAACATCAAGAGGAACCAGACGATGTGAACGATGATGCTGCAACGGGCGAAGCTGCTGAAGATCAAGAGGAACCAGACGATGTGCCCGATGATGATGATCTCCGCCGGGTCATTGTCGATGCAAGGACGCAATGCGAAAGTCAAAAGGAGAAGCTGAAGTTCGATCGCATGTTAGAGGACCACAAAAAAGGGTTGTACCCCAATTGCTAAGATGGCAACACAAAGCTCGGTACCGTACTGGAATTGCTGAAGTGGAAGGCAGAGAATGCTGTGCCTGACAAAGGATTTGAGAAGCTACTGAAAATATTGAAGAAGAAGCTTCCAAAGGATAACGAATTGCCCGACAGTACATACGCAGCAAAGAAGGTCGTATGCCCTCTAGGATTGGAGGTGCAGAAGATACATGCATGCCCTAATGACTGCATCCTCTTCCGTGGTGCGTACAAGGATCTGAACGCATGCCCGGTATGCGGTGCATTATGGTATAAGATCAGACGAGATGACCCTGGTGATGTTGACGGCGAGCCCCCCAGGAAGAGGGTTCCTGCGAAGGTGATGTGGTATGCTCCTATAATACCACGGTTGAAACGTCTTTTTAGAAATAGAGAGCATGCCAGGTTGATGCGATGGCACAGTGAGGACCGTAAGAAAGACGGGAAGTTGAGAGCACCCGCTGACGGGTCGCAGTGGAGAAAAATCGAGAGAAAGTACTGGGATGAGTTTGCAAGTGAGCCAAGGAACGTATGGTTTGCTTTAAGCGCGGATGGCATTAATCCTTTCGGGGAGCAGAGCAGCAATCACAGCACCTGGCCCGTGACTCTATGTATGTATAACCTTCCTCCTTGGATGTGCATGAAGCGGAAGTTCATTATGATGCCAGTTCTCATCCAAGGCCCTAAGCAATCCGGCAACGACATTGATGTGTACCTAAGGCCATTAGTTGAAGAACTTTTATAGCTGTGCAATGAAAACGGTGTACGTACGTGGGATGAGCACAAACAGGAGGAATTTAACCTAAAGGCATTGATGTTCGTGACCATCAACGATTGGCCCGCTCTCAGTAACCTTTCAGGACAGACAAACAAGGGATACCACGCATGCACGCACTATTTACTTGACACCGATAGTATATACCTGGCAAGCTGCGGGAAGAATGTGTACCTGGGCCATCGTCGATTTCTTCCGACCAACCATCAATGTCAAAAGAAAGGCAAGCATTTCAAAGGCGAGGCAGATCACCGGAAGAAGCCCGCCATGTGTATTGGTGATCACGTACTTGCTATGGTCAATGATTTACACGTAATTTTTGGAAAGGGTCCCGGCGCACTAGCTGTTCCGAGTGACGCTGGGGGACACGCACCCATGTGGAAGAAGAAATCTATATTTTGGTACCTACCCTACTGGAAAGACCTAGAGGTCCGCTCTTCGATCGACGTGATGCACGTGACGAAGAACCTTTGTGTGAATCTGCTAGGCTTCTTGGGCGTGTATGGGAAGACAAAAGATACAGCTGAGGCACGGGAGGACCTACAACGTTTGCACGAAAAAGACGGCATGCCTCCAAAGCAGTATGAAGTTCCTGCCAGCTATGCTCTTACCAAAGAAGAGAAGGAAATCTTTTTTGAATGCCTGCTTAGTATGAAGGTCCCGACTGGCTTCTCGTCTAATATAAAAGGAATAATAAATATGGCAGAGAAAAAGTTTCAGAACCTGAAGTCTCATGACTGCCACGTGATTATGACGCAACTGTTTCCGGTTGCATTGAGGGGGCTTCTACCGGAAAATGTACGATTAGCCATTGTGAAGCAATGTGCATTCCTCAATGCAATCTCTCAGAAGGTGATCGATCCAGAAATCATACCAAGGCTAAGGAGTGATGTGGTGCAATGTCTTGTCAGTTTCGAGCTGGTGTTCCCACCATCCTTATTCAATATCATGACGCACGTCCTAGTTCATCTAGTTGACGAGATTGTCATTCTGGGCCCCGTATTTCTACACAATATGTACCCCTTTGAGAGGTTTATGGGAGTCCTAAAGAAATATGTCCGTAACCGCGCTAGGCCAGAAGGAAGCATCTCCATGGGCCATCAAACAGAGGATGTCATCGGGTTTTGTGTTGACTTCATTCCCGGCCTTAAGAAGATAGGTCTCCCTAAATCACGGTATGAGGGGAGACTGACTGGAAAAGGCACACTTGGAAGGGACTCAATAATATGCAGGAACGGATATTCTTGGTCTCAAGCACACTACACAGTTCTACAGAACTCTACCTTGGTGACCCCGTATATCGATGAACACAAGAACAGTCTGCGCTCCAAACACCCGGAGCAGTGCGACGACTGGATTACATGTGAACACATCAGGACTTTCAGCAGTTGGTTGGAAGCACGTATCAGAGGTGACAACACTGTTTGTGATGAGCTGTACTTGTTGTCCAGGGGACCATCTTTGACTGTATTGATTTGGAAAGGATATGAGATAAACAGGAATACATTTTACACGATTGACCAAGATCAAAAGAGCACCAACCAAAACAGCGGTGTCCGCTTTGATGCAACAACCGAGAGGGGAAAGGACACATATTATGGTTACATAGTGGACATATGGGAACTTGACTACGGAGTAGATTTTAAGGTCCCTTTGTTTAAGTGCAAATGGGTCAATCTGTCAGGAGGCAGGGTACAAGTAGACCCACAGCGGAATGACAACAGTGGATCTGAAAAATCTTGGGTACACTGACGAACCATTCGTCCTAGCCAATGATGTGGCACAGGTTATCTATGTGAAGGACATGTCTACCAGACCGAGAAAGAGAAAAGATAAGGAAGCGAATACATCATACGATGAGCCAAAACGCCACATAGTTCTTTCAGGAAAAAGGGACATCGTGGGAGTGGAGAACAAGACAGACATGTCTGAAGATTATGAAAAGTTTCATGAAATTCCTCCCTTCAAAGTCAAGGCTGACCCCAGCATCCTGATAAACGATGAAGATTATCCATGGTTACGGCGCAATAAGCAAATGACACAAGCGAAGAAAAAGTGAAGACTTTCTCCCGCAACTATTATGATGATACCATGCCAACTTTGTAACTGACGAGTATGATACCATTGTCCGTTTTGTACATGCACATGCTATGTGGGTCAATTTATGATACCATGCCAACTTTCAACTTTTTCAGAGTTCATTTGAAATGCTTTAATGTCTTATGGTTCGGCCCTCGTAATAATTAAAAATAGCAACAATAAGTATTTTGTTGTAAGTAGAAACAAAACAAAATAAATAAAGCAAGAAAGAAAATAAAAAAACAAAAAAAGTGTTTTCAAATTTGAAAACTAATGGCACTAATAGAAAGTTTATAATTTTCCTAAAACTGAAAGCAAAAAACAATTAAAAAATAAAGCAAAAAACAAAAGAAAATAAATAATGCAGAAAACAAAAGAAAAAAACAACAATAAGTATTTTGTTGTAAGTAGAAACAAAATAAAATAAATAAAGCAAGAAAGAAAACAAAAAAACAAAAAAAGTGTTTTCAAATTTGAAAATTAATGGCACTAACAGAAAGTTTATAATTTTCCTAAAACTAAAAGCAAAAACAATTAAAAAATAAAGCAAAAAACAAAAGAAAATAAATAATGCAGAAAACAAAAGAAAAAAACTGGAAAAGAAATAAATATAGCAACAATAAGTAAAGAAAACAAAAAAACAAAAAAATGCCTCCTACTGGGCCCCCACGGCCTGAATACGACTAGAAACCCTACTATGGGCCAGGATTCAGGCCCGCAGTAGGCCCAGAAGGCCCATCAGGCAAAGCAATAGCAAGTAGGCCCGAAAGCCTGCGGTGGAGAGGAGCTCGAGAGGGGTGCGGCAGTGGGGCTTATAAACCACTGCGCGCCCCTCTCGACTAGCGAGGTGGGACTAAACTTTGGCCCCGAGGCGGGCAGCACAGAGGCCTTTGGTCCCGGTTGGTGGCACCAACCGGGACTAAAGGGGGCATTAGTCCTGGTTTGTGCCACGAATCGGGACCAATGCTCTTGCTATATATACAGCACTTAGCAGTTTTCGCCAAAATCCATCTGTTTCTTCTCGCCCCAATGCCTTCCTGCTCCTCGTCGCCGTCGCCGCCAAGCCCTGCCCCGACGCCGTCGCCGTCGCCGCCGCCGAGCCACTGCCCCGACACCGTCGCCGCGCCCGCCGCCCCTGCCGGCCCCGACCACGTCGTCGTCGCCGCGCGCGCCGCCCCTGCCCCGACCCCGTCGCCGCGCGCGCCGCCCCTGCCCCGACCCCGTCGCCGTCGCCGCGCGCGCCACCAGTTCCCCGACCCCGTCGCCATCGCCGTCGCCCCGACCACACGCCGCCGCCTCGGTCCGGCCGCCGGCGCCCTTTTCCTCTTATTTTTTTGTGCATTTTAATTATGTATATGTTCTCTGTGTATATATGTATATGTTCTCTGTGTATATATGTTCATATATGCAAAAGTTAGATTTTAGAAAAACTTTATATATGCAAAACTTTATATCTGCAAAAG
Organism: Triticum timopheevii; assembly: GCA_963921465.1. Taxonomy (NCBI): domain Eukaryota; kingdom Viridiplantae; phylum Streptophyta; class Magnoliopsida; order Poales; family Poaceae; genus Triticum; species Triticum timopheevii. Next base: position 9,727,520 of record OY997266.1, on the reverse strand, counting down.
TTTATACATATATGTAAAGTATATATGTATGTATAGATGTATGTATGTGGATACATGAGGGGGGTCGATATACCCCCTCTCCGATATCATTTTTGTGCATATTAGGTTAGTGTATATATATGTTGATGTATATATGCAAAAGATAGATTTTTAGAAAAAAATACTATTTTTTTCTGTTGATGATATATGATGATGTTTTTTTCATATATGTATTATTTTTTTAAGTTGTTAGTAGATATCGATTTTAGGTTAGTGCATTTTATCACTGATTTTAGGTTAGTTGATCAATTTAGTGCATTTTATGTTTGTTGCATTTTAGAATAGTGCATTTTATGTTAGTGGAGAGGAAAAAGTAAAATAAGGAAAAGGAAAATAAGTAGAGAAAGAAGGAGAAGAAGAAGGAGAAGACGAGGAGAGGAAGAAGAGAAAGAAGAGGAAACAAAGAGGAGAAGAAGAAGGAATAGAGGAGCTTCTTCTCCTTTTTTCTCCTCTTTTTTTTTCTTCTTCTTAATTTTTATCGAGAACGAGGGTGTCGAGGATCGCCGAGGGGTCGAGGAATCGAGATGGTCGAAGGAAGAAAAGAGGAAGAAGGAAGAAAGAAGAAGAAAAAGAATGAGAGGAAAAAGGAAAATAAGAAGATCTGCTTGAAAAAGGGATCGAACCAGAGACAATGAGATGGCCAGACCATTGCCGGACTTGGTTCTTCGGGTCTGGCGGAACCTTGGACCCTGTAACAGGGTTTTGCCAGTGGACGGACGAGCAACTGGATATACCAGTAAAGAACCTTCGACACTATATCGATGCAGCGCAGCGAGGGACGTTCCTTCCAAACAGGGAGAAGGACGAGCTCACAATGGCCCTTGGGAATCCTAAGCACCCTGGACGGACACGAGGCACGCCAGGCTCCATTCCGTGGAAGGTTGGTTTTCCGGACGTAGGGGGTTACAAAACCCACGAGAGGAGGAAGAAACTGGAGCAGGACCAACTGCAGGCGCTGCTTGGAAGGGTAATGGGGCTAGAGGATCGAGAAGAGGAATGAGAAGCAGCAGATCGCAGCAAACGACCCGCCGAAGCTTCCCCCGAAGCTACCCCGCCATCTCAGCGGAGAAGCAGCGTGGCTTCCACCGAGCTGCTTCAGCCGGAGCATGTCTTGACAGCTCCTGCCAGCTATCCCGTGGATGGTATCACGGAGTCTCAAAATTGCCACATGATGGCGCGATGGATGACTTTGAAGGTCAAGGCGGCTGTTGGCCAAGTTTATCCTAGTGGACCCGGCACAACTTATCACTGCCAGCCGATTCCAAAAGGATATGCTAAGGTGATGGTGGATGAAATAATGGAGGGATTTGAGGACCTCGTGCTTGACCACCCTACCGGTGAAGGGGAGACTAGGCTGGGTTCTGCTCTGAAGACTCCATGTCTATGGAAGAAGGAGCTCATCAACCTTCTGAACTGGACGCCTCCGCCTCCTCCTCCTGCTCCGGCGAGTCAGGGCACTCCGCCTTCTCCACCGCCTCCTCCTCCGGCGAGTCAGGGCACTCCGCCTCCTCCACCGCCTCCTCCTCCGGCGAGTGACGATCAGGGCACGCGTGGCGGAACTCCACCTCCTTCTCCGGCGCATGGCGGCACTCCGCCTCCTTCTCCACCTGCGCCGGCACTCCCGAGCAGCCAGCAGCATCCTCCTTCTCCGCCTCTCCAGCAAGGGCGGAAGAGACCCGCCGCCGCCCCGGCTGCTCCGGCGCGTCGTACTCCTTCTCCTCCGCCTCGTAAGCAAGCACGAAAGAAGACAGACGTCGCAGCCGCTCCGTCTGCTCCGGCGTCTAGCAGCACAACCAGAGGTGGGAGGCAATACAAATACGGTCCATCATCTCTCAAGCCTCTAGAGAAGTTACCGTATGAGAGGTCCGAGAAGGAAAATGATACGATTGTGCAGGCCCACGTGAAGGAGTTCTTTGAAGGGGTGAAAGCAAAGAGACATCCACCTCCGGAGGAGAAGGTAGATCCGGTGAAAGCAAAGTGCACTATCGATGCCCTGAGGAAACCACCAAAGTCTCCGCCGAGAACCAACTATGAGCGCATTACTGAACAGACATATCTCCAAGCCCAGCGGTCGGGAACTACTGTCAGTGCTAAAAGGTCAAAAGAACGAGCAAAGGGGAAAAAAATTGCCCAGTTCGGCGAACAAGCACAGCAATCGTGCCCCCCGCTCAATGTGTCTAATGCTCCGAGGACAGTGGCCGGTTATGGCAATCTTGACGATTACCTGCCTGACGATGCACTTCCTGATTTCTTGGAGGTGGATGGACACAGATACGAGTACGGGAAGCCTCTCGTCAAAGATGAAAAATCTCTGACAACAATGATGCGAAGATTCCATAATTGGTACATGGAAACCTGCAGAGAGTCTGAGGGTAAGAATGCTTTGTATCTGCATATTAAAGAGGAGCACGATCTCGTTGCAAATGATCTGTTGACTATTCCATTTGAGGAGTTCTTCGAGTTCTTCAATCAAAAGGCCCTCGATAAATTAATGGTCTTTTGCTACTGCCTGTAAGTACTATTTCTGTCATTAAGTCTCTATATATAGCTCGGCTCTTTCATTGCATGTATTTATAATTAATTATCCTCAATATATTATGCAGATTGAAGATCGTCGAGTGCAAAAAACAAGAAATTTATGATATTGGGTTCATTAACACAAATATCATAGATGTATTTCTGGTTGAAAAGAACGTCAAAGAGGCCGAGGACAACTTGCTACGATCGTTGATAAAAAATCAAAACAAAGATACCATACTCTTTCCTTACAACGGCTCGTGAGTGTTACTGTCGTGTGCATATTCGGTTTCCCTTATTACTCAAGCGAGGTTATAGTAATGTAATTGATGAGTTATGCATGCGTGCGCAGGTACCACTATATTCTTCTGGAGATTAAGCTTGAGCGTGGACTAGTAACCGTCTTAGACTCGAGACGGAAAGATCCCAAAACCTATGCGGACATGACTGAAATGCTCAGCAAGTAAGTTCAATCGATCATTATCACACCATATCGGTAACTTTTTGTTCATTTCCTGATATCTCAAGTAATAATAATTATTTTCTTTGTCTTGCGGGGTTTGGAAACAGTTCACCGCAGAAGCTCCGGGACTGCCGAAGGAGCTGCGATATACATACCCGAAAGTAAGTACTACTGGCTAGCTAGTTGCGTGCATCTCCCGTTGATTCTATAGCTATACTTTCATCAATGCCATTTATAATGCTTCATTATCAGTTTGATTGACCTCTATTTCTCGTAAAGTGCTTGTGGCAGGAGGAAGGGAATGATTTCTGTGGATACTACATGTGCGAGTTCATCCACACCGCGACTTTGAAAAACAAGCGGGGCTACTCTAAAAGACAATATGAAGTGCGTAAGCAATAATATTCACAATTTCATTTTATTACACCATCATTTCTGTTGAGTTTCATTCATATATATGTATTAATTAACCCCCTTCTTCAAATTAGACGTGGCAGATGCGGAATGAACTCCTAGAACCAGATCGCATGAAAGCAATTCAAGAGGAATTTGCGGGATTCTTTCTTGACCACGTCATCAGTAAAGCCGGAGAATACCATGTGGAAATTGATTTCAAATGCTAGGGGTTTGTAATTAAGAGATCTTATACATATTGTACATGTATGTAGCCAGTAGCGTCGGATACATGATACGAAAACTTGTTGTTCGACCAATCTCTCGGAGAAGGAGATGTCGATCGATCACTTCTCTCGGTATGCATGACGAACTTCTGTACTGAATGGTTCTCTCGATCACTTATGTATAAATAGTACGTAGCGTCCAAGCACGGACATAAGAGAGGACACTTCTCTCTATTAATTAGCTAGCTAACACAATATATGAAACACCTAAATTAACCCCCCAAAACCCCCAACCTCCCCTCCTTTAAAAAAACACACAAAAACCTCAGCAACTGGAATGCTGACGCGTAGATGCCTTTTGGTCCCGGTTGGAGCCACCAACCGGGACCAAAGGCCCCCTGACTGGGCTGGGCGCATAGAGCCACGTGGAGGCACATTGGTCCCGGTTCTGGTTTGAACCGGGACTAATGGGTGGAGGTATTAGTAACGACCCATTAGTCCCGGTTCATGAACCGGGACTATTGGCCCTTATGAACCGGGACTATTAGGTCTTTTTCTACTAGTGGTGGTTGTCATAGCCAAAATACAAGCACAATCGACAGTAATCACCTCCCGGGGAGCATGAATTTTCTGCATTACTAACAAAGGTAAAGAGCAAAAGCTCCCAAAGTTATAACCCTGTCGAATTTACCAAAGTTGCAATATTTTGCTAGTGCCAAAACAAAATTAGCATCAGACAACAGGTTTCATGCTTGCATGAAATAAAAGAATGATTTGGTGCTCCCAGAAATCTAGCTGGTAACAGTTTAACACAAAATACTGCAATTATACTGAATCAGATGCTGTACTAACACAAAAAAAGGCAAGGATTAGCTAAACAACCAAGCAAAGCCAAGTTCATTAAGAACATGCGCTGATAGACACCCAAAACATATCATTTAAGAATCAAACAGGAAGCAAAATGTAACTCTTTTAAACATGCAAGATCTACTTACACTGCCATGAAATCACTACAAATTGTACACATATTTGTTTGTACTGCAACAAGGTGCAGTGCCAGGGTGCCAGGGCGAAATCCAAAACAATATGGTAGTGCAATAGGGACGGACAGAAAACCACAGTTGCACCCATACGTGGGTTGTAGCTCGTGTAGTGTGCGTAGTTTGCATCAGGCAAATCAATCTTGCTAAGAATCGCACTAAGCATAGCCCTTGGTCTGACCGTGATAGCAGTCATCTCCTTCAAAATGCAAATGAAGTTAACAAAACGCAAAGGGCAGCTCCACATACATGTAGTTGTAAGAGTAATTCAGAGAGGAATCAGTGCATCCTTTAATCAAATCACAATTGCAGTGGTATAAAAGTCTACTGCTTACATAGACCAGTTCTGATATATATTCCCTCCATTCACAAATATAAGATGTTTTGGATACTTCAATATGAACTATGTATGGACTGAAATGAGTGAACAAACCAGAATGGACAACAAAATTGAGGGCCAATAAGGCCTAAACAATGTAAGTACATTTAGCAGAAAACAAAGAGCTCGTGGTGCTGGGGCCCGGGCACGTGGGTGCCGTGATGCTCACGGAGGCGCTGCAGATCCCCGCCGACAAGGCCGCGCTGGCACTCGAGGCGCTCGCTGCAGTGCTCCCCGGTGACGACGCCGACGCCGCCACAACGGACGTAGCTGGCGCCTCCCCGCCCCCATCTATCCACTACGTCCAGGTATCTCTCTCTCTCTCTCAATTATGGCTTATATAGGCATACTCTCGAGCAATCAAGGAACTTGTGGGTATTAATTTGGACCCCTCCCCCTCGTTTCTTTGAGCCATTTTGATCACGTTCTTATTTTACTAGCTCTGTCCTTGGATGGTCCTTTCTGATGAGTGATAACCATGGCAGTTTCACCCTCGTAAGAACATATTGATATGGTTATCCGGAAACAAGAACCATGGGAGAACCCCGGTCTCCTCAGAGCTCAAACAAATCTGCCCGTTCGTTGCGTTTCCGACCGTTGGATCGCGGGCGTGGAAGGCCTCGACCGTCGGATCGAACCACTGCTCCTGTACCAATGAATAGCCTTGATATTAGGCATAATGATATATGGAGATAGATTTACCTAATGGGGCCGAGCAAAAATACATATTGACAAGATGCTAAAACCGTTAAGAACTAAGAACGACAAGGAATGATTCTTGCCAAAGTCACATGGAAAGAGTTTTTGTAAGACTCGGCGTCCCAAAACACTAATGAGCAAAATACATGATGGAGATTCCACACACTCGCGTGTTTGGATTAATCATGTATTTCATGGTTTGTAAAACAATGAGATATGTCGAATACTCCCAGGCTGTTGCGAGTATAGATACCGAAGTGATCAAAAGTACTAATCATGGGACAATAGTGAAAAAAGGTCACTGAATACTAAAGTAGCACTGATGACATGTTTTCTCGCAAGTGGAGATCATTAAGAGTTCATTGTAAAAGGTTACATCGATACAATCTTCATGATTTGCATGATTTGAATGGAATTAACCCGGACTGATGCTGTTTTCAGTAGAATTGCCATGCTGCTATTTTTGTGCATAAATAGAAAGTCTCAAAATGACCTAAAACTTCAAGGAGAATATTTTTGGATTAACAAAAAATATTGGCGAAAGAATCAACCGAGGGGGACCCACCACCTGTCCACAAGGGTGGGGGGCGTGCCCTACCCCCCTGGACGGGCCCCCTGGCTTATGGGTCCCATGAAGCTCCACCAACCTCAACTCCAACTCCACATATTAATGTTCAGGGAGAAAAAAAATCAGAAATAAGGATTCATCGCATTTTACGATACAGAGCCGCCGCCACCTCCTGTTCTTCCTTGGGAAGGCAGATCTGGAGTCAGTTTTGGGCTCCGGAGAGGGGAAATCATCGCCATCATCATCATCAATCATCCTCCATCACCAATTTCATGATGTTCACCACCGTGCATGAGTAATTCCATCGTAGGCTTGCTGGATGGTGATGGGTTGGATAAGATTTATCATGTAATCGAGTTAGTTTTGTTACAGTTTGATCTCTAGTATCCACTATGTTCTGAGATTGATGTCGCCATGACTTTGCTATGCTTAATGCTTGTCGCTAGGGCCCAAGTGCCATGATTTCAGATCTGAACCTATTATATTTTCATGAATATATTTGTGTTCTTGATCATATCTTGCAAGTTATAGTCACCTACTACGTGTTATGATCCGGCAACCCCGTAGTGACAATAGTCGGGACACTTCCTGGTGATGACCGTAGTTTGAGGAGTTCATGTATTCACTAAGTGCTAATACTTTGGTCCGGTTCTCTATTAAAAGCAGGCCTTAATATTTCTTAGTTTCCAATAGGACCCCGCTGCCACGGAAGGTGGGACAAAAGATGTCATGCAAGTTTTTTCCATAATCATGTATGACTTTATTCGGAATACATGCCTACATTATATTGATGAATTAGAGCTAGTTCTGTGTCACCCTAGGTTACAATTGTTGCATGATGAATGCCATCTGACATAATTATCCATCATTGATCCATTGCCTACGAGCTTTTCACATATTGATCTTTGCTACGTTACTTTTCCGTTGCCACTGTTATGATTGTTACAAAACTGCTACTATTACTTTTGCCACAGTTACCGTTACTTCCATACTACTTTGCTACTAAATACTTTGCTGCAGATATTAAGTCTTTCAGGTGTGGTTGAATTGACAACTCAGTTGCTAATACTTGAGAATATTCTTTGGCTCCCCTTGTGTTGAATAAATAAATTAGGGTTCAATACTCTACCCTCGAAAACTATTGCGATCCCCTATACTTGTGGGTTATCAATATGCAAATATACCCACGGAGCTGAAGTTGTCAGATCCGTTGGACATCAGGCTATACCACAAGCGAAGCATTTTTACACCGGTATGCCATAGGTGTGAAGTGCATTAGCATTGACTAGATTATTGACTCTAGTGCAAGTGGGAGTCTGTAGGAGATATACTCTAGAGGCAATAATAAATGTTGTTATTTATCTCCGTGTTCATCATTATGTTTATGTTCCATGCTATAACTGCTATGGTTCTCGAGTCTACAATAACACGAGAGGCTTGAAGGAAGACTCATATGCACGTGTGGAATGATAATCTAGCTCAAGTGTTGCATGATGGTTCTGTTTTCCTGATCATGGGCATGACAATGTCGGCAAATTTGCGGGCACAATGTTAGAAGAACATTTGTGTTGACTCGACCAGGATTGATGTTATGCTATGAGATACGTTCGTCACAAGTTTATGGTTAATAGCACAGAGATGGTTAATGTTTGCATAATTCCTTAGACGATGAGAGTATCGAGTTTCTTCATACTTCCTTCATGAACTTTGGAGTTTGTTAAACATCATCCGTAAATGAGTGGCTATTATGGCGGCTTACGGGTTCATGGAAAAGCGTGTCAAGTAATTTGATAGCTCAAGATTGGGATTTGCTCCTCCGACAATGGAGAGATATTCTCTGGCCCTCTCGGCGTTACGGTATCCATCATCGTTTGCCAGACACAGTGTGATTTGATCATAGGGATGCCGGAACACAGAAACGAGAAAATAGAACAAAGCCGGTAACGAGGTAACTAGCATAGTGGACAAGTTGTTGATCCACAAGGATGCAAGTAAATCTCACCTCATGTATTTGTGACATATCGCGAAGCAATAGGAATAACACACGGCAAATTGAGGTTCACTCGAATATTCATTCATGTGGGCATAGGGGTCAATATGGGTGTCCACGGCTCCGATGTTGATCATTGATCGGAAAGGGTTCCAGTCAGGTCTATACTTCACCGAACCTATAGGGTCACACGCTTAAGGGTCATCTATCTGCTGAATACTAGACAGGGATTCTGTGAGAAATTCGCCGAAAAAGTTTCGGAGACAACGGAAGAGTTCCGGAGAGAGATAGCGAAATAGTTTCGTAAAACCAAAAAGTAGTTTCGGAGTATACCATTAAGTCGAATTGGTTTCGGGACACGCCTGATAATTCTTGGAGGGTGCCAGAGTTATTCTGGAAACTTCTAGGAATTTTCCGGGATAAAAACCAAAAATGTTCTGGAGCTGCCGGAACCATTTCAGATGCTTTTCGCAGATGAAAATCACTAATCCGGAATTGTTTCGGAACGCATTAAAAATTATGTTAGTGGGCACTGAAAATGTTCTAAGCCCACATAAATATTTTCAATTCGAACAGACGCTGAAAAATGTTGTCATGAATAGTGAAATCAGCTTAATGGTTACTTTATGGAAAGCCACCTTTTTGGGTTTTGCCCCAAAAGATTTAGGGATGACATGGAAGGATGGGAACCATTTTTGGGATGTTTTGGACGTCCAAGAGGGGCTGCTCCATGGAGCCCCACTTGCTTCCCCATAATGCCCTTTATGCGTGACATAAAACATGGGTATTTTGGGTTTTCCATGTCCTACCCTTCCCCTTGGTTTTTCTACTAAATAGAGGTGGAGATGCACTCTCCACACTCACTCTTTCTCACATACAAGTGACATGCATGATCTGGCTTCTCTCTCCCTCCCAGTGAGATAGTTTTGTAGAGCCGAAAGGCTGTCTGGGTTCCGGTGGGAACTAGTTCTGGACGGCGAAGCCCTGCCGGATAGATGACACCGTATGTGTGCAACTTTGTAGAGAGATTGTAGTTTTGGTCTTAGTTCGAGAGTGCCTCCCAAGGGCTATCCGTGTGACCGTCTGAGTTTCGAAAGTCCTCCCGAAGGGCTGTCCGAGTGACCGGCCGAGTTTCGAAGGTCCTTCCGAAGGGTCGTCCGAGTGACCGTCCGACCGCCTCCCAGAGGGCTGTCTGAGGGGCTGACGAGGGTATACATCCTTGTGGTTGGGAGGTTGTAAATCCCACCTGCGGGTGTCTGCACCGCCGACCATCATCGACTCTACTTCTGCTGCGCTACGAGTCGGTAACGAAAAGATCAAACCATGTATGCAGTCTCCAGAGTGGTCCTAGGCTGGTGCGTAGGTCGGAAATTTTTTGTTTTCTGTTGTGTTACCCTACATAATTCATTGCCCACATGAAACTTCTAGTGAGTGCCTGCACCGCACTCGACCAAAGAACGATTCCTCCTCCTCCTCCATCAGGGAATCCCGAACCTCCCGCGCGTCCGCGTGGATCGCCCCCTTGCTGTTGAAGTAGGATCCGATCTGGCGCGGTCAGGTGCGCCTCCGCGCATCCCCTCCCGCGAACCTCACCATCTTCTCTTCTTCGATCTCCATCATCCTCGCACACTAGTAGAAAATGGGCCATTTGTCCCGGTTCTAGAGGCCCATTAGCCCCGGTTCTGGAACCGGGACTAATGGGTTGAGACTAAAGCCCAACACCTTTAGTCACGGTTCACTTACGAATCGGGACAGATGGTGCTCCACATGGCCACTGCGGTGAGCCCAGGAAGGAGGGCCTTTAGTCCCGGTTGGTAACACCAACCGGAACCAAATGGCATCCACACGTCAGCAGCTCAGGAGCTGGGGTTTTTGTTTTTTTAGGGGGGGGGGGTAGGGGGTTTTGGAGGGTTAGTTATTTACGGGTTTCATATATTGTGTTAGCTAGCTAATAGCTAGAGAGAAGTGACCTCTCTTATCTCCGTGCTTGGTCGACGCTAGCTACCACACGTATTGAGAGAACTCGACATGCTAGCTAGTAAGCAAATGAAGGAACCATTAAGTACACAAGATCGTCATGATGAACATATACAAAAGAGAAGTGATTGACCTCTCTTTCTCCGCGAGATTGGCCGAACAACAAGTTTCCCTATATCTATCCGACGCTACTAGCTACATATATACAATATAAGATATCTTACAAACCGCGGCCCTAACATCTAAGGTCTATTTGAATTTCCACATGGTATTCTCCGTCTTTATTTATGACATGGTCAAGAAAGAATCCCGCCAATTTTTCTTGAATTGCTCGTATGCGATCATGTGGTAGGAGTTCATCCCGCATCTCCCACATCTAATTTAAAGTGGGCATGTATATGAATGAAACTCAACACAAATGATGGTAATAAAATAAAATTGTGAATATTATAGTTTACGTACATCAAAACCTTTTTTAGAGTAGCCCCCACCCTCCCCCCCACCCCCGTCTTATGTCACGCGCTCCTCAATTTGTATATCTTGTATATGCCTTTGAAGTATATATTTTGTTGGCCATGTAATTTTGTATATGAATCTGAGAGCGGCGTTTTGACTCATAGGTGCATATGCATCCATTGTCGAAATACACGTTTTATAAAGTTGAAAAATTCGGAACAAAAATCCCACGTGTATATCCGGACATTTTATGTGCGTTCACAAGGTTTCGGTGAAAAACGACGTTTTTGTGGCTTGTGTAAAAAAGATAAAGAAATGCCTCGTGAATAGTTAGAATGAAGCATCGGAATTTGTCTTTTTTACACAAGGCACAAAAAACGTCGTTTTTCACTGAAACCTTGTGCACGCACATAAAATATCCGGATATACACGCGGGATTTTTGTTCTGAATTTTTCAACTTTTCGAAATGTGTATTTCGACAATGGGTGCATATGCACCTAGGAGCCAAAGACAATTACCGAATCTCATCTAATGGTTTTTTTTTCTTAAATATATGGCTCATATTTTTTATCACAAATATAGGCTCGAAGTAGAGGCAGCCTTGTATTTGAATTTTGAAGTGAATCCGCATGGAGCGTGGTGTGGTCACAAGAGTTAAGCCTGCATTTGGAGCTGCACGCTAGTTAATGCCTACGACTGGATCAGCGCCGGTGCACGCGCATAGTAAATCCCCACCAAGTGTTTTCTACAGCGGGTTCACACATCACACCATCGTCTACCCCTTTGGCTTCTAGTACTACTGCGTGCATAAGTTGAGCCGTGCTCCATTTTCTGCTTTCACTTCCACCTTGCAAGTGAGTGCGCCGACGATGGAGAACGGCGGCGAGCCAAGCAACAAGAAATCGAGGTTGCAGGAGGAGGAGCCCATGGCGGTGAAGCAGGAAGGGCTAGAGAGGAGGCAGAGCCAAGGCGGCGAAGGCGCGCTGGCGGCGCTGGAGGAAGCCATGCAGGTTCCATGGGTGGCCGCGGAGGTGAACCCGCTCTTCTATCTCTGCTTTGCATGCCAACTTCCTCTCAGGCCTCCTGTGCACCAGGTAATGCATGTCTAGCAGCTAGTCGGCGATTCTTCTCCATCGCTACAATATCTTGATTTGTGACTGACTGCGTGCAGTGCGAGGGCGGCCACCGGGTGTGCGGCAGGTGCCATGGCGACCGCTGCACGTCGTGCGACCCGCCGACGGCTTACATTCCCTTCCCCTTCATGGACGACGCGCTCGGCGCCGTGCAGCTGCCGTGCTGCTACAGGGCGGACGGCTGCGGGAGGAAGCTCATGTACCACGAGGCCGACGACCACGCGCTGCAGTGCGCCTTCGCGCCCTGCCACTGCCCGGGGCACGGCTGCAGCATGTGGGCCTCCCCGCCGACCCTCCTCGACCACATCGCCGCCGCCCACTCCTGGCCGGTCACGGAGGTCAGCTACGGGACCCCGTTCAGGATCGCCGTGCCGCCTCCGTGGCGCGGCGGCGGCACGCACCTCCTCGTCGAGCGGAACGACCGGCGCCTCTTCCTCGTCACCCTGTCCGAGTTCGGCGAGGCCACCGCTGTGTCGGTGGTGTGCGTGCGGGAGGGCACGGCGGCGGCGGCGCCCCGCTTCAGGTCCACGGTCTGGTCTGAGGTTGCCAGCAACACGGAGGAGAATTTGTTTCGTCGTCTGTCCACGGTGCCGAGCAGCAGCAGCGGCAATCTTCCCGGTGAAAGGCCGCCGGTGTGCCTGCTGGTGCCACCGGACTTTGGGAGCGAGAGCGAAGACCTCTTCCTCGGTGTTCGCATTGACAAGGTTTGATCCATCGACGCCGCCAAGTCTCATTATAACCTTATCTTATAAGAATGATCCATGGAAATCGTAATCCATCTGTACTGGCTTTATACTCCAGTTTATCCTAAACGATCGATGTCATGTTTTGTTAGTAGTTGGTACTGGTAGTACAAGCAGAAAATGTCAGGTTACCAACTGCTATGTAGTGCGATGCATGTCTTTTGGGTTGCATTTTCGAATGGAAGCGGCGATCAACAATTCTTATGTCGTGTCTGATCAAGATTAATTATAATGTTCCCTCGCAAAAAAGGACTGGTGTGTTGCTTTTGTGTCTGTGTTGAAGGTTGTGAGTGTTTTTTCAATCAATGTGTGGATGACTAATGCACCGTCGTCATGGAAAAGATGGAGAAATGGGTGTTGTCTAAAAGAATCTCATTGATGATGAAGGTAATACGATGGGTTTACACAGGTCCAGCCTGGATAGGTAGAAATTATGCATTATGTCTTATCAAATAAAAAGTTATATGCATCATGTGATAGTTACATAGTAGCTCCAAATCATTTCATTTGCATCCGTGATCTCCGTACTGATATAATCCATGAAGATGGCTTCATGTCACGGTCAAATTATGCATTATCTATCTATTCTATTATATGACGGTCTTCTTTAAAAAAATAATCCAGATGTATTATCAAAGTTCACCATGACAAGCTTAAGGAAAAAGAAATGAAAAATGAAAGAAAAAGGTGAAGAACTAAAGAGTTTAAACTGATGTTAGACAAAGAAAACAAAAAGGAAGACAAATATGACTTACAAACAACTACAAGTCTACAACTAGATCAACTGTGCATGATCTCCATGGGCCATAGCATATTTCTGTGTTCTTAGAAACATGACTGAACTGATCGACTAGAAACAAATGCATTGAAGACTGATACGTCTTAATTAATAATAATACAAGATTAATTCGTGCAAGATAATGTGGCTTAGTAAGACAGACATACAAAGAACTTGGGAATGAGGAAGGACACTCAATGAGCGAGAGACTAAACACATAATGTATATAGCTAACTGATGCATACAGACTGAGGGAGCGCATGCTTATAAAATGATAAATGAGAATACTACTCCCTCAGTCCAGGTGCATAGGGCGTCTAACGAAAAATTAGTATTCCAAATATATAGGTCACTATGTGTGGAATAACTTTCTCATTCTTCATGATCATTAATTTTCATTTTGCATGCTAACATTTTCATTGGTTGGCGCATTAAATAGGAATTGCATGTTGCTATTTAGGAATTAATGGCATGGGAAACCAACGTTGTGGTTGGCTCCTCCCAATTTTCCAAGTCGGCCAAATAGGAATCATTATTGTGATTGATTTTTGGTTTAGTCTTCTCCATCCAATCTCCACACACCTAGGTTGCGATGTAGCATCTTAGATGCCCTATGCACCTGGACGGAGGGAGTAAACAAAATCGAAGATACTGCAATAGGAACAATAATAATGCACAGAGATTACTGAAAACTGAATAAAATCTTGAAACACCCCCGTGTAAGAAAAAACCTTCAAACAAAACAAGTAAACATTGAAGGACACGCACAAAAAAATATCTTAAAATAAATATTAAAACAATGACAATACACAAAGATTGTCTAAATAAGAGAACATTTTAACACAAAAAAAACACTAAAGACAGAAGGAATAAGTAACCAACTGATGGAATAAAGAATGAAACAAACATCTACGAGTAAACCGAAACAATAATGAACTGAAAGAGAATCCGAAGACTTAAGAAATAGAGAGTGAGGAAAAAACTAAAAAAAATCCAGCATACAAACTGCTACATGAGGTAAGTAATGACACTCGCATTATATTTTGAAACGGAAGGAGTAGTAGATTGCATGAAACAAACGTAACTTACGATTGACATGCGCACGTGTTGATGTGGCATGGCTACATGATTAAAAAAATTAGGACGAGTTACAACAATTCAGGATTAGAGGATTACTTCATTTAAGTGTGCGAAACATAGCAATAGATCTTATCATTTGACGTGCGGAGTACTCTCTTTAATACATATTACTTGTTGTCCCAATAAATGTATTTAAACATATTTTAGTGCTAGATAAACAAGTTGTATTGATCGAAAGAATACTGAAATTAGCTGCGTAACTATCCTGATCGTCCAAGCAAATTTATCGTAGTCTTAACTATTTTTAGAGCATGGTACACTTTTTCTTTAAGTATCCAAGGCGTACTGATAGAGCTGATTTATCCACTCCGTTTGGCGCTGCAACCATTTCCCGATATTCCAGCTGGTTCTACTACTCCGTAATTGTTGAACAAACAATTGTATTCTACCATGCAAAAAAAAAAACAATTGTATTCTACTGTACCGTACTCCTTCCACTATGAGACTATGGCTAGGCGGTGCAGCTATGGCCATGCCATGTCCCATCGCGCGTCGGGAACCGTCGGCCGGTGGCAGGCACGGCTGGCGACGCACGCCCTGCAGTAAATTTGTGATTGACTGTTCAGGCCAAGGATATCAGCCGCAACCTAAATTTGCTGCATAATTTACGATTTGAACAAAAGGTCTATATTTTAGCTCCGGTCAACCACAATCCAGTCCTTTTGAGGTCTCCCTGCCGGTAAAAACAAACAGCAGAAGATTTAGAGACACGCTAAGCCAGGCCGAAACAACCATACTAGTACACCAAATACTAATGTTCAAAAAAGTACACCAAATACTACTACGATATGGTGGTGGTTCATTTTGCTGTGGACTGTTTGCAGCTTTGCTGTGGACATTCGGAGGAGGAGAGGAGATTTAGCTGCACCCACGAGGCAATGGCTGCACGGTGCAGCTAGGCTACGGAGGGAGGACCTATGG
Organism: Triticum timopheevii; assembly: GCA_963921465.1. Classification (NCBI taxonomy): domain Eukaryota; kingdom Viridiplantae; phylum Streptophyta; class Magnoliopsida; order Poales; family Poaceae; genus Triticum; species Triticum timopheevii. The sequence continues at coordinate 9,712,056 of OY997266.1, read as the reverse complement.
CATGTACCGTCGCGCGTCGGGAAGCGTCATCCGGTGGCAGGCACGACCAGCGGCGCACGCCACATTTTGACTCTCGGCCCTTGACCAATGACCAATGTCCATCAATCAATCGATCGAGTACACATTCACTCAGCTGCTTGCTTCGTTTACTGTGCCGTGGGCTTGCTGCCTTTGAGCTCGAACTACCCAATGGCCCGGTGAAGCAACGAAATTGCTCCACACACGATGCTTTTGCCCGATCTATGCACGACCTGAAAATCCAGCGGCCGGTACCCTGCTCATTCATGCGCATGTCTGGCTGGATGTATGTGTCGTCTGTGAATCGTCTGAATTCTGTCGTCCGCGTAGCACTGCTGGTGAAGCAATAATGCAGCAGCCCAAGGAAGAGGTGGTGGTGAGAAAATTACACGTTTCGTTCTTGAATTCTCCAGCGCACTATCCGCCTGTATTTAAACGCCATCCTTCTTGGTTCCATTTCTTCTCTCCACACTACACCTTCCATGGCCTTCTTGAGCACCAAAGCCGTTTGGGACAGCCTCTCATCCAAGCGAAAGACGGAAGTCGGCGCCATTGCTGCCAGCTGGCAGGCTGACAGGTAGCCAGAGGTGGACGTCCCAATGAAAGACGCGGTCGACGACGTGTCGGCACCGTCATCCTCGCCGGTCCATGCCAGCAATACCATGAACGAGGCTCGTGCTCACTACAACGACAAGATGTTGGCTGAGCGAGAGGCCACGTTCTGGCAAACGCAAGCCGCCCAGGAGTACAACCTTTGCCTCCTCGATGAGCGCCGGCGCGCGGAGGAGCAACTCGCCGCTAGCATGCACATCACGACGGATGTGAACCTGGTCGACTCCTATCGTACCGCCCACGAAATCCGCCACTACCGCTGGCGATACCGCCGCCATCAGGCAGAGCTAGAAGTCGCCTTCAAGGAGCGAGGACAAGGACAACGTCACCAGCTCCGCCACACTTGTGCCTGCCGCCACGACCACGAAGCCGGCACATCTGCAGGCACCGGCGCTAGCGAGGAAGAGTAGAGCATGGGAGGTCACCGATGCTCGGGTCCCAGGAAGGCCATCGCTCTTTCGCTCCCACTGAAGCCAAGCTTGGCGGGCTCATTATCGTCGGCTAAGTAGCCGCTTACAGGCTGCAGAGGCAGAGCTTCAGTTCCCGGGGCCCATGGCTTGCCGGACATGGGGAACGAGTGTCGGCGGTTATTTTGTCTAGTTTTAGAGTCCGGTCTAGGTCAAATATGTCAAAAATCATAAGATTTTATGAAAAAAAAATTTGATGAGATTCATCTAGTTTGTTTAAATATGCATGTACGCAGCTAACTTTGGATGGTCAGGTTCCGCATCAGTGTCCGTTGACTGGTCCACCCCCCCCCCCCCCCCCCCCCTCCAGATCTGTTGACAAATGCGGTGTCTGGTTTGCGGGTCAGCCTTGGAGACACCCTGAGTCTTGGGCCTGATGGCAGTGGCGCCCGAAGCCTTCACCCTTTTGATGGCATCGTCGCGGAGTCTCGGTCCCTCTCGATGGCAGATGGCCTATGACGTCGGGTTTGCCTCCCCCTAGAGTATCACGTCCTAGTCTGTGGAATGAGTTGCATCTGTTTATCTCGTATCCTGTAGACGGGTCCCCGTTGTCCTTGTTCTCAGTCCTTGTTGTCCCTTGGCAGGAGCGGTTCTCCATGACCCGAAGTGAGGGGCTATCGCTATGGTGACACGGCCCCTTCCGGAGGTGGCTCGGTGTGTTCGAATCCTAGGTGTTCGGTGGGTTCTCATGGGGACTCGGCTTCAATCCTCTTTAATAGTCTTGGTTGTAGTTTGTTAGGGGTGGACTCTCCTGTTTTTATTGTTGAGTGTTGGGTTTATGGTACTTGTGCCAGTTGCCCGTCGTCATTATATTTCTTTCGACCTGCTTGTTGGAAGGTATCCTCACCACTTTGTATGTATGTGTCTTTATCTTTAAAAGGGAGTACTATATGAAGTAGTGAGAACCTAAGGTTAAATTCGATGATCAAAATTCCTATTGAATTAGTTTTAAACCTTCTTTTTAATTTTGAATATTTTTTCAGAGACTAATAGTGTTTACATTTTGATCAAGGAAATTGATTTGGGTATGATATGTGTCCGACCGGCATACGGCACTAGGATCCTACGTTCGTGGTTCAAGCTGCGATGTCATCTCACGCTGGTTTGCTAGTGTTGGACATCAGCAGTGGCGGAGCTTGATGGGGGCCAACCTAGGCCATGCCTCCCCCCGCCCCCCCCCCCCCCCCCCAGCTCATAAGCTTTTTTTTGTATATACCTTAGCATTAGGCCTATTTATCCACCAAAAATCATCCAAAAGGAATTATGTTTGCCCCCCCCCCCCTTTCCGCCACTGACATCAGTCCAACAGGAAATCGTCGTACGCCCAGCACTGCTCATCAATCTACCGTATCTTTTGTTCCTCTACCGTCTATCTTCTATATCTAAATAGCTAGACCCACTAAACTATTTCTCTCAACATACAAACATGTCACCTCATCATGCAACATGCATGAAAAAGGCCCACCCCCACTAACCTATTTCTCTAAACATGCAAGCATGCCACATCATGCAACATGCATGGAAAAGACTCACCTCCACATGCAAATATGCATGGGAATTTCCTTTCTATTATGATATTTGTATTTAATAAATATTATGCAACTATACAAAAATCAAACATATTTTCAGTTCTACCTCTTATGTTATTACTCCAAATATTCATGTTTCATACAAGGAATCTCATCGAAATGTGTTGCAAACTATCTCGCAACAATCGTGCGGGGTATCACCTAATTAATACGACGAGTAGAGAAACTATAATACCTTCTCTATTTCATAATGTTGTGCTTTGTTTTTTTGAAATGTCAAATCTCATAAACTTTGTCCAAAATTATGGAGAAAAAACATCCAAATATATATTTAAAAACTACATCCTTGTAAAAATCTAGTGATATACTTTTCATGACATATAACACATATTTAATTGCTCAAATCGATGACCTAGAACTACGTAAATGACTTATTCACCTAGACGGAGGTAGTAGTATCTTCCCCACCTGCCAAGGACCAAGCAGGCTAGACCAAATTTATGGTGGTTCGTTTTGCTCATTGACTGTTGCAACTTTGGGTGTCACATTAACTCAGCCGCTTGCTCCTTTACTGTGCCGTGCGCTTGCTGTCTCTCTCAGAGTCTCACCCTTCCTCCTCTGGTCTTCTCTTCTCCAGCCGTTCACCAGAGACAGCAGAGGGAGAGAGAGAGAGAGGTTTGTTCCAGGCGAACGCAGGTTGCTAGTTCGGCCATGGAGATGGAGCTGCCCAATCTCAATGTCCCGGTGAAGCAAGAGATCGTTGTGCATAATGAAGGAGCCCAAGGAAGAGGAGGTGGTGGCGGCGCAATCGCGCAGGCGACGGAACACGGCACGAGGAGGACGGAGCCCACCGTGAGGATTGAAGCCAACATGCTTGACTGCCCTATCTGCTCCTTCCCCTTCAAGCCTCCCGTCTTCCAGGTTGGTGTAGTAGTAGAGCAATTTCTGAGGTTTGGCTACTCAACATCCCATGAACTGAATCGAATTTAGCACCAGCTGCACGCACCGATTTTAGTAGTATTTTCTTACTTAACCTCCTTCGATCTGTCTAGTGCAAAGGCGGGCACCTGGCTTGCGGCAGCTGCGTCGCGAAGCTCCCCTGGAAGCAGTGCCAGAGGTGCGACCAGGGCGGCGACTTCCACGGCTGCCCCTTTGTGGACGCCTTCGTCTCCTCGGCCAGGATGAAGTGCGACCACCACGGCTGCGGCCGCCAGGTCACCTACCACAAGCTCGACGACCACAAGAGCGCGTGCCCGCTCGCGCCCTGCAAGTGCCCGGTGTCCGGCTGCGGCTTCGAAGGCCCGCCGCCGGCGCTCCGCCACCACCTCAGCGCCGTCCATTCCATGCCGGTGCACGCTGTTCAGTACGGCAAGGTGCTCCAGCTCGAGGTGCCCGTGTCCGAGCCGCGCCGCCTGCTGTTCGCGGAGGAGGACGGCCGCGCGTTCCTTGTGGTCGGCGGCTCGCTTGGCTTGGGCGTGCCCATCGCCTTGTCGGTGGTGTGCATCAGGGCGGGGGTGTTACCGCCGCCGCACTACGTGGCCAAGGTGTGGGCGAACGGGCCGCCGGCGGCCGCCAACAACAGGACCGACACAGTCCGGGCGGACATCCAGGTGACGAGCAGCAAGGAGCCCGGCACCGTCGCCGTGGAGGAGCTGACCTTCTTGACGGTGCCACACAAGCTGCTGGCCGGGGCTGGCCCGTCCAGGACGGTCTCCCTCCACGTTCGCATCGACAAAATCACCTCCTAAATGATTCTGCTATGCCTAGGGTTCTACTGATCTTAATACTAGTAAGGCTTAGTCTAGTTTGGTTTAATTTAGCTTAACCGATGATGGATTTTGGTAGCATGCGTCAATTCGTTCAACAACGAATGACTACTGTTTTTTGTGAAAACATCAGATGAGTACTCGTTAGTTCCCACATGATTAGTACTCCCTCTGTAAACTAATATAAGAGTGTTTAAATTACTAAAGTAGTGATCTAAACGCTCTTATATTTCTTTACGAAGGGAGTACAAGGAAGAGGTATCTTGTGGCTGTTGGATGTAAGATCTTTAGGTACAGCATGTAAACCAAAAATATGCTGATTATATGTTTGTTAAGAAATTGTCCCTCCACGTTCGCATTGACAAGATCACCATAGTCTGACCGGCATGTCAATCTCGCCGCCACCACCGTTCAACTTGACGGAGTTCGACTAAATTAGTTTAGTTGTGTAGTTTGGTGGTGAATTATATGTTTGGGAACTATATTGTTCCGGCACGACAATTTCCATGACTAAGAATGCAGTTTGTCAGGGCACATTACATCGATCTGTTAAATTTAGGAAGATCATATCCCACATCATGAGTTTTGTAAAGCAATAATTACTTTTAAACTGGACCATCATATCCTCTCATCCGAAGAGGCACATCTTAATCTCAAGCATCGATTAATTAGAAGGGGTGTACTGAAGTGGAACCCAAAGTTATATCATCCCAAATAAAAACTCCACCTACATAGCAATATGTTAAAGATAAATTCTTTGAACAGTCAAAACGAACATTATCGGCATGCTAAAATTATTGGCAGCTATCTTTCCTTTCCGGGTATGCTCTGCTGGCTCCAACACTGCTGTAATGGCCGCCCCAGTTTTCCTCTTCGGTCTTCACCCTCCCCTCTCTTCCATTATTTCCCCACTAAAACACACAGTGCGACCAGAAAATAACAATGAAGGAAGGGGAGAGTCGTGGAACAAGGGTGAGTGCCAAGGAGGTGAAGTCGGAGTCGGAGAAAGGGGAGGTGACGATGCAGGACGAAGGCGAAGCCGGGGATGTGTTGGTGGCGGCGGAATCCATGGCGCCGACACAGATCGACGTGAGGATGGACGTGACACTCCTCCACTGCCAGGGCTGCCTCCTCCCCCTCAAGTCCCCCGTGTTCAAGGTGATCTCTCCTCTTACATCAAGTCGACCATATATTTTTGAAAGAACCCCAAAACCCTCTTTCTATCTCTTTTTGAGAGAATCTCTTTGAGATTCTGGGAAGATCACACATTTATTATTTTTCCAAGTGGATGGAAGACATTTGTCATCTTCTTCATCTATCATCTAGCAAGTGAAATTTAACAAGTATACATTTGTGTTCTGTGCATCGCAATGATGCAGAGACCAAACGTTATCCTCCTTCTCTTAAAACAAACTTGCGTGGTGTTGCATTTACTGTGGCAGTGTGATGCCGTAGGGCACGTAGTGTGCTACTACTGCCGTGCCGGGCACCACGCCGTCTGCAGCCGTGCCAACACCCACTGCGGCCAGCTGGACAAGGTGGTCGGCGCCGCCAAGGTGCCATGCCCCTACAAGGCGTTCGGCTGCGAGCGCTATGTGGTGTTCCACGAGGCCGCGGACCACCAGCGCGTGTGCCAGTGCGCGCCTTGCACCTGCCCGGAGTCCGCATGCGCTTTCGTGGGCTCCCGCGCGATGCTGGTCGACCACTTCGCCGCCGAGCACCAGCGTCCGGCCGTCACGGTCCGCTATGGCCGGTCTTGGAGCCTGAGCTTCTCCCTGTCGCACGGCTGGCACCTGCTCGTCGGGGAGGAGGACCGCAGCGTGTTCCTCGTCTCCCTCTGCCCGCTCGGTGCGGGCACCGCCGTGTCACTGATGTGCATCAGGCCGGACGTCGAGGCTGAGACGGGCCCCCGGTTCTGGTGCAAGCTCTCCATTGAGCGCCGTGGCGGCGACAAGGAGTACGATCTAGTCCTCATGACCTCGCCGGTGATCAGCAACGCGCTGTCCACGTGCGCGCCGGCGTTGGGCCAGGGGATGTTCTTGGTGGTGCCCCAGGAGCTGCTCTCCGGCGACACGCTCACCCTCAGCGTCCGCATCGATCTGATCCCACCTGCCGCCGTTGCTCCCAAGTCAACTACACCGCAGGCCAGGGCGCCGAGGAGGATGCAGTGAAGTAAGTGTTTGATCTCCTTCATGCTATGGATGATTAGTGCAGCTAAGTTAGATGATTAGTATGAATGTATGACTAGAGGCTAAACCACACATGTGCAAGCTAATCAACCCAATCAATCAAGATTATGGTAACAAGTTCAGTAGTAATTTAACTACGCAGCGGTGAAGGATTACTACTGGCTATGGATGATTAGTATAAATGTATGATTATTCTGGCATCTGATGGTTAAGCTGTTTAGGTAATATCAGTACTAAATCAGTTTGACTTGGCAGTAATGCAGCTAAGCAATGGTAGCAGCAATATGTAGCTAAGCAAGGGTAGGAATGCTTCGCCCTTTGTTCTGAACAAATGGCCTAAATAGTGGTAATGCAGCTACTAGTTTGTATTTGATCTGGGTGAAGTGCAACCAATTGAAGTTAATTTGAAGATCTTGCACCAGAATTTAGTTTGTTCTTTATAACCTGCAGCAGAGTATGTATGGCAAATTATACATTTAGTGAACCGTATTGTTCATGTTCAGATTCTTCAATTTTTTGTTCACATGAAAGGAGCGTCTATAAATCATTTTTTTTTCAGATTGGCATGAATAAGATGCATGTAAATGTATCCTTGTGAAAAACTAACATCATTTTTTTTTCATTTTTATATCTGAGATTTTTCTAACTTTTTTTTTTTTGCTGCGAGCAAGCTGGACCTGATGCTCAAAGAACCTTAAAGTTCAACCAAAGATGCCATTGTGGACAGAGTCACATTTCAAAGAGTTTTTCCCCCTCTTGGAAACGGGTCAAGTTGTGTGTTATTATGTATCAAACTGGGGACAGAGGATCGTGCTTCTTTCAAAGTTTGTCTTCATGGTTCACATAAATCCTGGTGTGTTTTGATGTAAACCTTTTGGTATTCGGTGACTTGGAACTTTTATGTTTAATAAAGTGATTGTGTGTATCATATGATGCAGAGGCCGGGGTTATCCCTTTCTGAAGAAAAAAAAAGGTCAACAACAGTTGTGTCCATTGTCCAACATAGGGTCAGATATAAGTTTTGATTATTTTTTTTTGCAATTCATCTGTGAACACAAGTAAAATGTAGCTTTCGCATACCAAACCGCCAGATTGTTTTTGAATTTATCACAATGCAATGGGCCTCACAAATTCAGTCCAACCTCCAACCTGTTGGTCACATTGCAGCTACTACTTAGTTTCTCAAGTCCCAAACTGCATAAACTGTGTGCATTTCCCAAGTTTAATTAAACACTTCTTCTTCGGTACAATCCCCTAAACACAGTGGAGATCTGTTTATACCTCTTAACCCGTCGGACTGGGCCGGGCCCGAGGGCGCCCCTTCATGGGATGTAAAATTTTGAAAAGAAAACCAAATCAAGTGGAGATATCAGGGTTCGAACCGCAGACCTCTTGCGGTAAGCCTGAGTGGCTCACCAGTTGACCCGACTTAAGACTGTGTAAAAAAGATGAACGTGAAATCTTAAAAACTAACACCAAGGAGCGCGCCTCTTCACAGGCTGTTGAAAATCACAAAAAAACCAGCTAGGAATCTAACCATAGATCTCTTGCAACAACCTGAGTGGCATACCAGTTAAGCTGACTACTGTTTGTGCAAAACGAGGAGTGCACATACTTAAGAACTAACACTAATGCAGAATTTAGGTACCTTTTCAAAAAATTCAAACATTTGTTGGACTGAATAAAATTTTACAAATCAAATAATGTTTTAAAATCCAAAAGTTTACGAAAAATTCAGTTTTTTTAGAAGCATGACATATTTCGAAAATTTGAACAACATTTTTTAAAAGCATGACCATTTTAAAAAAAAGTATGTTAGTTCAAAATGTTAAGTATATTCTTTTGAACAACATTTTCAATAATTTTAAAGAGATATGAGGAGCGTGCAAACTTAAGAAGTAACTTTGTGAACAATTTTATGAACACAACTTGAACACTTGCTTTCTTTCTGGCTTATTATGTGGCAAATGTAACTTCGTGAAGTTTTAGGCCGTTTTTCATGTTTTTTTAAAAACGGGCTTTATTCTGTTTTTTATTATTTTATTTTATTTTCATTTGTTTTCCTTTTTATTTTTCCTGTTATTTCAAATGTGTGAAACTTTTAAAATAAAAAAATCATGAATTTGTTCTCAATTTTTTCAATTTCTCGAGCTTATTTTTCCAACTATTTTGGTCGACTTTTTTGGAAAATTTTCAGCATGAATATTTTTTTCAGCATTGATGAACTCATTTCAAATCCACAATAGCTTAGCTTGTTTAGCTCTCACGTGGGGAACAAAGCATGCATTGGGCCATTTGTATCATGCATGGTAGGACACGCGTGTGCGATTGAGCCTTTGGTGTTGGGTGACACGCAAGAGGGGGCCTCGTACAGGATGCCTGGATTTCAGGGTTTTTTTTCACTCATACGGTTTAATACCGAACCTGATTTGAATTTGGTTATTAGAAAGAAACAAAAATGTTTTTTGGACATTCTTGAAATGAACCCAACATTTGCAAGCAGGTGAGCATGCCCATGATAGGCATCCATGCCAGGTTTGAATGATTTCTTACACCGTATGCAAGTCGCGACATCTCCGACCATTTGTCGACATTTTTTACCGAGAAAACTCTAGAAAAGGCAAACTTGTCGAAACCCAGGCAACTTGGACCGGTGCCTTGAATTGGTCATAAAAGGCCATGAAAAAACTGGGGCCAATTAAAGGATGTTGAGAAGCAACGTGCTCTCAGACGGACCTTTTTGGCCTACCCCGGACACTCTCAGTTAAACATGGTCTATTTGGACATTCTTCAAATGACCCCAGTTTTCCCAGTTGGTGGGCATGCCAAAGGTAGGCATACATGCCAGGTTTGAACAATTTCTGACACCGTATGCATGTTGCGACACGTCCAGTCATTTATCGATCTTTTTTGACCAAGAAAACACCAGAAAATGCAAAACTTTTCAAAAACCCAAGAAACTTGGCATGGTGCTTTGAATTGGTCATACAAGCCATGGAGAAAATTGGGGCCATTTCAGGATGTTCAGAAAAATGTGCTCATGACCTATCCAGACACCCTCCATTGAGCATTGTGTTTTTTGGGACATTCTTGTAACGAGCCCAACTTTTGCTAGCAGGTGGGCATGCCCATGGTTTGCATCCATGCTAGGTTCGTAGGGATAAAGTATTTAAAAATCAATGTTCCTGTTTTCCTATTCTTTTCAAAAATTTCAAAAAATGCTGGTCTTATGCTTCTGTTACAAAAATGTTTGTTGTTTTTCCATTTCTTTTCTGGAGTTGCAAAAAACATTCACGTTCCAACAGTTGTTTGTGTTTCCATAGAAATTTGGAATTATAAAAATGTTCCTTTTTAAAAAATATTCGCGTTTCAAATTTGTTCATGGTTTTAAGAAAAAATTTCAGTTTATTATATATTTGTTCAAAAATCTGAAAAGGATTGGATTCACAAAAAAACACTTTTTATTTTCAAAAACATATTTTACGTTGGAAGTTTTTAGAAATATTCTGCGTTGTTCTTATCCTTAAAGCTTCGCGCTCTTGAAAGTCCGGAGGTCCTGAGTTCGCGCTCTTGAAAGTGCGGTTTTATTTTTGAGGCGCTGCTATACACTATCTTCATGGGCCGGCCCAATCTGATGGTCTCGTGTACGCATACGACTACACACCATATATACAGAAGTAAGTACCGCTAAAAAAATATACAGAAGTAAGTATGACTTGTGAAATGACTATATTACCCTTTATACGTTTTAGCACGGGGTTGTACCGAAGCGGGTCTCTTATTTAAAATAGCACTTGATAATGTGCATTCAAAACAGGCCAACAACATCAAAATGGTTTCATGGGGAGAACGCATGCAGGTAGTTCAATGTGCAGGCATAGAGGGTTTTTGATGATTCTGCACTGTTTGCTGAGGCAGTTGATGCGGGACCTTTTGCGATCGACTCCCGGCTCTACAACAGCCTTTTATTACCCTTATGCTTATCTTCGAACCTAGGACTTCTCCTAGGGGTTTCGGTATGGTAGCTCTTCTTCTTCCTAGGGCGTCTCCCATACATCCTCAGCAGCCTTCCATTATCTCCTTCAAATGTCAGACCCTTTGGAGTCGTGAAAGTGGGACCTGCAGCGATAACCACTTATCTCTATCAGGCTGTCTTTGTTAATTCAAAAGAGGGATCAATGTTGCAATGATTGGTTGATATGGAACATTTTCATGATAAGCACACAATTTAAGAAACAGTGTGATAGAGAAGAGTGTAATTACTTGGGAATGGCACTGATGTTGGAGGAAAATTCTGTGTTGCAGTGGCATCAAGAGGCCCTTTCTCTGCAACCGAGGACGGTGTTGCAGTGGTACCTGTCATAGTATCTCTGGACTGAGTAGAGGACCCTTCTTCAGTCTGGTCCGGCTGTGATGAGGGATGAGCCTCCGGAGCAGCTGAAGCAGGGCCTGCAGCGATGTAACAACTTTTTATCTCTATCACACTGTTTGATATGTGCAACTGTTAACTGAAAACAGGGATTGGATTGGCATTGCAATGGTTGTTTCGGTTGTTTGATATGTGTACTATTTTTATGACAAACACAAGAGGTTTTTGAACATAAAATGGGATAGGGAAGAATGTAATTACTTGGGAGTGGTACTGCCATTGAAGTGCAATTCTGGTTTGCAGTTGTATCCAGAGGCCCTTTCTCCATAAACATGGACCATGTGGTAGCTTGGATAGTATTTCCGGACTCGGCAGCCTCTTGCCTTCCATCACCAGCTTCGACAAACACCTCCTGCCTATCAAGCATTGCCGCGTGGGGCTGAGTCGGGATTTCATCCTGTTCATCATTCTCCTCGTTGCTGCTCAAGTCAATGATATCATCAATCACGTCTATGAAGTCTATTATTGTCATTGTGCTGCTGAAATAGGTAAAAAAAACTGTGTGAGTAATGAATTAAGATAATAATGCATAGCATATTGAAGGTAAGCAACTAAGCACACACATCTAACTTAGCTGCCTTCTACCGTGAAGTCTCTTAGTGCAAAAGAGCATATAAGAACAGCACGAACCATTGACGACAAAATCTACTGACACGATTTTCATACGGCTAATGTCAAACATTCTCATAATTTAGTCTTCAGATTCTAGAATGTTTGATTCCGCGAATGCTAGGCCCTTGTTTGGTTCCCACATGTCCGATCAATTTTACTGTGTAGATGCGGCTGTCAACTTCTTTGCTATACACTTTACGCAAAAAAAAAAACGTGATTGCCATATACACAAATAAAATAAATTCAGAGAGTTTCAGATCTGATCCGAGTCATAGGATAGGTTAACTTAAATCGAATGGTAGAATGGGAGTAATAAAGAAATGATGCAGGTTTAGTCTCAAAGAAATTATCTAACAAGAACGAATCAGCAACAGATGAGATGCAGGAAAGCTTACTCTCTCTCCACCTCCTCCCGGACTCAAATCTGGCTTGCCTGCTTCGTCCGTCCGGCCAGTACGGTCTAGTGGAAGACGGGAAGAGGAGGGGGAGAATATATGCGGTCATGTGGGAAGAAGAGGCGGCCGTGCTCAAGGAAAGAGGAGTCTAGACGTTTTGGGAACATATACAAGTATAAATGAAAGGTATTAATGGTTGGTCAAATCTGATTTTATTTTTTTTGAAGTTTTGCCACCCGAGACAGCTGATTGATTTGCCTTTTCCCCACGCCATCACATGATGCCCTCTCTTCTTCCAAGAGTGTCACAATTCACATGCATACTCCAACACTCAAGATAACACACAGTTTTTCTTTTTGCGAAATAGCATAACACACAGTTAAATTACTTGTTAGTCAAACTTTATTTTTAAAATACTCCCTTCGTCCGGAAATACTTGTCAGAGAAATGGATGGATCTAGACGTATTTTAGTTATAGATACATCTAATTTTATCCATTTCTCCAACAAGTATTTCGGGACGGAGGGGGCAGTATGTTGTCATCTTTATCTATTAAAGTAATTTTATTATTATTAAAAACATCTGACGGGTTAACTCAAATATAGATATGCATACCAGAAAAGTAAGCGTTGTGAGAATAATTAATCGTATGATCAAACTTTTGTTGACTATCCATGTTTGGATAGATGTCATACGATTAAATAAAAGTTGAGTCCAAATAGTAGAGAACGACCTGGATCGACGTCGAGGAAGAGAAAGTTTGGATAGGGTGTTGAAGTAATCTGAGAACAGCTTGACTCTACGGCAAACCTCCCTCGACACCTTCATAACATACGAATAGGCGGTGCTCCGTCAAGATGGTTGAACATATTAGAAAAAAAACAAAACCTTGGTGTGTCAATATTATCGATGTATGCCAACCTTCCCTATAAGGCCGACTAATCACCTTTTATTTTCACTATAACAACATTGCAATCTATAGTGTAAAGTCGTGAATCGCTGATGCTAAATCCTTAACAAGTTTCAACCGAAGTAAAACACAAGTAATGTAAAGAGTGTTGCCTGCAAAAGGTGAAAAGCTCATCGATGTCACGGCGACCCTTGCCTTCGCAAGCTTGGAGTTACACTGGTCCTCGACGCCGCATGCCTTTGCCAACTCGGAAGTCATTCAAATCCCCGATGTCACGACGCTCGTCGCCATCACCAAAGTCGGACCCACACAGATCCTTGACGCCTGGATATTGCTCACCTTTTCCAAGCTCAGAGTTGCATGGATCCTTGGGACCATACTGCCACTCGCCTGCACCAAAGCTTGGAGTCATGCGTATTTGTGACTGCATCATACTGGTCCCTATTGTCACCAGTCTTCGATGTAGCCTTCCATGCGCCCTGCAATGTGCCTCTTCTTTGGCGCACCTTCGGTGCATTGGGTATCAGCGTCATAGGATTAAGAAGAGACAAAAATACCAACTCATAGCATAAACATACCATGGATTCCCTATGAAGCACACATGTGGGATGTGAGGACTAATCACACATCATAGTTAGATTGCAAACAAGAGGCACCGCAAAAAGGTTTCTTTAAGATGAATGAGTAATCCGTCTTATTATCTCTTCGGTCATTAAGGAATGTCGTGTACAAAAATAAAAATATGGAGACATTGCTATGGCGGTGGCGATAATGTTGGCTCCAGATGAGGAACTTGGCGGGTGGAGCGAAGCAGAATAGGATCCTCTGTCGTGGGAGTCCTCCCTCTCCTTTTCATAGTGCAAACTCGTTGGAATAGGGCTTCGGGTTGCAACACCTCAAATTCGACCGGGGCCCCTTCACGATTGTTCCTTGGTCTCACGTTGTGGGCGCGTCATGTGCTCACACCGGTGCTTGGCTAGCCATTTGGAAAGGTTGCCAACGGCCTTTTGTACATGGAAACAATCTCCTCAATTTGTATGTCTTGTATATGCCTCAAAAGTATATATTTTGCGTGCCATGTAATTTTGTATATGAATCTAATGGTTTATTTTTCTTAAATATATGACTCATATTTTTTATCACAAATATAGACTCGAAGTAGAGGCAGCCTAAAGTGCCTGGACGGACATTTGCTGGCGATTTGGTGATTCTTGTTGGAGTCGCCCTAGGATGCTAGGGTTGACATATGGAATAGGGTGACATGCAAATTGCACCGTACACCACCGAACAAGATGCTTGTGAACACATGGTGGCAGCTCACCTGGAGCGCCACAACATCATAACAGGAATTCACCACTCTAACTCAAAGCATATGGAGAGAAAGGATCTCAATGTATCAGAGGCATGCAAAACGATAGATTAGAACTAGCACTAGTTGCAGAATAACTAGCAACCAGCACCAAACTCATAACCAAGTTCAAGAGTGCAGCAAAATGCTACCAAACAAAAGATAACGAAGTCAACCAAATGGTAAACCTCCCAGATTGATCGGAACCAGAACAATGTACTCATAGCTTATTACTAGCATAGTTTTGAACCACAACGGCTGCTCCCAGGCATTAACGAAGCCGGGTTTCCTTCCTTGCTGGTCATTTGCATTACGAGATAGTTGTTTTTTAGTTGTCGCCACTCGACCTTCATTCGAAGGCCCATTGGTTCTCCCTCCGAACTTCCTCCTCTTCCTCTTTGGTGAAGTCGTTCTTGATGTCAAAGGTCTTGCGGATCTCCTCTACAGTCCTCCCCTTCATCATGTCAGCGACCTTCTGGCAGGTCAGGTCCAGCAGCCCCTTGATGTTCAGGTAGTTCGCAGCCTGTCAGGGCAAAATACAAGCATGATAGTCAGGTATCTTTTATTCTTTCTTACAAAAAAGAGACTAAACAGATAAAAAACAGGAGCAACATAAACAAGATACTGTTGCATCACCCACGTGGTGAGGGAGCACAATACTGAAGTTATACAAATGCAACTTACACTGGTTAAAAATGCGACAGAACTGAAAAACGGAAGCATAGTTCTAAGTAAAGACATCAGACAAAAAAATCTTAGAAATGATAAGAAACAGTACATATTAGTGAGGCAATACACTTTCAGTAATATCATCAAATAGCACATCATATAATAGTTGTTCCATCCTAGGGAAATTACAAACACTTATGACATGCAACCATGCAAATATGATGAGAAATAACACACATCCTAGGGAGATTACAAACACTTAAAAAATTATTTAACCCTTCAAATATTTTGTAGACACAACTATAGTTGTCAGAGTTTGACAAGATAGAATATGTTTGCCGTATGTTGCCTCTTGGCATTCCATTCAATATATGGTTAGCATTACAACTTGTACAGCAAGGTAAATCTCTATGGGATCAATCTACATGATCCCAGAATCACTACAAACGCTATACAATCAGGATATGATACATATACGATCATATGCCATATATACATTAACATTCCCCCTCAATCTCAACCAGCCACAAGGTTGAGATTGCGTCGTAATTTCTCCAACATGATCTTTGTAGCAGGTTTAGTGAAGGCATCTGCCACTTGATCACCGGAGGACACAAAACGAACATCCAAAGCTCCTTGCGCCACCTTTTCTCTCACAAAGTGGAAATCCACCTCAATATGCTTTGTCCTCACATGAAATACTGGATTTGCACTCAGATAGGTGGCACCCAAATTATCACACCATAACACCGGTGGTCGTGGTAGGAACACTCCTAGTTCCCTAAGCACGGTTTGTACCCAGGCGACTTCAGCTGTGCCATTTGCAAGTGCCTTGTACTCTGCCTCGGTACTAGATCGTGAAACGGTGGGTTGCTTTCGAGCATTCCATGAAATCAGATTAGGGCCAAGGAAAACCACAAACCCTCCTATAGAGCATCTGTCATCAACACATCCTGCCTAGTCAGCATCCGTAAAGACACTAAGAAGTGTGGAGCTTGACCGGCGAATGGAGAGTCCAGTGGCTAGAGTACCCTTGATATACCTCAATATGCGCTTGACCGCCTCCCAGTGCACATTGGTTGGTTTGGCCAAATATTGGCACACCTTGTTGATAGCAAATGAAATATCAGGACGAGTAAGTGTAAGATACTGCAGTCCTCCAACCATACTACGATAGCGGAAAGCATCATCATCGGTGAGGGGAGTACCAAGATTCCCTGCCAACTTATCGGTGACTGACATGGGAGTAGAGACCTCCTTGCAATTCTCCATATGAGCACGATGAAGAAGATCATCAGCGTACTTACGCTGAGACAACACCATTCCCCCTGAATTGTAGGTGGCCTCAATCCCAAGGAAGTAAGAAAGACGACCAAGATCTTTGATGGGAAAAGACCTAGCCAAAGTGTGAAGCAACCGATCCACCGCACGGGGGCAAGAGCCAGCAATAACAATATCATCAACATAGACCAACATGTAAACGACCACATCTCCTTGCCGGAAAATAAAGAGTGAGGCGTCAGCCTTGGATGAATGAAAACCAAGTTGTTGCAGCCGAGTACTAAGACGGGAGTACCAAGCCTGAGGGGACTGTTTGAGTCCACAAATGGGCTTCCGAAGCTTGCAAACATGGTGGGACCGAGGATCCTCAAAACCTGGGGGTTGCTGCATCACATCCTCGTCAAGCAGATCATGAAGGAATGCATTACTGACATCAATCTGACGCAAACACCGACCCCGTGAGATAGCAAGGGATAGCACAAGACGAACAGTGGCCGGTTTAACAACGGGGCTAAAAGTGGCAACATAATCAACACCATATTGCTGAGTAAACCCACGAGAAACCAGTCGAGCTTTGTACCTATCAAGAGAACCATCCGACCGTTCCTTGAGTTTAAAAATCCACTTACAGCTGACGACGTTGGTGCCGGAGGGTCGGGGCACAAGCATCCATGTCTCGGTGTGCTGAAGAGCAGAAAACTCCTCACGCATGGCAGCTGTCCAAGCAGGATCAACAAGGGCTTGTCGATGCATTGTCGGAACGAAGACAACAGCACTGAAACTGTGTCGATATGGATTGTAGCGGACAGTACCATCCGTGAGAATCTTCGGACATCGGACGTTGTTCAGGGAGCGTGTGCGAGTACGCTCCGGCAGTGGTGCATCCGAAGTGTCAGGGGACGACGAAGAAACCGCGGGCACAGGCGAGGACGAAGAAACTGTCGCCGATCCCCCGTCGGTCAAATCCGCATGCACATGCATGCGAGTAGACGCGTCGAGTGGGGGCTGCGCTGCTGCACCTGTAGGATAAGATTCAGGAAACAAAAAACACAGGTTGTAGTTTCTCATATTAGCATCCTGAACTACTGGCTCATCGGAAGGAAAAGTCACAGGAAGATTTAAGAGAGACAAATCGGGACACGCACTAGTCGCAAAAGGAAAAACTTTTTCATCGAAGACAACATCTCGCGAGATATAGATGCGGCCAGTGGACTTGTCAACACACTTATACCCTTTATGAAATGGACTATATCCGAGAAAAACACACATCTTGAAGCGGAACTCAAGTTTCCGAGAGTTATATTTGCGAAGACTAGGCCAACATGTACATCCGAAGACACGAAGAAAAGTATAGTCGGGAGTGATATTAAGGAGGCGTGTGAGTGGTGGCATATTGTGAAGAGTCCAGCTAGGCATGCGATTGATCAAATAACACGCGGTGAGAAAAGCTTCATCCCAGTAACGCAAAGGAAGATTGGAGTGAGCTAGGAGAGCAAGCCCGGTTTCAACCAGGTGACCGTGTTTTTGTTCAGCGATACCGTTTTGTTGGGATGTGTGTGGACATGATATGCGATGAGAGATACCAACGCGCTGAAAAAATTTATGCAAGCGATGGTATTCGCCTCCCCTATCGGATTGAACCGCACGAATTTTTGTGTTGAGGAGTCATTCGACATGAGCCTGAAAATTGTAGAATACTTGTTCGGCATCAGATTTATGTTTAAGATAAATCCAGGTAAAACGGCTAAAGTCATCAACGAAGCTAACATAAAATTTAAAACCTCCGGAGGAGGCAAGGGCAGGCCCCCACACATCGGTATGAATAAGCTCAAGTGGCTTCGAAGAAATACGTGAAGAATTATTGTAAGGTAATTGATGACTTTTGGCGCATTGACAAGCATCGCAAACGAAAGTATCATGACTCGACGAACAAGGGAGTTTATGTGACCGAACAACAGACTCAACTACATTATTTGAAGGGTGACCCAAGTGATGATGCCACTGACTCGATGAAGACCTAACTCCGGAAAATGCTCGACGTGAAGATGACGATGATGGCCGACCATATGGGATGGGGTAGAGACCATGGCTACTTCTACCGTGAAGAAGAACCCTCCTCGTGATTTTGTCCTTCACATAGAAAAAATATTTGTGAAATTCCACAAACACTCGGTTATCCGAAACAAGGCGGTAAACAGAAAGAAGATGTTTGTGAATTTCAGGAACATGCAACACATTATTAAGATGGATGGGATCACGTGAGCCAGCTAGTTTAGTATGACCAATGTGAGAAATTTCCAAACCTGCACCGTTTGCGACTTGAACTTGATCCTTCCCACCATAGCGCTCATGCATCATCAAGCGGTCGAGGTCGCTGGTGAGGTGGTCAGTAGCACCGGTATCGAGGTACCAGTTGTTGTCGCGATGGCCGTATGTCACCATGTTGCCGCTGCGATGATTGTCCGACTGATAGGCGTGGTTGTAGCGCTCGCGACAGTCAATGGCGTAGTGCCCCTCCTCGCGGCAAATCTGGCACCGGGGTGCTCGATGGTTTCGGCCGCCACCGCCGCCGTTGTGGCGTCCACCGTTGTTGCCACGGTTGTCATTGCCGCTGTTGCTGCCGTTGCCATAGCGGCCACCATTGCCACCATTGTGGCCGCCGTTCCTACTCCCATGACTGCCGTTGCTGTTGCGGCTGCCATCACGGGACCCGTTGCCATTGCCAAGGCGCATGGCGTTGTTGGCGGATGAAGAAAAGTTGCCGCTGTTGGCTGCATGTTGTTCTTGGCGAGCTTCAAAACTGAGAAGGTAGGAATAAAACTCGGAGAGGCTCACTTGGCCGGTGAAGACTGAAAGCGCTGTCATGAGCGGGTCGTACTCCTGTCCTAGCGCTCCGATGATATGCCCAATGATCTCATCATCGGACAGTACCTCGCCGACGGTGGCCAGCGCGTCCGCATAGCCGGTCATCTTGTGGAAGAACTCTGCAGCGGACATGTCGTTCTACTTCGTCTGCGACAGCTGCGTGTGAAGTTGACGCACGGTGGCCCGGTTCTGAGCGGTGAACATGGCGCCGAGGGCGGACCACACGGCCGCCGAGGAGGTCGCTCGCGTCATCTGGGCAAGCACTTCCTCCGTCATGGAAGACAGGAGCGCGCCGAGCACGGCCTGGTCAGTGCGCCGCCATGGCTCGTACTCAGGGTTGGGCACTGAGTGTGCCGCATCGCCGGTGCCCTGGATGATCGTCTTCGGTGGCGCAGCAACGGAGCCGTCGAGGTAGCCGATGAGGCCGGCGCCGGTGAGGTTGGGTATAACCTGCGCTTTCCACAGCAGGAAGTTGGCGCGGGTGAGCCGGACGGTGATGAGTCCGGCGAGCGACGGCATGGTGGTGGTGGGGCCGGAGACGAGCGCGCCGGCGGTGGTGGTGACGAGCGCGCCGGTGGTGGTGCCGGCCATGGCGAGAAGATGGGATCGGGCTCTGGTTACCAAGTTTGACGAGATAGAATATGTTTGTCGTATGTTGCCTCTTGGCATTCCATTCAATATATGGTTAGCATTATAACTTGTACAGCAAGGTAAATCTCTATGGGATCAATCTACATGATCCTAGAATCACTACAAACGCTATACAATCAGGATATGATACATATACGATCATATGCCATATATACATTAACAGTCAGCACTCAGCAAACGAAACACGAATCTGGGGCACCAACCAAAAAGGACAACAAAACCACATCTAAACAGCAGGAGCAAGAGCCCCTTGACGAGTACTAACTAGAAAGAGCACCACGGGGACAGGGAGGTTTGATGGAAATCTCACCAGGATGAGGTCGAAGAGGATTTGCTGGTCGACGTCTATGAACTTATCGTCGAAGGTCTTGAGGTCCGGCTCGGAGGCCTTCGCGGTGGGGTCGGCGGCGTCGGCTCCGCGCTTCTGGACGTGCTGCGTGCAGTACTTGATGACCATGTCAAGGATTTTGGCGTTGACATTGGGGAGGGGGATGATGTTGTTGGCGCAGCCATGCATCCTCCACGATGTGCTTGATGGTCTGCGACTCCATCGCCACCGCCTCCTCCGCGACGAACTCCTCGCCGTCGGCGCTCTTCAGCGTGAGCTTCCTCTCCGCCGTCCCAGCCGCGTCCGCCATCGATAAGATCTCCGGGGAGATTGGGGTGGCTGGGTGGTCGAGGCGAGAAACCTTAGGAGAGAAGGCGAAGGGGAGACGGTGGTGTTTGAGGGGATCGAAGGGAAGAGAGGTGCTTTTATTTTTCAGATCACGAAGGGGAAGGGTCTTTGAGAACAGTCAATCAAATTAATTTACAGTCATTGCATGTAGCCGATCATACACCACAAATTTGCCTCCAGCCAGTCAAGCTTATGTCCAATGCTGACCAGTAGCAATTACAGCATGCCACCATTGCCAGTTCCATTTTTGCATGCCTGCTGAAGCGGAAGGAACCAGGGAAAAGTAAACACGTCTGTTCAATGGGCCCAATAAACCCGGGCCGTGGTTATACAAACGTATAATTAGCTCCTATCAAAAAGAAATAAATATAATTAGCAAATCCACAACTAAAAGAATATCATAAGGAGCAGAAATGCACTGTTCAAAGCAATGCTAAAAGTGCATGTTTCAGAGCATAGATTGTAACATCCCAACAGTAGCAAGTAGCAACCCTATTTTATGCTTGTTCTTTTTATCGAATTCATAGTTTGCATTTCATGTAATCAACAATATCATTAATCTTCTAAGCAACATATGGAATTTTTGAAGTATCGTGCGTTTAGATTTTTGAAGTATCCAATTTGCACATGATTTGAATATTTTCAAATCCACAATTTCTTTCCAATTGCCCCACAACTTCGCACATGGCCTTCTTGTCACATTCCTAGCCTCCAAAAATTTCCCATAATTTTAAACCGCAATTTTCTCATACCTTTAATTGATACCCATCTGAATAAAATTTAAATGAATTGGAATTCGAACTTCTTCATAACTGATGGAATCAATTTTTTGGGCATATGTATAAATCATAGTCCACACAAATGATCCACAATTTTATTTCGCTCTACAACAGACCTCCCTTGATGCCTTCATAACTTACGAATAGGTCGTGCTCCATCAAGATGATTGAACATGTCAAAAAAAACATTGGTGTGTCAATATAATGAACGTACGCCAACCTACCCTATAAGGGTGACTAATTACCTTTTGTTTTCAGTGCTACAACAACATGGCAATCTACGGTGCCAAATCCTCACCAAGCGCAAGCCGTGAATTGATGAAGCTAGATAGCTTGATCTAAACAATTTTCGGCCGAAGTAAAAACAAGTAAAGTAAAGAGTGTTTCCTGCAAAAGGTGAAAGGCTCGTCGACGTCACGACGCCCCTTGCCTTCGCTAGCTTGGAGTTACACTGATCCCCGATGCCGCACGCCTTTGCCAAGTCGTAAGTCACTCAAATCCCCGATGTCACGATGCCCGTCGCCATCACAAGGCTCGGACCCACATAGATCGTTGATGCCAGGATGTTGCTCACCTTTGATAAGCTCGGAGTCATGATACCAACTCATAGCATAAACACACCACATATTCCATATGAAGCACACATGTGGGCTGTGAGGACTACTCACAAATCTTGGTTAGTTCGCAAACAAGAGGCACCGCAAAAAAGTATCTTTAAGATGAATGAATAAACTGTCTTGTTATCTCTTCGGTCATCAAGAAATCTCGAGTATAAGAACAGGGTTTCGGGGTTGCAACACCTCAAATTCGATCGGGGCCCCTTCACAAATGTTCATTGGTTTGACATCAGCCCATCACGCGCTCATACCGGTGGTTGGCTAGCCACAGAACAGAAAAACGACGAAAGACCTGATACTAGAGCAAGTGACGGATGGTAAAATAAATAACTGCACCAGAGGTGAGCATACACATGGAAAAGAAAAGATTGCTGGATAGTGAGCTGCGGCCCATTGGCGAATACGTGAAGGCGAGTGATAGTTCAGACTCGCCCTAGTTGATAAATAGCCTGCTTGGTTCAATCGGAAATCAATAGCCTTTTCGACGGATCAATCAAGATGAGTACTGATAGACAATCAAACAAAAAGGAGATGAGTACTGGTCGTCAATCAAAGGAAACGAAACAAAACAAAACGCCCCTTGCCGTCTGAAAGTAACAATATTACAGGTTCAAATAAAGAAAAGAAAATTAACCATAACTAAAATCATTTGGGAGGCACAAGGGAAGTACCCATGGAATATGGCTCGGCAGTGTTGGCAGCGGCGGCCGGTGGCGAACGCGAAGGCGGTGCCGGTGCCAGTGCATGGAGCCCAATTTGACGGCTATCGAGGAAGGCACAAAGAGCAAACTTATGGGCTGATGGATGAACGGGTGGGGAACTTGGAACCTACGTGAGTTTTTTCTTTTCTTCAGTTTTCCACTTGTTCTTGTCTTTCTTGTTCTAGTTTTTCCGCTGGTTTCTTCTTTGCTTCTCTTATTAGTTTTTTTCTCTTTTATTTCGTTTCGTTTTTTCTATTCATCTTTTTTCTTTCCTATGTTTTTTATACATGACGTATTTACAAACATGTGGTGAACATTTTAGCAAATGAATGATGAATTGCTTTATCTAAATACACGGGGAATTTTTTACAAATGCTTGATAATCATTTTTATGGATATGCAATGAAAATTTTAAAATATGTGATGATCGTTTTCAGATATGTGAAGATGTTTCTCTACATACATGATAAACATATTATATATGAAATGAACATTTTTTATTTACATAATATATTTTAAAAATTATTAATAATAATTTGCATAATAATTTTTTTCTAGTATTTGAATATGGTTACCGGAGATGGACTCGCCCTATTCATATCCCTGTGCGCGATTCGTCCACCTGGTGGGTTTTATAACCACCCCTACATTGTTGACGGTTTTTATCCACTTGAAATTTGCGCCAGTCCTAGAAAAATCTTCACCGGACTTTGGTCGGGGGGAGGGGGGGGGGGGGGGGCTTTTCCGCCATTGGGTGTCATTTCCTCACATAAGGTCCAGACCTGCCCAAAAGATGAATTCTTGGTCTAGTTTGAAATAATGAAACCATATGAAATGTCCTCGCAAGGTCTAGTGCCCACACTCTCCTTAGGACGATCGGAAAATTACTTTTAGGAAATATGGTTGGACGATACTTTTTAGACCCGTCTCCTTAGAAGCATCAACGCTCGCAGCTCATTTTCACATGGGGGAGAGGGGGAGCTTCTCTCTGAGTAAGGATACCTAGTCGGGGGAGGGGACTTGTCGTTGAGTGGGTGTATTTGGACCACCTCAACCAAAGATAGTGTCTCCTAGGGGCGATGACCCCATGTTCACTGCCACACATAGACAGACTGAGTGTGCCATGACATCGGGAGCGGTAATGCTACATTCACGGGGAGAATTTTTACAGACTTCACGGGGTAGCAAACGTGGCGGATTAAGATTGGGTTCAAGGGGTGGGAAGGGGCCCACCCCTCCTGAAAATCAGGGGCGGACTAGTTTGATTAGACGAAACAACCCCGTTTTAGTCCCGTAAAGACCCGTCAATAGCAATTTCGCATCGGGAGCTATCAACTTGTAAGCTAGCTCTTCATAGATTAGATCTACTCTACTGTAAATCATCTTGTTTATTTTTTTCTGGAATACTAATCATCTTGTTGATCAACAAAGATACATAGGCAGAACATATAATTTCTACCCATCCAGGATGGACCTGTGTAAACACATTGATTGAAAAAACACTCACAACCTTCAACACAGACACAAAAGTAACACACCAGTCCTTTTTTGCGAGGGAACATTATAATTAATCTTGATCAGACACGACATAAGAATTGTTGATCGCCGCTTCCATTCGAAAATGCAACCCAAAAGACATGCATCGCGTGCCTAGCAGTTCATGACCTGACATTTTCTGCTTGTACTACCATACCAGTACCAACTACTAGAGTAAAAGGCGGATGGATTACGGTTATCATGGATCATTCTTATAATATGGTTATAATGAGACTTGGCGCCGTGGATGGATCAGAGCTTGTCAATGCGAACACCGAGGAAGAGGTCTTCGCTCTGGCTCCCAAAGTCCGGCGGCACCAGGAGGCACACCGGCGGCCTTTCACCGGGAAGATTGCCGCTGCTGCTGCTCGGCACCGTGGACAGACGACGAAACAAATTTTCCTCCGTGTTGCTGGCAACCTCAGCCCAGACCGTGGACCTGAAGCGGGGCGCTGCCGCCGCCGTGCCCTCCCGCACGCACACCACCGACACAGCGGTGGCCTCGCCGAACTCGGACAGGGTGACGAGGAAGAGGCGCGGGTCATTCCGCTCGACGAGGAGGTGCGTGCCGCCGCCGTGCCACGGAGGCGGCACGGCGATCCTGAACGGGGTCCCGTAGCTGACCTCCGTGACCGGCCAGGAGTGGGCGGCGGCGATGTGGTCGAGGAGGGCCGGCGGGGAGGCCCACATGCTGCAGCCGTGCCCCGGGCAGTGGCAGGGCGCGAAGGCGCACTGCAGCGCGTGGTCGTCGGCCTCGTGGTACATCAGCTTCCTCCCGCAGCCGTCCGCCCTGTAGCAGCACGGCAGCTGCACGGCGCGCAGCGCGTCGTCCATGAAGGGGAAGGGAATGTAGGCCGCCGGCGGGTCGCACGACGTGCAGCGGTCGCCATGGCACCTGCCGCACACCCTGTGGCCGCCCTCGCACTGCACGCAGTCAGTCACAAATCAAGCTATTGTAGCTATGGAGAAGAATCGCCGACTAGCTAGACTCATGCATTACCTGGTGCACAGGAGGCCTGAGTGGGAGTTGGCATGCAAAGCAGAGATAGAAGAGCGGGTTCACCTCCGCGGCCACCCATGAAACCTGCATGGCTTCCTCCAGCGCCGCCAGCGCCCCTTCGCCGCCTTGGCTCTGCCTCCTCTCTAGCCCTTCCTGCTTCACCGCCATGGGCTCCTCCTCCTGCAACCTCGATTTCTTGTTGCTCGGCTCGCCGCCGTTCTCCATCGTTGGCAAAGGTGGAAGGCCAAGCAGAAAATGCAACACGGCTCAACTTATGCACGCAGTAGAAGCCAAAGGGGTAAACGATGTGGCGTGTGAAAACAGCACAAAACACTTCGTGGGGACTTGCTCCACACAATTACTATGCGCCCATCAGCCACCCGCGTGATAGGCATTAACTCGCCTAGCTAGTACTATCATGCATGCATACTCTTCGGAACACAGCACACTTCGTGAGGATTGACTTCAAATGCATGGCTGCCTCGTACTTTGAGTCCATCTTTGTGATCAACAAAATATGAGTTTTATACTTTTATACTAAAACAATAAACCATTAGATTCATATTCAACATTGTAGTATTACATTTTATGTGTCATGTAATTTATATTTTTTGGTGAAATAGGCAATCAAAATTAGAGCAAATCTAGGAGACTCGCCAAAAGCCATATGGAGCATGCTTTATAATTTTTTGGAGGTTGTGTTGGGTCCATGAGCAAACGCAAATTCGTCAAATATAATGCCTTTCTCAATGGGGCATAATGGGCCTGCATTGCGAGAACAGCCGAAGAATCAAACCTTCAGAGAGAGACATTACATAGACACGCGCTCCCTCCTCTCCCTGGCCGCTCCCGCATGCGCCGCCGGGGGGAGGGGGGGGGGGACCCTATCTCGCGGGCTCGGCCCTCCTCCTTGCTCCTCCCTCCCCTCGCCGCCGCCCCGGCGTGCTGGCGGGCAAAGCCCGGCCAGCTCGGGCGGCGGCGGCGCCTCTTCCTCCCCCCGCATGGCACTGGATGGCACAGGCCATCTGGGCTGGACGGCGGCGCGACGCGAGCTCAGGGCGCGGCGGCGGCGGCGGGCGACGGGGGCGCGACCTGCAGGCGGCGTCGTGGAGTGGCTGGTGCGGGCTGGGGCGTACTCTGCTCTCGGCGGCGGCGGTTTTGGGCGCGGCTCAGATCTGACGCAGCGGCGGCGCGGGTGGCCTGGGCCCCTGTGGTGGCGGGGCTCCGGCTCGCTGCAGGTGGTGGCCGGCTCCGGTGCCCCCCCTGCTGCAACGCTCTCTGGTGGTGGCGGGCCTGCCGGCTCCCGGTCGATCCAGCGATGGCAGGTGCCGCGGGCTGTGCTCGGCGTGGATGGGGCTGCCACGGCGTGGTGGTGGCTCTTGGCGGTGGCCGGGATCGTCTCACGGCGGCGGCTGGACTTCTTCAGCGTCGGCCCGTCGGTGAGCGGCCTATGGAGGCCGTCGACCCCTCTCTCGGTGCCCGGGTGCAATCTTCATCGGAGGGTTGGCCCGTCCCCAGCTTTGGTCCATCGCTCGTCTCGTGCCCGTCCTGCAGGCCCGATCTCTTCTCGCGCCTGGCAGCAGGACCGAGCCCGTCTCGCGCACGGCTACATGACCGCGCTCGTCTCGCGCCTAGCGGCAAGACCGAGCTCGTCTCGCGCACAGTGCCGCAGGACGGATCGATGGAGGCCAGATGCTTGGGGGCGCTCAGTCTCTTTGGTTGGGGTAGCGGCGGTCTTGGGTGAGGTGGTGTTTAGGCCTTGGATGCTGGGGCGGCAGCCCTGGTGGTGGTTGCGCGGTGCTCATGGGGCATAGCCCGTGGCTCGGTGCTGCCCGGTGACTATGGCCGTGGGGGCGGTGTGGTTAACGGGGTGTGGCGTTCGGTGGCAGTGAGTGTTGGCCGTGGTGAAAACCCGCTCTTTCTTCGGACGGACCGGCGGCGGCGAAACTCGCTCCCTTCCTGAAGGCGTCGTCGCGGCTCTCATTGCCCTCGTGTTGCTTGAGGGGAAACTCTGACCCTCGGGTCGGGCGGTGGCGGCGCTCCGGTGTCGTTTCCTTCCTGAAGGCGCCGCCTTGGAGCTCTCGGTTCGTCATATGTGGCTTCATCTCATTGCATTAGCGTGTTCACGGCGGCGGACCCCGGTGGCTATTGTAGTGCTAGGGGAGGTGTTGCTGCGTTCAGCATCTTTGTATCCTGCCTTGGGTGTGTGCGTGGGGCCAAGTTTGATTGCAATAGGTCCCTATATTATTGATCTGTAGATCAACATCAAGTTTTAGATCAAGTCAGGTTTAGGGTTCTTATGATCAAGATTGAAAGTTTTAGCCCTATGATAATGCTACCGTTTGACGTTCATGCCAATTGCCATCTGCAAATAATTATGTGATACCCTAATTTTTGCTTCGGATCATTACTGTTAATGACAGTTCCTTTTAATTAACCCATGTTAAAGATTAATGCTCAAGGTTATGTCACGATTAATTAGAATCAATCATGTTTAAGTACTGATTCTGGTTTTTTATAAGCAAATTAGAAGGCAGAGGGATCAACAGTAGCAAACCCCCCATGTTGAAGAACCCTAGAAAAAAATCCCCAATTTCTTAGGCATGATTTTTCACCAATTAAGCACTGATGAATACGATTTTTGGGGAGAATGAGGAGAATCCTCACCTAATGCGCCGCGTAGCCGCCTCTTCCCTTCGGGGCCCGCACTGCGTCCACCGCGGTGCGAGGGCGGAGACGCCGTGACGCCGCCGTCCTCGGGACAATGCGCAGAAAGAACTTGAGTTGCCGTCGCCGCTAGAATGGACGCGCACCTGTGTGGCCGACGCCGCGCGGGTCGCCGTCGCCCTTCATGCCGCGGTGGCCGGTGCCCATCCTCCCTCCCTTGATGCGCCATGAGCACGGACGCCGGGGCCACGTTCGACGGGGGAGCGCGCGGGATTCATCCTGCTGCACGCTCCTCCGACGAGCGCAGCCAGCGCGCCGCCATGGCCGACGCGCCTCAGGCCGCCGTCGAATGCCGTCGCCGCTCACGAGCGCGAAATGCGTGGGGGGGGGGGGGGGGGCGAGAGAAAATACGCTAGGGTTCTGGCCATCCGGCGGTTTTGTTCCAGCCGCGAGCGACGCGAGCCGTCCATTTCCATCGGACGGCTGGCAGCAGCGCTCGGCTCCGCGCAGGCCTGGGAGCGCTTACGGGCCATTTTCTCGGCCGGGCTTTCAGCCCAGGTAGTTTCAGTCCAGCAAAAAAAATTACGCTACTGGACTACGCTGCTTTTCGGATAGCGTGGGATTTTTGGGCCACTGTCACGATTTTCTGTTTTTCCAGTGTGTTTAAGTTAATAAATATTATGATTTGCACTGTTTAAACCAGAAAATGCGTAGAAATGTAATAAACACATTATTATTGTGGGTAAAATTGAACCAACGAGATATTTTATTCAGGATTTATTATGTGTTCTTGGATGATGACTATTTTTTTAGACATCAAATAATGAAAATGTTTTTTTAATGTTGATGCTTAAATTGAGAATGAAATGACTCTAATTTTAATTCGGACCAACATTGTTTTATTATTATGAGTCAGCCCCTATGATATTTTTTAATTCCATGTTTTTTCTGCCCAACGGTGTTTTGACATGGAGTTGAAATTAAATACTTGGCATGTTTGTTTATTTACCAACGTAAATTTATAATCATGCAAGTTTACTTATGAATTTTTATGATGATTTCAGCTTCCGCTCCATTCCGGTCCGACACGATCGAACCACTTACGGGGAGTAACTTCCCTCGTTGGAAGTCCCAAGTCGAATTATGTTTGGGTTTTAATGAGTTTGACTATGCCTTGAGGGAAGAAAAACCTGTGGCACCTGTGGCAGGTGCTACAGGGTATGCAGAACTCAAGAAGGACTATGATGTTAAGATGGAAAAGTGGAATAAGTCCAACCATATTGCGCTTCTCATCATGAAAGCGACAATATCGCCGGACATTTCAGAAGCACTCCCTAAGAAAGAAAGACACTGCTAAAGAATTCCTCACTGAAATGGAGGAGCAATTTAAAGGCTCCGACAAAGTGTATGCTCATGACCTTTTTTCTAAGCTTCTTCAGAAATACACTATTGAAGGAAACGTTAGGCAACACATATTGAGGGGTAAATGCTTACACCAAACTTAAGGCTTTGGAGTGTTCTTTAAGTGAAGCCCTTCTTGTCATAATTATTCTTGAGTCTCTTCCAGAAGAGTTTGAACAATTTAAGGTCAACTATAACTCTCTAAAGGAAAAATGGCAACTCCTTGAGATGACCGCAAGGATCGTCCAGGAGGAAGAGAGGATCATGAGGGAGAAGAAAGACCATGTCTTTCATGTTGGCTCTAACAAGAGAAAGCATGACGGGCAAGGTTTCCCTAAGCCTCAGAAAAGGCAAGTCAAGAAAGAAGGCACTAAGCCATCAAACCCTAAGGCATTCAAGGGTAAAGAAGCCGGTGGTTCTTCTTCTGCTCCTAGCAGCTCCACTGCTGGAGAAAATGCTTGTAACTTCTGCAAGGAGGAGGGACACTATCAAAGGGACTGCCCAGGCTTTCTAAAATGGATGAACAAAAGAGGTATTGATGAAATTACTTTTGTAGATGAATCTCTTTATGTTGATTTTTCAATAAAGTCATGGTGGATTGATTCAGGGGCAACCACTCACATTGCTAACTCTATGCAGGGATCCGATACGATCCAAACCATAAGAGGAGGAACAAGAAAGCTTAAGGTTGTGAACGGAGTTGAGGCCGATGTTGAAGCTATGGGATCTCTCACGTTGGAGCTACACACTGGCGACACTCTTAGATTGAATAATGTTATTTATGTGCCTACCTTAAGTAGGAATTTGATTTTAGTTTCTCGTTTAGATGATGATATGTATGAGTGCCATTTTGGCAAGAAACAATTTGCTTTGATCAAATGTAATAAAAATGTAGCCATCGGTGTTAGACGAGGCCAACTATACATGTTATCTCTTAATAATGATTCAGTTATGCATGTGAGTGATTAAATTAATGTTGAGAAGAAATGGAAAGGAGTTAGTAATTCTTCGAAATTGTGGCATTGTCGTTTGGGCCACATTTCGAGGGGGAGAATGGAACGCTTAGTTAAAAAGGAAACACTCCTCCTATTAGACTTCTCAGATGCAGACAAATGTGTCGACTGCATTAAAGGAAAATTCGCAAAAACAATTAAGAAAGGAGCAGTAAGAGCCACAGGGGTTTTAGAATTAATTCACACCGACATATGTGGACCCCTTAATGTTAAGTCTGTAGATGGTTTTGATTCATTCATTACATTCACAGACGATTTTTCCTTCTATGGGTATATTTATCCCATACGTGACCGATCGGAAGCTTTGGAGAAATTCAAAGTCTATAAAGCGGAGGTTGAAAATAAACTGAACGCAAAAATCAAAGTTGTACGGTCTGATCGCGGGGGAGAGTATTATGGTAGGCATGCTCCTTATGGGCAGATTCCTGGACCTTTTGCCAAGCTCTTATCTGACAATGGAATCATTGCTCAGTACTCAATGCCTGGTGAACCACAACAAAATGGTGTGGTCGAGCGCCGCAACCGCACCCTTATGGATATGGTGCGAAGCATGCTTAGTCACTCGAGTTTACCAGTAAGCCTTTGGATAGAGGCATTAAAGACAACTGCACACATACTAAATCTTGCTCCAACTAAGTCAGCACCGAACATACCTTACGAGATGTGGGCGGGAAAGAAACCGAGCTTGAATTACTTATGGGTGTGGGGTTGCCCTGCTGAAGCTAAAGTTTTCAATCCACAACTTAAGAAATTGGATCCAAAAACAGTTAGCTGTTTCTTTGTTGGATACCCTCATAGGGGAAAGGGATATTGTTTTTATTGTCCAAGTCACACCACCAAGTTTGTGGAGACTAGACAAGCGGTATTTTTTGAGGATAATGAGTTCACAAATTTAAGGGAGATCGATCTTGAGGAGAAGCGAGTTTGTGTACCATCCCCGACTATCCAAGAGATTGTTTTTCCAATACGAAGAAATGTGACATCTGATGATCCTGAATCTCACGTTTCAGTCTCTCAGTCGAATGGTGTCTCTCAGTCGAATGGTGATCCAGAAACTAATAATGAGAATCCAAACACAAATGAGGATCTCCAAGAAAATAATGAAAATGATGATGTTCCACCACCACCTCCGCCCATGGGTAGACCACGGCGTGAGAGGAAGAAAGCCATATCAGATGATTATATCACTTTTCTGATGGAGGACATGAATGATATGGGAAAGGTGGAGGATCCAACCTCATATAAGGAAGCCATTAAAAGCAAAAATTCGTCCAAATGGTTGGTTGCCATGAAAGACGAGTTGAAATCTATGGGCTCAAACGACGTATGGGACATAGTAGAAGTTTCTGATGGAGCTAAGAAAGTAGGCTGCAAGTGGGTCTACAAAACCAAGTATGATTCCAAAGGGAATGTCGAACGGTTCAAGGCAAGGCTAGTGGCAAAAGGGTATACACAGAGAGAAGGCATTGATTATAAGCAAACATTCTCTCCTGTGTCAACCAAGGATTCTTTCAGAATCATAATGGCATTAGTAGCTCATTACGACCTAGAACTACACCAAATGGATGTTAAAACGACATTTCTAAATGGTGACTTAAAAGAAAACGTTTACATGGCTCAGCCAGAAGGCTTTGTTATGGAAGGGAAGGAACATTTAGCATGTCGTCTAAAGAAATCAATTTATGGCTTGAAGCAAGCTTCAAGAGAGTGGTACCTCAAGTTTGATAAAATTATCAAAACTTTTGGTTTCACCGAAAATGTTGTGGACAACTGCATATACGTTAAGTTTAAAGGCAGTAGGTTCACATTTTTAGTCCTATACGTTGATGACATATTATTGGCATGTAGCGATAAGGATATGCTGCATGAGACCAAGAATTTTCTGTCATCCAGTTTTGATATGAAAAATCTTGGTGAAGCCTCGTATGTCCTCGGCATCGAGATTCATCGAGATAGGTCCAGAGGAACGTTAGGACTATCTCAAAAGGCATACTTTGAGAGAGTACTAAAAAAATTCAATATGCATAAGTGCTCACCCTTACCTGCTCCTATAGTTAAGGGCGATAAGTTTGGGACATTTCAATGTCCGAGGAACCAATGTGAAACTGATCAGATGAAGTAGGTTCCTTATGCTTCAGCTGTTGGAAGCATCATGTATGCTCAAGTATGTACACGCCCAGACTTATGTTTTGTAACCGGAGTGCTTGGCAGATACCAATCAAATCCAGGACCGGACCACTAGAAGGCCGCAAAGAAAGTCTTGCGTTATATGCAAGGAACTAAGGATTTCATGCTTACATATAAAAAAACTGATAACCTAGAAATTGTTGGTTATTCAGACTCTGATTTTGCCGGGTGTGTGGATAGTATGAGATCCATGTCAGGTTATATATTCACACTCGCAGGAGGAGCTATATCGTGGAAAAGCTCCAAACAAACGTTGACTACTGGATCTACGATGCAAGCAGAATTTGTAGCATGTTATGAGGCCACCGGGCAGGCTGTATGGCTAAAGAATTTTATTCCCGGACTTAAAGTGGTTGACAGCATATCTAAACCAATTTTATTGTACTGCGATAATGAATCAACAATTTTCTATACGAGTAACAACAGGTCAAGTAATGCTGCCAGACACATTGACATAAAGTATCGTGTTGTGAAAGATAGAATCCAGGATCAAACAGTTGATGTTAAACATATAAGAACGAAGCATATGCTTGCGGATCCGCTAACAAAAGGCTTACCACCCAGTATTTTTCGTGAGCATGTTGCCGGCATGGGACTACTGGAGGCCTGATGATTTTGGAATAAGAGGACCATTAAAATAAACCACTTCCCAATTAGCAAAATGTTTTCCATTTCGAAATAGGCGGGTGTACTATAAGTGTTGAGGTTATATGGCGTTTCGAGCTGTTGTAACACCTCACTTTGGTACATCATTCCTATGTAGAATGGGCGAATGAAGTTAAGCCTAACGATCAAGGGGGAGAATGTTGGTTTTGATCTAACGTCTTAAACAGGCCAGTTAGATCTATTAGTTTAACAGAAAAAAGGGGAAAGATAACGTTAATGAAAAGGCCCCACACACCAACGTACGTGAGGTTTTTATCCCAACTAAGGCGCCCTGATCGGGGGCACCCAAACCAACTGATGGTTTAGGTCCCCTGTCGCCAGCGCTAGATAAAAGGGGGAACGGGAGAGGGTTGGCAGCCTGCGTGATCACAATTCACGTACGGTTTCACTCCCCTCCCGATCTTCTCTCACCCCATCCGATCAGGGGGAGCGCTGCAGCGACGGGAAGACCTACTCCAGCCGCCGCTGTCGTCCCCGTGCAGTGCCGGTGGCGTCCTGAGGGCATCAGGACGTCGAGGAGGACTTCTACCTCGACTACATCACCCCTGCATCAAGCTTGCACCAAGCAGGCGATCATGTCCATTGCCGTGACATGTAATGATTCCCTAAACCCATCTCTGTTCATGTTTTTAGGTGACCTAGATGCAATCTGTTCCTGCTAATAGCATCCCAGAGATGCATAATTATTCCAACAATGCGAGTGTTTTGTTGGCGTGCGTTTGTACCGTGCTGCTGTGGATTGTGTTTTATATATAAAGCGGGGCGAAAGCCTTTTTGGGAATCAAACCTCAAAGAGACAATGCTATCCCAGACGAAGTCGGCGAAGGGCGCATCAACCCGTTCAAGATAGCAGAATTTGAGGTCAGGTGCCTCTAGTGCACCAGTAGGCTTGCGACACCTAGACATAAGAGCAAGTATAATAAGATGATGTAGGCGGACTGCAAAAGTATCAACAATATACTTTCTTCTTTTCTTTTTAGTTTGTATATAAAATTTGTCGGCGGAGAGAATAGTTTTGGAGCATTGCCTTTCGTGTTGGCCACTGTGCTTGTGAGCAGGCTGCATTGCTAGCCATATGGTTTTGTACCCGCACCATCAAAGTGTTTTTTTTTACGTTTTCTATCAGGCATGCGGCTCATGATCGAGTGATTTTGTTTTCTTCCTTTCTTTCTTTTTGTTTCACTCATTCGTTCATTCCGTTCGTTCCTTCTGAACATTAGGTTTTTGCTTTATGTGTTCGGTTTATGCGTTGGTTGGAGCGGTCGTCATCATGACTTGGACCTTGGCCCGTCAACTCATAAAAAAAAAAACAAAATGAAATAAAAGAAACACTAAAACACTGGAAAAGAAAAGAAAGTGTGCTTAAAAAGCGCATGCCTCATGCTGTCACTGGTGAAGGACCGTCCTATGCCAATGTTTTAAAACAGGGAACTTTCAAAATCATAATTTTTTAGTTAAATTTCATGGGTATTTTTAAAAAAATTAAAATTTAAAACTTATGAGCATACTACAGAACTCATTAATTTTTAATGCAAGAACTTTTTCAGAATTTGTACCATTTTTAATTAATTTTTTTCAAATATATGAACGTTGTTTAAATCCTAGTTTTTTTCAAATACATGAATATTTTCCAAATTCTTTTTAAAAATAAAATCACATTTTTTTCAAATCCATGATTTTTCATATTTGCAAAAAAGTAGGACAACGATAATGCCCACACGTGTGGTGGGAGCCAAACCCGCCCACACGCCCTATAACATACAGACTACGCCATGTCACCGCATGCATGCATGTGGAAATCTTTTTGGATTTTTAATTTTTAAAATGTTTTATCTCTTAAATGAAAAATCCGATTGAAGATCCGTTTTCACCATTAAATCCCTCGCGACGAGATCTTCAAAACTAGATCTCATATCAATATATTTCGATGAATTTTTTTTTGCTTAAAAGTTGCCATGTCTATTGCACATAAATTGCCATGATGTTTACACTAAAGTTGTCATGTTATGTTTCAGCTATTTTCTTCTATATTAAAAAGTAAATTTTGACATATTATAAAATGGAGAATTAAGAAACTAGACTTGCCATGCACCATAAACTAAAATTGACATGATACATGCACTTAAAATTGCCATGGTTCATGCAAAAAAATATTTTCATGGTCAAAGTACTGGAATTGCCATCATCAAAAACTAAAATTGCCATGATCTACAAACTAAAATCGCCACATGGCAACTTTAGTTTAAGCACCATGGCAACTACAGTGTAAACATCATGGCAACTTTTGGGCAAAA
Source organism: Triticum timopheevii (assembly GCA_963921465.1). Taxonomy (NCBI): domain Eukaryota; kingdom Viridiplantae; phylum Streptophyta; class Magnoliopsida; order Poales; family Poaceae; genus Triticum; species Triticum timopheevii. The sequence continues at coordinate 9,676,778 of OY997266.1, read as the reverse complement.
AAAATTTTCGTCGAAATATATCAACATGGGATCTAGTTTTGAAGATCTCGTCGAGACGAATTTAATGGTGAAAATGGTTTTTTAATTCGCTTTTTAAATTAGGAGATAAAACATTTTTAAGCCAAAACCAAAAAGATTTCTGCTGATGTCATCTTTTCATACGTGGCAAAATGAGTGGTGATGGAGGCGTGTGGGCGATGTGTAAACGTCCACACGTGTGGGCGTTTGTTTTTCCGAAAAAGTAAGAGCTGAATTTTTCCTAAATAGTCAATGGTAATTGTTGACTGATCAGATTGGCAATGATCACGGGTCCACCAGTCAATCGATTGACGGAATGTAACTGGGCCGGCCCTTAGCGTGCATACGTGAGCACCTGTTGGGGCAGCCTGCGCCAAAGGCGTTGTATAGGAGCATTCCTTTTGGAGTGGATACATGCCCTTGTTGATTACATTTATATTTGATCAGAAGCCCATTTTTTAATGATATTGCTGTAGAAAACATAGATAGTCCTGGTTAAGAAAAAACTTGAGGAACTGGTAACAGGATTCTGATCTGGGAATTGTTTGTTTCTGATGGAAGGAAACTTTAGGTTAATAAACCAAAGCCAATGATCTTGACAATCAAACAGATGTATAGCATAGCAGAGTCAACCAAAAAATAGTGCTTCTCTGTTTGATTCATATTACTTGCCACTCAAACGGATGTATGCAGACATATTTTAGTGCTACATACATACTTTGAGCGGCAAGTAATATGGATCAAAGGGAGTACTTAAATTTAGCTGATTAACCGGGAGAAGCATAACGCGGAAGCATCTCATTGCTTTTTTTTTTTGCTTTGCTCCATAGGCATTTCACCTGACATTGCGCGATCCAGCAATCAAAAACCAAATAGAATGAGAGGGTGTACGTTGTCTGCTTCTTTTTGGTTGCGAGTCATGCAAAAGGGTCTAATGCGTGGGGGACTTTTTTTACTATGGCCCAAATTAAAAACATACTTCCTCCGTCCGAAAATACTCGTCGGACAAATGAATGTATCTAGATGTATTTTAGTTGTAGATACATTTATTTTTATCCATTTCTCCGACGAGTATTTTGGGACGGGGGCAGTACAAAAATGGGCAAGAATCAGACAAACATTTCGCACATATGAGCACGTGTTACAAAATGACACGATGCAAGTTCGACTTACCGAAATGAAAAACAGCAGATTGTCGAATAGACATTAAAAAAGTGCATTTACACGCAATGATCGAAAAACACGTGAACAACAGTATTGTTCACTTATTCAGACAGACACACGTATGAAGATAAAAACCTTGACACGAGTTAGTTGATGGGCAGAGGCTCACCGTTCCATTCCTTGAGGCACTCAAGCATGGGGTCGATGAGCTTGCCTTGGCTGATCCCCACAAACACCTTGTCACACTCTTCACCGGGCGCGAGAAGCTTCTCCCCGGTCAGAAACACGCATCCGAGATCCTCACGAACAAATCGGTAGAGTGGGAACGACCTGCTCCCCATTATCAGATTGGAGATGGGTGCGGTACCCTTCTCCACACCCACGCGCGCCGCCTCGACCTCCCGTGGCAGCGCTATCATTAGCTCCTCCTCCAGCTTACTAATCTTGCACAACACCTCGTCGTCGATGCTCTTGCTAGCAAGAGCATGCTCGAGGAGCACGCTACGCAGCTTGTGCATCAGGGGGTAGTTGGCGCTGCATGGGTCGTCGGCATAGCGGAAAACGTCCACACGGTCGATGGCGGCCGCGAGCTTCTGCTCAACCCTGGTGGCGTTGACCACCTTTTTGGCAGCCTGTGCCATGCATATGTTGACAGAGATCTTGATGTTTTGCTCCAGGTGGCGAAGGTCGACGGCCTGGCAAAGTGCCACCAGGTATGTCGAGGACATGAGCTTCAGCATCTCCACCGCCTCTGCAGTCTTTCTGGCTGAGACAAGGCCGAGTGAGTTCACCCCCTGGTTGTGCTGCTCCGCACTTTGGACATGGGTTGTCACCGGGTTGGCAAGGTATTGGAGCTCCGAGCAGTAGGCAGCCATGGCGATCTCAATGCCTTTGAGACCATAGTCTAAGCTTGGGTCGCGGCTGCCAGCCAGGTTCGATGTCAGGCCATTGTTATAGAACTCGTTCACTAGCTCGGAGAACTGAGCGAACATGAGCTTCCCGATGCTGGCGATGGCAAGGCGGGTGTTATCCATGGACACGCCGATGGGTGTTCCCTGGAAGTTACCACCATGGAGTGCTATGCCACGGTGGACGTTGACGACTGGATTATCACTCATGGAGTTCACCTCACGCTCAATACACTTGGTAGCCGCCCGAATAACCTCGATCTGCGGGCCAAGCCACTGTGGCGCGGTGCGGATCGCATATCTGTCCTGCTTCGGCTTGAGGTGTGGGTCCATGTCATTCACCATCTTGCCGTGGACCATGAACGGGCTGCTAGCCAGAATGTGCTCCATGATAGCCGCGGCCTCGATCGTCCCGGGGTGATGTTTCAGCTTGTGGATTAGATGGTCGGCAAACTCTGATTTGCCATACATCACCTCACAAAACATCGCAGAAAAAACCTCAGATAGGACGGCGAAGATGTTGCAATCAAACAATACCATTGCTGCAAGGGCGGCCGCCGCAGCCGTGCCATTTACGATTGCCAACCCTTCCTTGGGGTTCAGCTTGAAGAAACCACCATCTATCCCGGCAATCTTGAATGCCTCGGCTGCGTCCACCTTCCTACCATCGTGGGTAATTGCTTGTGCGTTGGGGCGTCCAGTAAGGACACCGGCGATGTAAGCAAGCGGGACCACGTCGCCACTCGCGGTGATGCTGCCCCGGAGGGGAATCCTCGGGTGTACTCCTTTATTGATGAGCTTTGTGATGGCCTCAAGGATCTCGAAACGTATGCCGGAGAAGCCCTGGAGGAGGGTGTTGATGCGCACGAGCATAGACGCACGTGTAACCTCCGATGGCAGCTCGTGGTCACTGCCGGTGCCGAATATGCCAGCAATGAGATGTCTGCATGCATGGACGAATAAGGTCAATAACGGCCGGCCAACAGACTAATTTAATTCGTGTAACTTTAGCAAGATGTCGAGATATAAAATATTGTGCAGGCGTACTAGTGACAACGAATATTAGTGACGCATATTCTCCAACTATGATAATACTCCATATATTCAATAATATACCGTATATGCAATTGTATTCAAGTTGGAATATATTTTCGTATCGTATAAATTTGCGATTGTAAGTGTTCATATTTTTTTATACAAACTTGGTCAATTTTTACGAAAATTTATTTAGATCTAATTTAATTTGCACTATATTATAGTAGAACGGGAGGAATACTGAAAATAATATGTATCTTCTACTAGCTAGTTGACAAAACACAAACCTGAGTTGGTTTACAGGAAATAGAAAGACTACAATGGTCCTCAATTTGAATCCTACATTCTTCTTAATCTTTAATTACATCATGTAGTGAGATTATGATAATACTGCACGTGCATACATTACATCTCCAATTATGTTTTTTTTACTAAATTCATTGTACCACATCTTGCGGCATTAGAAGATTTTTTTTTACCATTTTATGTACATATTTTATAAATACTTAAAATAGAATATATGGTCTTTTCATGCATATATATTTCTAACAATTTTCACAAGCCGATTAATAATTAACATTATTTCTTCTACTAGAACGTACTTGCCAAAGAAAAGAAAAACCTACTACTTTGAGGCCAAGCAAAGATTGAATGACACAAATATACATTTTAGACTTTTTTCCTTATTTGCTTGCTACTCCCTTCTATTAGTAGCAGCGCGACCGTCGGAAGTCTTCTTTTGCTTGCGAGCTCAAATGAGCTATGATGAACAGTAAAGTTCAAAAAATAAGTAACAAATTTTTTTGAATTCTTTTCATGGCAGACTCTGAGCAAATATTTTGGGTGCTTTCACAGTTTCATTATGGAATGGCATTCGTGAAAGTCATGGCAAAAAAGTCAACGCCTCAAAATGCTTACAATAATAGCATTTTTGGAGCATCGATATATATATTATTTTTTTGCCATGACTTCCATGATTGTTATTTCATGGTGTGACTTTATAAGCACTCAAAACATTTGTTAGTGTATCAGAAAAAAATTAGAATTTTTAAATATTTTATTAAAAAAAATCAGATTTTGCTTTCATCCGAACTATTTGGACTCGAGCTAACAAACATCACGTCCCCACTGCAGTCCCTGTTAGCGTTGTCTTCTGCCAAAATTGCAAGAGTAATATTCGCATGATGTTGAGATGTAAAATTATACTAGGCATCACCTGACGAGCTCAACTTGGAGGCCGTGCCCATCTTTGGTGCGACGGTGGGAGGTGCCACCGAAGCCCGTAGTGACACCGTAGATGTCGCCGCCGTTGGCCACGGAGTCCAGGATCCACTCGCTGCAGGCCTTGACGCGGGCGCGCGCCTCATCGGCGAGCTCGACGGTGACGCTGGACACATCCTTGGCCTGGGCGACGGCAGCCACCTGGCCGACGCTGAGGCCGGCGCCCACGATCCTGACGACAGGCTCGCGGAACAGCGCCACCATGCGCTTGACCTCGTCAAGGTGGCTGCCGGTGAGCTCGGCCGCCGCGACACCCCAGAAAAGCGGGTCCTTCTCAGCGACGATCCCGTTGTTCCCGTTGTTCGCCATTGCTTGTTGCTAGGACGGTGGTGGTCGATTGGTTGAGGGTAGTGGATGATGAACCACTATGGCAGATGGTATGCTTAAATAATGGCGGGACTGGATGGGTTGCATCACCGTCGACCTCCGAGATGACGGTGGACTAGCCATTGTTTCCTCCGAGGTGCAAGGAATCAAAGGCATCTGAAAAGAACACTGCCAGGTGGTTGCCGCCTCACTGATTGTCTTAGCGCTAGATGCTGTACATAACTTTCTTTCCCGAGATTAAGCTCTTTTCAGCCTTCTTGGCTCTTCTCTTGGTTTGGCATATAGTGGGTTTTCACTTTGCATGATTTTGGAACGGCCTAGTTGGAGGATTGGACCAACGGAGAGATTTAGCACCCATGCATGTAAAAGCTAGGCGGAAGAGTTTGTTGTGTGTCGATCAGCAGGGACTCGTACGTGTTATTATGGGTCGGTTGTGACCTCTACGAAAGCTATACAGGAGATATGGCCAATCGTAGACAATACAATCACCAGCAACCACACATACGGAATACAAACTACACAAAGTATTTCAAGACCCCCTTTCAATCACAACTTATCTAAGTTGAGATTGCACCTAAATGCTTCTTGCTGCCGTACTGTCAATGGTTTGTAAACCTACAACTTCATCTCTTGTGGGTATTAAACGGATGTTGACCAACTTGTTTGCTACTCGATCTTATCGACTTGTTCAACACACATAATAAAACTGGCTATGTTGAGGCGGGGGGGGGGGGGGGGGGGGGGGGGGGGGGGTTGCCCCAGCCTCGGAATTTTTTTAGGAGGGCTTAGATTAGGACTCTGCCACTTAGCACCACCGGCTACGGGATCGACTTAGAGTCCTCCAGCGACGTGGTACAATCTATCTTATCCAGCTCTCAGTCCTCTGGCGAGCACCACACCAGGCGCAACATCCATGGTACGGATGCTTTCGGTGGTGAATGCAGAGGAGGCGCTCGCCTTCATCTCTGCGCCAAACCGCCTCTGGCATCATCCGCCTCGGAGCCGGGATGGAGGGCGCCGACGCCACCGCTCCGCCACAGCCGGATTTGGCCGCGAGATCAAGCAGCCGCGCGGAACTGAGCTTCGGGCGGCTCTTCGGGCGCGTCGTCGCTGCCATCGGCTGCCGCCAGTCGCCGCCCCGGTTCGTGGGCTCCGACGAGCCTCGGCCTCGCCAGCGCCGCACCCCAGGGAGCTCGTCATGACGCCGGTGTCGTCGCCTCTTCTTCGGACGAGGAGGGCTCGTCGGTGCTGCGCTGGTGACCACGGGAGACACGAGGGGATGCAGCGGCGGCAATTCCAACTGCGCTGTCGGCGATGGATATGCCTATTCCCGCCACTTTCTCCCCTTTTCCCTTCATTTCCTCATTGCTCCCCCTTCTCCCCCGTTGCTCCCGCCATTCTCCTCCCACCATCCGGCCGCCATGCCATCAAAGAAATATTCGTCCCCTTGCCACGCCGCTGATTCCACCCAAGCCGAAGCAGAGGAAGCCGAGGGCGCCGATGGCAAGACCACCGGGGCTTGTTGAACGCCGAGTGAAGAGCGGATGTTCAACGCCGGGAGGCGCTCACAACCAACCGGCGGAACAGACTCATCACCAAGAAGGCTAGGGACGCGGCGGCGGCGACGGTGGAGCAGGGAGAGGCGTCTCGCGCGGGGATGATGAATCCGCCCAGCCACTGCCCACAAGCCACGTGGGGGAGTAAGCAGAGCATTGCGTCGCCGACCAACTTCTCGCCGCCGCCGCCACTCTGGGGATACGCACCCTCACCTGGCTACTCCGACGGCGGCGCGCATGGCGGTTTCAACCCCAACATCACCTTTCCACATGGCGCGCCGCATCGTACCTCCCCTCCGTCTTCAACCCCGACCCGCGCACTCCCTCCCCCGCGTTCAACGCACAGTACAACTATACTCGCAGCCGGCGTACTCAGCCTCGCCTGCGCCGCCTCTGCGCTGGGGCGCCCTACCCTTCGCACCTGGCTCGGCACCACAGTTCAGCCACACCTATGCCACCGACACCAACATGGACGAGATCATCACAAGCGACTCGGATGCCGCCGCTTCCTGCCCCGGGTTCCATGCACAAGACGAATCGATGGACACTGCCGTCGACATGGACGACGATCTCGACAATGCCAAGGAGGAGGTGGAGGAGGAAGAACAGGCGGAGGTGAAGGAGGAACCAGTGCCGGAAGGGAGAAAGAATAAGCGGGTGTCCAATGCCAGGCCGGGCGAACCTCTCATCAAGTGGATGTCTAAGGAAGACGAGTGCCTCGCCAAAGCGTGGAAAACCGTTAGCATCGTGCCGATCACCGGCTTGAATCAGAACGCCGACACATACTGGAGAAGGATCAAGACGACGTTCGATGAGCGCAAGTTGGTCGAGTCCGCAGAGTCGGGTCAGGTCGTAGGTGTGCGTGCATTGTGCATGTGCGGCTGTGCGCTCGTGGCAATAGTTAGGTCCATGCTCCCATCCGTGCTCCCACCTCATCTAACGGCTGTCTTTTTCTTTTTTTCTTTCTAATCTAATCATCTTCCCCCTGATTTTAAGGGGGTGGGGCCGAGTCTTATTTTGTTCCAATCAAATCAAGCCACGTATGCAGGAGCACGGATGGGCACACGGAAGGGGAGCAGGCAAGTCTCATCCGTTAGGCAGTAGCGTGTGCGCGCGCTCGATCTGTCCAGCGCGTTTGTGCGCGTCGTGCGCGAGGCCGAGCGGTTTAGCGCGTGCATGCAGCACAGCGAGGCGTGGAGGTCGGGTCTCGTGGAGGAGCTGCATGCATGGCCCCATGCACGAAAGTGGCCGGGTCGCCGGGTGAGCGCGCGTAGTTCGCTAAGTGCGTTGTGTGGGCTAGCTAGCTAGACTACAACTGGTCATGTATCCGGTGTGGAGTTTGAGCTGGGAAAAGAAAAAAGTCTATGTGCGCGGCCCGGCGTTCGCCGCCGAAAACTCCAGTGTGCCCTGCTCCTTCTTCTGTGCTCCTCTTTCTTCTACCTCCAGGCCGGTGAGAGAGAGAGAGAGAGGGCAACTAGGGCTAAACCCAACAACATCGTCTACCAGCGGCTGCCGTCGACAGACCTAGGTGAGGTCTACGAGCGGCTGCCGGCCCGGGCGTCAAAAAACGATCCAAGGAACCATCGACCCGTCAGCCTGATTGCCGTCTTCCTCGCCTCTGGCCGAGATACAATCCGCTGGCCACGTCAAGAAAAGATGATCCCACTATATGATCGATCATTCGATCGATCTCATGCCAGGGTACGAACTGCTAGGTACTAGATGCATGTCTTTTAAGTTGCATTTTCGGGTGGAACCGGTGATCAACAATCCTTATGTCGTGCCTGATCAAGATCAATATAATGTTCTTACCTCCATGTCTGTGTTGAAGGTTGTGAGTGTTTTTTTCGCCAATGTATTAATGACTAATGCACCGCAATCATTGAAAAAGTAGATAAATGACTGGTGTCCAAAAGAATTTGGGTTTTGAGTGGTGGACTGGTGGCGTGATTTTAATTGAATTGAAACCGTCCCTAATGTAGGGGTGGTTATAAGAACCCACCTGCTGAACGAATCACCCACACATGTTCGATCAAGGCCGAATCCATATCCTTATTCAAATACTGGGAAAAATGTTATCATGTAGATTTTAAAAGAAGTTATTAATTATTTTTAAAATATATTATGTAATAAAAACTATTGATTACATATATAATATGTTTGTCATGTAGTTAGAATAGAATCTTCACATATCTGCAAAATGTTCAACACATATTTTAAAAAAATTGCCACATATTTATAAAAAAGATTATCGACTATTTGTAAAGAAAAACTCATGTATTTATATAAAAATCATTACGCATTTGTTAAAATGTTCATCACATGTTTGCAAAAATGTTAATGTATTGAAAACTATATAGGAAGGAAAAAAGATGAGCAAAACAAAGGAAACGAAATAAAATCTAAAAAACAAATAAGAGAAATGAAAGAAGAAAACCAGCGGAAAAACTGGAAGAAGAAAGACAAGAACTAGTGGAAAACTGAAGAAAAAAAAAACAACTCATGCAGATTCCAAGTTACCCGCCCGTTCATCTATAAACCCGTCTTAAAGTCTGCTCTTTGTGTGTTCGTCGATGGCCGTCAAAATGTGATCCAGGCATCAGCACCGGCAACGCACCTTCGCGTTCGTGGTGGGCCGGTGCTGCCTACGCCATTGAATCCTATTCCATGGTGGGTACCCTTGTGCCTCCCAAATGATTTTAGTTATGATTATTTTTGTTTCTTTATATTGTGTCTTTCAGACGGAAACTGTACAATTAGGACTCATATTTTTTTTCCGTTTGATTGACGACCAGAACTCATCTCTTTTTGTCTGATTGACTATCAGTACTCATCTTGATTGATCTGTGGACAATGCTATGGATTTTTGATGAAACTTGCATCTTCATTTTTTGGGGGCATATTTGTATTCATATGCCAAGGAAAACTGCGCAGGCTATATACCGCCTAGGGCGAGTCCGAACTCGCACTGACCCTCATGCATTCGACAGTGGGCCGAAGCCCACTATCCGGCAATCTTTTCTTTTCCATGTGTATGCTCAAATACAGAAAAAAGTTTGAGTGCAAGTGTTCACAAACCCTAGCTTCAGCTGAACGGTGAGTGCGCTTAGATCACTAGTTCGACTCCCTCCAAGTGTGCATCGCTTGTGTTTTTTTGAAAAAAAAAAGGGACGTCCGCCCGTTCGCTGTTCACAGTGAACGCCTCCAGGGAATTGACATGGCATTGGCCTTCCGCTAAGATCTGTGCGACGGCGGGGATGACGTTCACCAGGGTTGGCCTCCGGGCAAACGTTTGAGAGATAACATTTCCGAAAAGTCGCCATGTAAATGAACTGTTCTTGCTTACGCTAGAGCTCCTGTGCTGATCCAGCCATATAGTACATCTTAACACTCCATTGGTGAATCTCAGCCGTCCTTCTTCTAATAGATCAATTTTTCTTTCGTATGTTTCGAAAAAAAAAATCTTCCGTTACATACTGTGTGACATCAGCAATCTTTTACCTTCAAAAGCAGAGACGGAGACGCTGACCGAGTGAGCCGTGGTAGCTCCCAGCGGAATCTCCAAGAGCGCGCGGATCCATGGAGTTAAGCGTGGAGACGCCGCTCCCAAGTACCAAAGGGACGGCCTTGGCCGTGAACCTAGTGCTGGCGACGAGCGAGGCCAAGAGACAGCTCCGCCTCGCCGGGCCGCTGATCGTGGGATGCCTCCTGCAGAGCGTCATCCAGATGATCTCCGTCATGTTCGTGGGGCACCTCGGCGAGCTCGCACTGGCCAGCGCCTCCATGGCCAGCTCATTCGCCATCGTCACAGGCTTCAGCTTCCTGGTACTCTACCACTCGAGCTAGCTAGCTCACATCCACATACGAGTATACGACGCACATGCATGCATGCATGTTCTTCTTCCACTTTGCACTTACTACCTTCTTGAGCTATGGCAGACGGGCATGTCGTTCGCCCTGGACACCCTGTGCGGGCAGGCCTTCGGGGCGAGCGAATACCACATGCTGGGAGTGTACAAGCAGAGGGCGATGCTGGTGCTGGGCCTGGCGAGCCTGCCGATCGCGGCGGTGTGGGCCAACACCGGCGTCATCCTGCTCCACCTGGGGCAGGACCCGGAGATCGCCGCGGGGGCGGGGACGTTCATCCGGTGGATGATCCCGGCGCTCTTCTTCTATGGCTGGCTGCAGTGCCACGTCCGGTTCCTGCAGGCGCAGAAGCTGGTGGTGCCGGTGATGCTGAGCTCCGGCGCCACCGCGGTGAGCCACGTGCTGGTGTGCTGGGCGCTGGTGTACAGGCTGCGGCTGGGGATCAGAGGCGCCGCGCTGGCCAACGCCGTGTCCTACCTCACCAACGTCTCCATACTGGCCGTCTACGTCAGGGTCTCGCCGTCGTGCAGGAAGAGCTGGACGGGGTTCTCTTTCGAGGCGTTCCACGGCCTCATCCCCTTCTTGAAGCTCGCCGTGCCATCCGCACTCATGGTCTGGTCAGTACTCAGCTCACTAGTATCATACTATCAGTGCTACCGAAGTATAGTGAACTTATGAACCACCACAAATGCAATTATCTGGAATTCATTAAAATTGATCTCTGGAAAATTTGCAGCATGGAGTGGTGGTCGTTCGAGGTCATGGTGATACTGTCCGGCCTTCTCCCCAACCCCAAGCTCGAGACAGCCGTCCTCTCCATCTGGTATACTATAAGTTGATCTTCCTTCTCTTTGTGATGGATAGATTGATCTCCACTCCATCTCCATGGACGATCGCTGCTTGCTTGATGTACGTATCTCCGACCGGTGCAGCTTGAACACCAACTCCTTGGTGTGCACGGTGCCGAATGGGCTCTCTTCGGCCATAAGCACGCGCGTGTCCAACGAGCTCGGGGCGGGGCGGCCTCGGGCGGCGCTTCTGGCGGCCCGCGTGGTGATAGTGCTGGCATTTCTGGTGGGCACGTCGGAGGGGCTCCTCCTGGTTCTTGTGCACAAGGTGTGGGGCTATGCCTACAGCAAGGACCAGGAGGTGGTCTCCTACGTCGGCACCATGATGCTCATCCTCGCCGTCTCCGTCCTCTTCGACGGCCTCCAGTACGTCCTCTCAGGTATGATTGCATGTCATGCATGTTGTGGAACAAGGCTTTATTTACTGCAAAGTTTGACTTGTAAACAAAAATATACACTACACACCAGTATATCCGTACTTCACTTCCTTGGTTTGTATGTACCGCCCCATCATTTTGACTGGGGGCAAACAAATCTATGGACTTCGTGGTTAGCTTAGTTAGAATGGGATCAATTATCCGTAACCTAGCATGCAGGTAGAGCCGTAGAGGTAGGAGTAAACTATATTATTCTTTCGGATTCCTTTTCGCAACTTAGATTACAAGTTGAGACGTCGAAGCTGGTCTCTCAGGCCTTCCGCCGCACCGGCGAACCCTGCCAAAAGACGTCGCTCCTTTCGTCACCATAGTCACCGTCAGTACATCGCTGGGGCTCTTGACAAGATACAGTCTTCGGACATGGGGACAAGATAGGGATAGAAAGTGCGTTGTGATAATCGGAACGACGCAGTCAGAGCGCTAGCTGCATGGCTCGCCGGCATGCATGATGCCACCTTCGCCGCGGCCTGCACTCCATCGTAGTATCCTCCAGCGGGCAGGGGTGCCGGGGCTGAGTAATTAATTATGGATGCGTACGTGCATAGGTTCGACTCGTTCAAAGTGAGACGTCACGTGGAGCTAATCAAGAGCCTTTGATTTTGTGTGGCTCCGTTTAGAGCATATAGACAAAACATATATATACAGTAGGAATTTTAGAAATATTATTCCTGCTAGAAATATTTCTTTGGTGCCATTTGGAACGAAAGAGTTACCTTGCTGCTTTCTCTTAAAATTTCTTGTAGTTACATAGGAATTTTAGAGGAAACCAAACATGATGTTTTACCTCATGTTTTCTTCGCTTTGTGACTGCAATTTCTAGATTTTGCCCACATGGCATCAAAAAGAGAGTTTTAGGGTTTTTCGTGGTTTTAGTGTCTCTTGGAATTTCTGATACATGACATCTCAATTTCAATGGTTTTCTTATTCACACATTTCAAGTTCATGTGTTCCAAACGGGGACTAAAGTTTGGTGAATTTTTTAGTTCGTGTAGTTGTACCTTTTTACCGGAAAACTGTCTATAGGTGTGGCACAAATTGGCACACTGAGTAAAGGGTTATGTTAATTTTACAGGTATCGTTAGGGGCTGTGGACAACAGAAGATTGGTGCTTTCGTTAATTTCATTGCGTATTATCTAGTTGGTATCCCTGCAGCACTAGTTTTCACCTTCAAGTGCCATCTTGGTGGAAAGGTATGTATGTGTGTGTGTGTGTGTCTATATATTCCAGTGTGTGTGTGTGTGTGTGTGTGTGTCTATATATATTTTCCAGTGTCTCCTTACAGGAAGACTAGTAGCATATAAACATTAATAGTGTAGTACCAACATATTACTTCCTTTTCGGTTTATTAGTCCTGCACGTACTCCTAAATCAACAAGTTCAATATGACTTGTATAGGCCAAAAATTATATCATTAGAAAAATATGCAATTTAATGTTTCTAATGATACTTTTTTTGTGATATTTAACTTGTATTACGTCGGTCTAGTTGTCAATCTAGGGATATATGCAAACCTAATAAACCGGAATGGAGGCAGTAGTTGTAGTAGTAGTAGTAGTAGTAATAATAATAATAATAATACTAATAATAATAATAATAATAATAATAATAATAATAATAATAATAATAATAATAATAGTAGTAGTAGTAGTAGTAATAATAATAATAATAATAGTAATAGTAATAATGATAGTAATAGTAATAATGATAATAATGATAATAATAATAATGATAATAATAATAATAATAATAATAATGATAATGATAATAATAATAATAATAATAATAATAATAATAATAATAATAATAATAATAATAATAATAATAATAATAATAATAATAATTGGTGGTGGTGGTGGTGTTATATTTGGGTGATCACTCTGTCGGTATAAACAAGCTTGTGTGCATGCAGGGGCTTTGGTTGGGAATATTGAGCGGCTTGGTGACACAAACGTTATTGCTTCTTTTCATTTCCTTTGGCACCACTAATTGGGATAAACAAGTAAGCTTATATATGGTTTACTCTTAATTACAAACTTAGTTATTAGTTTCTTCTTCTTCCTTCAGATTTGTTTTGGGCGCCTAACAATGTTTATGATTTTTAATTTAATTTTTGCTTGTGTAGGCAATGAATGCAAAGGACAGAATTTCCACGTCGCCGCCCGTAGAACCATGATCAATGACATCGCATAACATTGGCGAGACTTCTCGTGCATCATGCCAGTATGCTACTTAAACGATGTCTCAAGATTTTCACTTCTAGAAAGTAGAGGCTTTATGACATGTACCAAAGTATTACAATTTGTGGTGTAAAATTTATGATGATGTATTCGTTCTTTAACTCTGTGTCATTATCAATTCTTATTGCCAAGATCGTCCCATGAAATTTGTGTTGAGCTTGCTTGGCAAAAGTCTCAAATGCATCTTGAGTATCATCCATGGATCGAAGAAAGAACACCAAAGTGTACATTGAGAAGTCATCCACAACGTCAATACTATAATTTTTTTTTGCAACAAGGCTATTGTATTTTGGAGGCCCAAAGAGATCCATATGAAGGAGGTCCAAAGGTCTAGTTGTCGTGATCATGCTCTTAACAGAATACTTCTTTTTGTCAATACAATCACTACAAAATCTAATTTTCTCAAAGGAAACACAATTAGTCCAAGAATGTGTTCATATTTGTAGATTTCTCACACCAACGTGGACTAGCTTGTGGTGCCACCGCCCTAAGTCGGCTATGGCCATTAGGCATCTCTCATGCCAAGTGTTTTCTTTCAAAAAATCAACCACGTAAATGTTGCCTTCGACATGCCCCACAAAGACCTATTTGAGAATGTATCTCTCCTAAAAGCTTTCGCACGCTTCAAGGATAGATAGCCAAGAAGGCTAATCATTGAACGAAAAGCAATTTATAATGAAAGGATTAGACAAGTATCACGTTTTCTATGGATAGATTATTAGTGATTGTCACTTTGCCCAGTCAATTACCTTTCCCGTATTATTCTAAAAAAAGAAAACATTTGAGGTAGTAGATATATCTTGCACAAATTTGTAAAGCATGTCCCTTCGTCTTGTCATATCATTAGTGCAACCACTATAAATTATCCATGACTTGCCACCAGCGGTATAGTCCTATATGCAATTAATATTTGACTTTAGGTACCTATTCTTGAATCGTCCCTTTGGCGTTAGTAACAAGTACTTTGGAAAACCAAATAACATGTTCTCTATATGAATTACATGGACCAACAAATGTACCATATACTTGCACATCCTTGCTCTTATGAAGCACATATGATGGGTTGTACTTTCCCGAAAATTAATTGCAAGTTGGGTTACACCTAGTAGATCCCCCACTAACACAGTTTCCATTACCATTACCACTCCCCTTTACCCTCCTTTTACAGAGTTTATTTTCTAGGGAGTACCACCGTTCTTCTTGTTGGACCTAGAGTTGAACCCAAGTTTAACTTATTGGCTAGCATGGGCTGTGGTGAGGCACCCTGGCCTTATTGGCCAGGCGCACCGAGTCCTCAAACGCCCATGTGGCTAGGGAAGGCAAAAAAGGAAGGAGTCCTAGTAGGAATAGGATTGGACTTGGAGTCCAAGTCCTCTTCCCCATAGCTGTGCCCCAGGGCTTGGAGGGGCTGTTTGACACGCCCCTCCACCTATATATAGATGGGAGGGGCACCCCAAGAGGACACACGAAGCCCTTGGCACCCCTCTCTCTCACGTTACTCCGTAGTTCCACCACATCGTCCCGGCGATGCTTAGCGAAGCGCTGTCAGTGCTCCACCACCACATCACCACCACGCCGTCGTGTTGGTTGTGATCCCATCTACTTATCCTCTCCCGCTTGTTGGATCAAGAAGGAGGAGACGTCATGGAGCCGTACGTGTGCTAAACTCGGAGGCGCCGTCTAATCGGCACTAGATCGGTTGGATCGCCATCGGATCGCGAAGAGTACGACTGTATCAACCATGTGATAAACGCTTCCGCTTAGATATGTACAAGGGTATGTATATGCTCTCCCCCTCTCGTAGCTATGCATCTCCATGGATAGATCTTGCGTGTGCGTAGAATTTATTTTTGTTTTCCATGCAACATTGCTCAACAGAAAGAAATTTAATGTAGGAGAAACAAAGTGGTTCATGAGACTCCTTAAGTTTGATCATCTCTCCTTGATAATCGTGTTACCATTTTCAAGGTGCACAAAATCCTTACCGAGCGTATCTTGGGCAGTGCTGGTTGCTAATCCAATCTATTACTTAGCAAAACAATTTTGGGAGCCCAAGTGCAATGGTTTGAAGCAAGTGACTAGTTTCCGCCCTCACTTAAAAAAATCAATTTACCAATCTGTAAAAGTTCGCCACTCAACATATCTACCATAACAATTAGGAACTTCACTTGTGTCACCTACAACTCTAGCGATGTTGAAAGTTTTACTAGTTTTTCTAGTTGAAACAAGTTGTGAGCGTATAATTTGGTTGGAGGTATTTTCTTATTTTCAAAATAAATAATTGCCAAATTATTATCATTTATAAAATTAAAGTGGTGGTTGTTTCATGAAGAAAATTGGACCAGAATCCATAGGTTGACAAGTAGCATCTCTCCAACTAGCAGTGACACATATGGATACATTCATGAAATATACTATCATATGTTGTGATGACTTTATATAGACAATGATGTCCATGTATCTATAGATTCAAATCCATCTTCATTTATAGCTAAATACTGCACCAAAAAACCGAAATACATCATGCATCTTGATAGGTCCTAGACGTATCTAATTTTTTTTTGCTCGTTTCATGCTACTTTTATATCAACTAGTACAGTGGCCCTCGCAAATGTACCAGGGTATCCCCTTAGTGATTTTTCTAATATGCCCCTCTTGAGAGTGGAGAGTGTATTTTAATTTATGGTTTCATGGATATTTACATTATCCTCTGAAAAATAGTATGGTCCTATAACCACTAAAGAGTATTGTGCTAAATAAAATATCATATATGCATGCCACATCTTTAATATATGTGTCGCATATATGTGTCATCAGATCAATACTTAAATTTCGTGAGCTGACACGAGTTTTTTTGTGTTGTTAGATCAATATGCAAACATTCATATTGTCACAAGTTTGAATTAGATGTAACAATATTTGTGATGCTAATAAAGACAATGAGTCTACTAGACCAATTGCCAAATAACTATTATGGATTTTTAAGCAAGTGAAAAGAAAGAATCTTCAATAGTATATTGGAAACTGAAGAGAGGGTAATTTATCTTGATTAAATTCAACTTTTTTGCTCTTAATTACTTACTAAAAAACTCTTTAGACATGGACACCGTGTCCATGATGCAATTATTGACAACTATTTTGTATTTATATTCTTGTAAATCAATAGAAACAATTCTTTCAGACACATGTTAATTTATTTTCAAAATTTAATATTATATTAGAATATATCAATAATCGAGGTTAGAGCAGTTTGATAGAAAGCTCTATAAAACTAGAAATTGCTTTTGGAGGCCGAGCTCCACGGAGGCCTCGAGATGCAAAATTCAAAATTCCTGAAAATTCATGTTTTACATTTCAAAAAATTCTGAAAAAATACAGATATAGATGAAGTCATAATGCACAAGTGTCTACATTTTCAAGACAAAATACGATGAAATGAGGTCCTAAAAAAATCCGTGGATTTCTAACAAATGATACTATTCATCCTCCTAGACCATGAATTTATCTTTTTTTTGCACAGGTCGCATTTCAACATATTTCATCCTAAAAGTGTACACACATACAACTCACATCCTTGTTTACTTGTACAAAAATGTTCAGATTTTTTTTGAAACAAAATCTTTTGAATTTTGAATTTTTCAAACAATCGGCCCCCATGGAGGCCGAGATCCAAAGTGCCCTACTCCTATAAAATGTCATATATTTTTGAAATGGAGGTTCAAACATATTAGACTTCCTAGCCTATGACATGTGTCTTATCATGGAACATTCAGATATTCTTCGTTTGCCTACGAGATACATCTTGACTCCCCACTTCTTGCTGCACAAAAGCTCTATGGAGCAACATTGCATGTTGTTTTCCTCGTCCGTGTTATACACAAACTCCATCAACATAGGATAATGAAAATAGGATCTCACAATTACACCTGTTATAATATCAAGAAATACATCGGTGCTCTTGGGTGCATGCCCACCCTATATGCAAATTTTTTTTTTAGTAATTCAATAAAAGTTCAAAAAAAATCTGAAACTAGAGTCAAACATGATCAAGTGTTGCACTCATATTAAAAGACCCACTAGAGAATGAATTTCAATGTATCTTGGGTCTAAGATTCGCCATAAAAATGCTTTATACAATTACTATTCACGCTATATTGTCGTCATAAAATTGATTTTCCGCTAATGTCTATGGGAATCATTCGTTGGCCAGACTTATTGCATGAGTACAATACCTGATCATATTTGATTCCAAATAAGATTCCATTTTTTTTGACTTTTTTTGAATCACTAAATTATTTGGATCATATAGGGTGCACGCGCACCCAAGAGCACCAAATTTGTGTCTGATATTATAATATCTTGCTAAGTTATAGCCAAAACTTATGTAAGGATTCAACTATTGAAAATAATTTGATGAATAGACCTTGTAGAACTTCACCATTCTCAATATGGCACATGTCAAACAATCCATTGGAGTGGATGGACGTAGTCCCTCCCAAAAGCACGTAATCAAAATATCAAATTCAAGGTACCGGTCATTAGTGCATGTAGCTAAAATGATAAAATAACATAGATTAATTATATATTGCTCACAATGTATGTTTGTATGGGAAAGCATTTACTGACATTTTTTAGGATTATTTGGTATTGTGTACTCTTGTGTTTCTTCACACCAGAAGGTGATACATATTAGGATATAGCGTTCTGACAATATCATGAGCACTTCAATGGTTTTCTATGTGGAGATAAGTTCTAATTTGAATGGGCATGATCATGATAGTGCATACTATTTATTTTTGAAAAATTATGAATATTTGACAATAGTAATGTATTTACTACAATTATAAATGTTGAATATATTCTTAGGGTTTCCCTCTTAGTTACTAATCCATTATAAATACATAATTATTTAGACTTGGACGCTCTCTCAAGAATGCAACATTGACCAATACTTTTATATACACATATTTTCTAAAATTTCATTAGTGCAAAACAGTTCTATGAAGAGACATCTAGCATACCCTTGAACCAAAGTCTGTGCGGTTTAGGCATGACAAATGGTAGAAGAATAAAACCCTCTGCCAAAAAAAGAAACGTGTGCGATGGCCGATCGAACATGCACAATTTAGAAAGGAAATGCTTATGTGATATGGGGCGCATAATTATGTATGAAAAACTATGTGCGACAGGTTGAGATAACAAACATGATTCCACCATCCTAGACATGTGCGCTTCATGGCAACCTGTTGATAGGAACCAATTGTCTGCTGCGGTGATGGGGAGCATCATAGACATTGCGTAATCTGATCACCATGTGAGAATTTTCACACACGGTTTAGTAAGTAGAACATGTGTGCGATGAATCAGGACAACCCACATGATTATAAAGTGAGAATTGTGTGCTCTATTAGGCACACGATTGAACTAAATGAGCTGCATGAGATGGTGGTAACCATTGCACATGTTTTATCGAGGTGAATCTGTGTGATTTGACTTGATCTATCTGCAGAACAACAACATATACTTATAAAACATCATTGTGTAATTGAACTAAACATCCATTACATAAGTAACTAAACATCCCATTGCCATCTTGTTGCATAAGTACATAAACTAGTAAATGATCGTCATTTACCACTTCTTGACATTCTTGGCACTGCTGCGACTGTTGTTGCGCGACCCCTCAGCGGCAAGGGAAGGAGGCACGTCCTGATGTCAACGATCCGCCTGATACATGTCATAGCTTATGTAGACGTCCTTGGGCACGTAGATGAGGTGGGTTCTGCATCCAATCTGCCCCCCCCCCCCCCGACTGAGTGCCATACATGCCTGTTTATGATGTCATCCTTCATGCCGACGTAGAAGGTGTCTATGATAGCTACGACGCGTTCAGCCAGGGAGTCATGCTTCTTCCCGAGACGATGATCTTGTATTGCTTCATGATGTCGGCGAGATTTGGATAGGTGATTCCCAAATTACGAATAAGGCCTCATGACCCTCCAATAGTGATAGATGAGGACGTGCTATGCACGCACAATTGGGCGACGACGACCTTCTGATAATGGCCGGCATGCTTGCATGTGTACTTGAGGTCAAAACTGACCACCTTGTACGTGTCCTCCCTCATGAACCACTCATGCGTGATGATGCATCGGTCCACCTAGTGCGGCTGGTTGGTGTACACCACCATGAGGTCGGTCCTGCCATGGGACGACACAGTGAACTCCTTGGTGAACTGCTCGTAAGCTTTCGCCCCTAGGATCCCCATTGCAGAAGCCTTGATACTCTCTGTATGGGCAGCATAGTTTACGTGGGCATAGTTCTTGGGGTTGTGGGGAGATCTAAAGGTTGAATTGACACAGTTAATGGCAGGAATGGGGTTGGCCATCCGGGAATATCAACACGCACACATGGCGGTTCGCAGTACATATGTAACTGCATTGTGGCGCCACGTGCAATGCACCCTCATGCACGGTGCCCCAATTGCGAATGTGCGCCAGACCCAACCATGAGCAGAGCACACTGAGGCCGCAAGCCGAGCACGTCGAGGCTGCCCCAACCAGGAGCATCCACATGCATATTGCACCTGAACGGCGGAATATAGTTATCAATTTATACAATCAAATGTCGGAATTACATCCATTGAGGGGCAAGTTATTTAGACCAAGGTATCTCAGTTTGCTGCATTTTATTGTTCAAATGTTACTAATCCTTCCAGTTTATTACTTGATCATTTGTTGCATTCTTCACAAGTATCTTCTTTTATATTTTCCTTCTTCCCACTATAGCTGATTGGAAGTCATTGGTCAGAAGCAAGATGCGTCGCATCCACTTAGAGCTCTATGTTCGCTCTCAACACGATGCC
This sequence comes from Triticum timopheevii, assembly GCA_963921465.1. NCBI lineage: Eukaryota > Viridiplantae > Streptophyta > Magnoliopsida > Poales > Poaceae > Triticum > Triticum timopheevii. The sequence continues at coordinate 9,656,234 of OY997266.1, read as the reverse complement.
AATCTTCTGTAGTTTAAAGGAGTTTTTGTACCTTGTGTAATTTGAGAACTTGGGGTTGATGTTTCCATTGTTGTTACCGTGTGTATGTATTCTCCGATGGATGTTTCCATTATGATGATGAAAGTTAGTATTGACTGGACACAAATCCGGCTGGTTAGTGAGATACAATTTATTTTTTCTACTGAAAAGGGACATTACTGACTGGTCACCACCCGGTCAGTTATCACTGATCCTGAGCTACTTTTTTTCCCCAAGGATACATCAAAGATTGACGTAGAATCAAAGAAGAGCAACGTCAAGAACGGATACAATCCTGAGCTACAGACCGGCTAGTGATGACACACTCTGTATAGTAGTGCCATGAGCATGATCGATTGTATTGATTTTTTTGTCTTGTGAAACGAGACAAAAACCACCGTATTATTCTACTACAGCAGGCCAGCCACAACGTTGACGTGGTCAAATTCATTAAGTAAACAACTTTTTAGTGTTGACGTTGTCAAATTCGCCAGGTTACATGGGTGCTAAATCTCTGGTTTGCTCCAAAGACTCCAACTAGGCCATGCCAAAACCATGCAAAGTGAAACCCACTATGTATACTAAACTAAGACAAGGTACAAGAATCTGAAAAGTATTTAGCCTAGATTTAGGAAGTAATGTTCAGCATATAGCGCTCAGATAGTCAGTCCGGCGGCAACCACATGGCGTCCACCACCTGGAAGGTGCGTGCACGGTGACGTACTCACCCCATCCTACCATTATTTAAGCACCCCATCTGCCATTGTTCCCTCCAAGAGAAGAGCTCGGTTCATCATCCTCTATCCTCAATCAATCAAAGCCATCATTGTCCTCCCGACGTAGCAATGGCGAGCAACGGGCTCATCGCCGAGAAGGACCCGCTTTCGTGGGGCGCTGCGGCGGCCGAGCTCACCGGCAGCCACCTCGACGAGGTCAAGCGCATGGTGGCACACTTCCGTGAGCCCGTCGTCAGGATCGTGGGCGCCGGCCTCAGCGTCGGCCAGGTGGCTGCGGTCGCCCTGGCAAAGGATGGTTCGAACGTCACCGTGGAGCTCGCCGACGAGGCGCGCCCCCGCGTCAAGGCCTGCAGCGAGTGGATCCTGGACTCCGTGGCCAACGGCGGCGACATCTACGGCGTCACCACAGGCTTCGGCGGCACCTCCCACCGTCGCACCAAGGATGGGCAAGGCCTCCAAGTTGAGCTCGTCAGGTACAAGCCACCTCCTACAAAATTTTGCATCTCGACATCTCAACGTCGTGTGGATTGATTCCTCTGCCAAGGCGGGCAGGGTATGCATGCTATTATCTCTTTTTTGACGGCGTGTGCCTGCTAATTTAATTTAATTTAATTTAGTGGAGCACAAGAGGTTTATTATACGTCCACACACACAAAAGATAGAGCTCTGCCGTCCTAAATCAAAAAGAATCGTTAGATTGTCTTTGTGTGATGGCTAATATTATTATTACCTCTCACTGAGATAAGATCATATGAGAGGTCATTAATGATTGTGTAGGGCTAAATACGGGATTTTTACTTCCCCGTATCAGAAAGTAATTTATATTCAAATAAGCAAAAGGTCTACTACTTCAAATTAATGTGTGTGTGTGTGCGCGCGCGCGCGCGCGCGTGTGTGTGTGTGTGTGTTCTAGCAGTAGAGCAAATGATGTTACTTATTAATTACATCACCATGACCAAAAATCCATATATGCTACTATTAAGTATTTATGTGGGTTATGTGTACATCACATGGTATTTTTCTTCTGCGTCCGCATAATGTGGTATGATGAATTAAGTAAAATCATAATTTGAGATGTAACATACACAGGTATGAGATATTTTACTTTGAGTAGACATGCATAGCCACACTTTTTATTGTCATATGCACTTCTTTACTATCTCGCACTAGGTGATGTAGTTAAATAACAAGCAGAGGGTAAGATTCAAACCATGCATGGAGCTCATGTGTCTTCTATTACCTATAAACCAATTCAGTTTGTCTGCTGTTGTAGAAGATATACTTCCTTTCGAGTAACATACCTCTGTTCTATAATAGTATATAGTTCATATTAGATTTGTCACAAGTCAAACTATATAAAGCTTGATCATATTTGTAGAGAATAACGTGAACAGTTTCAATACCAAATATATATGATATGAAAATATATTCCATGATGAACATAGTGGCATTGATTTGGTATTATATACGCTGGTATTTTTTTTGTACAAACTGGTCAAAATTTATAAAGTTTTACTTAAAACAAAACTAATATGTGTTACATCGTAAACCAGATAGAGTATTCTCATAGTTGGGCAACATGTAGTCACTCATATTAGTACAGTTAGAAGTATCTAATAAGGCAAACAGTATGCCAGCACAGTCAAATTGATATTTCTGTTTAGCATAGTTGGACAAACATGTAGCGGCAATCCATTACTGAGCCCAGGCTCATCTGCTCCCGATGCACATTAAACTCATAAAAATAGCAAAAAAAATGTTTTGACATCGAAGATGCTGACGAGCGCTTGTTGCTTGTAAAATTTCATGGTCAAATGACATTCGGGGAGCTCTTAGCCGAGAAAAACAGGTCTCAACATTGCCATTTTCAAAGTTTCTTTGAAAGCCAAAATTTGTTTCTTTTTTCTAGAGAGCTGCTAAATGTCATTTCACCACAAACGTTTGCATGCACCTAGAGCACTCGAGCATCTTTGATGCCAAATTGTTTGATAAGTTTTTTAGTTTGTTTGCTTTTTTTTTATGAATTTACTGTTCACATGCGGGAGCAGATGAGCATAGGCTCTAAATCGCCACGTATGGAAAATGACAGGATGATCCTAGGTTCATACGAACCCTAATTCATATTTTTATGCTCTAACATATTCCAGAACAGTTGTACACGGAAATATTGAAACTTATCCATGTAAATTTTTGTAAAAGAATATTATAATATACGAGCTGCGCAAACTTTATAATGCGGAACAATTTACGGATGTCATATACGTTGTAGCAACTTTGGCCCGTACTCTTTTTTTTTTTTTTTGCACAGCTCGTGAGTGGTCATGTTTTTTGTATGAAAATTGACAAGGCTAAATTTGATGAAACGTTCTTCCAAGTTATGACAAGTAGGTCCATGTATACCAAAACTCCAGATTTATGTGTAACAAATAAAGTTGCAGGACTTAAACTAGTCTGTTGCCCGGCCGGCATTGACCATATTCTGCATTGCAGGCATCTCATTGCTGGTATATTTGGCATTGGAAGCAACCACGAGCTGCCATCAGAGGTTACACGCGCGTCCATGCTCGTTCGCATCAACACCCTCCTCCAAGGCTATTCTGGCATACGTTTTGAGATTCTCGAGGCCATCACAAAGCTCATCAACAAAGGTGTACACCCGAGGATTCCCCTTCGGGGCAGCATCACTGCGAGCGGCGACGTTGTCCCGCTTGCTTACATCGCCGGTGTCCTTACCGGACGCCCCAACGCGCAAGCAGTTACCAGTGACGGTAGGATGGTGGATGCCGCCGAGGCATTGAAGATCGCCGGGATAGATGGTGGCTTCTTCAAGCTGAACCCCAAGGAGGGGCTTGCAATTGTAAATGGCACGGCGGTGGGTTCTGCCCTTGCAGCCATGGTGTTGTTTGACTGCAACATCCTCGCTGTCCTATCCGAAATTTTGGCCGCGATGTTTTGTGAGGTAATGTATGGCAAACTGGAGTACACCGACCACCTGATCCACAAGCTGAAACATCACCCTGGCTCGATCGAGGCTGCGGCTATCATGGAGCACATTCTGGCTGGTAGCTCATTCATGGTCCATGCCAAGATGGTGAATGCTATGGACCCACTCCTCAAGCCAAAGCAGGACAGGTATGCACTCCGTACCGCGCCTCAGTGGCTTGGCCCGCAGATTGAGGTCATTCGGGCAGCTACCAAGTCTATCGAGCGTGAGGTGAACTCTGTCAATGACAACCCGGTCATCGACGTCAAACGTGGCAAAGCACTCCATTGTGGTAATTTCCAGGGGACACCCATCGGTGTGTCCATGGACAATACTCGTCTTGCCATTGCTAACATTGGTAAACTCATGTTCGCGCAGTTCTCAGAACTTGTGAATGAGTTCTACAACAATGGGCTGACGTCGAACTTGGCTGGCAGTCGCAATCCAAGCTTGGACTATGGTCTCAAAGGCATCGAGATTGCCATGGCCTCCTACTGCTCTGAGCTCCAATACCTTGCCAACCCAGTGACCACCCATGTCCAGAGCGCGGAGCAACACAACCAGGGGGTGAACTCGCTCGGCCTTATCTCGGCCAGGAAGACTGCAGAAGCGGTGGACATGCTGAAACTCATGTCCTCCACGTACATGGTGGCGCTTTGCCAGGCCATCGACCTCCGCCACCTCGAGAGGAACATCAAGATCAACGTCAACAGATGTGTTGCAGAAGTTGCCAAGAAGGTGCTCAACGCCCCCAGCATCGAAGAGATTCTCATGGCGGCCATCGACCGCGTGGACGTGTTCAGCTACGCCGACGACCCCTGCAGCCCCAACTACCCCATGATGCACAAGCTACGCAGCGTGCTCCTCGAGCATGCTCTCGCTAGTAGGAGCAATGACGACGAGGTTTTGTCCAAGATTAGTAAGCTGGAGGAGGAGCTCAGGTTGGCGCTGCCACGGGAGGTCGAGGCCGCGCGCGTCGCCGTGGAGAAGGGCACCACACCCATCCCCAACATGATCAAGGGGAGCAGGTCATTCCCGCTCTACCAGTTTGTTCGTGAGGAACTCGGTTGTGTATTTCTGACTGGGGAGAAGCTTCTCGCGCCCGGCGAAGAGTGTGACAAGGTGTTTGTGGGGATCAGCCAGGGCAAGCTCATCGACCCCATGCTCGAGTGCCTCAAGGAGTGGAACGGTGAGCCTCTGCCCATCGACTAACTGCACACGTCTGGTCCGTTCTATCTCCATACGTGTCCCTGTCTGAATAACTGAACAATAATACTACGTATTGTTCATGTGTTTTTAAATCATTGCATGTGTGTAAGTGTAGTTTGTTTTTCATTTGGCTGGAATTTGTATCCTATCATTTTGTAACACGTGTACATTTGTGCAAAATGTGTCTTTTACCCGTTCTGGAACACCTGCGCATATTGCACCCAGCCAAAACAAGTCACACAACCCAGGAGAAACTAATTCAGGGGTATCCAACGAAACGAGGCCGCAACGGACACTTTTCCTGCGTTGAGCCTCTAGTGCTGCCGTGTGGCGCATTTCTACGCCGCCACATGGCGTGAGACAGTGCGCTTCTGCTCTTCGAGCAGTTTTTTCTCCGTTTTTTTTTTGTTTCTCGTCTTTTGGGGTATCATTTTTAGGGTTTATAATTTCTTTTTGGATCTTTTGTTTTATCAGGTTTCTGGACATTTTTCGTTTGCTGTTTTCCGTTTTCATTTTGTTCTCGACTTTACCTGTTTTCTGTTTTTTTAGATTATCTGTTCTTGGTTTTTTCTGTTTCATGTGTTTTTTATACGGCTGGCAGTAGTGTATGCTTCCCGTGTGAAAGCATAACTAACGAAAGCACTGGTATACTTTCGCATGAAGAACAATTTATATTTCTGTGTTTCCCCATCCCCAAAAGCAACATAATTGTGCTTAAGTTGTGCTTATGTGCTTCACCAAAAGTGAAGCAACGAGTGAAGTACAGTTGTGCTTTCGGAAAAAGTGAAATACAAATTTGCTTTTGTGCTTTCCCAAAAGTGAAACAACGGAAGCATGTATTACTTTGTCTCAAAGTGTTGAGTATCATGATTAGCTTTTTTGAAGTATCGTGATTAGCTAGGAAAGATAGGATAGCATTGGATTTATTATATCTTGTCTTATACTCCAAGTTGATCATGTACTCCTATATATATCCCGCGAGACTCAATGAATACATCCAACAATTTCACAAATCCCTCTATATTCCTTCTACATGGTATCAGCCTAACCTCGATCCAAAGCCTAGCCGCAGCCGCCACTTCTGCATGGCGCCGCCCCCGCTTCTGCACGGCGCCGCCCCCGGGGCGGTCGATCACCATGATTGCCATCGGGGGCCGCGCCACCCGCACATAGGGTTCTTCTGTCGATGCAATTGATCCTGCCCTAGAGAGTCTTTTTCCCGATCTTTTGATCTGGATTTTTCTCTCTCTCGTCGGTCGTTTTGATCATCGCTTATTTTTTGTTTTCCGATCTATGATCGGTTTGCGTCACCCACCACCATTCATCTTCTACAGCTTGCCTCTACTTCATCATTGGTGAAGTTAGTCATGAGACGGTAGCCTGCGCACTCTTGCACCAGATCGCTGGCCCGCACCATGTGGCCGCCGCTACTCATGCGGCTGCTCGCACGGTCCTGCTGGCGATCAGCTTTTGTGTCTACGCGATCAGCTTTCATGTACCACAAGTCCTGTTGGGTTGCGCGCTCATGGATAGCCCGGCTGCGCGGACGCGCGCCACTGGTACGTTTGGGCACGGGCGCCTTCATCTCCAGCTGCGTCGGTACCTCGTCGCCTGTCTGCGTCTTTTCGTTCTCGCTCGTTGTATCTTCGGTCTGATCAATCATAGATGCACATCTTCGTGGGATTTTGTGAAGATCATCACCGAGTACGATGCGCCCCTTCATCAATTGAGTAACCAAACTGTTGCGACTGTTGGTCCTCGTTTTTCTGACTCATCTTGCTGGAAAAATCTGCTGAAAATAAAAAAATTGTATATGATAGGCAAAAGAATTCACGTGGGGTCTGGTAATCTGACCCGACTGTGGAAGGACTCCATTAATGGGCTGACTCCTTTCAATGGACAATTCCCTCGTTTGTTTGACATCTGTGTTGATCAGGACTGTACTCTAGATAAGCTGGAGTCTATAGCATGCGCTAATTTCTTTCGCACAAGATTGGACTCCGGGTTAATGGAACAATGATCTAACCTGCGCGATCAGGTACGCAATATGCACTTGTCAGTTGACACCGATTCGGTGTACTGGAGTCTGAATAAGTCTGGCAAATATACTATTAAATCCATGTATAAATGGCTTGAAAAACCCCTTAGTAGCGATCCTTTTTTTGTCTATAAAATCTGTCAAGAGGGATACTTAAAGAGAGTCCAAAAGACGTACCCTAACCTACCACCGTTGGTTGCTTCCATGGCCTCGTCCGAGGAAGACACCTCCCCCGACGGTTCTGACCACTAACTGGTGGAGAAACAGCGTCTGAACCAATTATCGACGCAGCACGACTCCTTCTCCGACGGCTCCGTCGGAGGAGGAGTCGTGCTGCGTTGATGCTTGGTTTAGAGGCTTCTCCACCCGCCGCCACCGCAAAGCACGACGAGGTAAGTCCCAGATTCCGAGTCGGAGTCCGGCAAGTCGGCGCCCAAGTCCCAACCCAAGAGGAAGGCCATCCATGCGGAGCTTGTCGAGCCCAAGAGGACGAGGACGACCCACCCGCCGCAGCCAAGGATACAACCTGATCGAGGTCGCTCAACTTGCTGCATCTCATGGCTGAATTCTCTCTAGCTGCTGTTGTGGCCATAGGATGGATCAGACTGCGGCACAAATGGCGTGTGAACTGTGCAGACAAACGTTTCCAAAAGATCGAAACTACTTCCTGTTTGGCGACATAAAACGTCGTATAAAAGTTTACAGATGTAGTACAGTACTTAACAAACGAAATCCATTTAACTGTACACTGATAAGTATATTATGCATGCTGCATCTACGTGTGTGGTGTGATGCTGCATCTCATGGTTGAATTCTCTCTAGCTGCTGTTTTGCATATATCTGTACACTTCGTTTCCAAAAAGATCGAACTGTGCAGGTCTGAACTTCTCTTCAGAGACATGTTGATAAGATTAACGTTGGCTGTATGAAACAATGTCAGAGACGCCGTGGAAGACATGTTGATAAGATTAACCTCGCCCTGTATTTTATTTTATTTTTGCGAAAATAACCTCGCCCTGTATGTAAACTGTACACTGATAACTATATTATGCATGCTGCTGCTGTTGCATGATTATTATTATCCAGGTGTATGTATTGCTTCTCTTAAAATGATTTGTTCTGCACGTTTTTTAGATCGCGCCCTAAAATTATTAGTGCATTGCCCCCTCGAGGATTTCTTTTCCATTTCAAAAAAAAAAAAAAATCTTGTGTGATTTTGCCACACTGCACACTAGTAAACCTGGGCATTGGCTACCGGGCAGGGCCTGGGCTTTGCATTTCAGACCATGTGACACCCTGATTTTTGCCAACATTTTTTTTCAAAACTTGACTTGGCTTTGTTTGAATGGAGTTTGAACCTCTTTCACTTGGACTTGGTCATTTTTGAATCTTTGCCAAGTGATTCCAAGTCTCATCATCTTTTCAATGTTCTACCATGATCCTCAGGTATTCAAATTTCCACTCAAATTATTATCAAATGCTCTTTTCTTTTAATTGGGAAATCAGGGCATTGGCATAGGTTGTGAAGCAACCTATAGTTCGGATGCTCCTAAAATTCTCAATTAATTCCTAAAAATCCCTTGGATCATATCTTCACCCAATATTCAAAAACATTTCTTGGTCTGGTTCAAATATTTTGTAAATCATTTTCTTTCCTGTCCAGCAGCAACCTTTGTGAAGGAAGTGCATTTTTGGTTTGTCCAAATGCTACAAAAATTTTACAGCATGAAGAAGACACCAAATGAGCACTCTCCACCAATTTTCAGCCTCGCAAGATTCACCAAATGAACAGTGCTCCAAGTTGCAGATTCGGACCAGTTTTGAGCTTTCTACATGAACTTCCATCAAATTAGCTCAAACCTTGCCAGTTTGTTGTTCATCCAACCAGGATCACGCCAGACACCACTCTTGGCTTCATCTCATCCTCATCCTAGCTCCAGAAGCCTCCCAACATCTCTGTCAGAACCAAACCGCTCATCTCAGGCCGTATCCAGCCTCAGGTGAGGTGAGGCTTCGAAGGTCGACGCGTCAGACAACTTTTGCCAGATCAACGTGGCCCGTGGACACGAGCTGGCGTGGTGAACACGTTGCGGGCGTGCTTGTCGCCGCGTGCTGCGCCGCGCCAGGCTCGGGTTTGAGTATGAATTAACTATTGTATGCAGTGGTGGAGTTTGCTAGAAATTTCCATATAATCTCGCCAAAAAAATATTTGATCCAAGGTTGGGGGCCAATGCCCCCCTCCCCCCTCATAACATTATTCGATGGGATCATTCTAGACTTTCTATTGGGTTAAAGTCAAGCAAATACATACCTATATGTAGGTGGCAGATAAAATCCATTGGGTTCACTTGAACCCAACCTTTCTACGCTGGCTCCACCGTTGCTCGGGGAGCTCCAGGCGGAGCTCAAATCAATGGCTAAGGAGCAGGAGGTACCTCTCGCCCTCCCTCCCTCCCTCCATCCTCTAACTCTTTACGCCGTGTCCTCTAAACCCTAGCTCTTTACCTCAGGAATCAGGTATCGGCAACTGGACGTTGTTCGCGTTGGTGGTACCTTTTGTCTGAACCAAACCTCTTGTCTGCATCAGAATCAACTTACCGTTTATTCTGTTAACAAAAGGAACCAGATACCCTCCATGTAACACTGATTCAGACTTGTAGATGTGTACAACTCTCTGCTTTCGCTTAACTGTTTTCAGGTGAGTTGCATAGATCTAGAATATACAACAAAAGATGGGTGGGAGGGGGGAGTTAACGATGCCAGGCCATGGGTTAGCTCAGTCACAAACCTCTGGTACTGTCATACGGACTATTATTACAACCTTTTTTTTTGGTGATTCTAGACTGTTTTGAAAAGAAAAAGAATCAGACTGTTGTTAGCCAACTTACAGTCAATATTCTCTGGGGTCTCTCATACAGTTTACTCTTACTGCTAATGAAAGGAACCTGATACCCTCCATCTAACACTGCTACGAACTCTGTTTACATCCTCCATCTAATAATTAGGAGTAGTACTTACAGTCAATATCAATCGTCTACAGGCTGCTCCTCGGTTATGGCATTGTGAAATAAGATCACTACAAATCACAAGACTGGAAGCTGAGTCCAAACTGCTATGAATTCAGTTTTCAGACACCAACAATCAGGGTCCTACACGGTACTCCCTCCGTAAACTAGTATAAGAGCGTTTAAGATCACTAAAGTAGAGATCTAAACAAATTTACAGAGGGAGTACCATGAGCCAAACAAGTTAATAACAAAAAAAAAACATTCTTCCAAAAGCAAAATGGAATAATTGCAATTTAGGGCACCAACATGCCGATCCGTTGACATCTATAAATTACAGAGAAAACAGGATGCAACTTTCACCTTTGCCCTGTTACTATCAGGGAGAAAAGATTGTTATTTTTACTCCCAACAAAAATCAGGTAAGCATCCACATCAATGCACTCTTAGGAAGAGGAAAGTGCAATATACAGTTCATAAAAACAAGAAGAGTATCAATTATCTACATAGTAAGTAAAAGAGAGAGCTGAACTCACATTTTATTAACCAAACTGCTCCGCACGTTAGGTTATGAAAAAAATGATATTCAGTTTGACACCAATAAAGATCCTACATAGCAACAAACTACCTAAACTAGCATTCCGCTATCACCCACTAGATTGGAAATTCAGTCATAGCTGCTACATTTTCAGTTTTGAGACAACAACTAGTAATCCTATCAATAGAAGCAGCAGCAAAGCAACTGAGCAAGTATAGATGGAAACATTGCAGTTTATTCCATCGAAATGTTGATCGAATGGCAGGCAACTTTGCATGTTGTCTATATGCAGTTTATTCCACATGATGGCTACATATTCAGTTTTCAAGACACCAGCAATCAAGATCGTAAAAGGTGCGATTTGGTCATCCTACAAAGAACAGCAGCATCCAGAAAAGTAAAATGGAACATCTATTCCTTTGAGAGGCAAACAAGGATAAACTGCAATTTATGGCGAGGAAGTATTAATCCACCAGCATATCACATACTCCCTCCGTTCCATATTAGTTGTCGCTCAAACAGATGTATCTAGCACTGAAATACGTCTAGATACATCCGTTTCGGCGACAACTAATATGGAACGGAGGGAGTACAAGTTTCAGAGAATGCGGCAAGCAAGTTTCAGCGTGTCCAGGTGCCGTGTGTGTTGCAGCAGCCTACAACCTATCAGGCATCCATCTCCGAAGATAAAGAAAGTAAACGCAGCAACAGGAAACCTGTGGAGCAGGTGCCGATCGAGCGATCACCTTGAAGATGGCACAGAGAACACAAAACATGCCCAGCCTCACACAGAAGGAAATAAGAAATTTAGAATGACATTCAGCAAAAACGAAGAAACACAGGATTTGGAGAAACGCGCGATTGCGTGCAATGCCTCCCGCCGCGCGGTCCTTTCAAAAGTTCATAGCAGCATAGCGCAATGTGAGCCGAAAAAAAGATCATCTACTGCATTGTAAGAGGCCAGTCAAACAAGCATTTCACTTCCCCAGTTCTCCCCACTAAATTGAAAACAGGCCGGCTGCTCCTCGGCAACATCATGGAAAACAATATTCAGTTTTGAGACACCAACAATTAAGATCCTACATAGCAAGACCAACTAGACTAGCATTCCACTACTTACACACTGGATTGGAAATTCAGTCATAACTACTGCATTTTCAGCTTGGACACACCGACAGTTAACAACTTAACATCTTACAAGGTACTCCCACTTTGGAATCCTAGCAAGAACACCAGTGTATCCACCGAAATGTTGATCCACTGAGCCTTTTAAATTCAGAGAAAATGGCAGGCTACTTTGCCTGCTGTCTATATTCTCTATGCAGCATGTGCTAAACTAGCGTTTCTTTATGATGGACTAGCTACATGCTACATTCAGTTTTCACAAACAAACAATCAAGATCCTACAAAGTGACATTTATTCATCCTCGCAACAACTGCAGCAGTCAAACACGTAGAGTAAAATGAACAGGCAAGCAGATTACTAGTTACTAGTGATCAGCTGCATATATAGCCTGCGCAATACATTGGCAAACATCGCCACGGACAGAATCAATCACTGCCAGTTCACTACGAAATCACACAATGATAGATATATATATATACTCCAGTTCACGACCTTCGATCACTACCAAATCGCTAGTGTCAACCATGGTAGATATATATACTTATATTAGATAAAGGATAAAGAACCGAAGCTGGCAAGTTAATCAGCCACGGGGACGGGGGCTCCTGCTCGCCTTGACCTCCTTGTCGATGCGGAGACGGATGACGATCCCTCCTCCTTCCGGCGGCGCAACGTCGGACGGCACCGGCAGGTACCTGCCACCCGCGCCCATGGCCGCCTCCACGGAGGGCACCGCGCAGCTCTCCACCTTGGCGTCCAGCATCAGCACGTCCATGTGGCCGGTGTCCGTGTCCACGGGCGCGTGCACCCACACCTTGCACCTGTACCACGACGCCGACGGGCCTTCATCCTCCGCGGCCGCGCTCACGCGCACCACCTTGACGCCGCGCTCGCTCGCCACGAGCAGGAACAGCCGCTCCCCGCTCCCCGCCCTCCGCGGACAGCAGCCGCCGCCCCTGCTCCACCGCCTGCATCTGGACCTCCAGCACGGACCCGTAGGCGATGTCGGTCACTTGCCACTGGTGGCGCTCGGCGAGGTGGCCGCGGAGGGCGGGCGGCGAGCCGAGGAAGCCGCATCCCGGCTCGGGGCAGAGGCACGGCGCGTGCGGGCACACCAGCCGGTGGTCGCCCGCCATGCAGTACACCACGGAGCTCCCGCAGCCGTATGCCTGGTCCGGGCAGGGCACCCTGACCGCCATGAGGTAGCGGTCCGCCGCCTCGTCGCGCTCGTACGCGCCGTCGCACGCCGGGCACTTGTTGCCGTGGTTCGCGGCGCAAGGGCCGCACGCCGCGTGCTTCGCCGGGCACTGCACAAGAAGCAAATTTCTGTGTGTGAGAGATGGAAGGAGGAGTGTCCGGCCAGGGCATCAAGCAAGGAAGCAAAGGAAATATGGTCCATTTTACTGTACCTGGAAGACGGGAGGCTTGAGGGGCAAGGAGCAGATGGGGCAGTCCAGCAGGGACTTGTCGAAGTCGACGGCGATCTCCACTCTCGGGGCGGCGGCCGCCATGACCGTCGCTGCGGTCTCCCCGTCTTCCTCCTTGAGCTGGACACCGTCCTCACCGAGAGTGACGCCGGCGTCGGGCGGCAACACCCAGTTGTCCTTGCCGCCGCGAGTGCGAACCATCTTGTTCGCCGGCGCGGCGCAGAGGAGGGGAGGGGGAATGCGGGCGCGAGGACTGGGAGAATGGGGAAGGGGAATGCGGCCGGGAGGAAGAAGTTGCTGTGACTCTGGGTGGGCGGAGCAGAGCATGGGAGGAGAGCCAATGGGTGTGCAGAGCAGTTTTGCATCAAATCGGCAAGCCATGGGTGGTGGTGGTGATGGTGGTGGGGGAGTGGCCACGTGAAGGAGAGACAGACAGAGACATCTTCCGCTTCTTCAATTTTGATTTTTGAAACCTTGCCCGCGAAAACCTCTGCCTTCTCATTTTCATTTCCCCCAAACTTCATCTTTCTTTCAGATTCTCATTTCCCCCAAACTTCATTGGATTTAATCTTCCCTCGGTCCCGTAACATGTCAAAAATGCTCCTATATTACGGGACGGAGGGAGTATTAAAAAAAAAAGGAAACCGTTTTATTTTTTCGATAGGGGGTCTACTACACGTAACTTTCCAAACCCCTTAGAACCCGATCATAATCAGACCGCCTCGTATAGGGCCTGTTCTGAATCTCTCAAACTCTTGACTCCACAAACTCTACAGTCGAAGTTGGTCCGAACGTCTAAGCTCCACAAGTCGAATTCATGCAGCTAAGTTGGGCCGTGGTGCAAAAAGGCGAAGCCAAGGAACCAGGCTCCACGAAAACAAAAGGCAAGAGTTGCGCATATTTACGCGCCATTTTGCCGCCATCTAGGAAAATGACACGTCCAAGGACCCAGTCCTCTAGAATCGGTACCCCAAATCTCTCCTGAATCAGCTGCCCTCTCCCTCGACATTTCTCCCCCTCGAACCCTATGAAAGGCTCAACGCCGCTGGTCCGGTCGCCATGCCCGGCTCCCCACCGTCGGCCGCCAGATCCACTCCTCCGCCTACACATCGGACCATCCCAGCCTCTTGCCCTTTGAATCTCGTCTTGTTGATGCCCAAGGCACCGCTGCCAGCCAGGAGCAGCAACCCCATCGCATGCACAAGCTCTAGCTACACCATTGATGCCCGAGAAAGCTCGCCCAAGCAAGGAGCAGCATCTCCATGTCATGCAGCCCTGCCCGTTTTACCACTCTATTTCAGCCTGTGTACAGACATCTCCCCAGTTGGGCTGCCTTTAGCCAGCACAAACAGGCACCTGATAAGCCAGCAAACCCCTAGCTGCGGTGCAGCGTTGTCCTACCGCATGCCCTATCCGTCGCGCGGGGTTTCCTCGATAATTTAGATAATAATATCAGACAAGAGCTTTGGGCGTTTAATGACTACACCTCATGAATCTCCAAGAATAGCAGAAGAGTATGCCAGCTAGCAGAGAGTGAAAACATTTGCTTTTTCGGTTACCCCTCCTGATTTTGTGAACAGCGTGTGTGCTTCACGTGGCCACGACATCTGTGTATTCTCCAATGTTATGGTAGGAAGGGTGCACACACAATCCAGAAGGGCCCTTAAATGCGCAAAGAGGCAATTTTTGGTTGCCCTCCCAATTTTGTGCTCGGCAAGGAGATTCATATGGCACGCAAAATCCTTTGTCAACAAATTGGCGCTCATATTTTAGTAGGGCGGATGTATGCACAATCAAGAGAGGTGATAAAATCCCAAAAATAACCTATGACACCCCATCGGCCATATGAATTGCCCACGTGCAGCAGCTACGGCACACCACCGCAGACCACCCATCTCTGCCATCGGGCACCGTCCCAGACAAAGACCGCCACGCGGTGCTGCTCCTCCGAGAAGAAGACGCTGCCACACTTCGACAACCGGGAGGGGGAAGCAGCGGCAGATCATTTTCCGCGTGGCGGCAGCCTAGTTAGGGCTGTGAAAAAATCCATGGTATTTGGGCGTCGTTTGGCTTGGCTTGGCTTGGTGATTTTTCTCCACGAATGAACGGCACCAACACGTAGCATCCATGGCATGACATCGCCTCGCCGGACCGATTTTAACAGAAACCATGATACCGTCATGGGAACGAGACAGGCACCATCAGCTCACGGCCAGCACTGCACTCATTGCAGGGTCAAGCTTAAAAAAGAAAGGTAAAATGCTTTGCACTAGCCACTCACGCCGTGGCTTGGATTGCCGTTTCCGTGCAAAAGGATGGATGCCCACTCTTTCAAGTACGTACTACTTCCATACATCTATCTGGTGTTTTTCTCTTCTTTCATGTGTTCGGGAAATCGAAATGTGCATCTCGACAAGAAGAAAAGATTGAACTTATAACTCGAACTTATTAAAAATTGTCTACTCATAGCCTTTTACCCGGAGGAATAATAGATTTTTTCTTTTATCAAATCAGACTTTAACGGTTTAACCCAAAGGATATTAGGGTAGTTGAATTTGTAGGAGAAATTCCTGCATTTAACATCTCTTCCAACAGCATAAAAGATTTCCTTTGTTTTTCAAATATCTCTCAGTTGTTCACTTGGAGTTAACAAGAACAAGTTTAGGAAGAAGAAGAAGTTCCTCGCACTCACCAACTATTGCCTGATCTCTTCCCGTTTTTGTTACATGCATATGGCGTATCTGCAATTTTCTCTTCGTAGTTAGCACCAAATCTTGTATATGCATGTTTTCTTTTCTGAGCAACCTGAACTTTCAAGACAAAAATGGCAGCTCCAAAAGTCCGTGCTTATGGTTCAAACAAATCCTGGTATGATATATCTTTATTTCTGGGCCTTATCAAGAACACTCCTGTCCTGAATATCATCAGTTATATGTTTTAGTGATCTGAACTATATTTGGAAAATATGAGACGATTTCAGACAATATGTATCCAGAATATGAATATGCTTGCACAACATAATTAGGAGAGGATATTCTCAGGGTAAGAAATTCAAGTACGTACCCTCGCCAAAAAGAAAAAACTTCAAACAATTAGCACTAACTGACGACGTTGCTCAACCTTCGCAGTTGTGAATTCCTCTGTGAGCCACAACTACAATATATAGTTCCAAGCTCCGCATGCAAAACACAGTTTTAACAAACATCACAATGCAGTTGCTCACAGATTTCAACCTACATCTCAGCTTGCACTACTGATGTTATTCAGCCTTCACAGTTGTAAGTTCATCTGTGAACAGAACTGGAATATAGCTTTAGGCTTCATGTACCAAAATACAAAATAAATTTCCACAAATTTAACAGTGTAGTTGCTTTCACAAATTTCAATCTATTGCTGGTAGTTTTCTCAAGGGTCGGGACTAAAGCCCGAACCCTTTAGTCCTGCTTCACTTACGAACCAGGACAGAAGGGGCTCCACGTGGCCGCTGCGGGGCGCCCAGGCAGGAGGACCTTTAGTCCCGGTTGGTAATACCAACCGGGACCAAAAGGCCTCCAAGCGTCAGCAGCTAGCAGGAGCTGGAGTTTTTTTTAAAAGGCGGGGTTTAGGGGTTTTGAAGGGTTAATTTAGGGGTTTCATATTGTGTTAGCTAGCTAATAGAGAGAAGTGTCCTCTCTTATCTCCATGCTTGGTCGACGCTATCTACTATACGTATAGAGAGAAGTGTCCTCTCTTCTGCTACTATAATTTTGTGGAATGCAACAGAGAGGAAAACATTTCTACTTAAACATCTCATTGCATAACAACTTCAATTTCAGTACATAACAAATTGACATTGCTTAAATAGCTGCAGTACATAACAGGTTCAGCATTGTTTAAACATAACTTCAACAGCAAGAGGCAACCATCTGACTTAACTTAACACCGACTGCAAAAGGCAAGCATTGCTTCAGTACATCACACGTAGTTCTTCAAACACTGACTGCAAAAGCATACTGAACATAAACACTGACACTTAACTAACTGACATTCACCGCATTTCTTCATTTCTGCATCTCCTTCATCTTGTTGATGCGGTCAGAGTGGCGAATGCCGATGCGGATGTAGGTCTCCGCCTCGATTGGCATGCTCATGATGCCGAGCTGCGGGATCCCCCGCACCACCATGTACAGGTCGTCGTCGACAGACAGCTGCAGCTGCTGCGCCACCCCCCTCGCTGTCGTCCTCCACCACCATCGGATCCTGCTCGCTGTCGTCCTCCAGCTCCACCACCATGTCCGCACCTGGCTCCTCCTCCCCCTCACTAGACTCTTCCTCATCCTCCTCATCTTCACTGCTCTCTTCCTCGCTGTCAGAGTGGACAATCACTTGCTTCACTGCAGCTGGTACAGCGAAACGACGCCGACAAGACCTTCCCCTGGAGCTGGAGGGCGCGACGGCGGGAGCGGTACTCGTACCACCTAGCATGCTGACGTGGATCTGGTGAGTTTTCCGCTTCATTCATAGCCCAAAGGAAAACAGCGACAGGAGGAATTCCATGGTCGGCGGGGAACATCGTCTTCTTGTCATCATCCGTAGCCACGGCGATGAGGCCCCTAGCGTGGTCGACGCACATCTGCAAGCTGGAAAACCTATTGCAGATCTCCTCTACGTCCACCCTTTTCTCTGAATCTCCCTAGCTACGTGTGTGCGGATGGATGCAGGGCCAATGTACTACAAGGGGCTGTACCACCTCTTCTACCAGTACAACCCCAAGGGCGCCGTTTGGGGGAACATCATCTGGGCACACTCCGTCTCCACCAACCTCATCCACTGGGTGGCCCTCCAGCCCGCCATCTACCCGACCAAGCCCTTCGACGTCAACGGCTGCTGGTCGGGCTCTGCCACCATGCTCCCAATGGCGTCCCCGTCATCATGTACACCGGAATCGACCCCGAAAAGAACCAGGTGCAAAACGTCGCATACCCGGCGAACCTCTCCGACCCGTACCTCCGGCAGTGGGTCAAGCCCGAGTACAACCCAATCATCAGCCCCGACCATGGCATCAACGCGAGCGCATTCCGTGATCCCACGACAGCGTGGTACAGACCGGACGGGTAAGTACATTTTATTTTCGTCCACACCACTAATAAATTCTCATCTTGGTCCTCTAAACAAATTTTCTTCACAAGTTGGCTCAGAGCTTCGGGGGAGGGGGGCGGTGCCCCCCCCCCCCTCCCTCCCTCCCCTCCGAAACTATATATTGTACGTACATGATATATTGCAGACACTGGAGGTTGGTGGTGGGCACCAAGGAGAACATGAAGGGGATTGCGGTGTTGTACCGGAGCCGAGACTTCAAGAACTGGGTCAAGGCGCACCACTCGTTGCATGCGGGGCTTACCGAAGGAATGTGGGAATGTCCCGACTTCTTCCCTGTTGCGGTGGCTGGAGGCAGCCGTCACCACCATAGTGGTGTGGACACCGCGGAGTTGCACAACCGTGTTGTGGCCGAGGAGGTCAAGTACGTGCTCAAGGTGAGTTTAGAGCTGACACGATACGATTACTACACCGTGGGCACCTACGACCCCGACAAGGAGAGGTACACCCCTGACCCCGCCTTTCCGAACAATGACTACGGCCTCCGCCACGACTATGGTGACTTCTACGCCTCCAAGACCTTCTTCAACCCGGCCAAGAAACGCCGAGTGCTCTGGGGCTGGGCGAATGAATCTGACACCGTTCCCGACGACGATCGCCACAAGGGCTGGGCCGGCATCCAGGTCACTAGCTACGCTTGCACATGAACAAAATTATTTTTGCTAGTATGTTTTCCACCGTACGTGCCGAGAGCCTGAGCTGGAGACGTATTGTTGTTGCTGATTTTTTTCAGGCATTACCAAGGAAGATCTTCCTGTCGCGAAGCGGGAGGCAGCTGATCTAGTGGCCAGTGGAGGATGTCAAGTCGCTGCGGTCGAAGCATGTCAATGTCAGCAACAAGGCCGTCAAGGGCGACGAGTACTTCAAGGTCACCGACTTCAAATCCGTGCAGTTGGATGTGGAGGTGGTATTCGCCATCAGGAACCTGGACACGTACGGTCAAATCGTACCGCTGGCCGGCTGGTTCATCTAGTCTTTACTATTACTAGATGACCCGGTTGCGCCAATGGCACAAGAACCCAATTAGAAACGGTGTTAGTAGGGAGTAAGTAGATGTTGATGGCTCAAGAACCCAGTTAGAAACGATGTTAGTAGGGAGTAAGTAAATGTAGATGACAATGTAATATGAATTGTATTAACTTAGATCGGTTTTCAGATGGAAACAATACAATGTTCGGGAGAGGGGGGGGGGGGTACTGTTACATGTATATAATGTCAGATACAATAATAGTGTTTTAAGCACGTAGTTTAATATCAATAGGCAACCAGACAACTTATTTAAAGCCAGAAGCCAAAAGGCTCAAAGATCTCAAAGATAAAGAATATTACAGTCAGGACTGCTGGTCTACGTGTCTAGCATGACTTCACCAACTGCCACCACGACGCGCAGCGCTGACCACGTGTCTAGCATGACTGCTGGTCTTGGTTCCATCGACCAGTTCAAGGTATGTGTCGTATGCGTCATGTTCCTCTCCCCACTGTACTGAAGTGAGAACACCTTGGGCTCCATCTTCACGGCGGCTCACAGTACAGCTTGGCAGCGGAGCGGCTCCTGCTACAGCTCGGAGGTGCTCCAGCTCCATCTGCATCTCAGCGACCCGGCAGCTCGGAGGAGCTACGCCTCCATCTGCATCTCAGGCGGCCCAGCAGCTGCAGCTGCAGCTCGGAGCTGTGGTATCGGCAGATGGCGCCGCCCTTGCTTGTATCCGCGACCCACTGTGAGTGGAAGGAGAATCTCATTTCATTCTCGTAGCTGCTTGGAGTGACTGCTGTCCTTTCAACAGGATGATCAACAAAGCATGCTGTTGGTCAGGGTTGATTAAAATCAAGCTTCCTTGCTGGTCCAGGCTCAATCAGTTGAGAATTCCTAGAAGGTCTGGACTCAACCAAATGAAGCTCCCCCTGCAGGCCCAGGCTGAACCAAATCAGCCTTCCTAGGGGTACTGAACTCAATCAAATCAAGTTTCTTTGTAGGTGCGGACTCGACCAAATCAGGCTTCTGTAATGGTCCTTGTTCGATGTTTTCAGGAGGTCCAGACACAATCAAATCAGGCTTTGCTGCAGATGACTCGATCAAATCATACTTCAGTATGCTCACAGTAATCACATAAAGTAAGCTACCATTTGAGGTGGATTCACCATCCAGTAGGCTTTTGCCATTGCTTCTGCTGCACTCATCATCATGCTGGCTCTGGACATTGCTCTCACTACATGCATCACCATGTGGACTGTCAGTGTTATAAGGGGCATTCTCAGTGATATTGGCGGTAAGTGGTGAGCTTGGAGACTGATGATCTGACACTGACTCTGGGAATCTCATCCATAGGTCCGAATTCAGTACTCCTAGAAAAGGTAATTACTATTGCTTCCTCCACATGTCCGAATTCAGTACTGAAGAATCTGCTAAGGTAGGCTGCCAGAAACGAACGCCAAAGAAAGTGTTAGAAGTACATTCATGTTCACTGTGTTGAACATAACTGGTTCAGGATTATGAAGCTATACCATCGTGTACCGGAAGCGGGAGACACCCAACAAAGATTTTGCGAGTGTAGTCATGCTTCTCCCAATGATCATTATAAGAAATACCATGTAATCTTGTACAGATATAAGAAATACCTTTCTTAATAATGGTCGTTTTCATAATCATCGAAATCATCATCCAACAGCTCTTTGTGCCTTTCTTTTTTCATCGCATGGTTCTTTTCCATTATAGCATGGTTCACTAAAAAGGAACAAAAATCAGTTGAGAATGCAGTTTGCATGATATCCATTATCATCAGTACAACCACAAGCATCTAACCAACCTCTATATAATTCAAATAATATTTTTTTTCTTCCAGTGTAGGTGGTATCTGCTCAGGCTGTGCCGGCACTCCCTAAAGCTTGTGACTTTCCACGACAAGGGAGGCTCCAACAAGACCATGGTGGCTGCCATTGGTGCACAGGTAAAAACTAACCTCCTTCGGTGTATGATGAATCTGTAGAATTTTTTGTTAGCTAGTTGCTACTATGCTAATAGCCAAGTCTCGAGGGCAGTGTTGATACTTAGCTGAGTGATTCAACATTTGAGTATTAATTAGCACTAATTAGCAGCTGGGGCTTCTCCAATCATCGAGATGGGTATATTGTAGTATAAAATATTTAGCTGAGTGCTTCAGATGCTGAAGTTTATTTTCCAATTAAATCGCAAATGGTTACACACACACACATATGCATCCTGACAAATGCACTTCCCTGGAATTGTTGATATGCATATGTGTCATTGCTATCTGGCGTCGTTGGCCTACTTGGAGAACAAATAAGAATTTTAACATAAGGCATCACACAATTAGTTACAAAATACAAATACAAAAACTATGCTAGATCTGAATTTTTTTATGCATCCTCAGAGTTTACTTTAGTTTCTTACACCAGCAACCTGAAGCCATAACACAAAACTGTACAAACTAAAATAAAAACATGTCAACATGCCTAATAACTTTGAAAGTCGAAGTCCTACTACAACAGTTCACAACCAATACTCAGAAGGGGTTAATTAAGGTACTGGTATAAGGTACTTAATTGGGCATACCTAATATCTAGCCTTAAAGAATTTAGATAAGATGTCAAGGGTTCTTTAGTCTATAAATTGCACTCACCTGAACACTAAAGTCATGGTTGTCATTGCATAGCTCTAGACTAAATAATAAGGGCATAACCAAAAGATTTACGCATTAGTGCATGAACGAAGAGAAAATAAAATAAGCCTATAATGTCCCATGCTATATGCGCACCAAATCAGGGCAACAGAAGATCACCCATATGAAAAACGGAACTATGTGAGTATAAATTTTTAGGAAAATGATAAGTGGTCGGACCCTTCCCCAGACCCTGCGCAAGCGGGAGCTACATGCACTGGAGCTGCCCTTTTTATAAAATGGTGAGACTCATTGGGTAATAAGGATTACAAGCTCGGGTATGTAAATTTGAACAAATAGAAGATTAAGAAATGAGAACATGCAACAAAAAAAGCTTTCAAAAAGTAGTAGTAATTTTACCTCGGTAACAGAAATAGTACCAAAAAAATATTAGTTGGCATTTCCTCCGGATGGTGAATTTCCTGGAAAAATGAGCAGCAGGTATAATGATGGTGTTACTTTCTTATGCAAGCACCAAAACTTCGCCAAAAAATAAAATATATTGGGAGCACTGTACCTTTATTATCCCTATAATCCTTGCCCTTGCTTCTAGACTATATGACGGCAGTGCAAGCTAGCCAGCATCTTCAGATTAGTCCATCCAAAAACACACCAAAGATAACAGTTGGATTGTATCATCCCCGAAACGCCATTATTAGAAATTCAGTTGGCACTAAATAGTAAATATAAGTGCAGGGCTTGCTTATCACGCTTATCATGCGAAATAGGCAAGAGATAGGCAAAAATGGTATATACCAACAAAGAGATAAATGAAATATCAGGGAGATTCGTGTATCTCCTGCTCTGAAAGTGTTGTATATGATAAAATCAAAAAAGCGGAAAGCCTGAAAGCCTGAAAGTGACCGAACAACACTTTCAACAAGGTGTTGTTTATGCAAATAGTATATATCACCCGACATAACCATGCCCAAAAATACAAGATGGGTCAATAAAACTCTCCGTCAATTTTGCCATCGAAGCAAGATGATCTTTGTGTAACAACAATCATTAGAGAAACCTCAAATTCAACTATATGGAGTGACTTTCTGAAAGAGTCCTATTTACATCAGTATATTACTATCTGATTAGCAATTAACATCAAAAGTCAGTTACCACTAAACTGTGAAACACTCAGACTATGACAAAGGAGAGTTTAACTCAATCCTTTGGTTGATACAAAAACTGCAGATAGTAGCTAAGTATTGCAAAGAAATGGCAAAAGAGTACCAAATCTTCCATGAACGCAAGAAAATGCCAAGAATGGATGATCTGGGTAATCTGATTCCTTTAAATGCAGAGATGGATTTGACCATCATTATTATTTCTATGGCTCTGTAGCCAACACATATATTGGCAGCACCAAAGCATATGTTCTCTGTTTGAGGTTTCAAAAGAGAAAAAACCGTAAGAACTTGAAGAGAAAAAGAAAGAAGGGAGTAGTCAAATTATACCTTTAATCAAATAGTTGAAGGAGCTTATGTACCTGTCATTTGTACCTCCTAATCTGCAGCTAGCACATAAAAATTCTTAAACTGAAGAAGGGAAAAATGAGTAGATACATCACACGCATACTACCATTATTCAGCATGTCCGGTCTACGATAGAACAATCAGCACTAATTCAGTAAATAGAAGGTCATTTCACGCATAGTGAAGATCACGTGAAATATATACCTTTCGGTGATGCTTTCCCTCCTCACCAGGCTGCTCCTTTTGCGGGGCTTGCGGTGAAACAAGTCTGCACAGAAAATCATGATTATGCATACCACCTAGAATAGAAATTAACCAGTGTTATATTTCATACAGAACAACTTTCCTGGCACCTTTACCAAGATAGGGAAAAGGTACTCGCTCAGTTCACTTATAAGACATTGTAGCCAATTCAGACATCACCCAAAACAGTTCATGTCAGCTGTCTGAAACGTCTTATAAAAGTGCACGTAGGGAGTATATCTAATTGTAACCACCTTCTGCATAACAGGTTGATTTTACTGGAGAGAAAACTGAGTTGTACAACTTATGTGCTGGTACAAATGTCCCTGTTGGACAGTCCTAAGAACCCATCTTTTGTAGTGCATGCATTGCAGTCATTCCCTATTCCACCTACATTTACCCAGTAAAACCTCTACAACCTGGACATTTTCTTTCAATATCAAACACACGTGGTCCCTTTTTAAGTGTGTGTTTGAAGCTTCAGAAAATTCAAAACGAATCTTACATGTACATGTCAGAGCGCACTATGTATCTTCAATGTTTTGTGAAGAGACATCATTTGATTTGCCATCTGCACCAAAACGACAAGAACGAGAGGCTAAAAAGCAGCTTCATCTGCTCTATTTTTCTGTTACAAGTTTCCTCATGCTTCCAAATGTTAAAAAAAATACGCTCATCAATGATTGATTATTTTGTGAACTTGTAAAGTCATAATAATGAACCATCGATATGTGTGAATTTTCTTGAAACATTTTGAAGCTGATGAAAGGGTTCATATAGAGAGGGGAAAGAGGCGGGCATGAGAATACCCGCAGACACCACAGCAGCTATATACACCTCGACACCATGTTGAGCATAGATAGTTCTTGATACCAAAATAAGGTAAATCTTAGTGTATTGACACTAAGAATTTGGACATTAGTTGCGGCCACGATTATGTGATATCTACCCAACTTAAAAAAAGTGAGATAACACAAAAAGGGAGGCATACAGGAATCATTTCTTTTGCTGGAGGCAAAGAATTTAAGTCCTAATGCCACTATCCCCCAATTCTCTCTCTCTTTCTTAGGAAATATGCATTCTATATAGAAAATAGGTCACTGGAATATAAGCAAAATAAAATAAATCATAACATCAAAATGAGGGACAAACGTGACTTTGTTAGAGAGAGAGATAATCCACCTTGTTCTTCACCAAAATCTTCCTCAGGATTCTTCTTCTTCTTCTCTTCTTTCTCAGATCTACGCACATTGTGTAAAGAAAAACCAAGAAATTAAAATCAACTTTAGCTAGCTGACAAGGTCTGGATGCATCAGGGAAAAGTTAACTCTGCTCTCCTATAGTGGGTTAATAAAGTTGAAGTTTGCTGACCATAAAAAAGTTGCTGACTAACTCCATGAACACCAGCAGGGAACATTGCCATGGGAGGACCAACAGTTTGAGCCATTGAAACATGCCATGTTTGTGTAAACCGTGCCTGCAACAAACAATAATTTTAGTGCCCGAAAATCTAGCTGCTGCACAAAAGAGAAATCTGTGTAGTAGTATTCGAGAGATTTGTTTCATATGCATGCTTCAGGAAAGTATAGTGTAGGACGACATACGGGGCCATGGCGATGGCCTGCACCTACACGCCCGCCATGGTGATCATCCTTCCATTTCCATTGTGATGGCCTGCCTGCAGAAACCAATCCAACCGCAAGGGTCATCCAGAAGAAGAAGAAGAAGAAGAAGAAGAAGAAGAAGAGGGAAGGGAAGGGGAGGAGGATGGAGGGCGTGCGTGCCTACCTTTGAAGTCTAGGTGTTGCAGCCCGTCGCGGGTGTCGAGGGCCACCGCAAGTTTCATTCCCCACCCGACCGAGAGAAGGCCACCGCTGTCGTCATCCATGGGTGTGTGTGGGGCTAGGGTTCCGCCCCCATCCATCCATGGCCTTCCTCGGGGACCACGTGGACGACGGCGCGCCGGTGCTGGTGCTGCTGCGGATCTGGGCGTCGCTCCGCTCCTCGATCTGGGGCCTCCACTCCCCTTCCCTCCCCTTCCCTTGCTTTGGAGAGGAAGAAAGGTGTCACCTAAGGCTCGCCGTGCCGGGTTGAATGCCCGCCGTCCTTCTGCCAAGAGGAGAAAAACCGAGGGGAGGAGGAGGGCCATGGCGGCGGCGGAGTGCATGGGAGGAGATGGAGCGGGGCGTGGGGTGCGGGGCTCGGGACGGAAGGGGATTGGGGGCTAGGTTTTGACCGCACGCCCTGCAGCCCACGATAGTTGCGGCCCATCCTCTTTTCGAGCTGAACGAGCGCACACACACTCGCCGTGACTGTAACAGAGGGCCCATGCAGAAGGGTGGCCCAAGCGTCATCCACTGTAACCCGAACACACAACGTACAGAAAAATGAACGCCCAGATATATACCAGCGAGATAGAAAGTACAATGTCAGTGGACAACAAGGCAGATCGTGCGTGCAGGATGATTTCCAAACCGCGATGGCGCTGGTTTAGCGGGTACCGTAGGAGGATTTATATGTTAGATTAAACAAGCAAATATATTCATCACTAAGTGCACCCAGCCTCACGTACACACAACAAAATCAAATAATCACAGCCTCACGATTAGACCCGCTTATTCTAATCAACCGTCGACATGTAATGACTAATATCCCAAAAAGTACGTTTAGTGAATTTGAGGAGCGGACGAAAACTCTGCCGTTCACGGCCGCATTGATTCAGCTTCTAGGGAAAAAACAATACTATCTCCGTCCCGGTGTATAAGTCATTCGCGTAGTTCTAGGTCGACAATTTAACTATCTAAATATGTATTATATGTGACGAAAAATATATATTTAGAAACTACATCTGTGTAGAAATCTAGTGATATACTTTTCATGACATATAACACATATTTAATTCCTCAAATCGATGACCTAGAACTACGCGAATGACTTATACACCGAGACGGAGGTAGTACGCAACAAATCAACTTGCTAATCTTCGGCGCACAAATCGCTCCCCAACCCGAGGCCCGCCCGCCCGCGGCGGCGACTTCGAGTAGTCGCCCATCGTGCAGACGCCGTCGTCGACACCTCCCCCGCCCGCTCAACGCTCCAGGTGCTCGGCCGCGCCCTGAACACAGGATCATCGACTCCTCTCCCACCCTCATCGCAGCTGTAGCCGACGCTGACGGCGCTCATTATATCACCTGGGAGGACCTTGAAGTGCCGCACGGCGGTGTAGGCGTGCAGCTACTCCCCGACCCCGTGCGGCGACCGTCCATAACTTGCCGCAGCGCTGGGAGCGGATGAGGTCACACCGCGCGCAGGATTGGGGCGGTGGTCGGACTTGGATCTGGCGAGATTGATGTGGTTGTGTCCTGTGCCTCCCGGACGTCCGGATACTTTCCCATCCCTCCTGTGAAGGTATTTTTCCATTGATGATGTGTGGATGTCAAAATTCAATTCCCTGCCATGATTTGAGTGACCTTATTTCCATCTTTAATTGCAGATGCCAGTGTATGGATTGTCAGACTTGTTCCAAATCTGCACCTTTAATGTCTCACTCTGAGCGAATCAAGGATCAGGTGACATAGTTTCTACTGAAGCACTGTACAAGTCAAACCGATACTTATTGCTCTTGTGACTGAACTATATATTGAGTTAATCCTTGACAAGGTATGGACATCTGATCCCAAAACTCAAGGTGTTACGGATCCCATATTAATTTAAATTTAAAGCTTTCATATGGGTTCAGATACATTTTCAGATGTTGATGTGAATCAGGATGGAAAATTGATAGAGCAGAGTGGTTGAACTTTTTCTCAAGAAATCCATCCTTTATGAAGGTAATGACTCTTCCATATCTTAAGTTAACCTTATATAGTATCCATGCGGTACAGCATTTCAAGGTAATACTAATTTTGTTCTTGATCATATGAACTGAAAACTGTTTTCCTTAAACAATGAGAACACATCATTTCATTAGAGTTAAATGGAAAGAAAATAAAAGCTCTTCCCTTTACACCGGTTCCGGCTATCCTTATGAACTGTGATAATCAGACTGTCATCACCAAGGTGAAGAGTTCAAAGGACAATATGAAGTCCAACAAACACATAAGAATGAGATTAAAAGCTGTCAGAAAATTAAGAAACTCCGGAGTGATAGCACTGGACTATGTCCATCCGGCTAAGAATCTGGCAGATCCCTTTACGAAAGGGCTATCACGTGTAGTGATAGATAGTGCATCGAGGGAGATGGGTATGAGACCCACATGAGTTGCCATGGTGGTACCCCAACCTATGTGACCGGAGATCCCGTGAAGTAGGACCTGGGAAAACAAGCCAGTGGTGAACTGAGGAGAGTAACTTTACTAACCCACTCCGTTGGAGATGCAATACTCTCGGAAACTGTATGGAAGGATGACTACTGTCTTAATGTGTTCCAAGGCTTATATGTATAAGCAAGATGTTATCCTACAGAGCGATCTTTGGAGGAACACACCTATGTGAACCCGACTGCTAGTCACAGTCTATGAGATTGGGGGGATCTCTAGTAAGCTCATGAATAGGCCATGAGTGTGACTTATATGCTCCATCCGAGGGGTCAGCCTTCGGTAGCCCAGTACTAGTAAGACATGTGGTGAAACTTCTTTACGCCAAGCTGACAATTCAAGGCATAGTCCATTGTTCAGTTGTGAAGGAGTGTAGCTACTTGCTCTAGGTGAAGCTCAACCTTAACAGGTCTTCACTGAAACACTAGTATATCAAAACAACGTTTGGAACAAAGGACAAAGTGGGCCCCTGAGATCTGGTGGTGGATTGTTGAAATGTGAGATGGGCCTAGAGCCCATATGACAATTTCAGATTTGATCTCTAAGGGCCCAAGTAGGTAGCATGACAAGGTGGTGGGAAGTTTAGTCGCACCATGCTAGTGGAAGGAAAGTTGGAGTGGTTTATAAGGGTGGCTCTTCTACATGCTATTGGAGCTTGAGAAGAGAAGAGGCCCTCGCGCGCTCCTCCTCCGCCGCCCGCCTCGCCACGCCTCGCCTCGCCTCGCCTCGTCACGACGCGCCGCGGGTTGTGGGAATGAGCCGAGCCGAGCTCACACCTATGCGCTTATTTTTGCCAGTCACTAACGGAGAGGTTCTGACAGCAGGGCCACGATCTGAGACGTCAGATCATGGGCTGTCACGGACGTGGGTCAAGCCCACGTCTCTCCACGCGGCTGCGTCTATATAAGTGTGTTGTGTCCCCTAACCCTAGCCGCCACGATCAGATCACATCTGCTCCACGCGCACCGCCCACCGTCGTTCCTTTGCTGTTGCTGCCGCCGGTGACTCCATCCCGTCCGCCGCGTACACGGTCGACGGGAGAGCAGGTCTCCGGAACTCCGTCTCTCTGGTTCCTGTACGGGAGAGAGGCGAATAGGTTTTTGGGAAGCGACTACGCGACTGCTCGCCTCCGATCCACTACTTCCTCTACGTCCGCGCCGTCTCCGTCATCACGATGTCCAGCGACGCCGAACGCGCCGCCGCCGAGAAGACCGAGGCCGACAAGAAGGCCGCCGAGGACGCTTCTGCTGCTGCTGTCACCGCGGCAGCGGCTTCTGCATGGCCTACTGGAGGGTATACCGCGTTTATCCCTCTCCTGATAATTTCTGTATTAGCAGTGCTAGCATCATGTGTAGATTTGTCTACTATTTGCGTAGTACGTCCTCGTTTAGATCAGTACCAGTATGTTGTTAGTTCTGTCAATGTCATGCTAGTTATCTACTTATGGATTAAATTAGTCGAAAAATTGCCTATTTTCTTAGCAATCCAAAAACCTATTATGTGTAGGAATTTTTCGGCAAGTGGCTTTGCCGTAGCACTAAAACCGGATAAGTTTACCGGTACGTATTTTAAGCGTTGGCAGACAAAGACCACTTTATGGCTCACGGCTATGAACGTGTTCTGGGTCACCGGTGTGTCCACGGGAACGATTGCTCCCGAACAGGAGAAGGCGTTCAGGGAGGCAACCACTGTGTTTTTCGGAGCAGTTCTTAGCGTGATCGGAGATAAACTGGTCGACGCATATTTACATGTGCATGTCGCCAAGGACTTGTGGGAGGCGCTCGAATCTAAGTCCGGGGCCGCCGATGCAGGGAGCGAGATGTATATTATAGAGCAGTTCCACGATTACCAGATGGTTCAGAACCGTCCTGTACTAGAGCAGGCTCATGAGATAATATGCATTGTTAAGGAGCTTGAGCTTCTGAAGTGCGAGTTACCGGGCAAGTTTGTCGCGGGCTGCATAATCGCTAAGCTCCCCAATTCCTGGAGAAACTTTGCCACCACTCTGAAACATCAGAGGCGTGAATTCTCTGTGGAGGATGTCATTGGCCATCTGAGTGTTGAGCAGAATTTGAGGGCAAAGGACTCGCACGGAAAAGGGGCCGAAGGGACTTCTGTTGCCAACATGGTGAACCAGAGGAACTTCAACTCCCACAAGTTCAAGGGAAAGAACGGTGTCCAACAGAATACCGACTTCAAGAAGAAGGGTAAGAAGACCTTCAAGAAGAACAAGAAGGATGAGGGCTGCTTTACTTGTGGTTCGGCTGAACATTGGGCCAACAAGTGCCCAAACAAGTTTAAGAAGTCAGGACAGGACTCCAAGTCTGTCAACATGATTGTGGGCAACAATGAGAATAGTGCATCTGGGTACGGTAATTTATTTACTGTTTTTTCAGTGTTTCAGCCTACCGATTGGTGGGTGGATACAGGTGCAGGTGTTCATGTGTGTGCTGACATTTTATTGTTCTCTTCTTACCAGGTCACAGGCCACGGGTCCGTATTGATGGGGAATGGCGCGAGTGCTTCTGTTCATGGTGTTGGCACGGTCGATCTGAAGTTTACTTCGGGAAGGATCGTGCAGCTGAAGAACGTGCAACATGTCCCCGCCATCAAGAAGAACCTTGTTAGTGGCTCCCTTCTATGTAGAGAAGGGTTTAAGTTGGTATTCGAGTCTAATAAATTAGTTGTTACTAAGTATGGACTATTTGTTGGAAAAGTTTATGAGAGCGAAGGGATGTTCCGCCTTTCCTCGCAGATTTCTGTAATAAAGTCGTGAACCATATTCATTCGAGTATTAATGAATCTGAGGTTTGGCATTCACGTCTTTGTCACATAAGTTTCGGTGTTATGACGCGGCTAGCTAAGATGGATTTAATCCCGAGTTTCACTTTAGCCAAAGGTTCTAAGTGCCTGTCATGTGTGCAAGCTAAGCAACCTCGCCAGCCTCATAAGGCTGCGGAGGAGAGACACTTGGCACCATTAAAACTCATACATTCTGATCTTTGTGAGATGAACGGTGTATTGACTAAAGGTGGAAAGAAATACTTCATGACATTGATAGATGATTCCACTAGATATTGCTATGTGTATCTGTTAAATACTAAAGATGAGGCTCTACACTACTTTAAAATCTATAAGGCAGAAGTTGAGAATCAACTTGAAAAGAAAATTAAACGATTCTGTTCAGATCGTGGTGGAGAGTACTTCTCGAGTGAGTTTGATTCCTTCCGTGCAGAACACGGCATTATTCATGAGAGGACGCCTCCCTATTCACCCCAGTCAAACTGGGTTGCCGAGCGGAAAAACCGTACTCTAACTGATTTGGTTAACGCCATGTTAGATACGTCGGGTTTATCCAAGGCATGGTGGGGGGATGCTATATTGACGGCATGTCATGTCCTGAATAAAGTTCCGATAAAGGATAATGAGATCACTGCCTATGAGAGATGGGCAAAGAGAAGGACAACACTCTCGTACTTGCGTACTTGGGGCTGTTTGGCGAAAGTCAACGTGCCGATCCCCAAAAAGCGTAAGCTTGGACCCAAGACTGTGGACTGCGTTAATTTGGGCTACGCTAAGAACAGCGTTGACTATAGATTTCTAGTAGTGAAATCTGAGTTACCTGACCAGAAGGTTGGTACAATCATAGAGTCTAAGGATGCTACATTCTTTGAGGATATTTTTCCTATGAGAGATATGCAAAGCACTTCTAGACAGGAATCTGAGGAGACTCATGAGCCTGTCATTCCTATGGAATATTATGAACGAACACATGATGAAAATCCTGAGGAGGATGACGAGGAAACCCTTGGTAGGGGCAAGAGACAAAGGACTGCAAAGACCTTTGGTGATGATTTCTTCGTGTACCTCGTCGATGATACTCCCACTTCTATCTCAGAAGCATATGCCTCTCCAAAAGCTGACTACTGGAAGGATGCTGTCCGTAGCGAGATGGATTCCATCATGGCTAACGGGACATGGGAGATCATTGAGCGTCCCTATGGTTGCAAACCATTGGGATGTAAGTGGGTGTTCAAGAAAAAGCTTAGGCCCGATGGTACGATTGAAAAGTACATGGCCAGGCTTGTGGCCAAGGGCTATGACCAGAAAGAAGAGGAAGACTTCTTCGATACTTATTCACCTGTGGCTAGACTGACCACCATTCAAGTATTACTCTCGTTGGCGGCCTCACATGGTCTTCTCGTCCATCAAATGGATGTTAAGACGGCTTTTCTGAATGGAGAGCTAAATGAGGAAATCTACATGCAACTGCCAGATGGCTTTGTGATAGATGGTTAGGAAAGGAAGGTGTGTAAGTTGCTGAAATCTTTATATGGCCTGAAGCAAGCACCTAAGCAATGGCATGATAAGTTCAATACAACTCTGACATCTGTTGGTTTCGTTGTTAATGAGGCTGACAAATGTGTATACTATCGCCATGGTGGGGGCGAAGGAGTTATACTGTGCCTGTATGTTGATGACATACTGATATTCGGAACAAACCTATAAGTCATTGAGGAGGTCAAATCGTTTCTGTCTTAGAACTTTGAGATGAAGGACCTTGGTGTGGCTGATGTTATCTTGAACATCAAGCTACTGAGAGATAATGAGGGTGGGATCACACTTCTGCAATCCCATTATGTTGAGAAGGTGTTGAGTCGCTTTGGATATTCGGACTGCACACCATCTCAAACACCATATGATCCTAGCGTGTTGATTCGAAAGTCCAAAGGCATGGCTAAAGATCAATTGAGATACTCTCAAATCATTGGTTCACTGATGTACCTAGCGAGCGCAACGAGGCCTAACATCGCGTTTGCTGTGAGCAAACTGAGCCGGTTTGTTTCCAAACCGGGTGATGTACATTGGCATGCTGTTGAAAGAGTTATGCGCTATCTGAAAGGTACTATGAACCGTGGACTTCACTATACCGGAGACCCGTTGGTACTTGAAGGGTATAGTAATGCGAATTGGATCTCTGATGCTGATGAGATGTAGGCCACAACTGGGTATATGTTTACTCTTGGAGGTGGCGCTGTTTCTTGGAAGTCTTGCAAGCAAACGATCTTAACGAGATCGACAATGGAAGCAGAATTAACAGCATTAGACACTTCTGGTGTTGAAGCAGGATGGCTTCGAGATCTTTTGATGGACTTACCACTGGTTGATAAACCGGTTCCGGCTATCCTTATGAACTGTGATAATCAGACTATCATCACCAAGGTGAAGAGTTCAAAGGACAATATGAAGTCCAACAAACACATAAGAATGAGATTAAAAGCTGTCAAAAAATTAAGAAACTCCGGAGTGATAGCGCTGGACAATGTCCATATGGCTAAGAATCAGGAATATCCCTTTACGAAAGGGCTATCACGTGTAGTGATAGATAGTGCATCGAGGGAGATGGGTATGAGACCCACATGAGTTGCCATGGTGGTAACCCAACCTATGTGATCGGAGATCCCGTGAAGTAGGACCTGGGAAAACAAGCCAGTGGTGAACTGAGGAGAGTAACTTTACTAACCCACTCCGTTGGAGATGCAATACTCTCGGAAACTGTATGGAAGGATGACTACTGTCTTAATGTGTTCCAAGGCTTATATGTATAAGCAAGATGCTATCCTACAGAGCGATCTTTGGAGGAATACAGCTATGTGAGCCTGACTGCTAGTCACAGTCTATGAGATTGGGGTGATCTCTAGTAAGCTCATGAATAGGCCAGGAGTGTGACTTATATGCTCCACCCGAGGGGTCAGCCTTCGGTAGCCCAGTACTAGTAAGACATGTGGTGAAACTTCTTTACGCCAAGCTGACAATTCAAGGCATAGTCCATTGTTCAGTTGTGAAGGAGTGTAGCTACTTGCTCTAGGTGAAGCTCAACCTTAACAGGTCTTCACTGAAACACTAGTATATCAAAACAACGTTTGGAACAAAGGACAAAGTGGGCCCCTGAGATCTGGTGGGGGATTGTTGAAATGTGAGATGGGCCTAGAGCCCATCTGACAATTTCAGATTTGATCTCTAAGGGCCCATGTAGGTAGCATGACAAGGTGGTGGGAAGTTTAGTCCCACCATGCTAGTGGAAGGAAAGTTGGAGCGGTTTATAAGGGTGGCTCTTCTACATGCTATTGGAGCTTGAGAAGAGAAGAGGCCCTCGCGCGCTCCTCCTCCGCCGCCCGCCTCGCGACGCCTCGCCTCGCCACGACGCACTGCAACGCACCGCGGGTTGCGGGAATGAGCCGAGCCGAGCTCACACCTATGCGCTTATTTTTGCCAGTCACTAACGGAGAGGTTCTGACAGCAGGGCCACGATCTGAGACATCAGATCGTGGGCTGTCACGGACTCGGAGGTGGGTCAAGCCCACGTCTCTCCACGCGGCTGCGTCTATATAAGTGTGTTGTGTCCCCTAACCCTAGCCGCCACGATCAGATCACATCTGCTCCACGCGCACCGCCCATCGTCGTTCCTTTGCTGTTGCTGCCGCCGTTGACTCCATCCCGTCCGCCGCGTACACGGTCGACGGGAGAGCAGGTCTCCGAAACTCCGTCTCTCTGGTTCCTGTACGGGAGAGAGGCGAATAGGTTTTTGGGAAGCGACTATGCGACTGCTTGCCTCCGATCCACTACTTCCTCTACGTCCGCGCCGTCTCCGTCATCACCATGTCCAGCGACGCCGAACGCGCCGCCGCCGAGAAGACCGAGGCCGACAAGAAGGCCGCCGAGGACGCTTCTGCTGCTGCTGTCACCGCGGCAGCGGCTTCTGCATGGCCTACTGGAGGGTATACCGCGTTTATCCCTCTCCTGATAATTTCTGTATTAGCAGTGCTAGCATCATGTGTAGATTGGTCTACTATTTGCGTAGTACGTGCTCGTTTAGATCAGTACCAGTATGTTGTTAGTTCTGTCAATGCCATGCTAGTTATCTACTTATGGATTAAATTAGTCGAAAAATTTCCTATTTTCTTAGCAATCCAAAAACCTATTATGTGTAGGAATTTTTCGGCAAGTGGCTTTGCCGCAGCACTGAAACCGGATAAGTTTACCGGTACGTATTTTAAGCGTTGGCAGACAAAGACCACTTTATGGCTCATGGCTATGAACGTGTTCTGGGTCACCGGTGTGTCCACGGGAACGATTGCTCCCGAACAGGAGAAGTCGTTCAGGGAGGCAACCATTGTGTTTCTCGGAGCAGTTCTTAGCGTGATCGGAGATAAACTGGTCGACGCATATTTACATGTGCATGTCGCCAAGGACTTGTGGGAGGCGCTCGAATCTAAGTTCGGGGCAGCCGATGCAGGGAGCGAGATGTATATTATAGAGCAGTTCCACGATTACAAGATGGTTGAGGACCGTCCTGTACTGGAGCAGGCTCATGAGATAATATGCATTGTTAAGGAGCTTGAGCTTTTGAAGTGCGAGTTACCGGGCAAGTTTGTCGCGGGCTGCATAATCGCTAAGCTCCCCAATTCTTGGAGAAACTTTGCCACCACTCTGAAACATCAGAGGCGTGAATTCTCTGTGGAGGATGTCATTGGCCATCTGAGTGTTGAGCAGAATTCGAGGGCAAAGGACTCGCACGGAAAAGGGGCCGAAGGGACTTCTGTTGCCAACATGGTGAACCATAGGAACTTCAACTCCCACAAGTTCAAGGGAAAGAACGGTGTCCAACAGAATACCGACTTCAAGAAGAAGGGTAAGAAGACCTTCAAGAAGAACAAGAAGGATGAGGGCTGCTTCACTTGTGGTTCGGTTGAACATTGGCCAACAAGTGCCCAAACAATTTTAAGAAGTCAGAACAGGACTCCAAGTCTGTCAACATGATTGTGGGCAACAATGAGAATAGTGCACTGGGT
The DNA here is from genome assembly GCA_963921465.1 of Triticum timopheevii. Lineage (NCBI taxonomy): Eukaryota > Viridiplantae > Streptophyta > Magnoliopsida > Poales > Poaceae > Triticum > Triticum timopheevii. The sequence goes on along the minus strand of OY997266.1, from coordinate 9,620,459 downwards.
ACGGTAATTTATTTACTGTTTGTTCAGTGTTTTAGCCTACCGATTGGTGGGTGGATACAGGTGCAGGTGTTCATGTGTGTGTTGACATTTCATTGTTCTCTTCTTACCAGGTCACAGGCCACGGGTCCGTATTGATGGGAAATGGCGCGAGTGCTTCTGTTCATGGTGTTGGCATGGTCGATCTGAAGTTTACTTCGGGAAGGATCGTGCAGCTGAAGAACGTGCAACATGTCCCCGCCATCAAGAAGAACCTCGTTAGTGGCTCCCTTCTATGTAGAGAAGGGTTTAAGTTGGTATTCGAGTCTAATAAATTAGTTGTTACTAAGTATGGACTATTTGCTGGAAAAGGTTATGAGAGCGGAGGGATGTTCCACCTTTCCCTCGCAGATTTCTGTAATAAAGTCGTGAACCATATTCTTTCGAGTATTAATGAATCTGAGGTTTGGCATTCACGTCTTTGTCACATAAGTTTCGGTGTTATGACGCGGCTAGCTTAGTTGGATTTAATCCCGAGTTTCACTTTAGCCAAAGGTTCTAAGTGCCTGTCATGTGTGCAAGCTAAGCAACCTCGCCAACCTCATAAGGCTGCGGAGGAGAGACACTTGGCACCATTAAAACTCATACATTCTGATCTTTCTGAGATGAACGGTGTATTGACTAAAGGTGGAAAGAAATACTTCATGACATTGATAGATGATTCCACTAGATATTGCTATGTGTATCTGTTAAATACTAAAGATGAGGCTCTACACTACTTTAAAATCTATAAGGCAGAAGTTGAGAATCAACTTGAAAAGAAAATTAAACGATTCCGTTCAGATCATGGTGGAGAGCACTTCTCGAGTGAGTTTGATTCCTTCCGTGTGGAACACGGCATTATTCATGAGAGGACGCCTCCCTATTCACCCCAGTCAAAAGGGGTTGCCGAGCGGAAAAACTGTACTCTAACTGATTTGGTTAACGCCATGTTAGATACGTCGGGTTTATCCAAGGCATGGTGGGGGGATGCTATATTGACGGCATGTCATGTCCTGAATAAAGTTCCGATAAAGGATAATGAGATCACTGCCTATGAGAGATGGGCAAAGAGAAGGACAACACTCTCGTACTTGCGTACTTGGGGCTGTTTGGCGAAAGTCAACGTGCCGATCCCCAAAAAGCGTAAGCTTGGACCCAAGACTGTGAACTGCATTAATTTGGGCTACGCTAAGAACAACGTTGGCTATAGATTTCTAGTAGTGAAATTTGAGTTACCTGACCAGAAGGTCGGTACAATCATAGAGTCTAAGGATGCTACATTCTTTGAGGATATTTTTCCTATGAGAGATATGCAAAGCACTTTTAGACAGGAATCTGAGGAGACTCCTGAGCTTGTCATTCCTATGGAATATTATGAACGAACACATGATGAAAATCCTGAGGAGGATGACGAGGAAACCCTTGGTAGGGGCAAGAGACAAAGGACTGCAAAGACCTTTGGTGATGATTTCTTCGTGTACCTCGTGGATGATACTCCCACTTCTATCTCAGAAGCATATGCCTCTCCAGAAGCTGACTACTGGAAGGATGCTGCCCGTAGCGAGATGGATTCCATCATGGCTAACGGGACATGGGAGATCACTGAGCGTCCCTATGGTTGCAAACCATTGGGATGTAAGTGGGTGTTCAAGAAAAAGCTTAGGCCCGATGGTACGATTGAAAAGTACAAGGCCAGGCTTGTGGCCAAGGGCTATGACCAGAAAGAAGAGGAAGATTTCTTTGATACTTATTCACCTGTGGCTAGACTGACCACCATTCAAGTATTACTCTCGTTGGTGGCCTCACATGGTCTTCTCGTCCATCAAATGGATGTTAAGACGGATTTTCTGAATGGAGAGCTAAATGAGGAAATCTACATGCAACATCCAGATGGCTTTGTGATAGATGGTCAGGAAAGGAAGGTGTGTAAGTTGCTAAAATCTTTATATGGCCTGAAGCAAGCACCTAAGCAATGGCACGATAAGTTCAATACAACTCTAACATCTGTTGGTTTCGTTGTTAATGAGGCTGACAAATGTGTATACTATCGCCATGGTGGGGGCGAAGGAGTTATACTGTGCCTGTATGTTGATGACATACTGATATTCGGAACAAACCTCAAAGTCATTGAGGAGGTCAAATCGTTTCTGTCTCAGAACTTTGAGATGAAGGACCTTGGTGTGGCTGATGTTATCTTGAACATCAAGCTACTGAGAGATAATGAGGGTGGGATCACACTTCTGCAATCCCATTATGTTGAGAAGGTGTTGATTCGATTTGGATATTTGGACTGCACACCATCTCAAACACCATATGATCCTACCGTGTTGATTCGAAAGTCCAAAGGCATGGCTAAAGATCAATTGAGATACTCTCAAATCATTGGTTCACTGATGTACCTAGCAAGCGCAACGAGGCCTGACATCGCGTTTGCTCTGAGCAAACTGAGCCAGTTTGTTTCCAAACCGGGTGATGTACATTGGCATGCGCTGTTGAAATAGTTATGCGCTATCTGAAAGGTACTATGAACCATGGACTTCACTATACCGGAGACCCGTTGGTACTTGAAGGGTATAGTGATGCGAATTGGATCTCTGATGCTGATGAGATGAAGGCCACAACTGGGTATATGTTTACTCTTGGAGGTGGCACTGTTTCCTGGAAGTCTTGCAAGCAAACGATCTTAACGAGATCGACAATGGAAGCAGAATTAACAGCATTAGACACTTCTGGTGTTGAAGCAGGATGGCTTCGAGATCTTTTGATGGACTTGCCACTGGTTGATAAACCGGTTCCGGCTATCGTTATGAACTGTGATAATCAGACTGTCATCACCAAGGTGAAGAGTTCAAAGGACAATATGAAGTCCAACAAACACATAAGAATGAGATTAAAAGCTGTCAGAAAATTAAGAAACTCCGGAGTGATAGCGCTGGGCTATTTCCATACGGCTAAGAATCTGGCAGATCCCTTTACGAAAGGGCTATCACGTGTAGTGATAGATAGTGCATCAAGGGAGATGGGTATGAGACCCACATGAGTTTCCGTGGTGGTAACCCAACCTATGTGATCGGAGATCCCATGAAGTAGGACCTGGGAAAACAAGCCAGTGGTGAACTGAGGAGAGTAACTTTACTAACCCACTCCGTTGGAGATGCAATACTCTCGGAAACTGTATGGAAGGATGACTACTGTCTTAATGTGTTCCAAGGCTTATATGTATAAGCAAGATGCTATCCTACAGAGCGATCTTTGGAGGAACACAGCTATGTGAGCCCTACTGCTAGTCACAGTCTATGAGATTGGGGTGATCTCTAGTAAGGTCATGAATAGGCCAGGAGTGTGACTTATATGCTCCACCCGAGGGGTCAACCTTCGGTAGCCCAGTACTAGTAAGACATGTGGTGAAACTTCTTTACGCCAAGCTGACAATTCAAGGCATAGTCCATTGTTCAGTTGTGAAGGAGTGTAGCTACTTGCTCTAGGGGAAGCTCAACCTTAACAGGTCTTCACTGAAACACTAGTATATCAAAACAGCGTTTGGAACAAAGGACAAAGTGGGCCCCTGAGATCTGGTGGGGGATTGTTGAAATGTGAGATGGGCCTAGAGCCCATATGACAATTTCAGATTTGATCTCTAAGGGCCCATGTAGGTAGCATGACAAGGTGGTGGGAAGTTTAGTCCCACCATGCTAGTGGAAGGAAAGTTGGAGTGGTTTATAAGGGTGGCTCTTCTACATGCTATTGGAGCTTGAGAAGAGAAGAGGCCCTCACGCGCTCCTCCTCCGCCGCCCGCCTCGCCACGCCTCGCCTCGCCTCGCCTCGCCTCGTCACGACGCGCCGCGGGTTGCGGGAATGAGCCGAGCCGAGCTCACACCTATGCGCTTATTTTTGCCAGTCACTAATGGAGAGGTTCTGACAGCAGGGCCACAATCTGAGATGTCAGATCGTGGGCTGTCACGGACTCGGACGTGGGTCAAGCCCACGTCTCTCCACGCGGCTGCGTCTATATAAGTGTGTTGTGTCCCCTAACCCTAGCCGCCACGATCAGATCACATCTGCTCCACGCGCACCGCCCATCGACGTTCCTTTGCTGTTGCTGCCGCCGGTGACTCCATCCCGTCCGCCGCATACACGGTCGACGGGAGAGCAGGTCTCCGAAACTCGGTCTCTCTGGTTCCTGTACGGGAGAGAGGCGAATAGGTTTTTGGGAAGCGACTACGCGACTGCTCGCCTCCGATCCACTACTTCCTCTACGTCCGCGCCGTCTCCGTCATCACGATGTCCAGCGACGGCGAACGCACCGCCGCCGAGAAGACCGAGGCCGACAAGAAGGCCGCCGAGGACGCTTCTGCTGCTGCTGTCACCACGGCAGCGGCTTCTGCATGGCCTACTGGAGGGTATACCGCGTTTATCCCTCTCCTGATAATTTCTGTATTTGCAGTGCTAGCATCATGTGTAGATTTGTCTACTATTTGCGTAGTACGTGCTCGTTTAGATCAGTACCAGTATGTTGTTAGTTCTATCAATGCCATGCTAGTTATCTACTTATGGATTAAATTAGTCGAAAAATTGCCTATTTTCTTAGCAATCCAAAAACCTATTATGTGTAGGAATTTTTCGGCAAGTGGCTTTGCCGCAGCACTGAAACTGGATAAGTTTACCGGTACGTATTTTAAGCGTTGGCAGACAAAGACCACTTTATGGCTCACGGCTATGAACGTGTTCTGGGTCACCGGTGTGTCCACGGGAACGATTGCTCCCGAACAAGAGAAGGCGTTCATGGAGGCAACCACTGTGTTTCTTGGAGCAGTTCTTAGCGTGATCGGAGATAAACTGGTCGACGCATATTTACATGTGCATGTCGCCAAGGACTTGTGGGAGGCGCTCGAATATAAGTTCAGGGCCGCCGATGCAGGGAGCGAGATGTATATTATAGAGCAGTGCCACGATTACAAGATGGTTGAGAACCGTCCTGTACTGGAGCAGGCTCATGAGATAATATGCATTGTTAAGGAGCTTGAGCTTCTGAAGTGCGAGTTGCCGGGCAAGTTTGTCGCGGCTGCATAATCGCTAAGCTCCCCAATTCTTGGAGAAACTTTGCCACCACTCTGAAACATCAGAGGCATGAATTCTCTGTGGAGGATGTCATTGGCCATTTGAGTGTTGAGCAGAATTCGAGGGCAAAGGACTCACACGGAAAAGGGGCCGAAGGGACTTCTGTTGCCAACATGGTGAACCAGAGGAACTTCAACTCCCACAAGTTCAAGGGAAAGAACGGTGTCCAACAGAATACCGACTTCAAGAAGGGTAAGAAGACCTTTAAGAAGAACAAGAAGGATGAGGGCTGCTTTACTTGTGGTCCGGCTGAACATTGGGCCAACAAGTGCCCAAACAAGTTTAAGAAGTCAGCACAGGACTCCAAGTCTGTCAACATGATTGTGGGCAACAATGAGAATAGTGCATCTGGGTACGGTAATTTATTTACTGTTTTTTCAGTGTTTCAGCCTACCGATTGGTGGGTGGATACAGGTGCAGGTGTTCATGTGTGTGCTGACATTTCATTGTTCTCTTCTTACCAGGTCACAGCCCACGGGTTCGTTTTGATGGGGAATGGCGCGAGTGTTCTGTTCATGGTGTTGGCACGGTCGATCTGAAGTTTACTTCGGGAAGGATCGTGCAGCTGAAGAACGTGCAACATGTCCCCGCCATCAAGAAGACCTTGTTAGTGGCTCCCTTCTATGTAGAGAAGGGTTTGAGTTGGTATTCGAGTCTAATAAATTAGTTGTTACTAAGTATGGACTATTTGTTGGAAAAGGTTATGAGAGCGTAGGGATGTTCCGCCTTTCCCTTGCAGATTTCTGTAATAAAGTCGTGAACCATATTCATTCGAGTATTAATGAATCTGAGGTTTGGCATTCACGTCTTTGTCACATAAGTTTCGGTGTTATGACGCGGCTAGCTAAGTTGGATTTAATCCCGAGTTTCACTTTAGCCAAAGGTTCTAAGTGCCTGTCATGTGTGCAAGCTAAGCAACCTCGCCAGCCTCATAAGGCCGCGGAGGAGAGACACTTGGCACCATTAAAACTCATACATTCTGATCTTTGTGAGATGAACGGTGTATTGACTAAAGGTGGAAAGAAATACTTCATGACATTGATAGATGATTCCACTAGATATTGCTATGTGTATCTGTTAAATACTAAAGATGAGGCTCTACACTACTTTAAAATCTATAAGGCAAAAGTTGAGAATCAGCTTGAAAAAAAAATTAAACGATTCCGTTCGGATCGTGGTGGAGAGTACTTCTTGAGTGAGTTTGATTCCTTCCATGCGGAACATGGCATTATTCATGAGAGGACGCCTCCCTATTCACCCCAGTCAAACGGGGTTGCCAAGCGGAAAAACCGTACTCTAACTGATTTGGTTAACGCCATGTTAGATACGTCGGGTTTATCCAAGGCATGGTGGGGGGAGGCTATATTGACGGCATGTCATGTCCTGAATAAAGTTCCGATAAAGGATAATGAGATCACTGCCTATGAGAGATGGGCAAAGAGAAGGACAACACTCTCGTACTTGCGTACTTGGGGCTGTTTGGCGAAAGTCAACGTGCCGATCCCCAAAAATCGTAAGCTTGGACCCAAGACTGTGGACTGCGTTAATTTGGGCTATGCTAAGAACAGCGTTGGCTATAGATTTCTAGTAGTGAAATCTGAGTTACCTGACCAGAAGGTCGATACAATCATAGAGTCTAAGGATGCTACATTCTTCGAGGATATTTTTCCTATGAGAGATATGCAAAGCACTTCTAGACAGGAATCTAAGGAGACTCCTGAGCCTGTCATTCCTATGGAATATTATGAACGAACACATGATGAAAATCCTGAGGAGGATGACGAGGAAACCCTTGGTAGGGGCAAGAGACAAAGGACTGCAAAGACCTTTGCTGATGATTTCTTTGTGTACCTCATGGATATTACTCCCACTTCTATCTCAGAAGCATATGCCTCTCCAGAAGCTGACTACTGGAAGGATGCTGTCCGTAGCGAGATGGATTCCATCATGGCTACCGGGACATGGGAGATCACTGAGCGTCCCTATGGTTGCAAACCATTGGGATGTAAGTGGGTGTTCAAGAAAAAGATTAGGCCCGATGGTACGATTGAAAAGTACAAGGCCAGGCTTGTGGCCAAGGGCTATGACCAGAAAGAAGAGGAAGATTTCTTCGATACTTATTCACCTGTGGCTAGACTGACCACCATTCGAGTATTACTCTCGTTGGCGGCCTCACATGGTCTTCTCGTCCATCAAATGGATGTTGAGACGGCTTTTCTAAATGGAGAGCTAAATGAGGAAATCTACATGCAACAGCCAGATGGCTTTGTGATAGATGGTCAGGAAAGGAAGGTGTGTAAGTTGCTGAAATATTTAGATGGCCTGAAGCAAGCACCTAAGCAATGGCATGATAAGTCCAATACAACTCCGACATCTGTTGGTTTCGTTGTTAATGAGGCTGACAAATGTGTATACTATCGCCATGGTGGGGGCGAAGGAGTTATACTGTGCCTGTATGTTGATGACATACTGATATTCGGAACAAACCTCAAAGTCATTGAGGAGGTCAAATCGTTTCTGTCTCAGAACTTTGAGATGAAGGACCTTGGTGTGGCTGATGTTATCTTGAACATCAAGCTACTGAGAGATAATGAGGGTGGGATCACACTTCTGCAATCCCATTATGTTGAGAAGGTGTTGAGTCGCTTTGGATATTCGGACTGCACACCATCTCAAACACCATATGATCCTAGCGTGTTGATTCGAAAGTCCAAAGGCATGGCTAAAGATCAATTGAGATACTCTCAAATCATTGGTTCACTGATGTACCTAGCGAGCGCAACGAGGCCTGACATCGCGTTTGCTGTGAGCAAACTGAGCCGGTTTGTTTCAAAACCGGGTGATGTACATTGGCATGCTGTTTAAAGAGTTATGCGCTATCTAAAAGGTACTATGAACCATGGACTTCACTATACCGGAGACCCGTCGGTACTTGAAGGGTATAGTGATGCGAATTGGATCTCTGATGCTGATGAGATGAAGGCCACAACTGGGTATATGTTTACTCTTGGAGGTGGCGCTGTTTCCTGGAAGTCTTGCAAGCAAACAATCTTAACGAGATCGACAATGGAAGCAGAATTAACAGCATTAGACACTTCTGGTGTTGAAGCAGGATGGCTTCGAGATCTTTTGATGGACTTGCCACTGGTTGATAAACCGGTTCCGGCTATCCTTATGAACTGTGATAATCAGACTGTCATCACCAAGGTGAAGAGTTCAAAGGACAATATGAAGTCCAACAAACACATAAGAATGAGATTAAAAGCTGTCAGAAAATTAAGAAACTCCGGAGTGATAGCGCTGGACTATGTCCATACGGCTAAGAATCTGGCAGATCCCTTTACGAAAGGCACTACTAGGAAAAGGGCTATAGATATGACTCATTCTAATGGCGCACCAGGTAAATAGTGCGCCACTACTATATACTAATGGCGCACCGGTTGCTCGTGCGCCATTAGTGTGGAAGATACTAATGGCGCACCGTACTCACGGTGCGCCACTACTATTGATTTTTTCCCATTTTTCCATACAAACTAATGGCGCAGGGTGACAAAGTGCGCCATTACTAGTTAGAACTAGTAATGGCGCACGACCAAGACAGTGCGCCATTAGTGTATATTTTTTTACTTTTTTGCAAACCTACTAATGGCGCACTATGGCAAAGTGCGCCATTACTAGTTTAAACTACTAATGGCGCACTTTTCCACAGTGCGCCATTAGTATACATATGTTTTTTTTACTTTTCTGCAAAAAGTACTAATGGCGCACCACCTGCCGGTGCGCCATTAGTAACCAGGGTTACTAATGGCGCATTTTGTGGTGGTGCGCCATTAGTAACCTGGGACCAACAAGATATTTTGGACAGCCCACCTACCCACTCACTTTCCCCACTTCATTCTCTCCACCTCCTCCTCCAAGCTTGTCTCGGCTACCTCCTCCTCCTCACCTCATTTCCACCATAGATTCATCAAAATTAAGTGGTGAAATTACCTTTTTTTGATAGGTAAGTAAGGGGAAAGCTATCTTCATGATGTAGATCTACTTTTTTCTCCCTAGCTCGCTCCAACAACGTGCACATGCACTTTTTGTGGCCTAGCTAGATCTATGTTTGTGGTGTTGCTTGTGTTTGTGGTGTTGCTTGTGTTTGTGGTGTTGCATATATGTTTGTGTTTGCAGGTACCGGTATTTGAAATGCGATAGTTGCCAATATTTTGCCGGAATGTTGATTCATTTCCGTTTCGGCGAGAATTTTGGCACTATGCATTCTTTTTGGTCCTATTTTTAGGGAAGGTCATTTCAAATTTTTTCTTGGTTCTAAAATATCGTTTTGCTCTACCCCATAGACGACCATGGTCCGCACGATGACCGAAGTCATCATGAATAGGTTTTTGAGCTCCGTGAAGGCCGAGATGCTTCAAAAGAACGAGACGGAGATAAGATGTCCGTGTCGAAGATGCAAGCTAAAGAGCCTTATTGCGGACCCGGATTCCGGCAGGTGCGGGACCACCTGCTCTTGCGTGGTTTCATGGATGGCTATCGGTGGCAAGGTGATGAAGATGACTATGAAGTCGTCCATGGGGGCCGGGCAAGAAATGAGGAAGGGCAACAAGACAACCACCACGGCGAGGGCGGGCGAGAAGACGAGGAATCTCCAGGACATGATCACGACGGTGATGATGTACTCAATCATCATGTAGAAGATGTCGTACATGATGATGAGGAAGATCAAGACGAAGGGCATGATCATGAAGATGTAGATGCCGGAGCAGACGACGATGGAGGCTGGGTGCAGGACCCTCATATTCAAGAGCTGCTTCGCAAGTAGACGGATAACGCAAGAGCTGCCGCTTGAGAGAAAGCCAAGCTGGATCAACTGGAGATAGACGCGGTTACTCCATTGTATGAAGGATGCAGGCCCGAGGATACCCGCCTGAAAGTAACGCTCATGGCTCTGGAGATGAAGGTAAACACAAAATGACCGACGCATGCTTCGACGAGAACATGTCATTATGGCACGAACGTCTTCCCAAGGGGAACAAGTGCCCGACCAGTTTCGAGGAGGCGAAGAAAATCGTGTGTCCTCTGGATTTACCGCACGTGAAATACCATGTGTGCATGAACAATTGCATCATTTATCGGGACGAGCACGTGGAGTCTACCATATGTCCGGTGTGCGGCGTCACTCGATACAAGAAGAGGAAGAAAGCTCCTCGAAAATCAGTGTGGTACTTTCCGATCACTCCTCGTCTGTAGCGGTATTTCGCGGACCCTAAGGTAGCAAAGCTCCTGCGTTGGCACGCGGATAGGGAGGAGAAGAAGCGGGAAGATGACGGAAATGATCCGGAGATAAATAAAAAAGACAAGATGCTGAGTCACCCTAAGGATGCGAGCCAGTGGCAAGCGTTGAACTTCGAATACCCAGAATTTCGGAAGGATCCAAGGAACATTGTGCTGGGCGCGAGCACCGATGGAGTCAATCCGTTTGGCAGCCAGAGAAGCACACATAGCACCTGGCCTGTGTTTGTGTGGATGTACAACCTTCCCCCCTGGTTGTGCATGAAGAGGAAGTACATTCACATGAGTATGCTAATTGAAGGTCCGAAACAACCAGGGAACGACATCAATCTGTATCTGGGGCTACTGAAGGAGGAGCTAGACACGCTGTGGAAAACGCCAGCCAATACGTGGGATGCCGCAGAGAAAGAATATTTCCCTATGAGGGCCGCACTGCTCATGACGGTGCACGACTATCTCGGTTACGGATATCTCGCGGGGCAGGTAGTCCACAGATTTTCGGGATGCGTAAGGTGCATGGATGACACAACATATCGCCAGCTAGATAGAGATCCCGGGTCTTCGAAAACCGTGTTCATGGGACATCGAAGGTGGCTTTGCAACGATGACCCACGGAGGAAACGCAAGGATCTGTTCGATGGTGAAACCGAACCCCGAAAACGACCGTGTACGAGGAGCGGCGAGGAAATAGACAAGCTGTTGAAAAATTGGAAAGACTGCCCACTGCCGGGAAAGAAGCAAAAGGCGCCAGAGCCAGGAAAGAAGCGAAAGGCGCCAGAGCCGCTGCTGAAGGTATGGAAAACGAGGTCTGTTTTCTGGGACTTGCCGTACTGGAAGATCCACCATGTGCCTGACAGCCTTGATGCCATGCATATCACGAAGAACGTGTGCGAGAGTCTGCTTGGTACCCTGCTCAACATGCCAGAGAGGACCAAAGATGGGCCGAAAGCAAGGGCAGACTTGAAATCAATGGGCATCAGGCAGGAGCTTCACGCTAATGATGATGATGATGATGAGGCGAAGCAGGACACAGAAAGTCGTCGCAAAGGCAAAAAGGCCAAGAAGACCAGAAATGACTACCCTCCCACGTGCTTCACTCTAAGTCAGGAGGAGATCGAGTAGTTTTTCACCTGCCTCCTAGGAGTAAAACTTCCTTACGGTTACGCGGAGAAGATAAGCAGATACCTAGACCCAGCGAAGCAGAAGTTCAGCAGGATGAAGTCTCACGACTGTCATGTGCTGATGACGTAGATACTTCCAGTTGCAATCCATGGGATCATGGACGCGCACGTCCGTGAAATGCTATTTGGCCTATGCAACTTTTTCGACGTCATCTCTCAGAAGTCGATTGGCATGAGGCAACTCAGAAGGCTACAGGAAGAGATCGTGGTGATACTATGCGAGCTTGAGATGTACTTCCCGCCCGCATTCTTCGACGTTATGGTGCATTTGCTGGTCCATATTGTGGAGGATATCATCCAACTCGGGCCGACGTTCCTGCACAGCATGATGCCGTTCGAAAGGATGAATGGTGTCATCAAAGGATACGTTCGGAACATGTCACATCCAGAGGGAAGTATAGCCAGGGGATTTCTGACCGAAGAGTGCATCTCCTACTGCATGAATTATCTAGGCATCGAGAACCCCATTGGTCTGCCCGTCAACAGGCACCTCGGCAGGCTCGCTGGATGGGGTCACCGTGAGGGTCGCCGCGAAATGCATGTCGACTTCGAGGGTCGACTCGCCGACTTTGAAAGAGCAAACCTAGTCGCGCTACAACACATAGACGTGGTCGATCCTTGGGTGGTAGAGCACAAAACCTTTATTGAGAAGACGTACAATGACCGAGGCCAACAGAGGACGGACGGAGATATACTCAAAGAGCACAACTCATGTTTCACGCATTGGTAGTCTTCATTTCTCGATTGTATTTCATGGGCACTTTTTGATATCATGAATATTTTTAAATTTCATGGGCACTTTTTGAATTCATGAGGACACTTGATCTCGATCCCCCTCCATCTCGATCTCGATCCCCCTCCATCTCGATCTCGATCCCCACACCCTCCCCCGCTCCACCGCCGCCGCCGATGATATTTTCAAGTAAGAAATTTGAACATATTTTTTAAAAAATTATTACTGTTTTTATAAAAAAATATTACTGTTATGATTTAAACAAGTTTGAACATATTTGAGCACAAATAAATATAAAAAACAGCATCTAAAATGCATAAAAAAAATATTGGGGAGCCTAGGAATCGAACCCAGGACCTCTTGGTGTGTGTGTGCTGCGTGCTGACCAGTCGGGCTAGTGGGTGGGTTCTGTTGTCGATAGGGTTAGGTTGTAGATAGGGCTAGTGGGCTAGATTAAAACAAAATTCTAATGGCGCACCGAGCGCTGGTGCGCCATTAGAATAGTCGTACTTATGGCGCACGAGATGGTGGTGCACCATTAGAAAGCTTCTCCCCACACTAAATCCCCAATCTCTCTAATCTCTCCCGCTGCCCCCCCTCCCCCCCCGTGTTCGCCGTCCCCCTCGCCGCCCCGCCTGCACCCTCGACGTGCTCGCCGTCCTCCCTCACCGTCCCCCATCCTCGAGCCGAGCGCCACCTCCCTCACCGTCCCCCCTCCGCCCGCGCCCGTGCCCTCGCCATCCCCCTCCCACCGCGGCCCCACCTGCGTCAACCTCCCTCCAGAGCGCGACAGCTAGGGTTCCTAGCCGCTGCCACCGCTACCGGCCCGCCGCCGCGGCGCGCCCAGCCGGCCGAACCCTCCGCTGCCCCGCCTCTACCGCCTCCTCGTCGACGCGCCTCCTCCTCCTTGATGCGCCACCTCCTCGACGCGCCACCGCCCGCTGCCTCCTCGACACCGGCGTCCTCCTACGGCAGCCTGCCGTTATCCCACAGGTGATTCCTCACCTCTCCCCCCTTCCCCTCCTCCCCCCTATGGTAGCCTGCAAGCTTGTAAATTTCAAGCTCCTGGGTATGTTTCTCTTAAGAAATTTATAGAAGATTATATGGGATGTTTTAGCTAGAGTTCATCAAACAGTTGGGTGTTTGGGTCAGTGATTTTTCACTCCATGATCTGATTGCAAGGTGAAACATACCGTTAGTTTTGTGTTCGGTTTGGCTGGTATGTAATGATAAAGCTAGGAACCAAATGTCAGCCTTGTTGTGGCTTCAGGTGTGCTCGCAATAAAATGTACCACTCCCTCCGATCAAAAATAAGTATACATGTTGACTCATTTTTTGAATGAATTTGTGGTAACCTGAACTGGGTTCTGTCAGATATAAAAAGTAGACAATTCTCAAAAAAAGTAGATTACTCTTCCCTTATATTATATAAAAAGCAGATAATTCTCAAAAAAACCTAGAAGTAAGTCTCCTCATGGTTTTACTGGATCATTGAATTATCCCCGAAGGCGAAAGGGCAAAAAGCTCTCTAGCTGATTGATTATGCATGTTCTGTTATAGCTATTTCAGAAAATTGATGTCATCCTCTATTAGCAATGTTGCAATAAGGCAACATCTATATCATTAGTAAGGTTAAAAGGAAGTGATCCATCTGCAACTGGTGTTTATTAGTCTTTTGGAGTGAGTTATCTGCATCTGCTCCTTGTGGTGGTGGTTGTTTAGGTGGGCAGTAAGAAACCATGCTTGATTTGGGGGACTGAACTTATGCTTATGTATGCCATCAGAAGCAGTTCGAAATCATTATTCTTTCTTTTCCTTGCAGGTTTGGGCAACTTCAGTTGGTTGATCTTGAATCCATTGAGCCTTCACTTAGAGCTGGTACTCATCCATGTAACTCTTCACATTTCCATGTAGGATGGTCGCCTATCACTTACTAGTGTGCTAGTGCCCCTTAGCCTTGTAGTGTTTAACTAACAAAATTAGGCATTTGCTTCAGGATTGCCTCAGCTCTGTTTTATGCCATTGTTCAGTTCATAATATTATATCCACTTTTTATTAGACAAGTTTATTATAACAGTATGCATGTGCTCTTGAATCTTGATATGTATGTGTTCGGTAGTACCACACTTAACAATAGTCACAGTCCATACTTTATACCCTTTTTTCTCTCTGTACCCAGATTCTCTGACTGCAAGGCGACTTTTTAAGTAATCTTGAATTAATGTATGATATAGGGAACATACCTGAAATTGAAGGATTAGAGAAGAACAAAAAGGATCTCATGAATTATTTTTGTTTGCAACAACTAATTTTAAATATTAATATGTAGCAGAACAAGACAGTGAGCAATCCGAGTTGTGAGAGAAAATATCTATTTGCTTTCTTCTTTGACTAATTAATATCATTCAGAGTAGATGATGCAAGCAATCAACATTCGGTTTTGACCATAACAGTACGCTTGCTCAGAGTTTAAGCATTTGTTGGGTGACCTATTAGATCTGGAATGGAAGCTCACATAAGTTGAGCTGATTTTTGTCCATATGAAAGCAGAGGACCATATGGTCTGTGGCCTTTTCATCCATATGAAAGTAGAGGCACATTGTGGTGCTAGTTTGCTAGGTTTTGTCTCCGACCATCGTGTCGTGATGAATTTGCAGGTACCCCGAGAGGCCCTTGAGTTTGCCAGAATGTTGATTAACTTCCGTTCCTGCAAATTCGGGTACTCCATATGTCCTATTTTCAGCAAAGGTCATGCTGAAATTTTCTGTGAATTTTAGCATGACTTTGCTAAAAATAGGACATATGGGGTACTTGCGACTAATGCATGGGCCGGGGTATCTTAGTACTTAATTAAGTAGGATCAACTGCCCCTTTATTCTTGCTGCATTAAACCATAGGTGGCAATAGAGCCAAGTGATTAGGCCCAACTTAGAATTCTCCTTAGCATCGATAAACCCTAGATGATAAACCCAACATAGGTGGCAATAGAGCCAAGTGATTAGTGCCAAGTGATTAGGCCCAACCTAGGGTGCCTCGGCATCGATAAACCCTAAATGATGAAAACTTAACTTGGCTGCCCCGGATGCCTCGGTGTCGATGAGAACCTAAATGATGTACGCTTAGGCTTTTAGGGTGCCTCGGCATCGACAAACCCTAAATGATGAAAGCTTAGGCTTTTAGGGTGCCTCGGTGTCAAAAAATCCTAAATGATGAGACCATGATCTTGTTCCTTGACAATAACCAACTTTTTGACCAAACTTTTTTCCTATTTAGAGCGAAACATGGCCCACAACGATGAGGCCGGTGGTTCGGGCGGCAAGCAATTCTGGGAGCTGTCCCAGGAGATGGAGGAACAACCTCACCGCTATGAGGACGTCGCGGAAGACACCAATCCTGATTACACAACCCCTAGTGGCATCGGGGATGACACCACTGATGGTGCCGCCGAGGATGCCACCACTGATGATGGCGGCGCACACACAGATGGCCGCCAATCGAAGAAGCAAAGGAAGGACCGGCGTCCGAATGCGCTTCGCACCGTCAAGGAGGAATTCACTCAAGTGGACTCCGACGGGAATCCAACGGAGCCCAAACATATAGTCAAGGGGTACTCGGTTCAGCTCGGGTGCATTCTCCGGAGCACCGTCTCGATCAACATCGAGAACCTTAGGCATAAGGACCGAGGGAATTCGCGCAACCTCCTCTTCATGAAGCTGCATGAATGATACAAGTTCCTCGCCGAATTTGAAAACACACGCCTCTCAGGGAATAAAATGAACAGTGCCGCCCTCACGAAGATGAGCACGACCCTGTCTACTTGGAGAAGCGCGGTGAAGAAAATAATTGATAAAGGTGATAGTTATGAGAAGATCAAGGCGAAATATCCTTTGATGAGCGAAGATGAGTACAAGGAGTTCAAGATCAAGTGCTCGACCAGTGCAACCTCCGAATCAAGTTAGTGGGGGAAAGAAATGCGGGAGTTGAACTTAGGGGAACACAAACTCGGTCCCGGCGGTTACAGAGTGGCGGAGCCTATATGGGACAAGGAGGACGCGGAGCGTGCCGAGCAAGGCCTACCGCCCCGCTTCGAGAAATACAGCGGTAACAAGCAGACCAGGAACTATGTCAGGGCCCGGTACAAGGAGGACCCGATAACAAAGGAGCTTACCACGGATCCGAAGACTAGGGCGCTTGAGCTTGTCCTGGTAAGGAATACACCCCTCCGTAATTAGCTCCATATGGTTGCACTCTAATTAATCCCCAATATTTCTAAATGGTTCACGTTCCTTTCGCATGAAACTAAAAGCAGTAGCGCGAGGTCATCTCAGAGCTCCCCTTTCGACACCCCTTTAAATAGGGCGTTGAACATAATGAAAAGCAAGGATAAGCTCACTAAGCCGACGTCAGCTAGTCGTGTGGCCGGCAAAGGCTTGTCCACAAAATGGGGGTCATACTATACCGCTGGTGTGCGGAAGGAGAAAAAGGCCAGCTCGGAAAGCCAGACGCGCGAGGTTGAAGCACTCAAGGCACAAGTGGCGCGGATTTCGGAGCTTGTCCAAGAGCAAGTGGAACAACAATTGGGCACGAAGCTCAACGCCATGGTGCGTACGTTGATTCATGGGCTGACGACGTTGATTGTGGGCGGCCAACAGGGGCCTCCCCCGGTTCCCAGCTTCACGGCCAGCAACTCGCACAGCGCGCAGGCGGAGCCATTGGTGTCTCCGGTGGTGCCATTGGTGTCTCCGGTAGCGACGCCATTGGTGTCTCCGGCGGAGGCAGTATTCGTGTCTCCGGCGCCGGCATGGGCATTGGAGCTTAATGCACCCGGGTGTACGCCGGTCGGCACCTCGCCAGCAAGCGCCCCCTCCGTCAGTTGCACGCCCGCCGTTGGCGGTGCCTCAACATTAGCCGAGCTCGACAGCATCACGGTAACTAAGCCTCTCAGCCGATGACTTCATCTCCTTGCCTTTGACTGGGCATCCCTGACGCCCTGTACATGTTTCCGCAGGGCACCGCTGACGTTCCTTGCACTCTTTTGCACATCGTGGGCGCCGAGTTGGTCGATGTCGCCAAGGGCAGAATCGTTCAACCGGGCAACCGCATGTTCCACGGTAATCCGATGCCACCCATAGTGTATAGGGTTGAAGTGGTTCGAGTGCTGTCAGGCTGCGACGAGCTATTACCTCCGGTTCGACCCGCTGGGGCCGACGAAGAAGATGAGATGGCCCTCAGCGCCTGCGTAAACTGGCCGCTGCTTTGGCCGAAGAGCCAGATTCGTTTGGGGGCGGGGGACACCACCCCACAGACAAGACCGCCAGTCGTGCCGGCGCCAAGCCATGGCAAGAACGCCGCAACGCTACCGGACCTGCCGAACATCCCTTTGTCGGACATCCCTATGGCACAGGATCCGGACAGCCCTATGGCACAGGATCCGGACGACGACGATAATGACAACGACGACGGTACATTTACCAAAGTCGATAAGTACTTTGCCGAACATGGGTACGCTGACGAGTTCTGCGGGCCTCTTTCTGAAGAACCCAACCAAGACGACTGCAATCTAGCTGGTACGGCGGAGAAATCCAATTGCAATAGGCGTCGTCTGGCGTTCAGTTCTCAGGAGACGCCTCCAGCTCCCGCCTTCACCGAGCCTCAGATAGCTGAGGTGCGAAATATTATCAGCCCGAACACGCTCAAGAAGGCGGTCTGTGAGCAGAACTCGGTCCCATTACAGGAGATCAAGAAGAAGGGACGGAAACAAAAGACTAACAAGGGCGCCGGTGCGAGCCAGCTAGCACCGAGTTCGATCCGTGCTCAGGACGGGCCACCTTCACCTAAGGATATCTCGAGGAGGGTGCATGTGGCGGGTAGGGCGATGCTACCGCCAAATATGCTGAATGCTGCAACCGGTGCTATGCGGAGTCTGCACGACAGTGTTCTTTCTTTGGAGAAGCGGCGTATCAGAGAGAAGGATGTGGCATACCCAGTTTTCGTGGCCAAGGTGCCAGAGGGCAAGGGCTTTGTGGATGGCGACATCGGGGGTACGATCGTCCTGCGGTTTGATGACATCTTTGCTATGTTTAACCTTCATCCACTGCACTACACCTTCGTTTGGCAGTTTTCGCTGAGTATGGAGATGCAGATCATTAGAGACAAGACCCCGGACATCGTGATAGTCGACCCCTTCTACATGCGTGCCAAGCACTTGAGTTGCGCTGGGGACCGCCAAGTTGCGAGTTCACACCTCGAAGGCGTCATTCTGGCAAACCCAGATAAGGACAACTTCCTTGTGGCTTACTATCCCGAGTAAGTCATCCCTTAACCGCCCCGTAACATATGATTTCTTAGATTTCGATCGTTCTTTTTTTTCTAACATTCCGTGTTCTGTGCAGTGACACACATTGCACACTCATCCTCTTAAGCCCGAAATATTCCATGGCCACGTATTTCGACCCGAACTGTAACTCCAAGATAGACTACACAAATGTCAAGAAAGTTCTTGATGATGTTCTCCCCGGCTACGCCAAATCTGGAGGCACCTTCACCAGGACTGTTCGTAAGTACGGCAAGCACATGTTCTCACACAATACGAAGTTCTGCTGCGTCAAGCAGCCGCCTGGCGGTCAGAAGGATGCCTACTACGCCCTCCATCACATGCGGGCGATCGTAAGGGACCATCATCAACTTCTGCTACCAGATAATCTGAAAGATTGGGCCGCGAACTTGTCGGCAATCCAGGACGCGGACCTCAGACTAGAATTCTTTAGCATCCAGTCGGACTTTGCGGACATCATCCATCAAGATGTCCTTCATACGTCGGGGCAGTTCTACCTCAGATATGAACCGTCCAACAATGAGATAGATGGAATGCTACAAATGCAGGGTGACAACGATCGCGATTTCATGACCATCACGGCAGACGGCGGCTTCATCCACGCTCCTGTCCGATGAGTCGAGTCGAAAGTAGTGATGTGTAGTTCTGAAACATTGATTGGCTCATGTTGTAATTAAACTTTAATGAATTCGTATGTCTCTTTGGTTTGGACAGTCGTTCAACATAGATGTAATCGATGCTATTTATTAGTAGGACCATGAATCGTGCTATTAATGTCTTGCTTTTCTCTTCCGATCCTTTTGTTGCATACTTACATATTGCTTATGTATTGTCTG
Source organism: Triticum timopheevii (assembly GCA_963921465.1). Lineage (NCBI taxonomy): Eukaryota > Viridiplantae > Streptophyta > Magnoliopsida > Poales > Poaceae > Triticum > Triticum timopheevii. The sequence continues at coordinate 9,600,944 of OY997266.1, read as the reverse complement.
TTGTTTGGCTTGTGCATAGAGATGCCGTCGTATGTCGTGTACAAGGGTAAGGTTCCCGGAGTCTACGATGACTGGGAGGAGTGTCGGAGACAGGTTCACCGTTTCAGCGGTAACAGTTACAAAGGGTACACCACTAGGGCGGAGGCTGAATCTAGATATGCCCGCTATCTAGCGGGAGAGAGGGGGGAGCGTTGGAGGAACCAGATGAAGACCAGTTTGATCGCGATGATGCTCATCGTGATGACCACAACTCTCTTTTATGTGATGGTAGTTTAGATGATCGATATCGACTTGTAATGTGAAGACAAACTCGATACTCGCAGTCTTGAGACTTGTAATGTTTTATCTTTGTTCGGTCTTTTGAATTCGGAGACTAATATGATGAATTGTATTCGGAGACTAATCTTCTATTGTATTCGATGAATCTGAAGTTGCTGTGTGCTGCTGTCTATATTCTGTCCAAATATATTTTGTAACCTGTGCAAAAATCAGAAAAGCAAAAAAAAAACAAATATTCATACTAATGGCGCATCAAGGCAGAGTGCGCCATTAGTATGCCAAAGGATACTAATGGCGCATCATGGCAGAGTGCGGCATTAGTGTGACAAAGCACATGGTTACATATGGTCCCCCGGGAGGCATACTAATGGCGCATGGAGTTACATACTAATGGCGCACTGCCAGGTGCGCCATTAGTATACCAGATACTAATGGCGCATCAGTGGTGCCCCATTAGTAAAAAATTCTAATGGCGTGCTACTAATGGCGCACCGGTAGTGCGCCATTAGTAGGCAAAACCGGTGCGCCATTAGTAGGCCTTTTCCTAGTAGTGAGGGCTATCACGTGTAGTGATAGATAGTGAATCGAGGGAGATGGGTATGAGACCCACATGAGTTGCCATGGTGGTAACCCAACCTATGTGATCGGAGATCCCGTGAAGTAGGACCTGGGAAAACAAGCCAGTGGTGAACTGAGGAGAGTAACTTTACTAACCCACTCCGTTGGAGATGCAATACTCTCGGAAACTGTATGGAAGGATGACTACTGTCTTAATGTGTTCCAAGGCTTATATGTATAAGCAAGATGCTATCCTACAGAGCGATCTTTGGAGGAACACACCTATGTGAGCCCGACTGCTAGTCACAATCTATGAGATTGGGGTGATCTCTAGTAAGCTCATGAATAGGCCAGGAGTGTGACTTATATGCTCCACCCGAGGGGTCAGCCTTCGGTAGCCCAGTACTAGTAAGACATGTGGTGAAACTTCTTTATGCCAAGCTAACAATTCAAGGCATAGTCCATTGTTTAGTTGTGAAGGACTGTAGCTACTTGATCTAGGTGAAGCTCAACCTTAACAGGTCTTCACTGAAACACTAGTATATCAAAACAGCGTTTGGAACAAAGGACAAAGTGGGCCCCTGAGATCTGGTGGGGGATTGTTGAAATGTGAGATGGGCCTAGAGCCCATATGCCAATTTCAGATTTGATCTCTAAGGGCCCATGTAGGTAGCATGACAAGGTGGTGGGGAGTTTAGTCCCACCATGCTAGTGGAAGGAAAGTTGGAGTGGTTTATAAGGGTGGCTCTTCTACATGCGATTGGAGCTTGAGAAGAGAAGAGGCCCTCGCGCGCTCCTCCTCCGCCGCCCGCCTCGCCACGCCTCGCCTCGCCTCGCCTCGTCATGACGCGACGCGCCACGGGTTGCGGGAATGAGCCGAGCCAAGCTCACACCTATGCGCTTATTTTTGCTAGTCACTAACGGAGAGGTTCTGACAGCAGGGCCACGATCTAAGACGTCAGATCGTGGGCTGTCACGGACTCGGACGTGGGTCAAGCCCACGTCTCTCCACGCGGCTGCGTCTATATAAGTGTGTTGTATCCCCTAACCCTAGCCGCCACGATCAGATCACATCTGCTCCACGCGCACCGCCCACCGTCGTTCTATTGCTGTTGCTGCCGCCGGTGACTCCATCCCGTCCGCCGCGTACATGGTCGACGGGAGAGTAGGTCTCCGAAACTTCGTCTCTCTGGTTCCTCTACAGGAGAGAGGCGAATAGGTTTTTGGGAAGCGTCTACGCGACTGCTCGCCTCCGATCCACTACTTCCTCTATGTCCGCGCTGTCTCCGTCATCACCATCTCCAGCGCCGCCGAACGCGCCGCCGTCGAGAAGACCGAGGCCAACAAGAAGGCCGCCGAGGACGCTTCTGCTTCTGCTGTCACCGCGGCAGCGGCTTCTGCATGGCCTACTGGAGGGTATACCATGTTTATCCCTCTCCTGATAATTTCTATATTAGCTGTGCTAGCATCGTGTGTAGATTTGTCTACTATTTGCGTAGTATGTGCTCGTTTAGATCAGTACTAGTATGTTGTTAGTTCTGTTAATGCCATGCTAGTTATCTACTTATGGATTAAATTAGTCGAAAAATTGCCTATTTTCTTAGCAATCCAAAAACCTATTATGTGTAGGAATTTTTCGGCAAGTGGCTTTGCCGCAACACTGAAACCGGATAAGTTTACCGTTACGTATTTTAAGCGTTGGCAGACAAAGACCACTTTATGGCTCACGGCTATGAACGTGTTCTGGGTCACCAGTGTGTCCACGGGAACGATTGCTCCCGAACAGGAGAAGGCGTTCAGGGAGGCAACCACTGTGTTTCTCAGAGCAGTTCTTAGCGTGATCGGAGATAAACTGGTCGACGCATATTTACATGTGCATGTCGCCAAGGACTTGTGGGAGGCGCTCGAATCTAAGTTCGGGGTCGCCAATGCAGGGAGCGAGATGTATATTATAGAGCAGTTCCACGATTACAAGATGGTTGAGGACCGTCCTGTACTGGAGCAGGCTCATGAGATAATATGCATTGTTAAGGAGCTTGAGCTTCTGAAGTGCGAGTTATCGGGCAAGTTTGTCGCGGGCTGCATAATCGCTAAGCTCCCCAATTCCTGGAGAAACTTTGCCACCACACTGAAACATCAGAGGCGTGAATTCTCTGTGGAGGATGTCATTGGCCATCTGAGTGTTGAGCAGAATTCGAGGGCAAAGGACTCGCACGGAAAAGGGGCCGAAGGGACTTCTGTTGCTAACATGGTGAACCAGAGGAACTTCAACTCCCACAAGTTCAAGGGAAAGAACGGTGTCCAACAGAATACCGACTTCAAGAAGAAGGGTATGAAGACCTTCAAGAAGAACAAGAAGGATGTGGGCTGCTTTACTTGTGGTTCGGCTGAACATTGGGCCAACAAGTGCCCAAACAAGTTTAAGAAGTCAGTGCAGGACTCCAAGTCTGTCAACATGATTGTGGGCAACAATGAGAATAGTGCATCTGGGTACGGTAATTTATTTACTGTTTTTTCAGTGTTTCAGCCTACTGATTGGTGGGTGGATACAGGTGCAGGTGTTCATGTGTGTGCTGACATTTCATTGTTCTCTTCTTACCAGGTCACAGGCCACGGGTCCGTATTGATGGGGAATGGCACGAGTCCTTCTGTTCATGGTGTTGGCACGGTCGATCTGAAGTTTACTTCGGGAAGGATCGTGCAGCTGAAGAACGTGCAACATGTCCCCGCCATGAAGAAGAACCTCGTTAGTGGCTCCCTTCTATGTAGAGAAGGGTTTAAGTTGGTATTCGAGTCTAATAAATTAGTTGTTACTAAGTATGGACTATTTGTTGGAAAAGGTTATGAGAGCGGAGGGATGTTCCGCCTTTCCCTCGCAGATTTCTGTAATAAAGTCGTGAACCATATTCATTCGAGTTTTAATGAATCTGAGGTTTGGCATTCACATCTTTGTCACATATGTTTCGGTGTTATGACGCGGCTAGCTAAGTTGGATTTAATCCCGAGTTTCACTTTAGCCAAAGGTTCTAAGTGCCTGTCATGTGTGCAAGCTAAGCAACCTCGCCAGCCTCTTAAGGCTGCGGAGGAGAGACACTTGGCACCGTTAGAACTCATACATTCTGATCTTTGTGAGATGAACGGTGTATTGACTAAAGGTGGAAAGAAATACTTCATGACATTGATAGATGATTCCACTAGATATTGCTATGTGTATCTGTTAAATACTAAAGATGAGGCTCTACACTAGTTTAAAATCTATAAGGCAGAAGTTGAGAATCAACTTGAAAAGAAAATTAAACGATTCCGTTCAGATCATGGTGGAGAGTACTTCTCGAGTGAGTTTGATTCCTTCCATGCGGAACACGACATTATTCATGAGAGGACGCCTCCCTATTCACACCAGTCAAACGGGGTTGCCGAGCGGAAAAACCGTACTCTAACTGATTTGGTTAACGCCATGTTAGATACGTCGGGTTTATCCAAGGCATGGTGGGGGGAGGCTATATTGACGGCATGTCATGTCCTGAATAAAGTTCCGATAAAGGATAATGAGATCACTCCCTATGAGAGATGGGCAAAGAGAAGGACAACACTCTCGTACTTGCGTACTTGGGGCTGTTTGGCGAAAGTCAACGTGCCGATCCCCAAAAAGCGTAAGCTTCACTAGTGCAGAACCGGGCAGTAGCACCGGTTTGTAAGGCCCTTTAGTGCCGGTTCCATAACCGGCACTAAAGTGTGGGCACTAAAGCCGCCCCCCCCCCCTTTAGTACCGGTTCAGCACGAACCGGTGCTAAAGGGCAACCACGTGGCACGAGCCAGCTCCGGGGGCCTGGAGCCCTTTAGTACCGGTTGGTAAGACCAACTGGTACTATAAGGTTTGGGGGTTTTTAGTTTTATGATTTCCTTTTCATTTAATTTTGTGTTTCCATTTTAATTCTTTTTCGTTTGCTGGTATTTTACGATACTACACATTGTACACGTTATGCATATATATATATATATATATATATATATATATATATATATATATATATATTGAATTTCTAGTAGAACCAATCATGCATATATATATCATCAACGTCTTACAAACCATCATATTAATTAATTCACACATACACACATGTATAGCTATATACAATTTCTCCTACATATGCATGTTGCCTTCGGAGCCAGTGGCATTAGCCTAATTGGTGCCTTCGGAGCACGATGACAATTGGAAGTGGTTTTTATGGGGGCAGTAGCGGGTAATAGTATTCTCCCTTCGGATTTATGACCTGGTCAAGCAAAAATCCCGCTATTTCCTCTTGAAGTGCTTCTACGCGCTCCGTTTCTAGGAGCTTCTCCCGCACCTCTTTGAACTATTAAGAAGGAGATCAATATGCATGTGTATTAGTTGTGTGACTAGATATCGATAATGGTGTAAAAAATGTGAATAGTGTTCTGACAAGCGTACCCATTCCTGTCTTTGAGATCTGCTCCTTTCGGACGCCATCATGCGAATGTTCTCGCAAATGCAGAATGCACACAGATCAGTCCCCTGCGCCTGCTTCAGGGCCTTTACGAGAATGGAATTTGATCAGATAATAATTAATCAAGCATGATAATTAAAGAGATGGCAGCTAGCTAGCTAGCTAGTACTACTTAATTACTTACCTTGGATCGAAACCATTTAAGCTTTTGTTTCCATTCGCCTTCCGTGACGCTGATGAACCTTGCCCAAGCCCTGCCCGCCGACAAAGAAAATGAATAAAGGGGTTATTAAATAGTTCATATCATGAAATGACGAACTAAATAGGCCGAGATATATAGTTAATAATGATTGAAATTACCTGTTGACTATCCCAAACAAGATGTTATAGTCAGTTTTTGTTTTGAGTAGTGAGTCCAGTATTTCAACTGTTTCGTCGTCAACTTTAATGATACACAAGACCCAGTGAAATCTGCATGCACACACGTTTGCATGTCTTAATTAAGCGGGCATATGTAAGCAAAAACATGTAGCTAGCTAGTAGGCAAAAACAGAGAATTTGTAGTACAAGACAGTGTGACTCACTGGAAGTTGTAAGGAAGTAGTATATGTTCATTGTATTTGAGGCGCTTCAAGAACTCTAGCATGTTGTCCTCTACGTCCTTTTGATGATGTGGATTTATCCGCCATGTGTATTCATTAACGGTGTTTGGGTCAATGAACCCAATGCCAAAGCGTCCACCTTTTCTCATTTCATACATCTTCATCCTGCATAATACCACAGAAAAGAATATAGTGAGGATAATTACAGGTAATGATTGATCAAAAGGATCACTACAGCTAGCTTGAGACTTAAATTACAGAAAGAAATCACTTACAGACAATAGCAACTGACGATAGATTTGTCGAGTGCGTCTTTATTGTATAACTGAAATAGTTCAGAATACTCAACGGACAGAGCTTTCTCATGGAAGTAATGCTCCTCCTTGACATTCACCATGAGGGACAATCGATCTGAAATCTTGGTAATGTTCATGTACCATTGATGCAATTCATACATTCTCGTTGGGAGGTTCTTGACCTTGTCTGGCTCGACCAAAGGTTGCCCCCGGACATATTTCCGTTTTATTTCATCCTCTCTAAGCACAGGCATGGGCTCGATCTCAAGGAGTTGTCCAACAGTGATGTTGAGAACTTCAGCCTGCATTATATGTTCCTCTGTTATTACCACATTGCCCACCTCGGGAACGTAAACTGTTTGCCCACAATAATATTGGGCGCGCGTACTGTCACGTGTTGTTGGCACAACAAGCGAGGGGATCGATTGCGTCGCCTGTTCTCCCAGCTGGGGAATGGTTTTCCCGCATTTTTTGACAGCTGCTTCTTGTTTGCTCGATCCCGAGCTCGCCTCCTTACGTAGACGTGCTTGATTTAACTTCCTGATGTGGCGCTCATAGTCTGTGTCAACAGGCTTGGGAGCTGGTGGTTGAGCCATACGAATGAAGGGTCAATCGTTTCCTCTGGCACTTTCTCCCTTGGCGGTGGTGGCGGTTTCGGTGCAAAATGGGCTTCCACCTCGGCCTTCGATATGGCTGCGATTTCCTCCTCGGACCTGTCATAAGCCCTCTGCGGAAGAGGCGTGAGGCTTGGACCATATTTATATCGCTTGCCTCCGCCTGTACTTCCTGTACGACCTCGACTCGTACCGCTACGCACCATAGCTGCGGGGTGTCTCTTCTGCGATTGCTGAGGCGGCGGAGACGGCTCACGGGGCTGAGTTGGACGAGGAGGAGTGGCCGCCTGAAGCTGTGCCGGACTTGGAGGAGGAGTGGCCTGAGGTTGTGCCGGACTTGGAGGAGGAGTGGACGTCTGACGCTGTGGCGGACTTGGAGGAGGAGGAGCGGCCTGACACTTTGCCAGACTTGGAGGAGGAGTGGCCTGACACTTTGCCGGACTTGGTGGACTTGCAGGAGCGGGAGACCGCTGACTCGGTGGCGGACTTCGACGAGGAGTCGGCTGACGCGGTGTCGGTGGCCTTCGAAAGATGATGCAATCCTTTTTCCATAGGATGATACGATGTTTGGCCTCTCCGAGAAAGCGCTCGTTGTCACCTCCAGGAATGTCAAGCTGTAGCTCCAAATATGGTGGGTCCACCACCTCATCAACCAAGACACGAGCATAGCCCGCTGGAATCGGGTTGCAATGGAAGGTTGCCTCGGGGGGATTTGTAAAAGCAACAGCGTCCGCCACCTTCATGGATATGTTCTTCATTTTGACGTGTAGCTCGCAGTTAGTGTTCTCCACGATGTCATCCATGGGGTATCTACCCAGCATTGCATCGTCCGGGGCGGCCGAACCCATGCTGCTTCTCGGCATGGATGGGCCGGTGCTATCCAATGCTGGATCATCCGCTAGCTGCTGCAGCTGCCGAGACCCCTTTGCTGGGTAAGTGAGTCGATCTGCTCCTGCTGCCGCTGGAATTTGACTGCCAATTCCGCTTGACTTGCTTCTAGGCCTGGAAGGCGTTCATAGTCCCGCTTCATCTGCTCCTCCTCCATCTTCCTCTTCTTCTCCTCCGCAATCTTCTTTCTCGCGCGGGTTCTGTAGTCGTTGTTCCAGTCTGAAAACCCCTCATACCACAGAATAGCGCCCTTGCCTCGTGTTCTTCCCGGGTGTTCAGGATTTCCCAGGGCACGCGTAAGCTCGTCGTTCTCTCTGTTGGGCTGGAACACCCCGGATCGTGCCTCTTCTATTGCAACAAGTATCGCATCGTCGGCTCCCTTCAGACTTGCCTTCGTCGAAACATTGCCTGTCTTCGGGTCCAACTCCCCCCCATGCGCATAGAACCAAGTCCTGCACCTGGGGGGCCAGCTCTTAGTAACCGGAGTGACACCTGCATCCTCCATCTCTTTCTCAGACTTATCCCACTTAGGCATTGCCACCGCATAGCCACCTGGCCCCAGCTTATGGAACTTATCCTTTTTTTCGGCATTCTTCTTGTTTATTCTCGACCGTTCCTTAGCTAATTCCGAATCCTTGAATTTCACGAAATCGTCCCAATGAGCACGTTGGTTCTCTAGTGTTCCCTCTAATACTGGAGTCTTCCTTCCTCCCTTGACGTACTTCTCCCATTCACGATTCTTGTGGTTCTTGAATGCAACCGCCATCTTCCTAAGAGCAACGTCCTTGACTTTCTGCACATCTGCTTCTGTGAAATGATCTGGTAGGGTGAAATGTTCCATGAGAGTATCCCAAAGCAAATCTTTTTGATTCTTGTCGACAAAAGTAACATCTGGACGTGGAGCAGCGTCCTCTTTGTCTTTTTGTCTTTTGTCTTTTGCTGGCTCTCTCCATTCTTGAAGGGAGATCGGGAGTTGGTCCTTCACAAGAACTCCGCACTGATGAACGAACTTGTCCGCAATCTTCTTAGGCGCTAATGGTTCGCTATTAGGTTTGACTGCCTCGATATTGTACTTTACGCCCTCCTTCAACTTTTTGTTCGGGCCTCGTTTCGTCCTTTTGCCTGAAGATTTGCTCGATCCGGATGGCTGAAAGAACAAAGATCGATTCGTTAATATATCTTCAAGTCATTTAAAACATGTGATGATCACCAGATACCTGCTTATATAAATATATATACCTCGCCGGTCTTTATTGTTTCAGGATCAACATGTTCTTCGTCATCGTCATAACCGTAGTTCATGACTTCATCAATTCGGTCGTTGCGATCGAATATCATATCACCCTCTCCGGTGTTGTTTAGAAATTCGGAGCCGTCATAATCTTCTTCATTCTGATCATCATCTGGCCCGCGTATCATATCGAACATGGTCTGTTCTCCCTCTTTGTCGGTATTGTCTGCCATAGATTTTATTTAACTAATCCAATAGAAATATAAAACAATTTAGTATTCAAATTACATCGTCTCGAATAATAGATATAATCTCGAATACATCGTCTAGAATAATAGATATAATCTCGAATACATCGTCTTGAATAATATATAATATTGAATAGTACATCACTGGCTAGGTAGCTAATTAAAGATCGAATACTACAGAAGAATCTAGGACACTCGCGGTTCCTGCGGCGCGGGCGGTGGACACCCAAAGAGAAGGAACCCTCACAGGATCATAGCTGAAGTGAGATCCCCGAAGATACTGCCAGGTATTGGAGAACCTGCCGCCCTCTAACGCAACCATGTAGCGATGGACGTGCTCGTCCTCCTCCCTGACACGGCGACGTACCACCTCCGGCGGGGCCGGGTACCTCCGCACCAAAAATGGCCCACGCGAACGCCACCAAACGAGATCAGGGTCGGGCGACGGGACCCGGGGCTGGGTTCCTCATCAAGCGGCGCGCCCCTCCAGGCAGCACCTCCTAGTGCCAGCCCGGCGGAGCCCAGTCCCGGACATGGGTCGGCTGGACGTCGTCGCGGACGGGTCGACGGCGAGGATGCGGGCCGGGCATCATCGAGAACAAATACTAGCTATATGCCCGCAAAAAGTAACATTTTTTTAATGATTGGATTTTGATAACTAAAATTTCTAACATTTCTACTATTTCAAAAATCTATATACTATTTCATACTAATTAAACATCTAACACTAAAAACAGAAAACACAACTTCTATACATCCATTAAAAAACTGAAAAACAACATTATATAAAAAAATTCCATACTAATTAAACACTAATTATATCCATCTAACATGCATTCATACATATATAATAGTGAAAAAATAATAATCTAAATAATCTAAACTAATTAAACATACAAAATACGTATATACTAATATATACATGCATTAATTCATACATATGTGTGTGTGTGTGTGTTCATCATGCTTGTGTGTGTGTGTATGTGCTCGGGGAGGGGCGGCGCCCATGGTGGCCGCCGGGGGCGAGGGAGAGGGGTTAGAGGGGGAGAGCTCACATCGGGGCGACGGCGACGGCGAGGCGACGACCGGGGGCGGTGACTGGCCGGGGGTGACGCGGGGGCGGCGATGCGGGGACGGCGCGACGGGGACGGGCCCGGGGCGGCGACAGAGACGACGGCGGCGACGGGGACGGGGGCGGCGACGGGGACGGGGGCGGCGACGGGGACGGGGGCGGCGACGGCAACGGAGACGACGAAAACAGAGGAAGAATGAAAATTTCGTAAGTCTTGTATATATAGAAGGCACCTTTAGTATCGGTTGGAGCCACCAACCGGTACTAAAGGCCTGTTTTGGCCAGGCCAAGCGGCGGGAAGTGACCCCCTTTAGTACCGGGTGGTGGCACAAACCGGTACTAAAGGCCCCCCCTTTAGTACTGGTTTGTGCCACGACCCGGTACTAGAGGCCTCGCGCTGCCACCCCAAAGTTTAGTCCCACCTCGCCGGGCGAAGGGCAGCCGCACTAGTTTATAAACCCAGCCGCGGCTACCACTTCAAACTCCTCTATATAGCAGGCTTGTGGGCCTAAACTATGCGCGCTGCCCTGTGAGTCTACTGGGCCTTTAAGGCTTGTAATTACACACCTGTGGCCTATCAGGCCCACAGGGCAGCGCCCCAATTTTTTTATAGTTTTTTTCTTTTCTGCTTTATTTTCTTCTATTTATTTTTGCGTAGTTTTTTGTATAGTTTTTTCTTTTCTGTTATATTTATTTTCTTCTATTTATTTGTGAGTAGTTTTTCATCTAGTTTGCCAAAATTCAACATTTTCAGAGTTCATTTTGTAGTGATTTTCAATTTCACGGTCATTTTGTAAACGATTGAAAAATAGCAAATATAATTTTTTTTCTTTTCTGCTTTTTTTCTTCTATTTATTTCTGAGTAGTTTTTTCTTTTCTGCTATATTTATTTTCTTCTATTTATTTTTGAGTAGTTTTTTATATAGTTTTTTTCTTTTCAGCTATAGTTTTTCTTTCTTTTCTGCTATTTTTTCTTTTCTGCAAAACTTGATGGTCAAAGTCTGGAGTTATAACTTAAAAAAAAGAAATGTCGACGTGCAATTAGTTTTTGCCATAACAGAAGAAGTCCGGAGTTGTAATAAGTTATTAAAAATAAAAAAGAGGTGCAATGCTCGTTAATTTGCTTCAAGCCTTTCAGAATAGTGTAAACTGCACTGCGCATAGCTCCGTGCAGTCTACCGTATTCCTGAAGGCTTGAAGCTAAGCAACGTGAGCATTGAGCCTCTTCTTCATCGTCTCTGCATTCAGGACTTATAAACCGCTCCTAGTCCCTCTCACTTCGCGAGGTGGGACTAAAAAACAGCTTACGTCTGGTTCATCCATGAACCGGTACTAAAGGTGCTCGTGGGGCCCCAGCCTTACCTGACACAACCTCATTAGTATCGGTTCGTGGTACGAACCGGCACTAAATGGTGACGGTGGGGCCATAGCCTGACCGGAGGCTGACACAGCCTCTTTATGTACAAAAAATTACAAACTTTCTGTTAGTGCCCGTAGTTTTCAAATTTGAATAGTTTAAATTTTGAATTATTTGAAATTAATGTGAATCACTAGTTTGTGAATAACTTAACTTTAAAAATCAGTAAAGGCATGAAAGAATTTGTTTGCACATAAAATTTGTTCGCGTTTCAAATGCCAAAACACATGACTACCCTAACTATTACAGAGATTCCCCTCTGGGTGTGAAACACAGAAGAAAGTGATGATAGTGAAGCCGATCACATCCCAGATCTTTGGGTGTGAAACTTTTTCTTCGCGTGTGTCCCTTTGCGCCATAACCATGGAAAATCTTCATCATTTAACGGGATGCTCGGGTCAATATTCACTGTGAATGGAGCAATTCATCAAACTTTTCATAATCTTCTGACTTTTCTGTCTTGTCATCCACTCCCATGATGTTTCTCTTCCCAGAAAGAACTATGTGCCGCTTTGGCTCATCATACGATGCATTCGCTTCCTTATCTTTTCTTTTTCTTGGCTTGGTAGACATGTCCTTCACATAGAAAACCTGTGCCACATCATTGGCTAGGACGAATGGTTCGTCTGCATACGCAAGATTGTTGAGATCCACTGTTGTCATTCCGTACTGCGGGTCTTCCTTTACCCCGCCAATATCATATTGACCCATTTGCACCGAAACAAAGGGACCTTTAAACCACGTCGATAGTCAAGTTCCCATATGTCCTATATATAACCATAATATGTTTCCTTTCCCGTCTTGGTTTCTGCATCAAAGCGGACACCACTGTTTTGGTTGGTGCTCTTCTTATCTTGGGCGATCGTGTAAAATGTATTACCATTTATCTCGTACCCTTTGAAAGTCATTATATTCGAAGATGGTAACTGGGACAGCAAGTACATGTCATCTTCAATAGAGGTGTCATGCATGGTACGTGTCTGCAACCAGCTGGCGAAACTCCTGGTTTGTTCACGTGTAGTCCAGTCATCAGACCGCTCCGGGTGTTTGGAGCGTAGCAAATTCCTGTGTTCATCCATATACGGAGCCACCAAGGCGGACTTCTGTAGAATTGTGTAGTGTGCTTCAGTGAGAGAATGTCCGTCCATACATATTATTTGTTCCCCTCCTAGAGTTCCTTTTCCATCCAGTATGCCCTTATGTCGCGATTTAGGAACACCAATCGGCTTAATGTCAGGAATAAAGTCAATACAAAACTCAATGACTTCCTCACTTTGATGGCCCTTGGAGATGCTTCCTTCTGGCCTAGCACGGTTATGAACATATTTCTTTAAGACTCCCATGAACCTCTCAAAGGGGAACATATTGTCTAGAATACAGGACCCAAAACGTTAATCTCTTCGCATAGGTGAACTAGGACGTGTGTCATGATGTTGAAGAAGGATGGTGGGAACACCAACTCGAAACTGACAAGACATTGCACCAAATCATTCTGTAACATTGGTATGATTTCTGGATCGATTACCTTCTGAGAGATTGCATTGAGAAATGCACATAGATTCACAATGGCTAATCGAACATTTTCTGGTAGAAGCCCCCTCAATGCAACCGGAAGCAGTTGCATCATAATCACGTGGCAGTCATGAGACTTTAGGTTCTGGAATTTTTTCTCTGCCATGTTTATTATTCCCTTTTTATTCGACGAGAAGCCAGACGGTACCTTAATACTGAGCAGGCATTCAAAGAAGATTTCCTTCTCTTCTTTGGTAAGAGCGTAACTTGCATGACCCTGATGTATGCCGTCTTCTCCGTGCATACGTTGCTGGTCCTCCCGTGCCTCTAGTGCATCTTTTGTCTTCCCATACACGCCCAAGAAGCCAAGCAGGGTCACGCAAAGATTCTTCGTCACGTGCATCACGTTGATTGCGGAGCGGACCTCTAGGTCTTTCCAATATGGCAGGTCCCAAAATATAGATTTCTTCTTCCACATGGGTGCGCGACCGTCAGCGTCCTTTGGAACAGGTTGTCCGCCAGGACCCTTTCCAAATATCACCTTCAAATCCTTGACCATATCATGTACATCAGCACCAGTACGGTGGCGAGGCTTCGTCCGGTGATCCGCCTCACCTTTGAAATGCTTGCCTTTCTTTCTTACGGGATGCCTGCTCGGAAGAAATCGATGATGTCCCAGGTACACATTCTTCTTACAACTATTCAAATATATACTGTCAGTATCATCCAAACAGTGCGTGCATCCGCGGTATCCCTTGTTTGTCTGTCCTAATAGGTTACTGAGAGCAGGCCAATCATTGATGGTCACGAACAGCAACGCCTTTAGGTCAAATTCTTCCCCCATGTGCTCATCCCACGCACGTACACCTGTTCCATTCCACAGTTGTAAGAGTTCTTCAACTAATGGCCTTAGGTACACATCAATGTCGTTGTCGGGTTGCTTAGGGCCTTGGATGAGCACTAGCATCATAATGAACTTCCGCTTCATGCACAACTAAGGAGGAAGGTTATACAAACATAGAGTCACAGGCCAGGTGCTATGGTTGCTGCTCTGCTCCCCAAAAGGATTAATGCCATCTGCGCTTAGACCAAACCATACGCTCCTTGCGTCATCTGCAAACTCCTTCCCGTACTTTCTTTCGATTTTTCTCCACTGCGACCCGTCAGCGGGTACTCTCAACTTTCCGTCTTTCTTACGGTCTTCTCTGTGCCATCGCATCGCCTTGGCATGCTCTTTGTTTTGGAACAAACGTTTCAACCGAGGTATTATAGGAGAATACCACATCACCTTGGCAGGAATCTTCTTCCCGGGGCGCTCGCCCTCGACATCACCATGCTCATCGCGGCTGATCTTATAGCGCAATGCACCACATACCGGGCAAGCGTTCAAATCCTCGTACTCACCGCGGTAGAGGATGCAATCATTAGGGCATGCATGTATCTTCTGCACCTCTAACCCTAGAGGGCAGACAGCCTTCTTTGCTTCGTACGTACTCTCGGGCAATTCGTTGTCCTTTGGAAGCATATCCTTTATCATTACCAGCAACTTTCCAAATCCCTTGTCAGATACACCATTCTCTGCCTTCCATTGCAGCAATTCCAGTGTGGTGCCCAGCTTTTTCTTGTCACCTACGCAATTCGGGTACAACAATTTTTTGTGATCCTCTAACATGCACTGCAACTTCTTCTTCTCCAAATCACTTGCGCAGTTTCTCTTTGCATCGGCAATGGCCCGACCAAGATCATCAACGGGCTCATCTGATGCCTCTTCTTCAGATTCTTCCCGCATTACCGGCTCAGCTTCTTCCCCCATTGTTGTATCATCGTATTCAGGGAACCCATGGCCAGGATAGCTGTCGTCGTCCTCTTCTTCTTGATTGTCTTCCATCATAACCCCTCTTTCTCCGTGCTTGGTCCAAACATTATAGTGGGGCATGAAACCGGACTCAAACAGGTGGACGTGAATGGTTCTTGACGTAGAGTAATTGCGACCATTCTTACAGCCAGCACATGGACAAGGCATAAAACCATCCGCCCGCTTGTTTGCCTCAGCCGCAAGCAGAAAAGTATGCACGCCCTCAACGAACTGGGGAGAGCATCAGTCATCGTACATCCATTGCCGGCTCATCTTCATTACACAACACCGAATAGACCAAATTAATACAAGTTCATACATAAAGTTCATACAACACTTAAATGCAACAAACAAATAACTCTCTAGCTAAATCATTTAAATGCAACAACAAATGCGATCAAGATCGCAACTAAGGTAACAATTGATCCAACAGCATAATGATACCAAGCTTCACTATCGATGGCATATTTTCTAATCTTTCTAATCTTCAAGCGCATTTTCTCCATCTTGATCTTGTGATCATCGACGACATTGGCAACATGCAACTCCAATTCCATCTTCTCCCCCTCAATTCTTTTCAACTTTTCTTTCAAGTACTCATTTTCTCTTTCAACTAAATTTAACCTCTCGACAATAGGGTCGGTTGGAATTTCCGGTTCACATACCTCCTAAATAAAAATATCTATGTCAACTTGATGGGCATAATTTGTCATAAACATGAAATGCAACAAATAGTTTTAAAAGAGAATATACCACATCCGAATCATAACAAGGATGAGGGCCGACGGGGACGGATATCAAAACCATGGCACTATGTATAACAAACAACGTACGGGTAAGATAATTATTATACGAGGAACTATATATCCAAATCACACAAACATCAATTTTTTATATAAAATTTCATGAACAAGAGGCTCACCACAAGGTGGTGCCGGCGACAGGACGGTGCGGGCGATCGACGGTGGTTACGACGGAGATTTAGAAGGCACTAAGTAAACCACACCTACATATGCAAACTAAGTGTTATTTTTGACCTCAAATTGCATATAAATCAAATACTAGCACATATATATTTCCTCCCAAATTACTAAACTCACAAGTTAATAACTATATAAAGCATTGCAAGAGCTAATCTAGCAATGAGAGATGAAAGGACAAAGTTGCTAACCTTTGTGATCATTTGAATGGATGGGGGCCTTCAAATCTTGACAAATTTTGGGCAAAATGTGTGATGAGCTCGAGAGGAAGAGGGGAAGAACAGAGAGGAGAGGGGAAAGGGGAAGAACAGAGCGAGCTCGGGTGGACGAAGGGTTTATGTAGGATGACCTTTAGTACCGGTTCATGCCAAGAACCGGTACTAAAGGTGCTGGAGGGGGCTCAGACTGACAACATCCTGCCACCACTCTCATTAGTACCGGTTCGTGGCACGAACCGGTGCTAAAGGTTAGCCACGAACCGGTACTAATGAGAGCGGCCCGGCTAGCCGTTGGAACCGGCACTAATGTATACATTTGTGCCGGCTCAAATATAAATCGGCACTAATGTGCTTCACGTTTGACCCTTTTTCTACTAGTGCTTGGACCCAAGACTGTGGACTGCGTTAATTTGGGCTACGCTAAGAACGGCGTTGGCTATAGATTTCTAGTAGTGAAATCTGAGTTACCTGACCAGAAGGTCGGTACAATCATAGAGTCTAAGGATGCTACATTCTTTGAGGATATTTTTCCTATGAGAGATATGCAAAGCACTTCTAGATAGGAATCTGAGGAGACTCCTGAGCCTGTCATTCCTATGGAATATTATGAACGAACATATGATGAAAATCCTGAGGAGGATGACGAGGAAACCCTTGGTAGGGGCAAGAGACAAAGGACTGCAAAGACCTTTGGTGATGATTTCTTCGTGTACCTCGTGGATGATACTCCCACTTCTATCTCAGAAGCATATGCCTCTCCAGAAGCTGACTACTGGAAGGATGTTGTCCGTAGCGAGATGGATTCCATCATGGCTAACGGGACATGGGAGATCACTGAGCGTCCCTATGGTTGCAAACCATTGGGATGTAAGTGGGTGTTCAAGAAAAAGATTAGGCCCGATGGTACGATTGAAAAGTACAAGGCCAGGCTTGTGGCCAAGGGCTATGACCAGAAAGAAGAGGAAGATTTCTTCAATACTTATTCACCTGTGGCTAGACTGACCACCATTCGAGTATTACTCTCGTTGGCGGCCTCACATGGTCTTCTCGTCCAATAAATGGATGTTAAGACGGCTTTTCTAAATGGAGAGCTAAATGAGGAAATCTACATGCAACTGCCAGATGGCTTTGTGATAGATGGTCAGGAAAGGAAGGTGTGTAAGTTGCTGAAATCTTTATATGGCCTGAAGCAAGCACCTAAGCAATGGCATGATAAGTTCAATACAACTCTGACATCTGTTGGTTTCGTTGCTAATGAGGCTGACAAATGTGTATACTATCGCCATGGTGGGGGCGAAGGAGTTATACTGTGCCTGTATGTTGATGACATACTGATATTCGGAACAAACCTCAAAGTCATTGAGGAGGTCAAATCGTTTCTGTCTCAGAACTTTGAGATGAAGGACCTTGGTGTGGCTGATGTTATCTTGAACATCAAGCTACTGAGAGATAATGAGGGTGGGATCACACTTCTGCAATCCCATTATGTTGAGAAGGTGTTGAGTCACTTTAGATATTCGGACTGCACACCATCTCAAACACCATATGATCCTAGCGTGTTGATTCGAAAGTCCAAAGGCATGGCTAAAGATCAATTGAGATACTCTCAAATCATTGGTTCACTGATGTACCTAGCGAGTGCAACGAGGCCTGACATCGCGTTTGCTGTGAGCAAACTGAGCCGGTTTGTTTCCAAACCGGGTGATGTACATTGGCATGCTGTTGAAAGAGTTATGCACTATCTGAAAGGTACTATGAACCATGGACTTCACTATACCGGAGACCCGTCGGTACTTGAAGGGTATAGTGATGCGAATTGGATCTCTGATGCTGATGAGATGAAGGCCACAACTGGGTATATGTTTACTCTTGGAGGTGGCGCTGTTTCCTGGAAGTCTTGCAAGAAAACGATCTTAACGAGATCGACAGTGGAAGCAGAATTAACAGCATTAGACACTTCTGGTGTTGAAGCAGGATGGCTTCGAGATCTTTTGATGGACTTGCCACTGGTTGATAAACCGGTTCCAGCTATCCTTATGAACTGTGATAATCAGACTGTCATCACCAAGGTGAAGAGTTCAAAGGACAATATGAAGTTCAACAAACACATAAGAATGAGATTGAAAGCTGTCAGAAAATTAAGAAACTCCGGAGTGATAGCGCTGGACTATGTCCATACGGCTAAGAATCTGGCAGATCCCTTTACGAAAGGGTTATCACGTGTAGTGATAGATAGTGCATCGAGGGAGATGTGTATGAGACTGTTGGAAATATGCCCTAGAGGCAATAATAAAAGTATTATTATATTTCATTGTTCATGATAATTGTCTTTTATTCATGCTATAACTGTATTATCCGGAAATCGTAATACACGTGTGAATACATAGACCACAATATGTCCCTAGTGAGCCTCTAGTTGACTAGCTCGTTGTGATCAACAGATAGTCATGGTTTCCTGACAATGGACATTGGATGTCTTTGATAACGGGATCACATCATTAGGAGAATGATGTGATGGACAAGACCCAATCCTAAGCATAGCACAGAGATCGTGTAGTTCGTTTGCTAGAGCTTTGCCAATGTCAAGTATCTCTTCCTTAGACCATGAGATCGTGTAACTCCCGGATACCGTAAGAGTGCTTTGGGTGTACCAAACGTCACAACATAACTGGGTGATTATAAAGGTGCACTACAGGTATCTCCGAAAGTGTCTGTTGGGTTGACACGGATCGAGACTGGGATTTGTCACTCCGTATGACGGAGAGGTATCTCTGGGCCCACTCGGTAATGCATCATCATAATGAGCTCAAGGTGACCAAGGTGTTGGCCACGAGATCATGCATTACGGTACGAGTAAAGTGACTTGCCGGTAACGAGACTGAACAAGGTATTGGGATACCGACGATCGAGTCTCGGGCAAGTAACGTACCGATTGACAAAGGGAATTGCATACGGGGTTTGATCAAATCCTCGACATCGTGGTTCAACAAATGAAATCATTGAGGAGCATGTGGGAGCCAACCTGGGTATCCAGATCCCGCTGTTGGTTATTGACCGGAGAATGGTCTCGGTCATGTCTGCATGTCTCCCGAACCCGTAGGGTCTTCACACTTAAGGTTCGGTGACGCTAGGGTTATTAGGAAGACTAGTATGTGACTACCGAATGTTGTTCGGAGTCCCGGATGAGATCCCGGATGTCACGAGGAGTTCCGGAATGGTCCGGAGGTGAAGTTTTATATATGGGAAGTTGTCATATGGACACCGGAAAGTTTCGGGGGTTTATCGGTAATGTACCGGGACCACCGGAGGGGTTCCGGAGGTCCATCGGGAGGGGCCACCCTTCCCGGAGGTCCACATGGGCCGCAAAGGGGAGGGAGCCAGCCCCTGGAGGGCTGGGCGCGCCCCCCACCTTGGGCCCATGCGCCTAGGGTTGGGGGGGAAACCCTAAAGGGGGCGCCCCCCTTTCTTGGGGGGCAAGCCTCCCCTCCCTGGCCGCCCCCCCCCTCTAGATCCCATCTAGAGGGGTCGGCCCCCCTTGCCCCTTCCCCTATAAATAGAGGGGTGAGGGGAGGGCTACTACACACAACTCCAAGGCGCAGCCCCTCCCCTCCCCAACACCTCTCCTCCTCCTTTACGCGCTTGTGAAGCCCTGTCGGAGTACTGCTGCACCAACACCACCACGCCGTCGTGCTGCCGTTGGAGCGATCTTCCTCAACCTCTCCCCACCCCCCTTGCTGGATCAAGAAGGAGGAGACGTCTCCCGTCCCGTACGTGTGTTGAACACGGAGGTGCTGTCCGTTCAGCACTTGGACATCGGTGATCTGAATCACGTCGAGTACGACTCCATCATCACCATCCCCTTGCAAGCTTCCGCTCGTGATCTACAAGTGGTATGTAGATGCAAACTCACTCCTTTGACTCGTTGCTTAGATGAACTCATAGATGGATCTTGGTGAAACCGTAGGAAAATTTTTAATTTTCTGCAACGTTCCCCAATAGTGGCATCATGATCTAGGTCTATGCGTAGTTCCCTTTGCACGAGTAGAACACAATTTTGTTGTGGGCGTGGATCTTGTCAACTTGCTTGCCTCTACTAGTATTTTCTTGCTTCAGCGGTATTGTGGGATGAAGCGGCCCGGACCAACCTTACACGTACACTTACGTGAGACCGGTTCCACCGATTGACATGCACTAGTTGCATAAGGTGGCTGGCGGGTGTCTGTCTCTCCCACTTTAGTTGGAGCGGATTCGATGAAAAGGGCCCTTATGAAGGGTAAATAGAAGTTGACAAAATCACGTTGTGGTTATTCGTAGGTACGAAAACGTTCTTGCTAGAACCCAATTGCAGCCACGTAAAAGATGCAACAACAATTAGAGGACGTCTAACTTGTTTTTGCAGCGATTGATCATGTGATGTGATATGGCCAGAAGTTGTGATAAATGATGAATTGTGATGTATGAAATCATGTTCTTGTAATAGGATTCACGACTCGCATGTCGATGAGTATGACAACCGGCAGGATCCATAGGAGTTGTCTTTATTTTTTGTATGACCTGCGTGTCATTGAAGAACGCCATGTAAACTACTTTACCTTATTGCTAAACGCGTTAGCCATAGAAGTAGAAGTAGTCGTTGGCGTGACAACTTCATGAAGACACGATGATGGAGATCATGGTGTCAAGCCGGTGACAAGATGATCATGGAGCCCCGAAGATGGAGATCAATGGAGCTATATGATATTGGCCATATCATGTCACAACTATATAATTGCATGTGATGTTTATTATGTTTATGCATCTTGTTTACTTAGGACGACGGTAGTAAATAAGATGATCCCTTACAAAAATTTCAAGAAGTGTTCTCCCCTAACTGTGCACCGTTGCTACAGTTCGTCGCTTCTAAGCACCACGTGATGATCGGGTGTGATGGATTCTTACGTTCACATACAACGGGTGTAAGACAGTTTTACACAGCAAAAACACTTAGGGTTAACTTGACGAGCCTAGCATGTACAGACATGGCCTCGGAACACGGAGACCGAAAGGTCGAACACGAGTCGTATGGAAGATATGATCAACATGGAGATGTTCACCGACGATGACTAGTCCGTCTCACGTGATGATCGGACACGGGCTAGTCGACTCGGATCGTGTAACACTTAGATGACTAGAGGGATGTCTAATCTGAGTGGGAGTTCATAATTTGATTAGAACTTAATTATCATGAACTTAGTCTAAAACCTTTGCAAATATGTCTTGTAGATCAAATGGCCAACGCTCATGTCAACATGAACTTCAACGCGTTCCTAGAGAAAACCAAGCAGAAAGATGATGGCAGCAACTATACGGATTGGGTCCGGAACCTGAGGATCATCCTCATAGCTGCCAGGAAGCAATATGTCCTAGAAGGACCGCTAGGTGACGCTCCCGTCCCAGAGAACCAAGACATTATGAATGTTTGGCAAACTCGTGCTGATGATTACTCCCTCGTGTAGTGCGGCATGCTTTACAGCTTAGAACCGGGGCTCCAAAAGCGTTTTGAGCATCACGGAGCATATGAGATGTTCGAAGAGCTGAAACTAGTATTCCAAGCTCATGCCCGGGTCGAGAGATATGATGTCTCCGACAAGTTCTATAGTTGTAAGATGGAGGAAAACAGTTCTGTCAGTGAGCACATCCTAAAGATGTCTGGGTTGCACAACCGTATGACCCAGCTGAACATTAACCTCCCAGATGAGGCGGTCATTGACATAATCCTCCAGTCGCTCCCACCAAGCTACAAGAGCTTTGTGATGAACTACAACATGCAGGGGATGGTGAAGACCATTCCTGAAGTGTTCTCGATGCTGAAGTCAGCAGAGGCTGAAATCAAGAAAGAACATCAAGTGTTGATGGTCAATAAGACCACTAAGTTCAAGAAGGGCAAGGGCAAGAAGAACTTCAAGAAGGACGGCAAGGATGTTGCCGCACCCAGTAAGCCAGTTACCGGGAAGAAGTCAAAGAATGGACCCAAGCCTGAGACCGAGTGCTTTTATTGCAAGGGGAAGGGTCACTGGAAGCGGAACTGCCCCAAATACTTAGCGGATAAGAAGGCCGGCAACACCAAAGGTATATTTGATATACATGTAATTGATGTGTACCTTACCAGTACTCGTAGTAACTCCTGGGTATTTGATACCGGTGCCGTTGCTCATATTTGTAACTCACAGCAGGAGCTGCGGAATAAACGGAGACTGGCGAAGGACGAGGTTACGATGCGCGTCGGGATTGGTTCCAGAGTCGATGTGATCGCCGTCGGCACGCTGCCTCTACATTTACCTACGGGATTAGTTTTGAACCTTAATAATTGTTATTTAGTGCCAAGTTTGAGCATGAACATTGTATCTGGATCTCGTTTAATACGAGATGGCTACTCATTTAAGTCTGAGAATAATGGTTGTTCGATTTATATGAGAGATATGTTTTATGGTCATGCTCCGATGGTCAATGGTTTATTCTTGATGAATCTCGAGCGTAATATTACACATGTTCATAGTGTGGATACCAAAAGATGTAAAGTTGATAACGATAGTCCCACATACTTGTGGCACTGCCGCCTTGGTCACATTGGTGTCAAGCGCATGAAGAAGCTCCATGCTGATGGACTTTTAGAGTCTCTTGATTATGAATCGTTTGACACATGCGAACCATGCCTCATGGGCAAAATGACCAAGACTCCGTTCTCCGGAACAATGAAGCGAGCAACCAACTTGTTGGAAATCATACATACCTATGTATGCGGTCCAATGAGCGTTGAGGCTCGCGGAGGATATCGTTATGTTCTCACTCTCACTGATGACTTGAGTAGATATGGGTATGTTTACTTAATGAAACACAAGTCTGAAACCTTTGAAAAGTTCAAGGAATTTCAGAATGAGGTGGAGAATCAACGTGACCAAAAGATAAAGTTCCTACGATCGAATCGTGGAGGAGAATACTTAAGTCACGAATTTGGTACACACTTAAGGAAATGTGGAATCGTTTCACAACTCACGCCGCCTGGAGCACCTCAGCGTAACGGTGTGTCTGAACGTCGTAATCGCACTCTATTAGATATGGTGCGGTCTATGATGTCTCTTACCGATTTACCGCTATCATTTTGGGGATACGCTCTAGAGACAGCTACATTCACTTTAAATAGGGCACCGTCTAAATCCGTTGAGACAACACCGTATGAATTATGGTTTGGGAAGAAACCTAAGCTGTCGTTTCTAAAAGTTTGGGGATGCGATGCTTATGTCAAGAAACTTCAACCTGAAAAGCTCGAACCCAAGTCGGAAAGATGCGTCTTCATAGGATACCCTAAGGAAACTGTCGGGTATACCTTCTACTTAAGATCCGAGGGCAAGATCTTTGTTGCCAAGAACGGATGCTTTCTGGAAAAAGAGTTTCTCTCGAAAGAAGTAAGTGGGAGGAAAGTAGAACTCGATGAAGTACTACCTCTCGAACGGGAAAGTGGTGCAGCGCAGGAAAATGTTCCTGTGATGCCCACACCAACTGAAGAGGAAAACATTGATGATGATCAAGGTACTTCGGATCAAGTTGCTACTGAACTTCGTAGGTCCACAAGGACACGTTCCGCACCAGAGTGGTATGACAACCCTGTCCGGGAAACCATGTTGTTAGACAACGGTGAACCTTCGAACTATGAAGAAGCGATGGCGGGCCCAGATTCCAACAAATGGCTTGAAGCCATGAAATCCGAGATAGAATCCATGTATGAAAACAAAGTATGGACTTTGACAGACTTGCCCGATGATCAGCGAGCGATAGAAAACAAATGGATTTTCAAGAAGAAGACAGACGCGGATGGTAATGTTACCATCTATAAAGCTCGGCTTGTCGCTAAGGGTTATCGACAAGTTCAAGGGATTGACTACGATGAGACATTCTCTCCCGTAGCGAAGCTGAAGTCCGTCCGAATCATGTTAGCAGTTGCCGCATACTATGATTATGAGATATGGCAGATGGACGTCAAAACGGCATTCCTTAACGGACATCTTAAGGAAGAGCTGTATATGATGCAGCCGGAAGGTTTTGTCGATCCTAAGAACGCTAACAAAGTATGCAAGCTCCAGCGATCCATTTATGGACTGGTGCAAGCATCTCGGAGTTGGAATATTCATTTTGATGAGATGATCAAAGCGTTTGGGTTTATGCAGACTTATGGAGAAGCCTGCGTTTACAAGAAAGTGAGTGGGAGCTCTGTAGCATTTCTCATATTATATGTAGATGACATACTCTTGATGGGAAATAATATAGAACTTCTGGACAGCATTAAGGCCTACTTGAATAAGTGTTTTTCAATGAAGGACCTTGGAGAAGCTGCTTATATATTAGGCATCAAGATCTATAGAGATAGATCGAGACGCCTCATAGGTCTTTCACAAAGCACATACCTTGATAAGATTTTGAAGAGGTTCAAAATGGATCAGTCCAAGAAGGGGTTCTTGCCTATGTTACAAGGTGTGAGATTGAGCTCGGCTCAGTCACCGACCACGGCAAAAGATAAAGAAGATATGAGTGTCATCCCCTATGCTTCAGCCATAGGATCTATTATGTATGCCATGCTGTGTACCAGACCCGATGTAAACCTAGCCGTAAGTTTGGTAGCAAGATACCAAAGTAATCCCGGCAAGGAACACTGGACAGCGGTCAAGAATATCCTGAAGTACCTGAAACGGACAAAGGACATGTTTCTCGTTTATGGAGGAGACGAAGAGCTCGTCGTAAAGGGTTACGTCGATGCTAGCTTCGACTCAGATCTGGATGACTCTAAGTCACAAACCGGATACGTGTATATGTTGAATGGTGGAGCAGTAAGCTGGTGCAGCTGCAAGCAGAGTGTTGTGGCGGGATCTACGTGTGAAGCAGAGTACATGGCAGCCTCGGAGGCAGCGCATGAAGCGATTTGGGTGAAGGAGTTCATCACCGACCTAGGAGTCATACCCAATGCGTCGGGGCCGATCAAACTCTTCTGTGACAACACTGGAGCTATTGCCCTTGCCAAGGAGCCCAGGTTTCACATGAAGACCAGGCACATCAAGCGTCGTTTCAACTCCATCCGTGAAAATGTTCAAAATGGAGACATAGAGATTTGCAAAGTACACACGGATCTGAATGTCGCAGATTCGTTGACTAAACCTCTCTCGCGAGCAAAACATGATCAACACCAGAACTCTATGGGTGTTCGATTCATCACAATGTAACTAGATTGGTGACTCTAGTGCAAGTGGGAGACTGTTGGAAATATGCCCTAGAGGCAATAATAAAAGTATTATTATACTTCATTGTTCATGATAATTGTCTTTTATTCATGCTATAACTGTATTATCCGGAAATCGTAATACACGTGTGAATACATAGACCACAATATGTCCCTAGTGAGCCTCTAGTTGACTAGCTCGTTGTGATCAACAGATAGTCATGGTTTCCTGACTATGGACATTGGATGTCTTTGATAACGGGATCACATCATTAGGAGAATGATGTGATGGACAAGACCCAATCCTAAGCATAGCACAAAGATCGTGTAGTTCGTTTGCTAGAGCTTTGCCAATGTCAAGTATCTCTTCCTTAGACCATGAGATCGTGTAACTCCCGGATACCGTAAGAGTGCTTTGGGTGTACCAAACGTCACAACGTAACTGGGTGATTATAAAGGTGCACTACAGGTATCTCCGAAAGTGTCTGTTGGGTTGACTCGGATCGAGACTGGGATTTGTCACTCCGTATGACGGAGAGGTATCTCTGGGCCCACTCGGTAATGCATCATCATAATGAGCTCAAGGTGACCAAGGTGTTGGCCACGAGATCATGCATTACGACTTGCCGGTAACGAGACTGAACAAGGTATTGGGATACCGACGATCGAGTCTCGGGCAAGTAACGTACCGATTGACAAAGGGAATTGCATACGGGGTTTGATCAAATCCTCGACATCGTGGTTCAACCAATGAAATCATCGAGGAGCATGTGGGAGCCAACCTGGGTATCCAGATCCCGCTGTTGGTTATTGACCGGAGAATGGTCTCGGTCATGTCTGCATGTCTCCCGAACCCGTAGGGTCTTCACACTTAAGGTTCGGTGACGCTAGGGTTATTAGGAAGACTAGTATGTGACTACCGAATGTTGTTCGGAGTCCCGGATGAGATCCCGGACGTCACGAGGAGTTCCGGAATGGTCCGGAGGTGAAGTTTTATATATGGGAAGTTGTCATATGGACACCGGAAAGTTTCGGGGGTTTATCGGTAATGTACCGGGACCACCGGAGGGGTTCCGGAGGTCCACCGGGAGGGGCCACCCTTCCCGGAGGGCCACATGGGCCGCAAAGGGGAGGGAGCCAGCCCCTGGAGGGCTGGGCGCGCCCCCCACCTTGGGCCCATGCGCCTAGGGTTGGGGGGGAAACCCTAAAGGGGGCGCCCCCCTTTCTTGGGGGGCAAGCCTCCCCTCCCTGGCCGCCCCCCCCCCCCCCTCTAGATCCCATCTAGAGGGGTCGGCCCCCCTTGCCCCTTCCCCTATAAATAGAGGGGTGAGGGGAGGGCTGCTACACACAACTCCAAGGTGCAGCCCCTCCCCTCCCCAACACCTCTCCTCCTCCTTTACGAGCTTGCGAAGCCCTGTCGGAGTACTGCTGCACCAACACCACCACGCCGTCGTGCTGCCGTTGGAGCGATCTTCCTCAACCTCTCCCCCACCCCCCTTGCTGGATCAAGAAGGAGGAGACGTCTCCCGTCCCGTACGTGTGTTGAACACGGAGGTGCTGTCCGTTCAGCACTTGGACATCGGTGATCTGAATCACGTCGAGTACGACTCCATCATCACCATCCCCTTGCAAGCTTCCGCTCGTGATCTACAAGTGGTATGTAGATGCAAACTCACTCCTTTGACTCGTTGCTTAGATGAACTCATAGATGGATCTTGGTGAAACCGTAGGAAAATTTTTAATTTTCTGCAACGTTCCCCAACAGTGGCATCATGATCTAGGTCTATGCGTAGTTCCCTTTGCACGAGTAGAACACAATTTTGTTGTGGGCGTGGATCTTGTCAACTTGCTTGCCTCTACTAGTCTTTTCTTGCTTCAGCGGTATTGTGGGATGAAGCGGCCCGGACCAACCTTACACGTACACTTACGTGAGACCGGTTCCACCGATTGACATGCACTAGTTGCATAAGGTGGCTGGCGGGTGTCTGTCTCTCCCACTTTAGTTGGAGCGGATTCGATGAAAAGGGCCCTTATGAAGGGTAAATAGAAGTTGACAAAATCACGTTGTGGTTATTCGTAGGTACGAAAACGTTCTTGCTAGAACCCAATTGCAGCCACGTAAAAGATGCAACAACAATTAGAGGACGTCTAACTTGTTTTTGCAGCGATTGATCATGTGATGTGATATGGCCAGAAGTTGTGATAAATGATGAATTGTGATGTATGAAATCATGTTCTTGTAATAGGATTCACGACTTGCATGTCGATGAGTATGACAACCGGCAGGATCCATAGGAGTTGTCTTTATTTTTTGTATGACCTGCGTGTCATTGAAGAACGCCATGTAAACTACTTTACCTTATTGCTAAACGCGTTAGCCATAGAAGTAGAAGTAGTCGTTGGCGTGACAACTTCATGAAGACACGATGATGGAGATCATGGTGTCAAGCCGGTGACAAGATGATCATGGAGCCCCGAAGATGGAGATCAATGGAGCTATATGATATTGGCCATATCATGTCACAACTATATAATTGCATGTGATGTTTATTATGTTTATGCATCTTGTTTACTTAGGACGACGGTAGTAAATAAGATGATCCCTTACAAAAATTTCAAGAAGTGTTCTCCCCTAACTGTGCACCGTTGCTACAGTTCGTCGCTTCTAAGCACCACGTGATGATCGGGTGTGATGGATTCTTACGTTCACATACAACGGGTGTAAGACAGTTTTACACAGCAAAAACACTTAGGGTTAACTTGACGAGCCTAGCATGTACAGACATGGCCTCGGAACACGGAGACCGAAAGGTCGAACACGAGTCGTATGGAAGATATGATCAACATGGAGATGTTCACCGACGATGACTAGTCCGTCTCACGTGATGATCGGACACGGGCTAGTCGACTCGGATCGTGTAACACTTAGATGACTAGAGGGATGTCTAATCTGAGTGGGAGTTCATAATTTGATTAGAACTTAATTATCATGAACTTAGTCTAAAACCTTTGCAAATATGTCTTGTAGATCAAATGGCCAACGCTCATGTCAACATGAACTTCAACGCGTTCCTAGAGAAAACCAAGCAGAAAGATGATGGCAGCAACTATACGGATTGGGTCCGGAACCTGAGGATCATCCTCATAGCTGCCAGGAAGCAATATGTCCTAGAAGGACCGCTAGGTGACGCTCCCGTCCCAGAGAACCAAGACATTATGAATGTTTGGCAAACTCGTGCTGATGATTACTCCCTCGTGTAGTGCGGCATGCTTTACAGCTTAGAACCGGGGCTCCAAAAGCGTTTTGAGCATCACGGAGCATATGAGATGTTCGAAGAGCTGAAACTAGTATTCCAAGCTCATGCCCGGGTCGAGAGATATGATGTCTCCGACAAGTTCTATAGTTGTAAGATGGAGGAAAACAGTTCTGTCAGTGAGCACATCCTAAAGATGTCTGGGTTGCACAACCGTATGACCCAGCTGAACATTAACCTCCCAGATGAGGCGGTCATTGACATAATCCTCCAGTCGCTCCCACCAAGCTACAAGAGCTTTGTGATGAACTACAACATGCAGGGGATGGTGAAGACCATTCCTGAAGTGTTCTCGATGCTGAAGTCAGCAGAGGCTGAAATCAAGAAAGAACATCAAGTGTTGATGGTCAATAAGACCACTAAGTTCAAGAAGGGCAAGGGCAAGAAGAACTTCAAGAAGGATGGCAAGGATGTTGCCGCACCCAGTAAGCCAGTTACCGGGAAGAAGTCAAAGAATGGACCCAAGCCTGAGACTGAGTGCTTTTATTGCAAGGGGAAGGGTCACTGGAAGCGGAACTGCCCCAAATACTTAGCGGATAAGAAGGCCGGCAACACCAAAGGTATATTTGATATACATGTAATTGATGTGTACCTTACCAGTACTCGTAGTAACTCCTGGGTATTTGATACCGGTGCCGTTGCTCATATTTGTAACTCACAGCAGGAGCTGCGGAATAAACGGAGACTGGCGAAGGACGAGGTGACGATGCGCGTCGGGATTGGTTCCAGAGTCGATGTGATCGCCGTCGGCACGCTGCCTCTACATTTACCTACGGGATTAGTTTTGAACCTTAATAGTTGTTATTTAGTGCCAAGTTTGAGCATGAACATTGTATCTGGATCTCGTTTAATACGAGATGGCTACTCATTTAAGTCTGAGAATAATGGTTGTTCGATTTATATGAGAGATATGTTTTATGGTCATGCTCCGATGGTCAATGGTTTATTCTTGATGAATCTCGAGCGTAATATTACACATGTTCATAGTGTGGATACCAAAAGATGTAAAGTTGATAACGATAGTCCCACATACTTGTGGCACTGCCGCCTTGGTCACATTGGTGTCAAGCGCATGAAGAAGCTCCATGCTGATGGACTTTTAGAGTCTCTTGATTATGAATCGTTTGACACATGCGAACCATGCCTCATGGGCAAAATGACCAAGACTCCGTTCTCCGGAACAATGGAGCGAGCAACCAACTTGTTGGAAATCATACATACCTATGTATGCGGTCCAATGAGCGTTGAGGCTCGCGGAGGATATCGTTATGTTCTCACTCTCACTGATGACTTGAGTAGATATGGGTATGTTTACTTAATGAAACACAAGTCTGAAACCTTTGAAAAGTTCAAGGAATTTCAGAATGAAGTGGAGAATCAACGTGACCGAAAGATAAAGTTCCTACGATCAGATCGTGGAGGAGAATACTTAAGTCACGAATTTGGTACACACTTAAGGAAATGTGGAATCGTTTCACAACTCACGCCGCCTGGAGCACCTCAGCGTAACGGTGTGTCCGAACGTCGTAATCGCACTCTATTAGATATGGTGCGGTCTATGATGTCTCTTACCGATTTACCGCTATCATTTTGGGGATACGCTCTAGAGACAGCTACATTCACTTTAAATAGGGCACCGTCTAAATCCGTTGAGACAACACCATATGAATTATGGTTTGGGAAGAAACCTAAGCTGTCGTTTCTAAAAGTTTGGGGATGCGATGCTTATGTCAAGAAACTTCAACCTGAAAAGCTCGAACCCAAGTCGGAAAGATGCGTCTTCATAGGATA
The DNA here is from genome assembly GCA_963921465.1 of Triticum timopheevii. Lineage (NCBI taxonomy): Eukaryota > Viridiplantae > Streptophyta > Magnoliopsida > Poales > Poaceae > Triticum > Triticum timopheevii. The sequence goes on along the minus strand of OY997266.1, from coordinate 9,570,356 downwards.
CCCTAAGGAAAATGTCGGGTATACCTTCTACTTAAGATCCGAGGGCAAGATCTTTGTTGCCAAGAATGGATGCTTTCTGGAAAAAGAGTTTCTCTCGAAAGAAGTAAGTGGGAGGAAAGTAGAACTCGATGAAGTACTACCTCTCGAACGGGAAAGTGGTGCAGCGCAGGAAAATGTTCCTGTGATGCCCACACCAACTGAAGAGGAAAACATTGATGATGATCAAGGTACTTCGGATCAAGTTGCTACTGAACTTCGTAGGTCCACAAGGACACGTTCCGCACCAGAGTGGTACGACAACCCTGTCCTGGAAATCATGTTGTTAGACAACGGTGAACCTTCGAACTATGAAGAAGCGATGGCGGGCCCAGATTCCAACAAATGGCTTGAAGCCATGAAATCCGAGATAGAATCCATGTATGAAAACAAAGTATGGACTTTGACAGACTTGCCCGATGATCAGCGAGCGATAGAAAACAAATGGATTTTCAAGAAGAAGACAGACGCGGATGGTAATGTTACCATCTATAAAGCTCGGCTTGTCGCTAAGGGTTATCGACAAGTTCAACGGATTGACTACGATGAGACATTCTCTCCCGTAGCGAAGCTGAAGTCCGTCCGAATCATGTTAGCAGTTGCCGCATACTATGATTATGAGATATGGCAGATGGACGTCAAAACGGCATTCCTTAACGGACATCTTAAGGAAGAGCTGTATATGATGCAGCCGGAAGGTTTTGTCGATCCTAAGAACGCTAACAAAGTATGCAAGCTCCAGCGATCCATTTATGGACTGGTGCAAGCATCTCGGAGTTGGAATATTCGTTTTGATGAGATGATCAAAGCGTTTGGGTTTATGCAGACTTATGGAGAAGCCTGCGTTTACAAGAAAGTGAGTGGGAGCTCTGTAGCATTTCTCATATTATATGTAGATGACATACTCTTGATGGGAAATAATATAGAACTTCTGGACAGCATTAAGGCCTACTTGAATAAGTGTTTTTCAATGAAGGACCTTGGAGAAGCTTCTTATATATTAGGCATCAAGATCTATAGAGATAGATCGAGACGCCTCATAGGTCTTTCACAAAGCACATACCTTGATAAGATTTTGAAGAGGTTCAAAATGGATCAGTCCAAGAAGGGGTTCTTGCCTATGTTACAAGGTGTGAGATTGAGCTCGGCTCAGTCACCGACCACGGCAAAAGATAAAGAAGATATGAGTGTCATCCCCTATGCTTCAGCCATAGGATCTATTATGTATGCCATGCTGTGTACCAGACCCGATGTAAACCTAGCCGTAAGTTTGGTAGCAAGATACCAAAGTAATCCCGGCAAGGAACACTGGACAGCGGTCAAGAATATCCTGAAGTACCTGAAAAGGACAAAGGACATGTTTCTCGTTTATGGAGGAGACGAAGAGCTCGTCGTAAAGGGTTACGTCGATGCTAGCTTCGACTCAGATCTGGATGACTCTAAGTCACAAACCGGATACGTGTATATGTTGAATGGTGGAGCAGTAAGCTGGTGCAGCTGCAAGCAGAGTGTTGTGGCGGGATCTACGTGTGAAGCAGAGTACATGGCAGCCTCGGAGGCAGCGCATGAAGCGATTTGGGTGAAGGAGTTCATCACCGACCTAGGAGTCATACCCAATGCGCCGGGGCCGATCAAACTCTTCTGTGACAACACTGGAGCTATTGCCCTTGCCAAGGAGCCCAGGTTTCACATGAAGACCAGGCAGATCAAGCGTCGTTTCAACTCCATCCGTGAAAATGTTCAAAATGGAGACATAGAGATTTGCAAAGTACACACGGATCTGAATGTCGCAGATCCGTTGACTAAACCTCTCTCGCGAGCAAAACATGATCAACACCAGAACTCTATGGGTGTTCGATTCATCACAATGTAACTAGATTGGTGACTCTAGTGCAAGTGGGAGACTGTTGGAAATATGCCCTAGAGGCAATAATAAAAGTATTATTATACTTCATTGTTCATGATAATTGTCTTTTATTCATGCTATAACTGTATTATCCGGAAATCGTAATACACGTGTGAATACATAGACCACAATATGTCCCTAGTGAGCCTCTAGTTGACTAGCTCGTTGTGATCAACAGATAGTCATGGTTTCCTGACTATGGACATTGGATGTCTTTGATAACGGGATCACATCATTAGGAGAATGATGTGATGGACAAGACCCAATCCTAAGCATAGCACAAAGATCGTGTAGTTCGTTTGCTAGAGCTTTGCCAATGTCAAGTATCTCTTCCTTAGACCATGAGATCGTGTAACTCCCGGATACCGTAAGAGTGCTTTGGGTGTACCAAACGTCACAACGTAATTGGGTGATTATAAAGGTGCACTACAGGTATCTCCGAAAGTGTCTGTTGGGTTGACACGGATCGAGACTGGGATTTGTCACTCCGTATGATGGAGAGGTATCTCTGGGCCCACTCTGTAATGCATCATCATAATGAGCTCAAGGTGACCAACGTGTTGGCCACGGGATCATGCATTACGGTACGAGTAAAGTGACTTGCCGGTAACGAGACTGAATAAGGTATTGGGATACCGACGATCGAGTCTCGGGCAAGTAACGTACCGATTGACAAAGGTAATTGCATACGGGGTTTGATCGAATCCTCGACATCGTGGTTCAACCGATGAAATCATCGAGGAGCATGTGGGAGCCAACATGGGTATCCAGATCCCGCTGTTGGTTATTGACCGGAGAATGGTCTCGGTCATTTCTGCATGTCTCCCGAACCCGTAGGGTCTTCACACTTAAGGTTTGGTGACGCTAGGGTTATTAGGAAGACTAGTATGTGACTACCGAATGTTGTTTGGAGTCCCGGATGAGATCCCGGACGTCACGAGGAGTTCTGGAATGGTCCAGAGGTGAAGTTTTATATATGGGAAGTTGTCATATGGACACCGGAAAGTTTTGGAGGTTTATCGGTAATGTACTGGGACCACCGGAGGGGTTCCGGGGGTCCACCGGGAGGGGCCACCCTTCCCGGAGGGCCACATGGGCCGCAAAGGGGAGGGAGCCAGCCCCTGGAGGGCTGGGCACGCCCCCCACCTTGGGCCCATGAGCCTAGGTTTGGGGGGGAAACCCTAAAGGGGGCGCCCCCCTTGCTTGGGGGGCAAGCCTCCCCTCCCTGGCCGCCGCCCCCCCTCTAGATCCCATCTAGAGGGGTCGGCCCCCCTTGCCCCTTCCCCTATAAATAGAGGGGTGAGGGGAGGGCTACTACACACAACTCCAAGGCGCAGCCCCTCCCCTCCCCAACACCTCTCCTCCTCCGTTACGTGCTTGCGAAGCCCTGTCGGAGTACTGCTGCACCAACACCACCACGCCGTCGTGCTGCCGTTGGAGCGATCTTCCTCAACCTCTCCCCCCCCCCCTTGCTGGATCAAGAAGGAGAAGACGTCTCCCGTCCCGTATGTGTGTTGAACACGGAGGTGCTGTCCGTTCAGCACTTGGACATCGGTGATCTGAATCACGTCGAGTACGACTCCATCATCACCATCCCCTTGCAAGCTTCCGCTCGTGATCTACAAGTGGTATGTAGATGAAAACTCACTCCTTTGACTCGTTGCTTAGATGAACTCATAGATGGATCTTGGTGAAACCGTAGAAATTTTTTTAATTTTCTGCAACGTTCCCCAATAGAGACCCACATGAGTTGCCATGGTGATAACCCAACCTATGTGATTGGAGATCCCGTGAAGTATGACCTGGGAAAACAAGCCAGTGGTGAACTAAGAAGAGTAACTTTACTAACCCACTTCGTTGGAGATGCAATACTCTCGGAAACTGTATGGAAGGATGACTACTGTCTTAATGTGTTCCAAGGCTTATATGTATAAGCAAGATGCTATCCTACAGAGCGATCTTTGGAGGAACACACCTATGTGAGCCCGACTGCTAGTCACAGTCTATGAGATTGGGGTGATCTCTAGTAAGCTCGTGAATAGGCCAGGAGTGTGACTTATATGCTCCACCCGAGGGGTCAGCCTTCGGTAGCCCAGTACTAGTAAGACATGTGGTGAAACTTCTTTATGCCAAGCTGACAATTCAAGGCATAGTCCATTGTTCAGTTGTGAAGGAGTGTAGCTACTTGCCCTAGGTGAAGCTCAACCTTAACAGGTCTTCACTGAAACACTAGTATATCAAAACAGCGTTTGGAACAAAGGACAAAGTGGGCCCCTGAGATCTGGTGGGGGATTGTTGAAATGTGAGATGGGCCTAGAGCCCATATGACAATTTCAGATTTGATCTCTAAGGGCCCATGTAGGTGGCATGACAAGGTGGTGGGAAGTTTAGTCCCACCATGCTAGTGGAAGGAAAGTTGGAGTGGTTTATAAGGGTGGCTCTTCTACATGCTATTGGAGCTTGAGAAGAGAAGAGGCCCTCGCGCGCTCCTCCTCCGCCATGCTGTTGCTACCGCCGGTGACTCCATCCCGTCCGCCGCGTACACGGTCGACGGGAAAGCAGGTCTCCGAAACTCCGTCTCTCTGGTTCCTGTATGGGAGAGAGGCGAATAGGTTTTTGGAAGCGACTACGCGACTGCTCGCCTCCGATCCACTACTTCCTCTACGTTCGCGCCGTCTCCGTCATCACCATGTCCAGCGACGCCGAACGCGCCGCCGCCGAGAAGACCGAGACCGACAAGAAGGCCGCCGAGGACGCTTCTGCTGCTGCTGTCACCGCGGCAGCGGCTTCTGCATGGCCTACTGGAGGGTATACCGCGTTTATCCCTCTCCTGATAATTTCTGTATTAGCAGTGCTAGCATCATGTGTAGATTTGTCTATTATTTGCGTAGTACGTGCTCGTTTAGATCAGTACCAGTATGTTGTTAGTTCTGTTGATGCCATGCTAGTTATCTACTTATGGATTAAATTAGTCGAAAAATTGCCTATTTTCTTAGCAGGTGGGTGCTCAGAGAAGAGGGGAGGGAATGGGGACGGCACCGGCGGCGCTAGTGATCGGGTCACTGCTGTGCTGGGCGGCGGCGACGGTGGTGCAGGCGTCGCACGTCGTCTACCCGGAGCTCCAGTCGCTGGAGGCCAAGGAGGTTGCGCAGGAGCTGCGCACCGGCTACCATTTCCAACCCCCCAAGCACTGGATCAATGGTACCTACGTATTTTCTTTCCATCTATCTACCTCTCCATGTTTCTGAATCATCTTCTTCTTCGACGGCCCATTGCTCATTCCTCGTCGCCTTTCTTTGAATGGCATTGACCTACTTCCCATGACGACGCAACAACCAATCAGATCCCAATGGTACGTGACTACGTGTAGCAATTAACTAACTAGTGTGGATATTTGCATGGCACTGTGCTCTGCGACCCAGCATGTATCTAAACCTACACTACGTGAAGAAAATTCGTTCAAAATGTTTGCATGGCACTGTGCACCTAATATGTAAACGTACGTGCGGATGGATGCAGGGCTAATTTACTACAAGGGGCTGTACCACCTTTTCTACCAGTACAACCCTAAGGGCGCCGTGTGGGGGAACATCATCTGGGCGCACTCCGTCTCCACCGACCTCATCCACTGGGTGGCCCTCCAGCCCGCCATCTACCCGACCAGGCCCTTCAACGTCAACGGCTGCTGGTCGGGCTCCGCCACACTGCTGCCCAACGGTGTCCATGTCATCATGTACACCGGCATCGACCCCCACAAGAACCAGGTGCAGAACGCCGCGTACCCGGCCAACCTCTCCGACCCCTTCCTCCGCGATACTAGTGCAGAACCGGCCTGACAACCGGCACTAAAGAGTGGGGACTAAAGGCCCCCCTCCTTTAGTACCAGTTCGTTACGAACCGGCGCTAAAGTGCCACCACGTGGCACGAGCCAGGCCCGTGTGCGCGTAGGGCATTAGTACCGGTTGGTAACACCAACCGGTACTAAATATTTGGGGTGGTTTTTGATTTATTTTTCATTCAATTTTTTTTGGGTTTGCTGGTATTTTACGATACTACAAATTGTACACGTTATGCATATATATAGGGTCGCGCTATTCGCCACCCTGGGTGAGGAATAGTTATTCTTCACCCCCCTCTATTTTAACAGCAATGCACCATAATTTTACGTTTCGTAAATTTTTTCTTATTTCAGACGTAAAAAGAGAACGTAAGAAAATATATAATTGCCGTAAAAAATATTTTATATTACATAAATTACAAATGTAAAAACATAGTGTAAAATATACATAAATTTATTTTTTCTGGTATTCTGACCTTTTTTATGCCAAATTATACACAATGAATCAATATGACTGTAACTATTTATATTTGAAACATAATTTATTTATGAAATGATCGTAAGATTACCTTAGGTGAAGAATAACTTTTTCTGCACCATGTGTATATATATATATATATATATATATATATATATATATTATCGAATGTCTCACAAACCAACACCATTAATTATTCACACATACACATGTATATACATATATACAATTTCTCCTACATATGTTGCCTTATTGGTGCCTCCGGAGCACGATGACAAGTGGTTCATGGGGGCGATAGCGGGTAATAGTATTCTCCTTTGCGATCTATGACCTGGTCGAGCAAAAATCCGGCTATTTTCTCTTGAAGTGCTAGTATGCGCTCCGTTGGTAGGAGCTTATCCCGCACCTCTCTGAACTGTTAAGAAGGAGATCAATATGCATGTGTGTTAGTTGTGTGACTAAATATCGATAATGGTGTGAATAGTGTTCTGACAAACGTACCCAGTCCTGTCTATCAGATCTGTTCCTTTCGCACGTCATCATGCGAATGTTCTCGCAAACGTAGAATGCACACAAATTATTCCCCGGCGCCTGCTTCAAGGCCTTTACGAGAATGGAATTGAATCGGATAATGATTAATCAAGCATGATAATTAATTAATGATATTGAAGCAAGAATTAAAGAGATGGTAGCTAGCTAGTACTACTTAATTACTTATCTTAGGTCGATGCCAAAACAACTTTTTTGGCCACTTGCCTGGAGTCACCTTGATGAACTTTGCCCATGCCCTGCCCGCCGGCAAAGAAAATTAATAAAGGGATTATTAAATAGTTCATATCAGGAAATGACGAACTAATAATTAATAGGCCGAGATATAGTTAATAATGATTGAAATTACCTGTTGACTATCCCCTTCACGATGGTGAAGTCATTATCTTCTTTAGTTAGTGAGTCAAGTAATTCAACTTTTCCTTCCTCAACTTTAATATCTAACAAGACTCAGTGCCAACTGCATACGCACACGTTTGCATGTCTTAATTAAGCGGGCATGTGCATAAAATTAATCAACTACCGTAAACCGTATATACTTAATTATTAACATCTAGCTAGCTAGTAAGCAAAAACAGAATTTATAGTACAAGACAGTGTGACTCAGGGGAAGTTGTAAGGAAGTAGTATATATCTTCATTGCTATTGAGGCGCTTCAAGAACTCTAGCATGCTTCCCTCTACATCAGCTTGACAACATTCAATCTTCCATATGTCCTCATTAATGATATTTGGGTCAATGAACCCAACGCCATAGCGTCCAGCTTTTTCCATTTCATACATCCTCATCCTGCATTATAATACCACAGAAAAAGAATATAGTGAGGATAATTACATGTAATGATTGATCAAAATTATCACTACATAACTAGCTTGAGACTTAAATTACAGAAAGAAATCACTTACAGACAATAGCAACTGATGATAGACTTGTCGAGTGCGTCTTGATTGAATAACTGAAATAGTTCTGGATACTCAATGGTCAGAGCTTTCTCATGGTAATAATGCTCATGCTTGACATTCACCATGAGGGACTCTCGATTGGAAATCTTGGTAATGTTCATGTACCATTGATGCAATTGATACATTCTCGTTGGGAGGTCCTTGACCTTGTCTGGATGGACCAAAGGTTTGCCTCAGACATATTGCCATGCTATTTCCGATTCTTTAAGCGTGGGCATGGGCTCGATTTCGAGGAGTTGTCCAACAGAGATATTGAGCATTTGAGCCTGCATTATATGATCCTCTGTTATTACCACATCGCCTTGCTGGGGAACGCTAACGGTTTGCCCACAATAATATTTGGCGCGCGTACTACTCCTCTCATGTGTTGTTGGCACAACAAGCGGGGGGGTCGCTTGCGCCGCCTGTTCTCCCAACTGGGGAACGGTTTTCCCGCATTTTTTGCCAGCTGCTTGTTGGCTCGAGCTTGAGCTCGCTTCCTTCTGTAGTCGTGCTCGATGTGCCTTCCTGATTTGGTGCTCATAGTCCGAGTTAATAGGCTTGGGAGCTGGTTCTCTAGCCATACGAATGAAGTGGTCAATTACTTTCTCAGGCACTTTCTCCTTTGGCGGCGGTGCCGGTTTCGGTCCAAAATGGGCGTCCACTTGGGCTTGCACTATGGCTGCGTTTTGCTCCTTAGTCATGTCGTAAGGCCTCTGAGGAAGAGGAGCGAGGCTTGGACCATATTTATATCGCTTGTCTCCGCCTGTACTTCCTGAACTACCTCGACTCGTACCGCTACGCACCAAAGCTGCGGCATGTCTCTTCTGCGATTGCTGAGACGGCGGAGATGGCTGACGTGGAGTTGGACGACCAGGAGAAGTGGCCTGACGATGTGCCGGACTTGAAGCGGGAGGTGTGGCCTGACACGGTGCCGGACTTGAAACCGGAGAAGTGGCATGACGCTGTGCCGGACTTGAAACCGGAGGAGTCAGCTCACGTGTTCGGGGACTTGGAGGAGGTGGCGGACTTCGAGGAGGAGTCGTCTCACGCGTTCGTGGACTTGGAAGAGCGGGAGTCTGCTGACCCGGTGGCGGACTTCGAGGAGGAGTCGGCAGACGAAGCGGTGTCGGTGGACTTCGAAAGATGATGCAATCCTTTCTCCATAGGATGATACGATGTATGGCCTCTCCCAGTGTGCGCTCGTCTTCACCTCCAGGAATGTCTAGTGTTAGCCCCGAATATGGGTCCACCACTTCATCAACCATAACACGAGCATAGCCCTCTGGAATCGGGATGCAATGGTAGGTTGCTTTGGGGGTAACTAGAAAAGCAACGTCGTCCGCCACCTTCATGGATATGTTCTTCATTTTGGAGTGTAGCTCACAGTTAGTGTTCTCTATGATGTCATCCACAGGGTATGTATCCAGCAATGTGTCGCCCGGGGCAGAACCAATGCTGCTTCTCGGCATGGATGGGATGGTGCTATCCAATGCTGGACGATCATACGCTTGCTGCTGCCGCTGCTGAGACCCCCTTTCCTGGCTAAGTGAGCCGATCTGCTGTTGTTGCTGCTGGAATTTGAGTGTCAGGTCCGCGTGCCTTGCTTCTAGGCCTTGAAGGCGTTCTGCATCCTGCTTCCTCTGCTCCTCCTCCAGCTTCTTTTCTTCTCCTCCTCCATCTTCCTTCTTGCACGGGTCCTGTAGTCCTCGTTCCATTCTGAAAAGCCCTCATACTAGGGAATAACGCCCTTGCCTCGTGTTCTTCCCGGGTGTTCAGGATTTCCCAGGGCGCGCGTAAGCTCGTCGTTCTCTCTGTTGGGCGTGAACACCCCCCTTCGAGCTTCTTCTATTGCGTCACTTATCTTTTGTTCGGCTCCTTTTAGAATTGCCTTCTGTGAAACTTCGCCTGTCTTTGGGTCCAACGCTCCCCATGCGCATAGAACCAAGTTCGGCACCTGGGGAGCCAGTTCCTAGTAACCGGAGTGACCCCTGCATCCTCCATATCTTGCTCAGACTTATCCCACTTAGGCAATCCCACCGCGTAGCCATCTGGACCCATCCTATGGAACTGCGTCTTTCTTGCGGCATTTGCCTTGTTTTTCATCGACCGTTCCTTAGATAATTCTGAATCCTTGAAGGTCACGAAATCGTCCCAGTGCTCTCTTTGCTTCTCCAGTGTTCCCTTGAAATCTGGAGTCTTCCTTTTATTAGCGAGGTAGTTGGCCCATACAGTTTTCTTGTGGGTGTTGAATGCAATTGCCATCTTCTTAAGAGCAGCGGTCTTGACTTTCTCCACATCTGCTTCAGTGAAATGATCTGGTAGGGTGAAATATTCCATCAGATATTTCAAAACGTCTTTTTTGGCTCTGTCGTCGACCCAAGTAACACCTGGACATTTAGTCTTTGGCTCTTTCCATTCTTGAATGGAGATCGGGAGTTTGTCCTTCACAAGAACTCCGCACTGACGAGTCCACTTGTCCGCAACGTTCTTAGGCATGAGGGGTTCGCCACTAAGTTTGATGGATTTGATGTGGTAGTTTACACCATCCTTCAACAATCTGCTCGGGCCTCGCTTTGTCTTGCTGTCTGTAGAAGCAGATTGCTCGATCCGGAGGGCTGAAAGAAGAAAGATCGATTCGTTAATATATCTTCAATAAAAAAACATGTGATGATCACCATGATGCATGCTTATATAAATATACCTCGCCGGTAGTCTTTGTTATTTGAAGATCAGCATTGTCTGTGTCATCACAAACATTGTCTGTGTCATCATAATCATAATCATAGTTCATGACTTCATCAGCTCAGTCGTCGAGATCGAATATCTTTTCATCACCCTCTCCGGTATTGTTCAGATATTGGGAGCCGTCATCTGCTTCATTCAGATCATCTAGCCTGTGAGGGCTGCGTATGATGTCGAACAATTCCTCTTCTCTCTCTCTCTGCCGGTATTGTCCGCCATAGCTTTTACTTTACTAATACAGAAGAAATATAAAACAATTTAGTATTCAAATTACAATGCATGGATGCAATTAATCAATAAGGAAAAACTGAATCTCGAATACATCGTCTCGAATATATAATCTTGAATACATCATCGTCTTAATATATATAATCTCAAATACATCATCTCGAATATTATATATCGAATACATCACTGGCTAGGTACCTAATAAAGATTGAGTACTACAGAAGAATCTAGGGCGCCACTCGCGGTTCCTGGGGCGCGGGCGGTGCATACCCAAAGAGAAGGAACCATCACAGGATCATATCTCCGGTCATCTGCCCAAAGAACCCGCCAAGTAGTGGAGAACCTGACGTCGTCCATAGCAGCCATGTAGCGATGGACGTGCTCATCTTTCTCCCTGACACGGCGACGCACCACCTCCGGCGGGGCCGGCTGCCTGTGCACCGAATGTGGCTCACGCGAACGCCACCAAAGAAGATCAGGGTCGACGACGGGACCCGAGGTCGGGTTCCTCACCAAGCGGCGCGCCCCTCCAGGTAGCACCTCCCAGTGCCAGCCTGGCGGAGCTCAGTCCCGGACATGGGTCCCCTGAAGCAGGACGTCGTCGCGAACGGGTCGACGGCGAGGATGCGGGCCGGGCATATCATCGAGAACAAATACTATATGCCCGCAAAAAGTAACATTTTTTAAATGATTGGATTGTGATAACTAAAATTCTATATATATGCAAATTCTAACAATTTGACATTAATCTAATTCATCTAACTAAAACTAATTCTAAAATTTCCTGATTATATAACTAACATTTCCATAACAATTCTAATATTTATATAACTAAAAAACAGAAAAATTGCTAACATTTCTATAAATATTTCTATAACTAAAAAACAGAAAACATTTATAACATTTCTATATAACTAACATTTCTAATATTTATATAACTAAAAAATAGAATAATTTCTAACATTTCTATAACTAAAAAACAGAAAAATTTATAACAAACAAACTAATGTGTGTGTGTGTAGTGTGTGTGTGTGTGTGTGTAGTGTGTGTGTGTGTGTGGACATGGCGGCCGGGGCGAGCTCACCGGCGAGGCGACGACGGGGCGACGGGACGGGGCGGCGACGACGGGGCGGGGCGGCCGTGGCAACGGGACGGGGGGCGACGATTGGGCGGGGCGCCGGCGGGGCGCGGCGACGGGGACGAGGGGACGGGGACGGCCGGCGTCAGCGACGAGGGGCGGGGGCGGGGGCGACGACGTCGACGGGGACGGCGTCGATCGGGGCAGGGCGGCGCGACGGAGGGAGGAAACTGAGGGAAACTGAATTTTTTTCAAGTGTTGTATATATAGGATGTACCTTTAGTACCGGTTGGAGCCACCAACCGGTACTAAAGGTCTGTTTTGGCCAGGCCAAGCGGCGGGAAGCGCACCCCCTTTAGTACCGGGTCGTAGCACCAACCGGTACTAAAGGGGGGGGGTCTTTAGTACGAGTTGGAGCCACAACCCGGTACTAAAAGGGGTGCGCTGGCTCAAGGCGGTGCGCAAGTTTAGTCCCACCTCACTAGCCGAGGGGCTACAGCACTGGTTTATAAGCCCCAGTGCGGTAGCTCTCTCGAGCTCCTCTCCTAAGCAGGCCTACTGGGCCTACCTGTCCTCTTCTGCCCAGTGGGCTAACGGGGACGGATATACCACAATCGAATCATAACAAGGACGAGGGTCGACGGGGACGGATATCAAAACCATGGCACTATGTAATAAATAACGTACGGGTAAGATAATTATACGATTAACTATATATCCAAATCACACAAACATCAATTTGGTAATGTAAAACATTCATGAACAAGAGCCTCATCACAAGGTGGTGCCGGCGACGGGACGGTGCGGGCGATCGACAGTGGTTACGACGGAGATTTAAAAGGCACTAAGTAAACCACACCTACATATGCAAACTAAGTGTTATTTTTGACCTCAAATTGCATATAAATCAAATACTAGCAAATATAATTCCTTCCAAATTAATCACTATACAAAGCATTGCAAGAGCTAATCTAGCAATGAGAGTTGAAAGGACAAAGTTGCTAACCTTTGTGATCATTTGAATGGATGGGGGCCTTCAAATCTTGACAAATTTTGGGCAAAATGTGTGATGAGCTTGAGAGGAAGAGGGGAAGAACAGAGGAGGAGAGGGGAAAGGGGAAGAACAGAGCGAGTTCAGGTGGACGAAGGGTTTATGTAGGTCGACCTTTAGTACCGGTTCGTGCCACGAACCGGTACTAAAGGTGCTGAACGGGCCCCAGACTGACAACACCCTGCCACCACCCTCTTTAGTACCGGTTCGTGGCACGAACCGGTACTAAAGGTTCGCCACGAACCGGTACTAATGAGAACGGCCGGCTAGCCGTTGAAACCGGCACTAATGGACACATTAGTGCCGGCTCAAAATTGAACCGGCACTAATGTGTCTCATATTAGGTCCTTTTTCTACTAGTGCGAGTGGGTCAAGCCCGAGTACAACCCCATCATCACCCCCGACCACGGTATCAACGCAAGTGCTTTCCGGGACCCAACGACAGCTTGGTACGGGCCCGACAGGTATGGACACATACATTTTCTTTTCATCGAGATAGATACGTACAAGATTACCATCCACGGCACTAAGAAATTCCCTTCCCATCTTGGCCCTCCGAACAAATTTTCTTCACAAGTTAGCTCAGAGCTTGAGGGGAGGGGGGCGGTCCCCCCCCCCCCCCCCCCCCCCTCTCCTACCCCCAAACTATATATTGCGCTGTGCTTATACGTCAAGAATATATGTTGTACCTTATATATGTGCAGACACCTGAGGTTGGTGGTGGGCAGCAAGAAAAACATGAGTGGGATTGCGGTGTTGTACCGGAGCCGAGACTTCAAGAAGGGGGTCAAGGCGCACCACTCGTTGCACACCGGGCTCACTGGAATGTGGGAATGCCCTGACTTCTACCCTGTGGCGGTGGCCGGAGGCAGCCGTCACCATCAGAGCGGCGTGGACACCGCGGAGTTGCACGACCGTGTTGTGGCCGAGGAGGTCAAGTACGTGCTGAAGGTGAGTCTAGAACTGACACGGTACGATTACTACATCGTCGGCACCTACGACTACGACAAGGATAGGTACACCCCTGACCGCGCCTTCCCAGACAATGACTATGGCCTCCGCTACGACTATGGTGACTTCTACGCCTCCAAGTCCTTCTTCGATCCGGCCAAGAAACGCCGAGTGCTCTGGGGCTGGGTCAATGAGTCTGACACTGTTACCGACGACCGCCAGAAGGGCTGGGCCGGCATCCAGGTCACTAGCTACGCTTGCACATGAACAAAATTATTTTTGCTAGTATGTTTTCCACCGTACGTGCTGAGAGCCTGAGATCGAGACGTATTGTTGTTGCTGATTTTCTCAGGCGATACCAAGAAAGATCCAATGGCCAGTGGAGGAGGTCAAGTCGCTGCGCTCAAAGCATGTCAATGTCAGCAACAAGGCCGTCAAGGGCGGCGAGTACTTCGAGGTCACCGGCTTCAAATCGGTGCAGTCGGACGTGGATGCGCCGTTCACCATCAGGAACCTGGACAAGGCGGAGAAGTTCGACCCGGCGTGGCGGACCGACGCACCCCGGGGCTATGCAAGAAGTTCAACTCGCACGTCAAGGGCGGCGTTGGGCCGTTCGGGCTCTGGCTGCTGGCCTCCGATGACCTCGAGGAGAGGACGGCCGTCTTCTTCAGGGTGTTCAAGACCAACGACACCAATTACGTCGTCCTCATGTGTAATGACCCGACAAGGTAACATATAAGATATAACTCACCAAAGTCACATTACATGGTATAAAACTTGCAATGTTGGATTGTCCATGCATCCAGATCCAACAGTAATTCCCAATGATCGCTATCAAATAGGTCATCATACGACTCGCAGATCTACAGGCCAACCTTCGCCGGCTTTGTCAACGTCGACATAGCCAAGACCAAGAAGATCGCCCTCAGAGCATTGGTACGTATATATGTAACCACATGATCAGTGTATGCTCTGGAGTGGATTAAACCGTTGCAAGAGTGGTCTAAGCCATGTCGCGAACTTCATTTCAGATTGACCATTCTGTGGCGGAGAGCTTCGGGGCCGGCGGAAAGACGTGTGTCCTGACGAGGGTTTACCCGAGGAAGGCCATCGGGGACGACGCGCACCTCTTCGTCTTCAACAACGGCGAGTCGGACATCAAGGTCATCAACCTGCACGCGTGGGAGATGAAGACCCCCACGATGAACAAGCTGCTGGAGCAGTAGCAGCAGCCCGGACGATCGAGGAATAGAAGTAGCCTAGCCTAGCCGTAGCTAGCTAGCTTATTAGTTTCTTTGAGATGGATCAATTAGGAGAGGCTGAAGTTAAAAATGTAGTTGTACACTTTCTGCCCACGGAAACATGGGAATGAATAAAGGTTTTAGTGGACGAGTCCATTTTGCCTTGGGAGAATTTTATGTCCCTTTTTGTTGGACAAGCTGCTGCTGAACTTCCAGTTAAATAGCTCCAAGAGATTTTTAACTTGTTTTAACATGCACATTTTCTAAGGTGTTATTTTTATGTATATGAAAAAGGCTCCAAGCTGAGATGTAACAAATTTTTTGTTCTTCTCATCCTGGCTCCAAGCTGAGATGTAACTAAACCAGCAATAGGTTTAAATTTGTGAGAGCAAACTGTAATGTAAATTTTCTGCGGAGTGTGTGGTTTCGTACATGAAGGCTGGAGCTATATATATGTGGGTTGAACATCAACAGTTATTAGTGCTACTTACTTGAAGCTCTGGCTTGACCATAACCTGATAATGTTGTACGAGCATAATAATATCCTCAGTTGAGCAACAAAGTACTATTAAGAGCAACAAAGTGCTCTTTCCGTGGTTCGGATAAAATATGATACACACTAGGACCGATGTGAACCAATTTTTGGAGAATGCCATTGCCATCTTGAAAGACCTTTGAGCATTGTTAAGTCCATGTTAAAAAGAAGTAAGAAGATTATCTCACAGAGAATATGAGTTAGCTATGAAGACAAAATATAACTGCCGAGAAGTAGATGAGGAAGCGTGACTTTGAGTATTATTCTCTGTCCTGGGCCATCCCGAATCCTTCCTCGACTCACCTGTAAGGAAGCAATTCAAGTCACTCACACTTATCTGGCAATTTCAAAGTATCCATTCAAATCTTCTATGGTCAAGCCACAATCTTCAAGTCGTTCACAACCGTGGACGCGACTATTCAAATAGATTTAAACCCTGCAGGGATGCACCAAGTTGCCCATGCACGCACACTCGTCTCTTAACGTCACATGACACACTTCCCTTGGGATGTTGACAGAGTATGACTGACAAGACACTTGGCCTACACTGCAAACCAGTCCAAGGAGTCACCCATCTGAGTTGAGTCTGTCCGAATTACCGAAACGGACCCGACTGTTGTGAGCATAGCCCAAGCCTATCCCTTAAGATAACCACTTGGTCGTGCCACATTCCTACCATGCCATGTCGACATTCATCATCATAATCTTTCTATGCATATTGCAAATGAAAAGCCCGAACTATGTGACTTCTGGAAAGGCGTGAGATGAAGTACTAGGCCGACGGCTGACCCATGCATAAAGCCCACGTGTGGTTTAGCGCGCTCAGTCTTGGATCAAGCAAAGCCTAGCTAGTGTACAAAGGCAGCCATGGCATGGCGAGCTGTGACTGTAAAGTGACGTGGCCCGAATCAAAGGTGGTGTTTTCCTAGCGTGGCAGCAGAAATGCGCTCTTACCCAACTGGTCGATGGCTCTCCGTTCCTAAATATAGAACATTTTGGCAACTCAATTGATTCTTAGCTTTCACTGTCACTCCTTGTCAATTACAGAAGACTTGCGCTGGGCATGTTTGGATCAGAGCCAAGAGCAGCCCAGCCAAAAAGTTGGTAGTTGACCGGGCGTGGGCGCTTGTTTGGATGAGTACCGATAAATTGGCTCGCCCTGACCAAGCTAGCTTTCTCAGTTCAAATTTCCGCCAACTTCTGACAAGTCGCGGGCGGAGGAATCTTGCGCCAATTTTTTGGCACGCCCACGAGTTGGCAGTCTAGCTCGCGCAACATCCAAACACACCCCAAATTTCCGCCAACTTCTAAGCGAGTCACGGGCGGAGGAATCTTGCGCCAATTTTTTGGCACGCCCACGAGTTGGCAGGCTAGCTCGGGCAACATCCAAACACACTCTATATTAGTCTTTCTTACTATCCCTCTCTCTCCAGAAACTGCGGGCTGAGCTAATTGATTTCAAACTGAAACCGGCAAAGTTAGGACACAAACTAAAATTTTAATTCCGGGTCGTCATTGACGCACCTACTCGTGGCATTCTCTTTAGTACATAGGATTAAGAGCAACTACAGCCCAACTTGACAGATCGAACCCCGCAAACGCTCGCGGACACGACCGGGTGCGCGCGTTCACAGATAGTGACCGGTCACACCTTATATTTTCACTTTCACTTTCGCATATTCAAAATCTCAAAACCATGCAACGCATGTAACGCTACGTAAACACATGGTCAACACACAGTTCATCGGATCAACATTTCATGGCCGGACAAAAGAAGCATAGTTCATCGGAGTTCAATGGCGAACAGTGCAAATTCATACTACAAACTACTTAAAACATATATAACATATAAATAGAATGGGGAAGGGTGGAGGAAATCATCATTTCTTCACCGATCCCTTTCCTTCCGATCGTCGGCGCAGCTATGCCCCTCCTCCATGTATGCGTCGACGTGTAAAGGTGCGTCGCCGTCAGAGCCAGAGGCGAAGCCGCCCGTCACGTTGGAGTTGGAGCTGCACCTTTTGTCCGACATCCCATGGAGCAGGCGGTCTTGCTCCTTCGCATGGCGGGCCGCCTTTGCCTTAGCCGCCGCGTCCTTGTTTGCCTCGCGCTCCGACAACTCGATGGCGAGTCGGAGGGCCTTGGCATTCTTGCGGCGGAGGCGCCGCATCCATCTTCGTCGTCGTGAGAGAGCGGCGGAGGACCGACGCTAGCAGCGCGGCCTCAGGATCGACCGGCGCGCGGACAACGCCTCCCCCGCCGCTACCTTCTCCCTCGCCCGCTGCCGCTCGCATTGGGCTACACGTATCTCAGACTCGGAGATCCTCTTGCGTCCATCACCGACATGGGCGCGAGGACCCAGCGGTGCTCGGATACCACTTTCGGATCAAAGGGCGGTGGAGGTGGGTGGCGTACCTGAAGGAGTGGAGTTGCCAGAGTTGCGCGCCGGGCGGGAAGAGCCTCCACATTGATGTTTGAGCCGTCGGATTCTGCACCGGAGCCACCGTTGCTTCTGTCGCTGGCCATTGGATCAGAGAGGGGTTCGGAAGTGGAGTGGACAGAGAGAGGATTGAAGTGGTATTCGGATTGAGCGATGTCTAGGGTTTTCTGGATGGGGATATTTGTGGGGCACAGTTGGGCCAAGCTGGGCCAAGCTGATGTGGCGGACGCGCACGGATCGACACATATTCGCCCCATATTTAGGCTGGATATGAGGGGCGCCGGACGGCTCAGGCGTTTGAGGACAACTTAAGACGCCTGTCTAGGTTGATTTTTCATTAACAGTTAGTGAGCGGCCGTCAGTCCAGCCGTTTGGGGATGCCCGGCTGTAGATACTCTAATTAACTTGCAATGATTCGGGCAAAGTAGTTCTTCACTTGAATGTACTCCACAACTCATGTCTCATCACCATCTGTGCGGGAGAAAGAAACAAAACATAAACAAACACAGACAGGCGGCGCTAACACGTGAAACCATGTCCTCCCGCTACATGTTTCCATGTACCAGACAGCAATCCGGAGTACTACTAAAATCACGATTGGGCACCTCGAAAGTTTATAACGGTGTGTTTGGATTGTCTCGATGGTTGTCAATTTTTTGACATGCCAATGAACTTTAGCCAACTCTAATTTATTTTTCTTACCAATGTTGACCAAATCATGGGCAACCAAAACCTCAAACAAAATTTTGGCTAGCCAATGCTTTTGTGGGGCAACCTTGGGCACAAACCAAACACACTCTTAAATGCCCCTGCCTCGCCACCTTTCACACGCCCCTCACTCCCCTCCCTAGTAAAAGGGCGGGTTATTATAACAGATACGACTTTTTTGCGGGATCTGCTAGAGATGCTCTAATAGCGCCAGCTATTGATATGTCACTAGATCATTGATGGCGCGCGTTGCTGCGCCCGTCTATTTTATGGATAGAATGATAGGGATTTCAATAGTATATATATGATTCCACAAAACATGGTAGAGTAGTACTTTTAGGCTAAACAAAGTAGGGATTTCAATAGTACCATAGTGAACCATATATCTACATATGTAAGTTCAATCATAGAATATGTCCGCACACTCTCCATTCTGATAAAACACTAATATAGTATTTTTTTGTAAAAACCTCTATAGTATAATTATATATTAAAAAAGAATGGCAGTACAATATGTAAACTGGACATATACATTCAGTAAAAATACAATAATGTTAATAGTTGGTCCATAATAAACTGACAACATACAAGCGATAATAGTATGGCCAAAAAAATACAGTGTACACAAGGGAGCTACTTTACCCATTCTCTTGAAATTGGGAATAAATTGGAAACGGCACTGGCATACAACTTTGTACTGAGACAGACATGAGTCGAATTAGAAAGTTCAAAGGAGTTGTCAATCACACCTGACAAACAACACTCTGCATCTTTTCAAATTTGTTGCGGTATCAGAAGGTAAAGAATTAGGTAACTGAGGGCATGTCAAAATATTATATGTGATAGTAGGCTGTTTCCTAGCAAAAAAAAAAAACAACTACAACAAGAAAAAAGACCCATATATGCAAGTAGCCTAGAACGAATGCCAATATTTGCAACAGTTGACACCTAATAAAATATGGAGATACTTTTTTTTCTAGCTATGGGCTGTAGCTACAAACAAACTGTACCATGTAAAGCGATGATAATTCCAGATCTGATCAGTTATAATTTTCTCTCCAAAAGCTAGCAGGCCATGGAGTAATCTAATCGCCAATTAACATCATTCCAGAAATAGGCTACTAATTATAAGCTTCCTTTTGTGGAAGCTTTGGATGAATAGCTTTACTTGGCGAAAGCATTAGGATCTTTGGGGGAAGCTTTAGTAGCTTCATATGGCGGATGCCAACCATCCACCATGGTGCTTGGTGCTTTGTGCCTCATTTAGGCTGCTGCTTTAGTAATTTTTTGCTACTACTTAAATACAAATCACATTTGATATTTAACTTAATAGAACGGACAAATGTAGATAGTTTTGGATGGCCGGCTTCCGCATCGGTGTTCATGGACCAGTCCCCTTGGCGAAAGCACCCATGCATTTGAAGGGGTCTAACATGTTATTGTAACATAACGCAACCCAAAACAAAATGAGTCTAACATATCTGGTAATGGAAAAATGTGTCATTTTCCAATGATCAGATAATACTATCATACAGAAATGATGTTGACATCCTAGCCCGACCACAAATCAATATTTCCAAACCAGTTTAGTACTTACAGAGAAACACATGTCTGGAGGCGATGAAAAGGTCTCTTGCAAATGGGATTATCTTGTGAAATCAACCTTTGAGGCAACAAATGAAATATAAACGAAAAACTTAAATGCAAACTTACTGATTACACATGAAATTTCTATCCAAATGTACTATCAACAGAAACATAGTAGACAGAGGTAAAATTGTATCAAGGTCATTCAGATAGCTCCACCAAAACATATGTTTTGCAATATTGTCAAGTAACATAAGGTGGAACAATAGTGCATAAAAAAATACATGGAACAACAATAACAATCCATAGACCAATTTAAAGAAAAACAGTCCAAATTATGAAACTAAAACCAAAAAAAGGTACCCAACTGATTATCGTACAGATCCATTCATTATTTCTGATAGTGGGTAACCTTGTTTCAGATGTCATCACAAGTTAATTCGTGAATACTTCTAAACATAGGATTACTGTGGTAGAAAAGGTGGCTTGTTTTCAAGTAAAGGAAATTTAATTCATCAAAAATCGTTGATAATATAAGTTGCAATATAAGACAAAAATTTAATTCACGAAATGTATATACTGAATTCTTGTCATTTTGTTTTTAAGCGCTTTGAGTGAAAGGTTGCAGATTAGACGTTTCCAAATATGCTCAAATCAATTGACCACCGCCAACAATATTACCTGTATGTACAAATTGGATTGGGATGATGTCAGGACAAAGAAATTGTTTGGTGGAAGAAGGAATCGTACTCGTACATGTACCGGAAAGAAATATAAGGGGACCTGGTGCATTGTTGTTCCCCATACAAATATCCTCTCTTGTACAGTGCCCTCCATCACCTCCAACCTGAATTCTGCAGGACACCAATCCGAGAGGCCCGACCTCCTCGTGCAGTTGTTGGAGCACCATGGACAAGAACAAGTTGCCCACAAATAGTTCCTTGTACCAAGAAGAGAGGGGGATTGAATTAAAATGGGCGTTGATCTACCTTCGCCGGCTCAGAGCAGGATATGATGCCATCCGCCACCGCCGTCGTTGCCGCCAGAGCTATGCATGTGGAGATGTGTCACAAAGGCCAGCCGCCCATGCCGCACGCTCGCCCCGCCCAGCACCACCAGGAACCCTGGCGCGGGTTCCATCGCCGCAACCTCAGCGGAGGCGTCGCTGGCTCGTTGCCGCTGTCACCAGCTCTGTGAGGTATTTTCAGGGCCTGAGAGAGAAGGGGGGAGATGAGCGAACTGACCTGGAGGCAACCGCTCGATCGCCGGATCCCCTCGGGCGCCTCGCCTTGGTTGGATCCCTTGGAGAGCCGGTTGCCTCGCAGTCTCGCACGCGTCTCACCGGCTCCCTAGTGCTAGATCCCTCGTGCGGCTGGCATCCGCTGGATACCCTCGACCACCGAGCACCGACTCCCCTTGCTAGCGTCGCCTCCTCGGCTTCTCTGTCTCTCTGACCTAGGGCGAGACCTGAAGGGGTCGGGGGTCGAGCGGGGCGGGGTTTGCGGATGGGACTGGGTGCCGGGAGGCGGAGACGAAGCAGAATCACTGCCGTTCTTTCGGGATCCAACGTTCACCATAGCAGTGAAGGAGATGCATCGGATTTTGCTTGTGGAATAGCAGCCCAAGGACAGACGGCCCAGAAGCAGCCCACGCGGGAGTATTGATGCATCGGATGGCCAGGAATGGCCAAGATACGGGATCCGACGATCAAATGTGACTGATGCGTGAGAGAGCTTCGTTTAGGCTCGGTTTTACTGTTCTTAATATCATCGGAAAAGGAGTCAGGCCACATCCGCACAACAAGGCTTTCGTCGTCGCTCTCCCCAGAGCATGAGAGAACGCACCCCACTCCTATAAGCCTCCCCGTGCCTACATCCGTGCTAGCTGCCGCACTGCAGTTGTGTCGGCAGCTCGCGTCGGCGTTAGCACCACGCCCTTGCGCCGCTACGTCCACCTGCCCAGCACCTCAGTCCGCACCGTTGTGTCGAGCCCATGCCTGCATCAAGACGCGTCGTCTTGCACCACTTCCACCTTGGAAGAGAGAGGCGAAGGACCTTGTTGCCGCCGACGTTCAGCGGCGACAGCGTGGGCAGAGGTGTGATGGGATAGTTTTTTTTTAACGGGCCACCCGCTGGAGGGCCAAGTTCATAATGAGTTTTATTTTTTAAATCACAAAAGTGAAAGGAGTTGGACCGTTGGAGATGTACTTTCTGTTGTGCCCATTGTTCTCGGTGGGTCCCACGTGATCATCGTAGGCCGCGTTCCTCCCTTTTCTAGCTTTCTTCGCACCCGTGGCTCCTCCGTCCTCTCCGCCTCATGGCCGCGCTTGACTGACTGAACCCATCCGGCGACCCCTGCCTCCCTCGGAGTCGGAGAGCATCCCCCACCGGATCAGCTCCTCCTCCGTGGGCGCAGAGCGAAGGCCTCCGGTCGATCCGTCCTGCGGGTGTGGAACCCCTGTCTTTCTTTTTTTTGTTAGAATAAATCCGAGGCACTCCGTCGATCATCCGAGGACCAAGCAATCACACAAGCACGACACCGAGATTTGTTAACGAGGTTCACCGATATGGCTACATCCCCGGGGCTTGACTACGGGCGCTCCTCCCCGTGACACCGTAACAATACCGCACCCGGTCGCCCTAGACACCGGCACATGCCGCCGGCTTCCCCTGCGTTCCGGTGTTATTATGTTGGCATAGGTTACATCGTGTGTCTACCCCCGCTATATAAGAGAGGCCTAGGATACTAGTGTCCTACTTGGACACGACTCGATATCCTGTAAACACAATACAACTACAAGTCCAACTGTAACCTACCTTGTACACAATATTCGACACAACTCTAACAAACTCCACCTTGGCGAATATTCTCCACCACCTTGAGTTCGTCCATGTGTCAAACTTCCATGTACATTGGACTTGAGCTTATCCCATGAGCACCGCTGCTACTCCAAAGACTCCATATGACTACACCTGCAACTTGTAGTCCCTCCTTTTCTCGACCACAGTCAACACTCGAGCAAAATTAAGTTCCTTGTTACTCTAGTTTGTGCTCCCAATTTCCAGAGTATTCGTCAACGCCATCACACACAGATCACTGACCTGCGTGAAAGTGAACAACTCACATATTGGGTGTTACACATAAGAGTTACCTGAACTCAACATCACCGCTCCTTTCTCGACCGCCTGTCTGAAACTTGAAGGAATTTCACCATTGCTTATAGTCACCCTGAGTCAAATTCACAGTTGTCTCACCACATGTATGACCACCAAAGCCCTGGCCCGCCTCCATGTCCCGTGCGCACCGCACGCCTCGCCGCTATTACCGCGTCGAGCCTCCGCTGTCCTGGTCGAGTCTCAAGGGTCGCGAAACCACACCACTCAACCCCCACTGCAGAGTACCACCGATCATCATCGACCGATGACGAGTTTCACGCTTCCATCAGACCACTGGGCTCCAGTCTGAACTGCATGTCACTCGCTTTTCCCCTTGCTGAATAGGCTTCGATTCACTGGATCCTTACACCGTAGCCCTTCAATCCAGCTCCACCTTCAACATGACTCCATGGTAGATGATCAGTCCACCCTCGCGCCCCGTCGACTTCAAGCTCCGTGTGTATACCACCTTGAATCAACCCCGCGCCATAGTCTTGTTGAAGCCACACAAGCCCTCGGGGCCTGCGCCACGTGTTTCCACGCCCAGAAGTCGGTCACCATCAGCATCACGCTCCTACGTCGTCGTCGCCGATCCCACCACCGTCTTCTGTACCAACCGACTCGCGTCGATCCCGTCAGACTGTCTAGTCCGACCGAGCTGAACATGTCTGACTGCAACCATCTGCAACTCCTCACAGTCCTCATCGCCCGTCTGGCTTGACATCGCGCAACGCCTTCAAGCATCCCTATTGTGCCAACAAATTTTTCACCTTATCTGTCATAACCCAAGGTTTTCTGTTCTGTCGAACTTCTCCACCTCAAACCTGATACCCGTTGGTGCCAGATTCTTTGTATGATTGTCCTGTGAAAAAAATAACCAAGCTTCTTTCCACGATGCCAAAGTACACGAAGCAAACCTACGTGCTCGCGTCCCGGTACTAATA
Organism: Triticum timopheevii; assembly: GCA_963921465.1. Classification (NCBI taxonomy): domain Eukaryota; kingdom Viridiplantae; phylum Streptophyta; class Magnoliopsida; order Poales; family Poaceae; genus Triticum; species Triticum timopheevii. Next base: position 9,545,945 of record OY997266.1, on the reverse strand, counting down.
GCGATTTCACGTGGTGTAGCTCCTAGCTCAGTCCGGATGCTAGCTTGCCTTTTCTGCCAATGCCATACAACTTACGATGGACGGGGTTTGCCTTGCTGTTGCACAAGTCCGGCTCAAACACGAGGACGCGTAATCCTCTTGGGACTCGGTCCTCCTTTTTTTTCAAAACGAATCCCGTACGCTTTGCCACGCCTACGCTGGCTACCATCGAGTCCTCAACCTCTTTCCTGCTCGCCACTCCGCCGTGACAGCCCCGCGAGGGCTCTGCCCGTGCGTTCCCGGCCATTAACACGCGTGTGCTCCAGGACGCACCGCCTAGGCCCGCTGACTCGCTGAGGTTGACTCGATCTATACGCCCGCGTCCACGTCGTTATCTGCGTTGAATGCTTCTTCCGATTGCTTCTTCTAATCTCGTCGAGAACCACGCCGCAGCCGGCTGCATCTCAAACTTCCTCTAGATCAACAATCCACAGCCTCCGAATAACCTAGCTCTGATACCACTTGTTAGAATAAATCCGAGGCACTCCGTCGATCATCCGAGGACCAAGCAATCACACAAGCACGACACCGAGATTTGTTAACGAGGTTCACCGATATGGCTACATCCCCGGGGCTTGACTACGGGCGCTCCTCCCCGTGACACCGTCACAATACCGCACCCGGTCGCCCTGGACACCGGCACATGCCGCCGGCTTCCCCTGCGTTCCGGTGCTATTATGTTGGCATAGGTTACATCGTGTGTCTACCCCCGCTATATAAGAGAGGCCTAGGATACTAGTGTCCTACTTGGACACGACTCGATATCCTGTAAACACAATACAACTACAAGTCCAACTGTAACCTACCTTGTACACAATATTCGACACAACTCTAACATCTTTGAGCTGATTTTAAGCCGGTTCTTGCTCGCCGCTCAACGATCCCGGCTGGTTTCCTTGCAGAGCACCGATCGCGCTTTGATTTCCGGCCGTCTTCTTGGAGCTTGGAAGGGGGCCAAACGAAGGGGGCGAGGCGAGCAAGGAAGTAGCCTGAAGGTGGGGTGAGATTGAGAAGGGGAAGCAGAGGAACCAAGGTCTGCTGCCTTTCTCTTCCAGATTTGTTCTTTTCAGATGCCCTCTTTGGGATTTGCCAACTCTTTCCGCTTTCAGATGCTGCATTCCGCTTTAGCTGAAAGAGGGATAAGTTGAAAATCCAGTAGTCAGCTTATAGTAGTTTTGAACTTACGGATTACTACTAAATTTGTGGAGAAAACTTTTATTGATAGACCAACATGGTCTGGTTTTGACTTACAGATTCAATATAATTTTGTGGTACACAGAAGAATAACACATCAAGAAAACGCAAATACATAACCATCCGCATAACTTTTCCCCTTACTTTTTGTCATGGTTTCTCTGGTCATCTATGTGCACAGTTTGATCCAGTGAAGCTGAGGAAACTTGGGGCCAGCGTTTAGAAAGAATTGCCCCGTAACAGCTGGCAGTTCTTCTATCTACTATAAGGTTTGCAATTTTCGTACCCTTGTTATTTGTTTTACTTCTTTATGGATATTTACTTAGATGGTAACTTTGCTAAATAGTTTAAACAGCAATATTCCAGTATGGTACCATAACCCTGAATAAAAACATCCAGCTAGTAGAATTGAGCTATGTGATTGAAGTGCCGCTATTCAGTATTTGTTAACATAACAATTTCATTCAGATTTATGACCCTGCTTGGTATTGTAGCTTTATTTTCAGTAGTAAAAATCAACGGTCTGTTCTGTGTCATCTTAAGAGAGTACTGAAGAGCTAGATTATTTCAGAGCTCAAATTTTATTTTTTTTGCATGGTTAAGATGAATTACACGAAGCGATGTTACATTAAAGTGTAACTGCAGTGCCTTTCTTATCTTCCAGCACTGTACAGTTGGTGCTGCTGCAATTGTACTAGTCAATGGGGTGAAAGCTAAGAACCTTGGCCTTCAAGTTATTGCAAGGATAAAATTTGAGCTGAAGGTAGTCTGGTCTTGCCTTACATGCCTTTCATTATTCATTGCTGGTGAAACAAATGTTGTTTGAAAATTTTCGACCCATTATTCTTGTTAATGATTACTTATACAAACATTATCCTTTCCTATGTCTCAAAACTGTGAACCTAGATAATATCATCCAATGATCTTTTTCTGTAGGATTCAATGTTATTTTTTTCTCTCTTCTTATTATTTTGCATTACAATGAGTTTTTTGCGTTAACATTCATTACAACTTCAAGCGCTTGTACTATTTACAACAGCTCCAGCTCTTGCTATCCTAAAGGTTATATCAAATTCAGGTCTCAAGATTCACAAATAGCCTCATTCTAGTGGATACGATCAAGAAAGCGACAGTTTGGTCACACTTGGATCGATCCGGTAAAGCCATTTTTGTTCGATTTTTAGGAATGTCGCTGTTACTTTTAACTCAACACATGGAGATGCTAATTGATCCGAGCTATGTGAAAAATTCCATAATTGAGGAAGAACTCTAATTCTTACTACTACTCGAGCTTCTCGACCTCTTGTGAAATCTATTCATTTAGCAATGTACAGAAGGAAATGATAGCTTCATTTTCAATCAAGATATACTGAATGGATATGTAGGAATCAAAGCAACCGCTAGAGCTCTGGAATCAGAGTTCTTTGAATTTGCACATTAAAATATTTATGACGGGTTATATGAAAATAATATTACTGCATTTGTCTTCAATAGTACATTCATTGTTTTTTTACCACATGTACTAAAAGAGAGAGTTCATGGCCGGTGCTCCAAGTTAAAGAGCCAGTCATGTTATAATACCTAAATAAATGTTCAAATATCTCGATTCTTAAAAAGGGTAGGTGACTTTGGTTATTTTTATTATCCTTGCTACTTGTTTCTTTTCCCTTAGGGGTGAAATGCCTGATGGATGGATATAGCTTCAGCTTGTTTTTATTCCTGCACCATTCTTCATTAATCATTGCTCACGCAATTTTACTATTTCAGGCCACAAAATGACTGTAATAGATTTCATAGATCTGAGTGATCATGATATTATTGACTTGAGCAGCAGCGATGACGAGATTGTTCAGGAGGATCATATTGCAACTAAGCACCGGGCGGCGGCGCTTGATAGGCAGACTATGCATGTCATAGCTGGTGAAGGAATCCAAGATGTGCAGGTTGCATTTGTTGCAACTAGTGAAGGAAGGCAAGATGTGCAGGCTCTGTTTGCTGCAGCTAGTGAAGGAAGACAAGAGGCTGCTGATTGCGGATATGCTTTGGAAGTCACCACATCGTCCTCGGTTACGGAAAAAGAACCTCTTGTTGCAACTAGTGAAGGAAGCCAAGATGTGCAAGATGTGCTTGTTGCAGCTCTTGAAGGAAGCCAAGATATGCAGGCTGCGTTTGTTGCAGCTAGTGAAGGAAGCCAAGATGTGCAGGCTGTGCTTGTTGCAACTACTGAAGGAAGCCAAGATGTGCAGGCTGCGTTTGTTGCAGCTAGTGAAGGAAGCCAAGATGTGCAAGCTGTGCTTGTTGCAGCTCTTGAAGGAAGCCAAGATGTGCAGGCTGCGTTTGTTGCAGCTAGTGAAGGAAGCCAAGATGTGCAGGCTGTGCTTGTTGCAACTACTGAAGGAAGGCAAGAAGTTGCCGACTCCGGAAATGCTTTGGAGGCTACAGCATCGTCTTTGGTTACTGAAAAAGCACCTCTTGATATGGCTGAATCACACATGTGTCCTCGCTCTCCCACATCAGCGACATTCCCCAGTATATTCCTCTATCCCTTTCTCAGTACAGTTGTGTGTTTATCTTGCAAACAGTCCATATCAAGCAAACATTGCAACAAATTATTATTATTTGAAGTTAACAGCACCCTTCCCAGAAAAAAAATTAACATTGACCTGCTGCAGGCCCGACTTCTACCGTTCTGAAGGCTCCGACCTCTGAAGGTGGCGATGCAAAGCTGGTAAGAGGGAAGGTGAAGCGTCCCAGGAAGAACTACCACACCGGTACTCCTAGGACAAGTCCTAGGTTTGAGCTGAAGCCTGAATGTCGGAACGGGCCTCTGGACGAGCTGCCAGCAAAGGCACTGACCTCTGAAGGTGGTGACGCAGAGCTGGTGAGAGGGAAGCTGAAACATCCTAGGAAGAACTACCCTGCTGGCACTCCTAGGACAAGTCCAAGGTTTGAACCGAAGCGTGAATGTCATAACGGGTCTGTGGAAGAGCTGTCAGCCGAGGTTCTTCCTCGGATGAACGACCATACCAGCACTCCCAGGATAAGTCCTAGGTTTGTACCAAAGCGTGAATGTCATAACAGGCCTGTGAAAGAGCTGCCAGACGAGGCTCTGACCTCTGGAGGTGGCAATGAAGAGCTGGTGAGAGGGAAGCTCAAACATCATAGGAAGAACTACCATGCTGGCACTCCTAGGACAAGTCCTAGGTTTGAACAGAAGCTTGATTGGCGTAACCGGCCTGTCGAAGAGCTGCCAACCGAGGCACTGATTTCTGAAGGTGGCGATGCGGAGTTGGTGAGAGGGAAGGTGAAACGTCCTAAGAAGAACTACCATACCGGCACTCCTCGGACATGTCCTAGGTTTGAACCAAAGCATGAATATCAGAACGGGCCTGTGGAAGAGCTGCCAGCCGAGGCACGGACCTCTGAAGTTGGCGACGCGGAGCTGGTGAGAGGGAAGCTGAAACATCCTAGGAAGAACTACCCTGCTGGCACTCCTAGGACAAGTCCTAGGTTTGAACCGAAGCGTGAATGTCATAACGGGTCTGTGGAAGAAATGTCAGCCGAGGTTCTGACCTCTGAAGGTGGTGATGCTGAGGTCGTGAGAGGGGAAGTGAAACATTCTAGGAAGAACTGCCATACCGGCACTCCTCGGACAAGTCCTAGGTTTGAAACAAAGCGTGGATGTCGTAACAGGTCTGTGGAAGAGCTGCCAGCTGAGGCTCTGACCTCTGATGGTGCTGATGCAGAGCTGGTGAGGGGGAAGGTGAATCATGCTAGGAAGGATTACCATACTGGCACTCCTAGGACAAGTCCTAGGTTTCAACTGAAGCGTGAACGTTGCAAGGGGCCCATGGAAGAACTGGCAACCGATCACAAGAGGTTCCGCACACTAGAAGAATTAATTGCCTCTCCTGACAATGCAGAATCTGCGAAGACCTCCTCTACCGACTCTCTGAACTAAGGTAGTTGACTGAATATGATGCCAATGAAACTTTCAAACTGTTGTTGCTCTCGATTGTCTCATGCATGTTTATGGAACCATCATTGTTGCATTAGTAGAGTGGCTGGAGCTCACAATTTGCCCCATGTATCTCAGAATTAATATTCCCATTGCACCAAATCCATCTAAATTGTAACTTGTGGCTGACTGTTGACTACAATACTTTTGATGTTCATGTGCATTTCTGCGATATAATGTCTGACACACTGCTTCTAGTTAAAACCTCAGAAAGACTTTGAACTTGTTTTGTTTGTCATGCACATTTTGAACATGTCTGCTGCTATTTGGGACTTGAGAAAACTTTCAGATTGAAATTTGTGAAAGGAACTACACTTAAATTTGTGAAAAAAAGTGTGTTTGGTACATGAAGCCCGAAGCTATATTTTAGTTCTGTTCACAGATGAATTTACAACCGTGAAGGCTGAAGACCATCAGTACTTGAAGAATGTTGTCCCTTGGGAGTTGAGAAACAACATCAGGCTGCAAGCTGAGACGTAAGTGTGCATTAATCATGTAACCAACCAGCAATAGGTTGAAATTTGTGAGTAACTGCAGTGTGAAATTTGTGAAAACTCTGATTTTTGTGTGGAGGTTGGAACTATATTTAGTTGTGTTCACAGGGGAATTTACAACTGTGAATGTTGAACAACGTCAGTTAGTGCTACTTACTGGAAGTATTTTCTTTTTGGCGATGGTACTTACTCGAAGTTCCAAGCCTGAGCATATACTCTTCTTGTGAGCAACTGTAAGCATAATAATATTGCGGAGACATATTGTCTAAAATTGTCTCATGTTTTTCAAATACTAGTTCAGAAGACAAACTGTATAACTGATGATATTCAGGACAGGGGTGTTGTTGATATGGTTGGTTCAGAAACAAAGATATAACACACCAGGATTTATTTGAATCGTGAACGCTAACTTTTGGAGCATGCGATTTCTGTCCTGAAATTCCTTTTGGAAGTACAAAATCCAGGTTGCTCCGAAGGAAAAAAAAAACAAGCACACACAAGACTTGATGCTAACCATGAAAAGAAAATTGTAGACATGCCAGCTGCATGTAACGAAAACGGAAAGAGAGCAGGCAAATAGTTAGTGAGCGTGAAGAACTTCTTTTCTTTAACTTGTTCTTGTTAAGTGAACAACCGAGAGATATTTGAAAAAAAGGGGAAATGTTTTGCGCTGTTAGAAAAGATGTTAAATGCAGGATTTTTTTTCCTACAAATTTGACACGTCTAATATCCTTTGGGGGAAAAGCTATGAGTGGACATTTATTTTTAAGTGTCAATTTTTTCCTTCTTCTTATTGAGATACATATTTCAATTTCTAGAACAGTTGAAAGGGGTAAAAAAATAACACCAGCTAGATGTATAGAAGTAGTAGTTGAAAGAAGCTGATGCTAAGTGCATCTCCATGGCGGACCCGTAAACCCCCCCGACAGTCCGAACCGCGCTGTTCGGACCGCGGAAGTCATCCAACGCGGTTGTATCGGCCTGCGGGGCGGTCCGGACACGATTTCTTCCGCAAAACAGAGACAAAAGTGAGCAAGGTTTGCGGGAGTCCGGACAGGCGAAACGTACGAATCTGACACCCCAGGCCCACCCAAAACTCTTTCCGGACCCCGCAACTCCATCACCCTCATTTTCTCTCCTTACTTCTTTCTTTCTTGCCGTCGCCGCCGCTCCACCACGCCACACCCCTGCCGAAAATCTGCGTCTCCGTCACACCCGGCGATCCAGCGGGGCTCCCCGCCGCTTCTCCTCCTTCTCCGTTCAACCCCCTGTCCTCCGACCGCCCCGCCGGCAACTGTTTGATGAGTCGCCGGAGCTGAAAACGATTGTCCATTCTTGTTTGTAGCAATGGATCCTGATTTGGAGTACATATACAAGCAGTATGTTGAGTCCTCCGGCTCATAACCTGCAAAGCATTCTACTCCTAGAGTAGCTCTTTTTTTTTTGAACTTGACCCTCCAAAGCAATGAGTGCATGACTGTGAACTGCTCGTGCTTGTCTCGTTGCCATGGCGGTGTCAGGCCAACTCCAAAGCATGGCTCCAAATAGACGTCCGTTTTGTTTGGATTTCGTCCGTTTGGTGCGATAAAATAGAGGCCCGTGCCCGGTTTGGCCTGTCCGCCGGCCGGTGCGTTCAACGTGCGGCACATCGCATTTTTTCCGGCCCCAGATGAAAAAAAGAGATCGGCCACACATTTAAAAACATAGAAATAAACTTAATTAAACAGTTCTAAAATATTTGAACGTTTAAAACAAGTTCCGGCCCACACATTACACTTAGAACTTAAAAAACATATAAAAAACTAGATGCCGCTGACGCCGTGGCCGTCGTCAATGTCGTCGCCGTCTTTAGGCGCCGTCGTACTCCTCGTAGTCATCCCTGGCTACGGTTGGACACGCTGACGCTTCCGCGACCGTTTGAGGGGGTCGTATGTCATATGCGGTTGTAGATGCTCTAACTATGAAGAGAAAATTGTAGACATGCAAAATCAACCAATACAGGTAGCTACTGGATCAGGTGAAAATGTTGCCACCCAAGAAAAAAGTAAAACGTATGGTGTAGAGTTATAGATCCAGCATTTCCCAGCGTTAATGCAACGAGGGGGAGTGATTTCAGCTGCTACCACTTATGCAGAAGGTAGTGACCAAGCCGGAGATCGTCGAGGAACTGAGGAAGTTGTTGATGCTATAGAGAAAGAAGCATGTGGAGATGATACAAGAGGAGATCAAGCTACAGGATGGGATGTCCTCCAGTATGCCAGATCTGAAAATATCTACTTAGGTGACACAAGGACTCCTCTTGCTGCAGTCGGAGGTCCCATTAGGAATCACCATAATTTCAATAAAAAAAATTGGTGGTAAGACTGATATGTGCAGAAGTAGTGGAGAAACTGTGCAAAAGTTGAGTTGCCCCTACACTACTCGTCGCAGCAAATCACTTGCAAGAGTGGGCTTGCCCGGGGGGAAAGGATTTTGATCCATGGCCGCTGCGCATGCCCTTGCCACATTTTGGTACAACTTCCCTGGACTCTTGTTATAATGTTTTACCCACATATGCAATAGTTAGTGAAGGTTCTGTGGATCTAGAAGTTGAATTGGATAATGATGGCGCCGGGAATATAATCCACACTCAAGACAAAGCTCAAGGCTGTAGCAATCAGGATAATGTTTCAAAGTCTATTCTGGAATCTTGCCATGAAGGTGATATGGAAGTTGATGGGGCTATGGCGCCAGCCCTTAAGGCGCCACGGGCGCTACGGAGATGATAGCCTGGAACTGTCGAGGCATGGGCCAGGGTCTCGGCAGTGAGAAGATGTGCTACCTGGCTAAACCGATCCACGCCACAAAAGCTAAGGTAACCTTTGTTTCATAAATTAAAACTTCTAAGATAGAACATGCTGATTTGAACACTCGCTTTGACATGGACAATAGTGTTGTAGTTCATTCCAAGAGGCGTTCTGGGGGACTCTGGCTGATGTGGAGTGATGATCTACAAATTAATGTACATACTTCTAACTTCCATGTTATCTTAGCTAATGTCCTTAATGTAGCTAATAAGGAGGAGTTTTCTCTGGTTTGTATATATGGAGATCCATACCATCGTCAAACAAACCAGATCTGGGAGCTTGTAGCATCTTTTGTGTATGATAATGCCAGCAAGCCTGTAGTTTGTATGGGAGATATGAATGACATTTTGTATGATATGGAGAAAAGTAGTCCCTATGTTAATACTAGTCATATGAATGCTTTCCGTAATCTTGTGAAATCTTGTGGATTGATTGATCTTGGGTACAGCGGGCCTGCTTATACATGGACAAACAAACATTTTTCCACTAATCCAACTTACGAAAGACTCGACAGATGTTTGGTGAATGCAGAGTGATGTTCTCTTTTTCCGAATACAAATGTCTACAACCTGCCTATTACCCTGAGTGATCATGCTCCTATACTTATTTCTACTGATGGAAAGTATTGAAAGCCTATGCAAAGTTTCAAATTTGAAAATTGGTTGCTCATTGAAAATGATTTTCATTCATATGCAAAGGCTGTGTGGACTAGCACTGCACGTAGACCTTTCTATGTTAGAACTAATCATCTTGCAGGATTTCTCAAAAGATGGTGTAAAAAGAAGAGGTCTATCAATCAGAAACTAAATTCCCTCAAAGAACAGATAAGAAGTATCCAGATGAAACCAATTTCGGAGCAGGACCACAAGTTGGAAGCTTCTCTAATAAACAGGTATGAAGAAAATATGACGAAACTTACTGAATTTTATAGACAAAGGGCAAAAAAGCATTGTGCAACACAAGGGGATAGAAATACTTCTTATTTTCATCATGTTGTTCTCAAAAGAAGAAGGAAAAATCAAATTGATTCCATTAGAGATCATAATAATATGACTCCGTTTAAACCTGAAAAAATTGCCGACACTTTTGTTGAATACTTCAAGAAGATTTTTCCCTCTAACAGAACTAACCAAGGGAGGCCCTATATAAGAACAAAGATGAATGCAGGCCAGCAGGACTACACAAATAGCATTCCAGATAAGGAGGAAATTTGGCAAATTCTTAAGGAAATGAGGAGGAACGCTTCTCCAGGCCGGATGGATTGAATGTAGCCTTCTTCATAGCTGCTTGGGACTGGATTGGAGATGATGTGGTCAATCTGGCGAGGAGCTTCTATGAAACAGGTATAATGCCAAGTCATATCAATAACACTAATAATGTCCTTATTCCAAACAAATTGGTCTGTATTACTCCGGCTGACTTTAGGCCTATTAGCCTATGTAATGTTGTGTATAAAATCATTGCCAAATCTTTAGCTCAAAGGCTCAAGCCACATCTTCCAAATTATATCCATCCCTCTCAACAAGCTTTCATTCAGGGGAGGAGAATCACTGATAATACTATTATAGCTCAAGAAATTACTCACTCATTCAATTTAAGCACTTGGAATGCTCCTTCTTTCATGATCAAAATTGATCTTGCCAAAGCTTTTGATCGTCTAGAATGGAATTTCGTTGTCTTGACTCACTCTCGTAAAGGGTTACATGCTCATTTCATTAATCTGATATATGCTTGCATTTCTTCCCCCACTTTTTTAGTTATTATTAATGGTCAAGCATATGCAAAGTTTAGGAATAGTAGAGGGATCAGTCAAGGTTGTCCACTGTCTCCCTATCTTTTTGTTCTTGCCATAAATGAACTCTCCATCAAGTTGCAAGAAGCATTGATTTCTAATCAACTCACAGGAATTTCTCTTGGCCCAAATTGCCGTCCCATCCACTCACTCATGTTTGCAGATGATCTTCTAGTTTGTGACCAAGCTTCCATACAAGAGGAAACGACAATGAGTCAACTCATTCAAGATTTCTGCATGAAATCAGGTCACACACCAAATTGGCATAAATCTGGAATTATTTTCAGCAAAGGTGTGGACAATAACATTAAGCAAACTATCAAAAGTATATTTCCAGTTCCATACATAGATCAAAATACTATTCATCGAGGGCATCCGCTTATTCTTCCGGCCAAGGACAGATCCAAAGCGTTTAATTTTGTCATTGATAAATTCAGAGCCAAGCTACCAAGCTGCAAAGCCAATAAGCTCTCTCATGGAGCAAGACTCACTCTCATTAACTCAGTTTTTGCTTCCATCCCTATTTATTACATGTCCAAAATTCTTTTCCCCAAAAAGTTCTCATATAAACTCACTGCAATCATTAGGAACTTTTGGTGGACAGGGGTGAGAGAAAATAATAATTCAAAATCTCTTTGTCTTCGATCTTGGAAAGATATTTGTTCACCAAAAAATGGAGGAGGCCTTGGAGTAAAAAAATATGCAAGCCACTAATCGAAGTTTAATTCTTTCAGCGGCATGGAGAATAGTAGAGGATTCTAATAGCTATCTCTCCAAGATACTCAAATCCAAGTACTATCCTGATACTTCTTTTTGGAAAGCTAGCCAGAGTGTTCCCAAATCTTCCTTTTGGACAGCTATCTTGAAAGTTAGACCCATGCTTATTAAAATTCTTTCTACCAACTCATAGAAGGGAACATTTCTCTTTGGAGTAACCCTTGGTACAGTTCTTGGGATAATATATATGACCATCTCATCATCCAACCTAGAGATTATGTCTATCCATCTCTCATCAAAGATCTTTGGCTCCCAAATATGAAACAATGGAATAATCAACTCATTGACAAACTCTTTCATCCAGATGCAACCTTCATCATAAAGCAGACTCCAATCATCCAGGATGTAGGAGAAGATCTCCTTTGCTGGAAACTTACTCCTATAGGGAAATTCACAACAAAGAGTGCATATAAATTGTGTTTACAGGTGTTACAAGAAGGAGGAGAACCACAACCAAGAGCTATTTCAGAGAGCTCAAAGGATCTTTTAAAACAAATTTGGAAAGCAAAAAATATAGCACCAAGGATTCAAACATTTGCATGGAGACTAATCAGGAAAGCTCTTCCAACGGGTAAGAGAGTAGGTAAATACATTCCTCATATAAGTAAACTATGTTCTAGGTGTGGAATGGAAGAAGATGAGCAACATATTCTCTTTTTATGCACATTTGCCAAAGTTGCTTGGTTTGTACATCCCTGGTATATTAGAATAGATGAACTCTTGAAAGATTGCAACTCCATTACAGATATGATTTCTTGTATTCCCAACTCCAATCATCCACATGCTGCTTTAAGCAATATATTTACTTTCATGTGGTGTATATGGAATTTAAGGAATGACAAACTGTTTCAGAGAAAAGAAATATCTCCTCTATAGGTTTTTTATGCAGCCCAAGCTATTCAAAAGTGTCTATCACAAGAAAGGGGAGTCCAGGAACAATCTCATCAAGAGGAGAGAAATCAAGAAACACAAATATCAGGTTCTCATATGCAAGGGACAACAATAGATTTGTCACAAATACCAACAACAAACAGAATCTCTCATTGACGCTGCATGGAAGGCACATGATCAACACAACAGCAATACAAGAATTTGATTAGGTGTTCTTTTGCAGGTAAATCAAGGAGGCCGAAAACTGAAAGTCCAAGTCTGGGCTACTGGACATCAAGCAAAATCAGCATTTCAAGCAGAAGCACAAGCTTTTGTACTTGCAGCCAACTTGTTAGACCAATTACAAATACAAGAAGCAGCAATCTTCATAGATAACTTATCTTTAGCAAAAGTAGCAACAACTAGATCTCCTAGAACAAATCCAGGACATTGGGAAGCTAGAGGTTTAATTGCAGAATTTTGTGCAATCACTAATCCTCCTTCAATTCAGGTATTTCATATCCCAACACTTCATAATAAACAGGCTCATGATTTAGCCCAGTTAGCTATCCAACAAAGATCAGTTCAAGTACTTGAAGTCTCTTGTAGCAATGTGATTCATGTTCAGGAAGGTTGTCGTTTGAAGTGGCTATGTTCTAGCATGAAAGTTCAGGGAGTTGTAACACTCAATGTTAATTGTTTGAACTCTGAATAATTTGGTAATGAATTGGCGCCTTGGCGCCTTTGGTTGTTCAAAAAAAAATTGTAGACATACCACCTGCATGTAATGAAAACGGAAAGAGAGCAGGCAATAGTTAGTGAGTGTGAAGAACTTCTTTTTCTTTAACTTGTTCTTGTTAAGTGAACAACTGAGAGATATTTGAAAAAAAGGGGAAATGTTTCGTGCTGTTAGAAAAGATGTTAAATGCAAGATTTTCTCCTACAAATTTGACTACTCTTTTTTTAGGGTGGGGAATTCGACTACTCTAATATCCTTTGGTTTAAGCCTTTAAAGGACTCGTTAAAAAGAGAGCCTTGGATCAGTGGTTGGGCATGCAGTTGTGCAGCCTAGCGACCGAGTTCAATTCCTAGAATTGATAGGTGATGCACAGGGGTTTCCCCCCGTTTATTGAGGATCAAGCTTGGTGTGTGGCGGAACCTCTCATCAAGAAATATCTTGATACTCATTTAGAAAAATCTAAGGGCCATGTTTATCTTGGTACTCATACTAAAATGGTTGTATGCATCCTGATTGGTGCAGAGGCCGGGAAGTGAAAACACACACCAAACGACTCCCCCACCTCCTCCCCTCGGAGTCACCTCCCCTCAGGTGTCGCCAGTGGCCCCAAATCCATAGCCGCCAGTCCCTCCTCATGCTCCACCCCCAGTCGCCGCTGCCGCCGGCAAGGGCCACGGTGGAAGTGGACCCTGTGAGGCGGAGGCCGCGTCTCATGCGGGGAGTCCGGGGGCGGCAGTCAGGGCTGCGCGGCGGTGATGGGAGCCTTCATGGCCGGCAGTGTGGCGGCTGTGTGCGCATGGGTGGCTATGATGGCTGCGGATCTGGCGTCCTGTCCTGATCCGTATCGGTACGGCCTTGGCCGGCCGGTGGCGCGAGGAGGACCGGTGAGGCGCATCTGGAGGCTCCGTGCCGTCGTGCGGACGGCGGCCCTCATCTCCATGGTGAGGTTCCGTTCGGTTCCAGCCAGCTGTGAGGTTGGGGGGATGCGACTTTTGGTGAAAATCGCGCCGATTTCGGTCATGGCGGACGATGGCGGCGTCTATGACATCATTCCCTTCTCGAGGCATCGTCATTGCAGGTCGTGGCATCCCACTCGTGATGTTCCGGGGGAAACCCTAGATCTGGATCTACCGGATCGGACGATGATGGTACCTTTGATGCCGTTTTCCCTCCTGAGGGCATTGTTCTGGAGCAAGTGCTGGTTGGACGAGACAAGCGGAAGTGCGATGTCTCATTCACCGCAAGGCCGATGGCGGATCCCGGTGGCATGGCGTTGCGGAGGTTCGGCGACGGCCGCATGTGGACGGATACGTGCATCATGGTGGAGTAGTCTGGCATCGTGGTGGCATCGGCGGCAGGCCAGGCAAGGTCGATGACTAAATTACTGCTCTGGATATGGAGCGGTGGAAGATGGTGGCAACAACCTCTTAGAGTGCGTCGGTCCGGTATGGGACCTAGTCCCGGTATGTGGCTGGGCTGGGGCATCCAGCTTTAGATGTTAGGGTTTGTTGCGATGTCCGTTTGGTATTAGGCTCGGATATTCGGCACACCTTCATCAATGGGATGGGAGTAGCAACAGGTGTTGCCTAGATGGTGGTTTCAAGTTGACTGATGTATTACTTTGTATGGTCTCTGTGAATAATTAATAAAATGACCGCATGCATTGTCCAGATGCAGAGGTCAGGGGTCTATCCTCCTTTCAAAAAAAAAACCTTTAAGAACTCTTTCAACTTGGAGGAAATCAAAATGTACGAATTAAGAGTAGTACATGAATTTGGTAGGATGGCACTTGTCATTGTAAGTAATTTTCTTGCCTTGTTTCTACGCAAAAAAAGAGCTTTTTTTTGTGGGTGAAAAAAAAGAGCTTTGAGTGGATGTGTCGTTTTCTCTGAAAACACGAAAAATGAATAGTATTTCTATGAAAATTCTGTACATGTGCCCTACAAACTGAATGCATCTCTAGGAAATTTTGCTACGGAGTCCTGGCTCCTATATTTTTTCTATGAAAATCCTCCAAACCGAATAAGGCCTAAAATCTGATTTTTTTTAAAGAAAATAATCATTATTCCTTTCGGGAAAAGGCTATGAGTAGCTACCTTTTTGAAGTTCCAGTTAGAAGCTCAATTATTTTCTTCTTATCGAGACATACATTTCAATTTGTAACACACATTTCAATGTATGGAGGTAGTTGTTGAAAGAAGCTGATGCTAATGGAGCACAAGCATGATAGATATTTCCCACTTGAGCAACAAAATGCCATCTCATTTGAATTTTGAAAGGGCCTGAGGGTGTGGGAGTAGCACTAGTAAGATGGATGCAATTGAGAGGACTATACTACTCCCTCCATTCCACAATGTAGTGCTTCCTCTATCTACGTGCTTCAACTTTGACCGTAAATTTAACTACTAAGACCGATTGCGGCGGGAGCAAAAATTATATCAGTGAATTCGTATTCGAAAGAAGTTTTCAATTATATAATTTTTTTCTTCCGCCGCAGTTGGTCTTGTTGGTTAAATTTACGGTCAAAGTTGGACCTCGGGAAGCGCGGGCGCACTATATTTTGGAATGGAGGGAGTAGTAGTACAAAAGAACAATCTGGCTCATACACATAAATTGAAGAGATTCGAGCAATCTTTTCCCTTGTCTCACACGCCACACAGACAGCACTCCACCGAGTAAATCTGACCGGGCGTCAGCGAGAAGCAGTCAAAGTAGTACCCCTCACCTTCCCGAACTGAGCTACACTTTTCCATGGAAACGGGGAGCCATGCCATTGCATCTCCTCGGTGGCTAGCGTTGTGCTGCTACACGTAAATGACTGGGCCTGCCGCCTGCAAAGCATTTCACTCTGTTTGCAATGAGTGCAGTGGTAGCTGTGAACTGATGCTGCTTGTCTCGTCCCGGCGAGCCGATACATGCATGCACGCTACTACTCCCTCCGTTCCGATTTACTCGTCGTGATTTTAGTTTAAATTGGAGTACTTGTCGGTGCCGCTCGTCAAGAAGAATCACCAAGCCAAACAACGTCAAAATGCCATGCATGGGTTTTTTCACAACCCTAGGCCGCCGCCACGTGAAAATGCTTTGTCGGTCACCGCTGTCGAAGTGTGGCGGGTCGTCTTCTCGAAGGAGCAGCACCGCGTGCTGGTCTTTGTCCGGAGGCGGTGACCCACGACACACAGGGGTGGTCGACGGTGGTGTCGCGTAACTGCTACATGGTGGTGATTCATATGGCCGATGGGGCGTCATAGGCGGTTTCAGGATTTATCGCTTTTCTGGATTGTGCGTGCACCGACCGTTCCAAAACGTGGGCGGCTCCAATTTGTTGACAAAGGATCTCGCGGCCACACGAATCTCTCACCCCGAGCGCAAAATTGGGAGGGTCAACAAAAAATTGGCTCGAATCCAAAATTTTGGGAGTTATCCAAATGCATTGCCCCGCCTATCGGTAAAGCCAATAATTTGGTAAGGTAAACTTCCAGCTGCCATTAGTCTCGTTGACTTGTTTTCTATTTTAATAAATTTATGATTGTGTTCATTGAAGAAAGCAAAGGCCAAGAGTTTCTTCCCGGACCCGGCCTTTCTCGTACCGTCATGCTCCCAATGCGGCTGGCTGCAGGGCCAATCTCTAAGATGTCGGCGGGCCCAATTGTCAAAGTGTGCCATGCTCTTATTCTTGGAGGAGCGGCACCGGGCTTAGTCTGTCGTCTGGGGCGGTAACTATGACATGGCGGAGATCCCTATGGTCTGATGGGGCATCGTAGGTGATGTGGGTATTTACGGGCCCTTCTGGATTGTGTGTGCGCCCATCATACCAAAACGTGGGCGAATTCACAAACAAAGGATGTCGTGGCCACGTGAATCACACTCGTTAGCGCAAAATCAGCATGGGCAACTGAAAAGCAAGCATTTTCACTCTCTGCTAGCTGGCATACTCTTCTGCTATGAATGGAACAAAAAAAATCAGTGGTTCAGATCTAATTTTTTTTATAGAAGAAACATATGCGGGTGAGATCACGAAAATTCGCTCTCTACGGGAGTCGAACCCCAATTTGCAAGGAAACACCGCCGTGTCCTTGCCATTGGGCTACATCCCTAATTTTTTGGGGAGTTATCCACACGCGTGCAATGCCTATCAGTCAACTCCAATATTTTGGCAGGGTAACTCTCGGCTGCCATTGAGTTTGTAAGTAGATTTTTTTGGCGTAGGTAACTCTCGGCCTCGTTGTCGCCGCCGTCCGTCCAAGCCGTCGCTTGCTGGAGAGGTTCTTCCCGCAGGAGGTGTGGCGACTAGAAGCGCCTTCTCCCAGTCGGGAGACGAGCCATGCGCTGATCTCGCACACTCCGTCCATGGATGCATTCAAGTTGCGCTACCGCCTCTACATGGTGTTGGCCATGACGGTTGGCGATGGCAAGGAGACCGTGCCACTGGCAGCTCTTCCGGCGTCCTTGGAGCAGCGTTGCGACATGGTGCCATCGGAGCTTGTCATCGAGGTCACGTGCCCCTCGCATGAACCGTGGCTGACCTTCTCGATGAAGGAGAAGTGCACTGAGGTGCTCCATTCGTCGATGAAGCTAAAGTGTTGCCGCCGCCGGATCCAGTTTTCATGCTGGAGCAGATTGATTCGTACAGAGTCGGGGGCTCTATAGTACAAGGGCAGATTCAAAGGCCTCCCAAACAAGTCCTGGACTACGGAGTCGATGAAAGTTGTTCTGATGGACCTTGGTGGCAACCTGATCGAGGTCCTGGCTCGAGGAAATGGGTTGGCTACGTGACCCGTTCTATGTTGGCAAGCTGGTGACACGTGTCAAGCGCAAAATCAAGAGGACAACTAAAATGCAAGCGTTTTTACGCTCCACTAGCTGACATAGTCTTCCGCTATCAATAAAAGCAAAAAATAAATTAAAAAGTCAGTGACTCAGATATAAAATTTTGGTAGTTATCCAAATTCATGCGATGCCCATCAGTCAATACCGATAGTTTGGTAGGGTAACTCCTTATAGTGTCGATCACTTGCTCTCATTTTAATATGGAAAGATTATTTTGTTAGAAAATGGTTTTCTAACAAAGCACACATTTTTATTAGCAGTCTAAGCAGTGTACAGAGATAAGTTTCCCCCTTAGGAAGGAGATGGCTTCAAAAGCCCTTTTGAAACTACATCTGGAACCTTTGCTGCAAAGAAAAGTACAGCTACCAAAGATTATGAGCCATAAGACTTTTAATCCTTGCAATGTGCTCAATCATGTAAGAATGAAGACTGAAGACTGAAGACTAAAGACTCTAGTGTAATCATAGTGTCGATCACTTGCTCTCATATTAATATAGAAAGATTATTTTGTTAGAAAATGTTTTATTTTCTAACAAAGCACATTTATATAAAAAAAAGAATTATGGTCATGTTGAATATTCAAATTCATAGTACATAGAGAAGAGTTGGGAGATTTTTCTGACACAAGGCCTCCTTTCTTCCTCGCTATCCTCCAGTAAACCCGCAATAAGCGTCGCTTTGGCAGCATGGATAACATTTCTTGACATGAGATTGAGCTCTACTCTTGACTTGAGATAGATACTCCCTCCCGTTCGGAATTACTTGTCTCGGAAATGGATGTATCTAGAACTAAAATACATCTAGATACATTCATTCTTGCGACAAGTAATTCCGAACGGAGGGAGTAGATTGCAAGAGATGCAAAATGAAATGCTTGCAAGTTGGAATGACATAACACCGGAAGTAAGATGCATTTCACCACAGGATTAGCAGCAAGCTTAATATCCACCGATTTAAGTACCCTACAACTACAATGACATTAAAGTTCACTAGAGCTAGGACTACATCAAAGATGAACTGCATCACCCAAATACTTAGTTTAAGCTGGAACTCCAAGATAAGCAACCACGAACTGCCTTAAATGCATCCTTCGTTTCCATCAGAAGCAGCGGACCTAATCAAAGCAATGCGTCGGACCAAGGGGAGAGCTTGTCAATGCGGATGTGCAGGGGAACTTCCATGGACGCAGCCCCATCCCCTGCTGCTGCTGCTGCTGGCACCAGGTACATTGGCGGCACCATCAGGAACGTCGGCTCGCCCGCGGCGACCACCGTGCCGGGGGACGAGCTGCTCCTCATGTGCATGTCCACCAGCACCATGTCCTCCTTGCCGCACTTCGCCGGCTCCAGGTTGACCCACATCTTGCAGGCGAACCGGGGCCGCGTCGCCGCGCTCGCCCTGGCGCACACCACGGACACGGCGGTGACGCCGGCGCCGAGCGCGCCCACGGTGAGGAGGAACACGCGGTTGTCGTCGTCGCCGAGGAGCACCAGCCGCGGCGCCGACACCGGCAGGCGGAGCTGGCTGGCCTTGCCGTACTGCACGGCGCGCACCGGCACCGAGTGGACGGTGTGGAGGTGGCCGGCGAGCGCCTGCGGCGCGCCGACGTAGCCGCAGCCGGGCTCCGTGCAGCGGCAGGGCGCGTGCGCGCACGCGGTCTGGTGCTCGGGGACCTCGTGGTAGGTGACGTACCGCTTGCAGCCGGGGTTGGGGCACTCGGTCCTGGTGGAGGAGACGACGGCGTCCAGCGCGGGGCAGGGGTCGAAGAAGCCGGCGCCGTCCACGCACGCCTTGCACTGGCCGCAGGGCAGCTCGGCCACGCAGCCGCCGCAGGCCAGGTGCCCGGCTTTGCACTGCAGCAGCAGGAACACAAATCAGCACATCTTCTTGAGGAAGGAAAGGATGGATGTTTCACCGGCCGGCACGGCACCGAGAGCGAGTGTGGGAGAAAAAAAAGGGAAGAACCTGGAAGACGGGGGCTTGAAGGGGAGGGTGCAGAGGGGGCAGTGGAGCAGGCGCTTGTCGATCCTCACGGCGAGCTCCTCTCTCGGGCTGTAGGCGACGATGGCGCCTCCTTCCCCTCCTCCGGCCGCATCTGGAGCGACGAGCTCTTGCTTCACGGAGTGGGCGTCGGGCAGGTCCAGGCGCGGCTTCTTGGCGCTCTCCTCGTCGGCCGGACCCTGGTCCGGCGCCCTGCTCCTCCCGTCGACGGCGGCGGCGGCGGCGGCGCCCTGCATCCTGGCTGGCTGGCCGGACTTTGGGGAAAGAAAACTTTTTTCTAGCAGGAGGTGGGAGAGAGAGGAGAGGAGCAGAGGTCCAAGAACAAAAGAAGCCGAGGCAGCTACTGTTCCAAGTACTACTGCAGTCCTCATTGACCGGTCCTGGATAGTAGTAGCACTTGCCACTCTTCCACCCAACCCCCTGCATTAACGTAGCACTAGTACCTTGCCGATGTTCTTCATATGATAGACGAGCCAAAATGGTTTGGCATAATGCCCCAACCAGCTGCATGTACTCCCTCCGTTCAGAATTACTTGTTGTAAAAATGGATGTATCTAGATGTATTTTAATTCTAGATACATTCATTTCCGAGATAAATAATTTCAAACGGAGAGAGTATGTTCTATCATTGTTTAGCCCAAAAACTGTCTTACATTTTGATACGGAGCAAGTAGTATTTTTTTATGATTAGGCAAAGCAAATATCTGCAGTACTCGATTATTCCTCCCCATACTTTCCATATCTCCCACCAGGCCCCCACGTCGCTCCCGCAGGGGCGACCCGGGCGGCTCAAACCCTAGCCCGCCGCCGGGGCTCCCTCCCCCTTTTCCTCTCCCTCGTCGCCGCCGGAGGGGGTCGCCAGAGCGCCGCGCGGCCACCGGGGATGGTGGCGGCGAGGATCTGGTCGCTCCGCCCCTGTGGAGGATCTCGGAGCCGAGGTGGCGACCTCGGGCGGTGGTGCTGCGTCGTCCTCAGCAAACGGCGGCAGCGGGTGATGGCCATCCATCTTGGCCATGCGGGCGGCGCGGTGACGGCGGGCGATGGCTGTGATGCGCGGTGGCTTCGGGGCACCCGCATCAGATCTGAAGGCATTTTCCTCTTCAACCTCCGGTCACCCTCGTCTCAGATCCGTTCTCCGGCGGCCTCCGGGCACTGTAGCCGTGTCTGCTCTCGAGGTGGGGGTTGGGAGAGGGGACCGGAGACATCCGTGGCTGGCTATGCCGGCCTGCCGGCGACGACGCCCATGGGCGCCGTCCCCTACCTGTAGGCGCTGGTAAAAATGCCCCCTTTCCCCCTCCTCTTCCTCCCGTGTTGCTCGTGGACCAGGTGAAAACCCAATTCCCTCGGGATTGGGCGGCAGCGACGCCGTGGGCGCCGTCACCGTCAAGGGGGTGCCGTCTTTGGTGAGCTTTGGGGGAAGTGTGCTTGTTCCGGTTGGGGGTTGCTCGGTCTTCAGCAGCCTTGCCGTGTAGCTTGCTTCTCCTCGCGTGCAGATAACAAGTATTGTCGATGCTTGCCTTGGATGAGCTCCAAGTAGTTCGGCGGTGGTGTCCTGGTGTGGTATTCCGGTTGGCAACGGCGTCGGTCGCTCTTTAGCCCTCGGGTGGGCGTCTCCACCTTTCGATGGATCGGCGCCCTTCGTGCCAGGGCGAGGGGGCAGGGAGCCCCCTTCAGAGGTGGAGGAGGGCGACATCGACGGCCAGAGCCCATGGAGCTGACAACGGAGCTCCTCCAACTACTGTTTGTTTTCCCCAAGCTTTGCTGGTGCCTGTGTGGTGTTCTGCTCGCTGTGGAGGGCTTCTTCGACTTCTAGCTGGACTTGTGCTTTAGTTTTCATATCTTTGCTAGTAGTTTGTAGTAGCCAGATAGCTTTTACACAACACCTTGTATCGACTTGCTGTTTTGTTCTTTGTTTCCTTTGTTTGTTAGATGTAATCCTGGCCGGTTGATGGCTTTGTTAATTCAAAGTCGGGCTCTTCTTGAGCCTTCGTTCTAAAAAACTTTCCATATCTAGCGGTTGCCGTAATTAGGAAATATCCTATTTGCCGCTCTTTGCGTCAAACTGTCGGCGCTTCGCACAACCGAGCAACCGAGCAGTGACGCTATGGGTCGGCCTAGTTTTCGCGCGTACAACGCCACTAGCTTGCCGGTTCTGGGAACCTTCTAGAAGGTTCCTTGAACCATTTTTTTCTTCTTTTACTGGGTTTTCTGTTTTTTTTTGTTTCTTTTTCTTTTTCTTTTCTTTTCATTTTTTTGTTGTTTGTTTTTTTTCCCGTTCAAGGTTACTTTATCTTTTTTAAACTAAGTTCATGTTCGAAAATTGTTCTTAAATATATAAAATAATTTCTTTCCTTTAAATTCTTTTGAATTTTCAAAAATGATCGTTTTTGAAAAATTGTTCATAAATTCAAAAAGTGTTCATGATTTTCAAAAAATGTTCTTGTTTTTCATAAAATATTGCAAATGCTTTTGTTCAAAATTCTCACAAAAATGTTCGTGATTTTCAAAAAAGGTCATGCTTCCAAAAATGCTTTTGTTGAAATTTTGAAAAAATGTTCTTCCTTTAACAATTTGTTCATTCAGAAAATAGTCATGCTTAAAAAATTCTCCAGGAGTTCAAAAACAATTATTGTTTTCTTAATCTGTGAACACGAACATTTTAAAAAAATGGTGTTTTCAAAAACATATTCATGTTTTCAAAAATTGTTCTCAAATTTCGAGAAATGTTTGTATTTTCGAAATGTTCATAAACTTGAAAATTTTCAAATTACAAAATTGTTCACATTTTAAAAGAATGTTCGTAAATTTTAAAAATGTTCACGTTGTTCAATATAATGTGCGAAATTTGAAAAAAAAAAGTTCATTTTTCTAAAAAATGTTCATGCTTTCAAAAAAATGTTTAGGAATTTTAAAAAAATTTTGCCATTCCAAAATTTTGTAAAAATGTTCTTGCTTACAAAAAGTTCGAAATTTTGTACAAATGTTCGTGCTTACAAAAATTGTTTGTAAATTTGAATTTTTTTATGTCTTTTGAAAAACTTCGCATTTTCCAAAATGTTTGCAATTTTTAAAAAAGGTTAGTTTTTACGAAAAATGTTCATAACTTTGGAAAAGTGTTCATACAATTCAGAAATCTTTTATATATTTTCAGAAAGTTTATATTTTTTCCAAAAAAGGTTCACATTTTTTGGAAAATGTTCACATTTTAGAAAAAGCATTCAATACTTGAAAAAGATTTCATATTTGAGAACATTTCTTGTTTCAAAAACATTTGAAATATAAATAACACTCGCTTTTTCGGAAAAAAGTTCTTTAAAGAAAGTAGCTACAGTGCCCACGGTCGGTTCGCTACAGTTCATCGGTTTGATTTGGTACAGCATGTCAGCACTAGTAGTCAGTCACCAAAGCGTATTCATTCTTGTGGCTAGGAACGCAAGCATTGCTGCAGGTTGTCCTGGGTTCGAGTCGCTGCATGCTGCTGATTTTTTTGCATTTCCGATACCACGCTAGAGACACTCAGTAATGGGCCGGTCCAGGGCGGAGTCCCCCCGTGCGTTTGGTCGGCAATTTGTTGCAGAACGCGGCATATAGGAGGTCCGCGTAATTAACATAATCGGTCAATTATGGTTAGGATAGTACTTTTTTTGAGATCCGTCCGTTTGGATCATCCAGACACAAAACTTGGCCCAACGGGGCGACCCAAATGGACGTCCGTGTCCGCGTGTTGTTCGTCCCCGACCCAAACTTGGTCGAAATCTGGGAACAAATGGGTCTGAAGCGGACGAAAGCGGACGCTCTGCTCGACGCTGTCGTTCGCTCGTGTCCGCCTTTGGTCCCACCTAGCAGTGACCGCGCACGAGCTGGCGTCAGCCTCCACAACCACCGCGAGGAGGAGCGAGGCACTGGCGAGGCCATTGGGAGATCTCCGCCGCCGTGCTCGCTGCCCACCGCCACTTCCTGCTAGTCATCTTGGCGCTCGCCAAGGAACTGGAGGAGACACGTTGGCCGGATCCCGACCTCCTCCTCACGCCGGCGACAAGTGTCGCCGCCGCCTGCCCGCCGGCAACCCCCAGGCCCGTGCCCTAGCGCCCTCTGCTCCTCTCCTTCCCATGTCTTTCTCTGTCTCCTCTAACCGTCGCCGCCCCGCTTGTGCAGCTCGCCGCCGTCGGCTACGAGCTCAACCCGCCCCGGATCCGGCCTCCCTGGTCTCGGATCTCCCCGTACCGGCCGGTCCCCGCCAGGGCTGCCTCGCCGGAGCCCCTCCCCAAGCAGTGCCGCCATCCCTGCCTCCTACTCGTGCGCGACGAGGGGATCTGGCGAGCCAGACGCTGGCATGCGCGCGGATGGTGCGAGCACGGATCTGCGGGCTGCTAGCGCAGGTGGGAGCCGTGGGGAAGGAGAAAGATGTCCCTGGCGTGGTAGCTCGCTAGGAGAGGAGGGGCGGCGGGAGGAGGTGCCGACCGGCAGAGAGGAGGTGGGGTGTTCTGTCCGTTTTTGCGTTCTAGCGTTGGGTGGCCGCCGTGTCCACCCCATGTCAGCTTGGCAGACAGGAGACCCAAACGGGCAAAAAGTAGACAAAATCCATGTCCGTTTGGGGCCCTGCGTTGGGGTTACTCTAATTGCCAGTACTTGTATGGATCCGGCTTGCCTGCTCCCTTCCCATGCTCCCATCCGTGCTCCCACTTCATCCTACGGCTGTTATTTTCTCTTTTTCTTTTCTAATCTAATCATCTCCCCCCTGATTTTCAGGGGATGGGGCCGGACCTTATTTTCTTCCAATCAAATCAAGCCACGTACGCGGGAGCACAGATGGGAGCACGAGGAGGGAGCAGGCAAGTCTCGTCTGTACTTGTATATCTTTTGTAAGCATCAGTTGTGTTCTTAACCAGCTGCATCTATTACTATGAGATATCAATGTTAAGATATTTTTGTATATGTTGTGTGTACTTCCTTGTATATACTCTGATTGCGGGTCACCACTGTGGTTTCCATTCCCATACTTATATATGGTACAGATATAAGCCGTGTTCTTAATCAAATTCATTATTGCTAGTTTATCCATATATTCATAGTGTCTTCTCTTTTAAGTACCTACAAGGGTGCGATAAAAGGTTGACTATTGGAGATCCATGTTGTTCTACAAAAATTGAGAAACATAAATGTAAGCACATGTTTTTTTGCATAGTTTCCTACTTAATTGATACACGGTGGAGTACTTTTGGCTCCATCGCCAGATTATAACACCATCAAACACGTGGAAGTCCATAAAAAGAAAAGGATCCATGTGTAAGCACAAGGGACACGCGTAGTCAAACAGTAAAAAGGAGCACACAACGCGCCACAACTTCTCATCCAGGTCACGACATATCCCGTCTTTCTCACGGTTATCGACCGACACATACACCATGGCTAATGTGCTGGCTGACACCTGCAAGTAACAACAACATGACCACAAGGCTCCAAAAGATCCCTGGAATAGGGTACTGGATTTTGGAGACCCCCGGCGCCAAAAATCTTGATTAGTTGCTTGCATGGAGTAGGATAAATAACCCCTTGATTCGGCAGATGCCATGAAGAAGCAATGAGCAATCCATCGGTCACCACACCACGCAACCACCTAGTCTAGAGACTTCTAAGCAGGCATCCGTAGCTGGAGGTTATAGAGACGTAGGGGGATAACCAGAGAGGACACTAACCAAGATCATCCTCGCATCGGTGCATGAGAAAGGCTTGAACAACATTGCCGGAGCAGGAAAAAGGTAACACCAAGTATGATGTGGAAAATCAAGTATTGGCTCCCAACCACCTGTGCTAACCACCAGGTGACAAAACTAGAGAGTAGAAAATACATCCAACATTACAATAGGGGCTAATATTCACCTAATATCCTAGAAATAACATAGTGGATAATAGGTGGTAGGAAAGCTTATTTGAACCTAAGGAGAGATAAGAATAGAAGGACCTCTAGATCAGAACATGAACCGCTAGCATAACCCAAATCAGAATATGCGTGAAAATATCTAGGCAGGATAAAACATAGGCAATGCTTATTTAATGGGAAAATGAAAGTCAAACCAGGAGGAGCAGGAGTTCGCAAAGTATGACACATATTCCCGGCTTGACATCCAATTGACATAGGCATCCCCAAGCCGGCTTGATAGCCCCAAAATCTGCCATAAGGGGTGCACAAAAGACTACCGTTTATTGGATAACCTACTACTAGTAGAAATCGATGGTGAAGGAACACCTAGCCTCTAATGATGGTTTTGGTGTTAATGGCATTATGATTAGATGACTAACTATGTTTCAAGTGTAATTCCAGTATATACATCATATGGAATGAAGTATAAAAGTAGTCAGTGGTACATCTCCAACATATCTATAGTTTTTGTATATTTCATGCCTATTATCATGTAGATCTCGGGTAGGGGGGCCCAAGCTGTGCGTCTAAGGATCAATGGTAACAGGAGACCAGGCAACATAGCGTTTACCCAGATTTGGGCCCTCTTAAGGGAGGTAAAACCCTACTCCTGCTTGACTATATTCGACAAGTATGAAGAATACAAGAGTTGATCTACCTCAAGATCGTAATGGCTAAACCCTAGATGTCTAGCCTATCTATGAGTATTCCAATGACGGTAAAGAAGATAACCTCTACGGACTAACCCCTCCAGTTTATATACACACCAGAGGGGCCTAGGGTTTGTACAAGGTCGGTTCATCAGGAAGGAAACTTCCAGACTCTAATCTTGTCGTCACGTATTGAGAAGTCCCATCCAGACATGGAGGATAATCTTCAGCTTGATCTTGTACGGCCCATCCAACCCGGCCCATACTCCTGGGCCGGACACCCGAGGACCCCCGAATCCACGACTCCCTCAGTAGCCCCCAAACTTGCCTTCAATGACGATGTAGTGTGCAGGTATAAGTCTTCAGCTTTGCAAGGAGGGTTCTCCACCATACTCCGGATTGATGATAGTCCGACATCGGTTCTCGCATCCAGCCTTTGTGATTCCTTCCTGCCGTCGCCTCGATTTCCATGTGTCCGAGTGAATGCGAACGGTCCGTTACCCTTGCATTTTAATGTTTCTAGCAGGCACAAGCAGCGCCTATATAATGAGGTTAGATCTCCGAAACACCATCTCGCATCACCCTAAGAGCAACAAAGCAAACCACGGAAAAAATTCAAACCATGGCTAGTTGATGTCTACTACGCAACCTTCTTCTTGTAGACATTGTTGGGCCTCCAAGTGTAGAGGTTTGTAGGACAGTAGCAAATTTCCCTCAAATGGATGACCTAAGGTTTATCAATCCATGGGAGGCGTAGGATGAAGATGGTCTCTCTCAAACCACTAAAAAAAAGACACATTCGTGACATTTTGGGCCGAATGATTTTTTTTCCTGTCATACATATGACACTTCTATGACGATAATTGTGACAAAACCCGGTATCATCACAGATGTGGTGGGCTCCTACTTCTATGACAAAAAATCATGACAAAAAATGGGTTTTTCGTCCTGGGCGGGCCGAAGACGCAGCTGCATGACATTCTTTGAGCCGTCCATGACGGAAAAAACCGTGGTAGAAGCGAGGGAGGGAAAAATTTCGGGGAGTTGCCGGTTATGGTGGGAGGTCGTGGGCCGAGCGATGCGCGTTTCTCTCATACACGTACGCGCGTGTGTGCGAGGCGTTGGGCTCTAACTGAACCTGAGCGATTGCACTGCAGGCTACGTGTTACTGAACCCGGGCGATTGATCGATGGCTGTTAACTAAACCCGATCGAGCGATTCCTTCGCTACTGCTGTTAACTAAAACCGATCGATGCTGCCTCTGGGATGAACAGTGAGCGTTGCGGGGGGGGGGGGGGTTGGATGAACGATGAGCGGTGGCGTTGCCTCTGGATGAACAGGACCCCGTGGTGTGGAGGGCTGGATGAACAGTAGACACTGGAGGGGTGCCTGTGGAGGGGTGGTTGAAGAGGACCCCGTGGTGTGGAGGGCTGGATGAACAGTTGACGATGGAGGGGTGGTTGAACAGTAGCCGGTGGAGTAGCGCGCGGTGGAGGCTGGATGAACAGGAGCCCGTGGAGGCTGGAGGAGGTCGACGGTGGAGATGAACAATATCCCGTGGAGTCCCGTTTTGCGGTACGCCACACCCCTCCCGATGAACAGGACCCCTGTTTCGACCATAGGAGGTCCGTTTCGTCCATTTTGCGGTATGCCACAACGCTCCCGATCAACAGGACCCCCGTTTCGACCGTAGGAGGTCCGTTTCGTCCGTTTTGCGGTACGCCACACCCCTCCCGATCAACATGACCCCCGTTTCGACCGTAGGAGGTCCGTTTCGTCCGTTTTGCGGTACGCCACACCCCTCCCGATCAATAGGACCCCCGTTTCGAACGTAGGAGGTCCGTTTCCTCCGTTCTGCGATACGCCAGGCCTCGTTTCCATCGCCTGTTCCGTGCAAGCCCTCCCGATGAACACGATGATGCATTCCGTTCCGACCCAGCCGGTTAGCTCCCACGCGTTCCGTTGCCTCCCGATGAACACGACGCATTCCGTTGCCTCCCCATGAACACGACGCATTCCGTTGCCTTCCCATGAACACGACACATTCTGTTGACTCCCCATGAACACGACGACGACGCTGTTTCTCCGTTCCGACCCAGCCATGTACGTATGCGCGAGTAGGCGTTCGAGACCCTGCCCGTATGTATGTACGTGGCCGTATTTTATTTCTTGCACCCTAGCCGTTGTACGTACGTGTACATGCTACGTGCGCGCCTCTACTACGGCACGTGCACGCCTCTACTACGACATGTGCGCGCCTCTACATCGACCAGTATGTACGTACACGTTCGCGACCAGAATGACAACGCTACGTACGCTTCGACCAGGTGGGTCCCGACTGTCAGGCATTTCCTTACGTGCGAAGATGTAGCTGGTGGGTCCTAGCAGTCAGGGGGGCGAATCGTTTTTTTTGCCCGGACGCACTTCCTTGCGTGCGAAGATGTAGCTGGTGGGTCCCAGCAGTCAGGGGGGCAAATCATTTTTTGCCCGGATGCACTTCCTTGCGTGCGAAGGTGTAGCTGGTGGGTCCCAGCAGTCAGGGGGAAATGTTTTTTTCGTGAAATATGGTGGCCCGTCCGGTGGGTCCCAGCTGTTAGGTGGAGGAATAATTATTTTGCGCGTAATAAGGAGGCACTTCCTTGCGGTCGTCGTGGACCCAGCTGTCAGCCTCTCCATGCAAAGTACTCTTCCGATGGAAGTCGTTTCTTGACCACATTGACCACGCCGCGCCTAGAGCACCACGGCGGTGGACGACGGCAAGGCCTAGGAAGGGGGCGACGCGGAGCCGGGGAAGACGCAGCAGTGGATGCCGACGCGAAGAGGAAGACGAGGGTTCACTGGTTCGACTGCGGTATGAGGCTGCCATCACCGCAGAATAACAGGGGGTGTGGGTGAGTAGAGGGATGGCCTGGCTAGCGGTGGGAGTAGTAGGGGGCAGTGAGGCCTCCGCGGTATCACAGCCGGCCACGGGAGGCAGGAGCATGCGGCACGACCGGCGCTGCTTTGGGCGGCTGGAGAACGAGGACCAGAGGTTGAAGAAGCACTATGGACATTGGATGGACATCGTACGGTCACTGGAGTATCGACTAAGTTGACAAAGCCCTCCATCTCCGTCAACTTAGTAGGCCCACAAGTCAGCCTGCCACGATACTGGGTCCCAGCTAGCAGGGGGAGTATTCATTTTTTTGTGTAATAAGGAGGCACTTCCTTGCGTGCGAAGATATAGCTGGTGGGTCCAAGTTGTCAGTGGCGGTAACGTTTTTTTCACGAAACGCAGAGGCCCTTTCGATGGGTCCCAGATGTCATGTGGAGGAATCATTATTTTGCGCGTAATAAGGAGGCATTGTCTTGCGTGCGGCTGTGGACCCAGCTGTCAGCCTCTCCACGTACAATCCACTTCAGATGCATGTCGGTCGTTGACCACGTTGACCAGGCTGCACCGAGAGCACCAGGGAGGTGGACGACGGCGAGGCCTAGGAAGGGAACGACACGGAGGCAGGGAAGACTCGGCAGTTGTTTCTCACGCGAAGGGGAGTATGACTGTACGCGGGTTTACTGGTTCGTCTGCCGTCGCCGGAGAATAACAACAGGTGTGGGTGAGTAGAGGGATGGCTAGGCCAGCGATGGGAGTACGGTGGGGTGGTGAGGCCTGCGCGGCAGCACAGCCGGCCGCGGGGAGGAGGGAGCAGGCAGTCCCGCTGGCGCTTATTTGAGCGGCTGGAGCAGGAAGAGCAGAGATTGAAGAAGCACGACGGCCATTGGATGGACATCCAACAGCCATTGCTTGTGCGTCAACCTTTTTTTTACGAAAGCCTCAAATCTGTGGAAAACCGCATACAACCTATATGCCATTATTTCTAATAATTTACAACCCATTTGCTAATTCTTAAGGTTTTTTTAGCCCATATTCTTTTTGTTAGCATTACAGCCCACACTGTGGCCACGGTTAAAAAATTATATGAAATTTTGCATATTTCGGTGCGGTCTGAACTGTTTTTAATCCCGAAATTTCGACTCACATTCAAACTGATTTTGAAAATAAATGTATATCAATATAAAATCCAACAAATTCTTCACGCATAAAAATTAATGTAATTTAAAATCTCGAAATGATAAAAAGACATTTGAAACTAATTGCCGATTTGATGTGTTTTAAAAATGTACAACCCATTTCTCATTACTGATGGGCCATTTTCTCGGCCAGCTGAATGAAAGCTCTCCTCGTCTTGAAAGATTTGCAGCCCAACAGGCCCGGCAAAGCGAGTTACTTGGCAAATCACAAGAAAATTGGGCTGTGGCCGTGGACCCAGCTGTCAGCCTCTCCACGTACAGTACTCTTCCGATGGAAGTCGTTCCTTGACCATGTTGACCACGCGCGCGGAGAGCACCACGGCGGTGGGCGACGACGAGGCCTAGGAAGGGGACGACGGGAAGCCGAGGAAGACGCGGTAGTGGAAGCCCACACGGAGAGGAGTACGAGGGTTCACTGGTTTGGCTGTGGTGTGAGGCTGTCGTTGCTGCAGGGCCTGGCCAGTGGTGGGAATAGTAGGGGGCAGTGAGGCCTCCGCGGCAGCACAGCCGGCCACGGGAGGCAGGAGCATGCGGCACGACCGGCGTTGCTTTGGGCGGCTGGAGCAAGAAGACCAGAGGTTGAAGAAGCACTACGGCTGTTGGATGGACATCATACGGTCACTGGAGCTAGAATCGTTCATATTGACTAAGTTGACAAAGCCCTTCGTCCCCGTCAACTTAGTAGTCCCACAAGTCAGCCTCCCATCAAGGTGGGTCCCAACTAGCCGGGGGGGTATTCATTTTTTTGTGCGTAATAAGGAGGCACTTCCGGTGGGTCCGAGCTGACAGCGGGGGGAACGTTTTTTCACGAAATACGGTGCCCCATCAGGTGGGTCCTAGCAGTCAGGGGGCATACGTTTTTTTCGCAAAATACGGTGGCCCGTCCAATGGGTCCCTGCTGTCAGTTGGAGGAATAATTATTTTCCGTGTAATAAGGAGGCACTTACTTGCTGCGGCCGTGGACCTAGCTGAGACTCTCCACGTACAGTATACTTCCGATGGAAGTCGTTCCTTGACCACGTTGACCTCACCGTGTTCCGTTGCATGCATGCGTCCATGGGCGTGGTGCGTCCCCACTGTCAGCCTCTCACATACAGTCATCTTCCGGAGATGGGGAAGACGGGGCAGTGGAGTCGCAGATGGAGAGGAGTGGGAAACTTCACTAGTTCGGGTGCGCGGCAGCACAGCCGCGGTGCCGCCCATGGGAGACAGGTGCAAGAACAGAGGTTGAAGAAGGAGCACGGTTGTTGGATTAACATCCAACGGTCCAGCTGCTAGAATTATTTGTTGATTAAGTTGACAAAGCCGTGCGTACATGTCCGCTTAGTAGGCCCACAAGTTAGTCACCAAATCTGACGAGTCCCAGCTGTCAACGGGATGAATATTTTTTTTTTGCAAAACAAGGAGGCACTTTCTTCCGTGCGAACATACAGCCGGTGGGTCCCAGCTGTCAGGTGGAGGAAACATTTGTTTCAGCTTAATAAGGAGGAACTTTCCTTGCGTGCGACCATGGACCTCGTGGGTCCCAGCCGTCAGGCTCTCCACGTACAGTCCTCTTCCGATGACTCATGTTTGTTGACCATGCCGCACCGAACGCAGCGAGGCAGTGGACGACGGCGAGGCCCCGGACGAGAACGACTCGGAGATGGGAAAACGCGGCAATGGAGTCGCAGATTGAGAGGAGGAGAAGGGTTATAACTGGTTCTATTGCGGCGTGGGCCTGTAGTCTGTGGAGAATAACAGGATTATTAAATTGGTCCTTAAAATCTTCGCAAGCTTTTGTACGCAATCACCAGGATTTTCCTTGCCTGTGAGTCAAAAACAACCAGGATTTTCCTTGCCAGCTTCCGTTAAACATTTACTTTTGTAAGTTAATAACACGTGGGATGTTTTTATAATGTATATATAAGTCTCTATAAAATATACGATAATAGTAATAATATAAATATATATAATATGGTTAGAAGGGAAAACATAAATTGGACACAACATTACTTTTATAAGAGACATGCATTTTATACCCCACAGTAGGCATACTAACAAGTTCACACACAAATACAACAAAAAAGGTAAACATTCATATCAAACTCAGGTTCACAGGACACGTTCATATTCATAGCCAACATTCACTATCAACAACTCAAAAGATTCATATATACAAAAGATCAGCATATCTATGCATCCAAATGTTTGATAGATCACACGACAATATTCATACATAATTCACAAAAAGATTCAGATATACACATGTTCAGTATGTTTATGCATCCAAATGATTGAGATCACAGCCAATATGATCCGTGGACGAACTTTAATTACCTAGGGTACAGACTGGTAAATGGTGTTCAATCAGAGGTACTTCTTGCTAAAATTAGTTCTTGTACGAGTAAACTTTCGAGTACATAAGAGGCAGCACAGACAATCTGAACTTTGCTTGTAGGTTTATCCTCAAATAGTGGCCTCGTGCCGAGGGAGGTTTGAGCAACTTGGCCACTACTTTCATCCAACTAGTTTACTGGCTCATCTTGGTCCTGTATCTCGCCAAAATTCTACATTGCAGACGAGAAAGGAGGCGGTTGAGAAAATGAACCACCCAAATTTTTTGTGTAGTTCAACTGAAATGGAGCATCCTTGGCGTGCAAACTGATTAAGTGCCAGATGAATATACGCGTCAACCAACTTGTTTGGAATCTTTAGACTCCATGCCATATAGTTCGCTACCATATGTGCCGATAACCAAAAGGCACAAGTTGGGACCAAAGACTGGACTGTGTTTTTCTGGGCTATGCACCAAGCAATATTTTTGGCGTTCGCTCTCCTAATACTTGGAGTTTGACAATTGGTTGACGCTGGTTGATACTCGAATGAATATAGGCACTTCTTGTCAACATCGATTCTTGTCTGAGTGAACTTTGGAGTACATAGCAGCATCATAAGTACCTGTCCATCTGATCATTTTGTGCAGTTCTACTGAAATCACCCGATGTAATGATTTGCCTGCGAGTTCAGGCTCCAAATTACTCCTTAATGAAATCGGCAAACAGTAGCACAATACCAAATTACCAATACATATGACAGGCACAATAATCAGGATAAAGACCAGTACCAACCTGTGTGAGGTAGCATATCAATTACTATTTCCTTTGACTGGAAGCCGAGATAAGCCAAGCAACTGAGTGCAAAGGAAGAAAGCAAGCGGAGATTAGCGACTGACATGAAAGGACGGAAGTTGTCGAGGCAATGAAGCACCCAAAGTTTTTGTGCAGTTCAACCAAAATCGAGCATCCCTGTTGGCACATATATTGAGAGAGTGAGATTACTATAATAGTGGGACTAGTTGATGAAACATACACTAACAAATAGAAGCACCCTCATTATCTTAATGGGCAAAGTTAGCAACATAGTAGTCTTGCTTAAAGAGAGGTATTAGTTTATTTAATCAGTGCCAATTAGCTCAACTCAACACTCAAAGCATTGCCATTTATCATAGGTTGCAAAACTTTAACGTGCAAAGATAAAGGAGTTTCTCATGACAGTAGCACGATACAAATAGAGTTGACAACAAACTAATATGGATGAAGGCCTTAGGCCCGTAACAACCTGGGAAAAAAAGCTTATTCATGTAGTCCCATAAGAGATGATAAAGCACTCACTGGAATCACACAATAGTATATATTTTTGTGCCCTTCAAATGTATGGTTGAAATCACTCTTGTTTACCAGTGCTGAGATTATATCGAAAGATTATCAAGAACTTCCAGCAGAGTTAAAGCACTGGCTGGGATACAGTTCATTGTATTGTCTTGTGTAGTTCCACCAAAATGTATGATTGGCACAACATCACTACTAGGAAAAGGCCTACTAATGGTGCACCGGTTTTGCCTACTAATGGCGCACTACCGGTGCGCCATTAGTAGCACGCCACTAGTATTTTTTACTAATGGCGCACCTCTGGTGTGCCATTAGTATCTGGTGTACTAATGGCGCACCAGGCAGTGTGCCATTAGTATGTAACACCATGCGCCATTAGTATGCCTCCCGGGGGCCCATATGTAACCATGTGCTTTGTCATACTAATGGCGCACCCTACCTTGATGCGCCATTAGTATCCTTTGGCATACTAATGGCGCACCTTGTGGTGATGCGCCATTAGTATGAATATTTGGTTTTTTTTTGCTTTTCTGATTTTTGCACAGGTTAAAAAATATATTATTGGACAGAATATAGACAGCAGCACACAGCAACAGCAGATTCATCGAATACAATAGAAGATTAGTCTCCGAATACAATTCATCATATTAGTCTCGGAATTCAAAAGACCGAACAAAGATAAAACATTACAAGTCTCAAGACCGTGAGTATCGAGTTTGTCTTCACATTACAAGTCGATATCAATCATCTAAACTACCATCACATAAAAGAGAGCTGTGGTCATCACAATGGGCATCATCGCGATCAAACTGGTCTTCATCCGGTTCCTCCAACGCTCCCTCCTCTCTCCCACTAGATAGCGGGCGTATCTAGATTCGGCCTCCGCCCTAGTGGTGTACCCTTTGTAACTGTTACCGCTGAAACGGTGAACCTGTCTCCGACACTCCTCCCTGTCGTCGTAGACTCCGGGAACCTTACCCTTGTACACGACATACGACGGCATCTCTATGCACAAGACAAACAACAAACAATACATAAGCAATATGTAAGTATGCAACAAAAGGATCGGAAGAGAAAAGCAAGACATTAATAGCACGATTCATGGTCCTACTAATAAATAGCATCGATTACATCTAAGTTGAATGACTGTCCAAACCAAAGAGACATACAAATTCATTAAAGTTTAATTACAACATGAGCCAATCAATGTTTTAGAACTACACATCACTACTTTCAACTCGACTCATCGGACAGGAGCGTGGATGAAGCCGCCGTCTGTCGTGATGGTCATGAAATCACGGTCGTTGTCACCCTGCATTTGTAGCATTCCATCTATCTCATTGTTGGACGGTTGATATCTGAGATAGAACTGCCCCGAGGTATGAAGGACATCTTGATGGATGATGTCCGCAAACTCCGACTGGATGCGAAAGAATTCTTGTCTGAGGTCCGCGTCCTGGATTGCCGACAACCTCGCGGCCCAATCTTTGAGACTATCTGGTAGCAGAAGGTGATGATGGTCCCTTACGATTGCCTGCATGTGATGGAGGGCGTAGTAGGCATCCTTCTGACCGCCAGGCGGCTGCTTGACGCAACAGAAATTCGTATTGTGTGAGAAGGTGTGCTTGCCGTACTTACGAACTGCCCTGGTGAAGGTGCCTCCAGATTTAGCGTAGCCGGGGAGAAAATCATCAAGAACTTTCTTGACATTTGTGTAGTCTATCTTGGAGTTACGGTTCGGGTCGAAATACATGGCCATGGAATATTTCGGGCTTAAGAGGATGAGTGTGCAATGTGTGTCACTGCACAGAACACGGAATGTTAGAAAAAAAAGAACAATCGAAATCTAAGAAATCATATGTTACGGGGCGGTTAAGGGATGACTTACTCGGGAAAGTAAGCCACAAGGAAGTTATCCTTATCTGGGTTTGCCAGAATGACGCCTTCGAGGTGTGAACTCACAACTTGGCGGTCCCCAGCGCTGCTCAAGTGCTTGGCACGCATGTAGAAGGGGTCGATTATCATGATGTCCGGGGTCTTGTCTCTAATGATCCGCATCTCCATACTCAGCGAAAATAGCCGAACGAAGGTATAGTGCAGCGGATGAAGGTTAAACATAGCAAAGATGTCATCAAACCGCAGGACGATCGTACCCCCGATGTCGCCATCCACAAAGCCCTTGCCCTCTGGCACCTTGGCCACGAAAACCGGGTATGCCACATCATTCTCTCTGAGACGCCGCTTCTCCAAAGAAAGAACACTGTCGTGCAGACTCCACATAGCACCGGTTGCAGCATTGAGCATATTTGGCGGTAGCATCGCCCTACCCGCCACATGCACCCTCCTCGAGATATCCTTAGGTGAAGGTGGCCCGTCCTGAGCACGGATCAAACTCGGTGCCGGCTGGCTCGCACCGGCACCCTTGTTAGTCTTTCGGTTCCGTCCCTTCTTCTTGATCTCCTGTAATGGGACCGAGTTCTGCTCACAGACCGCCTTCTTGAGCGTGTTGGGGCTGATAATATTTTGCACCTCAGCTATCTGAGGCTCGGTGAAGGCGGGAGCTGGAGGCGTCTCCTGAGAACCGAACGCCAGACGACGCCAGTTGCAATTGGATTTCTCCGCCGTACCAGCTAGATTGCGGTCGTCTTGGTTGGGTTCTTGAGAAAGAGGCCCGCAGAACTCGTCAGCGTACCCATGTTCGGCAAAGTACTTATCGACCTTGGTAAATGTACCGTCGTCGTTGTCGTCGTTGTCCGGATCCTGTGCCATAGGGCTCTTCGGATCCCGTGCCATAGGGATGTCCAGCATAGTGATGTCCGGCAGGTCCGGTAGCGTTGCGGCGTTCTTGCCATGGCTTGGCGCCGGCACGACTGGCAGTCTTGTCTGTGGGGTGGTGTCCCCCGCCCCCAAACGAATCTGGCTCTTCGGCCAAAGCAGGGGCCAGTTTATGCAGGCGCTGAGGGTCATCTCATCTTCTTCATCGGCCCCAGCGGGTCGAATCGGAGGTAACAGCTCGTTGCTGCCTGGCAGCACGTGAACCACTTCAACCCTATACAATGTGGGTGGCATTGGATTACCGTGGAACATGGGGTTGCCCGGTTGAACGATTCTGCCCTTGGCGACATCGACCAACTCAGCGCCCACAAAGTGCAGAAGAGTGCAAGGAACATCGGCGGCGCCCTGCGAAAACATGTACAGGGCGTCAGGGATGCCCAGTCAAAGGCAAGGAGATGAAGTCATCGGCCGAGAGGCTTAGTTACCGTGATGCCGTCGAGCTCGGCTAATGTCAAGGCACCGCCAATGGCGGGCGTGCAACTGACGGAGGGGGCGCTTGCTGGCGAGGTGCCGGCCGGCGTACACCCGGGTGCATTAAGCTCCAATGCCCGTGCCGGCGCCGGAGACACGAATACCGCCTCTGCCGGAGACACCAATGGCGCCGCCGCCGGAGACACCAATGGCGCCGCCGGAGACACCAATGGCGCCGCCTGCGCATTGTGCGAGTTGCTGGCCGTGAAGCTGGGAACCGGGGGAGGGCCCTGTTGGCCGCCCACAATCCACGTCGTCAGCCCATGAATCAACGTAGGCACCATGGCGTTGAGCTTCGTTCCTAGTTGTTGTTCCACTTGCTCTTGGCCAAGCTCCGGAATCCGCGCCACTTGTGCCTTGAGTGCTTCAACCTCGCGCGTCTGGCTTTCCGAGCTGGTCTTTTTCTCCTTCCGCACACCAGTGGTATAGTATGACCCCCATTTTGTGGACAAGCCTTTGCCGGCCACACGACCAGCTGACGTTGGCTTAGTGAGCTTATCCTTCTTTTTCATTACGTTCAACGCCCTATTTAAAGGGGTGTCAAAAGCGGAGCTCTGAGACGACCCCGCGCTACTGCTTTCAGTGTCCTGCGAAAGGAACGTGAACCATTTAGAAATATTGGGGATTAATTAGAGTGCAACCATATGGAGCTAATTACGCGGGGGTGTATTCCTTACCATAACAAGCTCAAGCGCCCTGGTCTTCGGATCCGTGGTAAGCTCCTTTTTTATCGGGTCCTTCTTGTACCGGGCCCTGACAAAGTTCCTGGTCTGCTTGTCACCGCTGTATTTCTTGAAGCGGGGCGGTAGGCCTTGCTCGGCACGCTCCGTGTCCTCCTTGTCCCATATAGGCTCCGCCACTCTGTAACCGCCGGGACCGAGTTTGTGTTCTCCTAAGTTCAACTCCCGCATTTCTTTCCCCCACTGACTTGATTCGGAGGTTGCGCTGCTCTCGCACTTGATCTTGAACTCCTTGTACTCATGTTCGCTCATCAAAGGATATTTTGCCTTGATCTTCTCATAACTATCACCTTTATCAATCATTCTCTTCACCGCGCTTCTCCAAGTAGACAGGGCCGTGCTCATCTTTGTGAGGGCGACACTGTTCACTTTATTCCCTGACAGGCGTGTATTTTCAAATTCGGCGGGGAACTTGTATCGTTCGTGCAGCTTCGTGAAGAGGAGGTTGTGCAAATTCCCGTGGTCCTTATTCCTAAGGTTATCGGTGTTGATCGAGACGGTGCTCCGGAGAATGCTCCCGAGATGAAGCGAGTACCCCTTGACTATATGTTTGGGCTCCGTCGGATGCCCGTCGGAGTCCACTTGAGTGAATTCCTCCTTGAGGGTGCGGAGCGCATTCGGGCGTCGGTCCTTCCTTTGCTTCTTCGGTTGGCTGCCATCTGTGTGTGCACCGCCATCATTAGTGGTGGCATCCTCGGCGGCACCATCAGTGGTGTCATCCCCGACGCCACTAGGGGTTGTGTAGTCAGGATCGGTGTCTTCCACGGTGTCCTCATAGTAGTGAGGTTGTTCCTCCATCTCCTGGGACAGCTCCCAGAATTGCTTGCCGCCCGAACCACCGGCCTCATCGTTGTGGGCCATGTTTCACTCTAAATAGGAAAAAAGTTTGGTCAAAAAGTTGGTTATTGTCAAGGAACAAGATCATGGTCTCATCATTTAGGGTTTGTCGATACCGAGGCACCCTAAAAGCCTAAGCTTTCATCATTTAGGGTTTGTCGACGCCGAGGCATCCTAAAAGCCTAAGCATACATCATTTAGGTTCTCATCGACACTGAGGCATCCGGGGCAGCCAAGTTAAGTTTTCATCATTTAAGGTTTATCGATGCCGAGGCACCCTAGGTTGGGCCTAATCACTTGGCACTAATCACTTGGCTCTATTGCCACCTATGTTGGGTTTATCATCTAGGGTTTATCGATGCTAAGGAGAATTCTAAGTTGGGCCTAATCACTTGGCTCTATTGCCACCTATGGTTTAATGCAGCAAGAATAAAGGGGCAGTTGATCCTACTTAATTAATTACTAAGATACCCCGGCCCATGCATTAGTCGCAAGTACCCCATATGTCCTATTTTTAGCAAAGTCATGCTAAAATTCAAGGAAAATTTCAGCATGACCTTTGCTGAAAATAGGACATATGGAGTACCCGAATTTGCCGGAACGGAAGTTAATCAACATTCCGGCAAACTCAAGGGCCTCTCGGGGTACCTGCAAAATCATTATCCCAAGTACAACATCATCACAAGTACAGCAGCAGCAGTGAAGTCGCCAATGGGTCATTTCAGAAGATCACAAGTAGCATCATCACAAGTACAACATCATCACAAGTACAACAGCAGCAGTGAATACAGGCATAACAGCAGCAGCAGCAGGTTTATTCTTCTTCTTCATAAACACTAATTGTCTAGTTGAGCAATACATCGATAGTGTGAACAAATAAAAACACAAACTAGAAATTAAATTGTCATGCTTTTAGTGGCAGTGACAGTGTTTTTAGGATACACTGTCAAGTTTCAGCTGGTATGACAGGCAAATATTGCGACACTATTACCTGCAAAATAGTGTATTGCGACACTAGTATGCTTAGCTGAGCCATACAACTACAAATAAAAACACAAATAAATGAGATGCACATCTTAGGAAAGTAACAAGCAACCTCGCTTCGTAATGGCATTTTTGAACGTCCCAGCTTTCTGCCATTTTATTTTTCCCACCGTATATGTTTTTTGATTCATGTCATGGCACTTGCTGTCAAACCAAGTATTTTCTTTCTACATAATCTGGGAAGTTTCCTTCTTACTGTCTCACTATCTTACTGTCTCACTACGAAAAACTAGTATGCTTAGTTGAGACTAGTATGCTTAGTTGCATTATGACAGGCAAAAACTACAAATATTTGTGTTTTTAGTTGAGCAATACAGCGACAGTGTGATAGGCAAGTTTCAGCTGGCAAAGTGTCACGATTCAGACAACAGAGCAGCTAAGCATAGCAAGTGGATAGTTTAGTCAGTATACTAGTACTCTTTAGAAAGCATGAGACATATATTACCCGGAGGAGACTTCGTCGGAGAGTTGCCTGTGAATTGAAAATACAACAAGATCAGCAAAGGACAGTAAGATATATACTCCAATTATCATAACAAAATGCCAGCTACTGCCATGGTCAAAGAATAGATTATGATAGCTGGACAAGTACAGGTCAAACTAGATAATTTTCAGAACCGGTTTAACCACCGCAGGATAAAACAATGCATCCAAGACTGGGCTTAGACTAATATCCTCATAGCATAATCTGACCTCAAGCAAATATTATAAGAACAGTGAAAATTTATGTTCACTGCAAATGAATATGGACCAAGTGTTCTCATTAACTACTTAAAGAATTAGTTCCATATTGTTGCATGAGAATTGTAGAGAGAAAAGATACATGGTTCTACTTCTGGGATTGGTTACATCTCTTATTGTGCACATTCTTTTCAAAGGACTTTAACTATTAATTATCAGAAGAACTAATGCACATTTAAACACCCTGAATCCGGAAGAAGTAATACAACACTACATAGTACCTCTGTAGTTTCCATGCCAAACTTTGGGTGATATCAAACCATTAGAAAGCATGATCATGAGAACAACATCAGTTTGAAAGATATTGTAACCCCTCCTGGTAACAAATATTCATCTACTCATTTGTAGATACCTAGAGTAACAAGACTGCACTTGCCAATAATGTTTTATTTATGCTTCCCAAGGACCAACTCCTAAACTGAACACAAAAAACTGTGTGCACATCTGCAAGTTGTAGAAGGAAAAGGTGCAACAGTAAACAGACTATCAAACTAACAGATCCATTAATCAATTATGGACTTCTTACATGTTACATCTATCATGGGCAATCTCAGAGTTTTGGCTAGATTTCGCAACCAGGCAACCAAAGAAAGAGACGATCCCTTCTTTCTACTTCATTAGTGGCCAGAAAGAATAGTAATTAATGTTTCATATTGTTGCATGAATCCAAACTCACTGGAAAATTCACTAATTGAGCCTAGCTACTTAAAGAAAGAATCTCTAGGCGGATGCTTAGTTGAGACTAGTATCCTCTAAAATGCATCTAAATATCATCTTGGTTGCACTGCAGCAAGCTCAGAGATTTGAACATTTGGAAAACCCTAGCTACTTAATTTTCCAACCCCCTTTCCTTGTCTAAATTTCTCCAACCCCCAACCCTAGAACACATCAGAAGGAAATAAAGAGGGGGAAGAGGGGGAAGCGGCTCGGGTGCTCACTTGGGAGGTCGAGGGCGACTCGGGGCAGCCGGAGCTAGTCGAGGCGGCGCGAATTCAGCGTCGAGCGGTGGCGGTCCTCCTAGGCAGGCCGCGCGGTCGAGGGCGTCAAGCGGTGGCGGTCCTCCTGGGTGTCCAAGCTCGTCCGGGTCCTCGTAGTCGAAGAGGAAGACGGCGGCGGTCCTCCTGGGCAGGCCGCGCGGTGTTGGACGGCGAGCACGTCGAGGGCGCAGGCGGGGCCGCGGGGGGAGGGGGCGCTTGGGCGGGAGGACATCGAGGGCACTCGGCTCAGGGACGGCGAGGGAGGCGGCGCTCGGCTCGGGGACGGCGAAGGAGGTGAGGGGGGCGGCGAGGGGGAAGGTGAACACGGGGGGCACCGGGTGAGATCGATGAGGCAGGGGAGAGATTAGAGAGATTGGGGATTTAGTGTGTGTGTGGGGGGGGGGGGGGAAGCTTTCTAATGGCGCACCACCCCCTCGTGCGCCATAAGTACGACTATTCTAATGGCGCACCACCCCTCCGTGTGCCATTAGAATTTTGTTTTAATCTAGCCCACTAGCCCTATCTACAACCTAACCCTATCTACAATAGAACCCGCCCACTAGCCCGATTGGTCAGCACGCAACTCACACACACCAGGAGGTCCTGGGTTCGATTCCCAGGCTCCCCAATATTTTTTTATGCATTTTAAATGCTGTTTGATATTTATTTGTGTTTAAATATGTTCA
The DNA here is from genome assembly GCA_963921465.1 of Triticum timopheevii. Classification (NCBI taxonomy): domain Eukaryota; kingdom Viridiplantae; phylum Streptophyta; class Magnoliopsida; order Poales; family Poaceae; genus Triticum; species Triticum timopheevii. The sequence continues at coordinate 9,503,723 of OY997266.1, read as the reverse complement.
AACTTGTTTAAATCATAACAGTAATATTTTTTTATAAAAACAGTAATAATTTTTTTAAAAATATGTTCAAATTTGTTACTTGAAAATATCATCGGCGGTGGCGGTGGAGCGGGGGAGGGTGCGGGGGGTGCCTGTTGGCGACGGTGGAGCGGGGGAGGGTGCGGGGGGCCGAGTGCTCGTCGACAGCGGTGGAGCGGGGGAGGGTTGCGGTGGGTCGTCGTCGGCGGTGGAGCTAGTGGGGGAGGGTGCGGGTGGGATCGAGATGGAGGGGGATCGAGATCGAGATGGAGGGGGAATCGAGATCGAGATGGAGGGGGATCGAGATCAAGTGTCCTCATGAATTCAAAAAGTGCCCATGAAATTTAAAAATATTCATGATATCAAAAAGTGCCCATGAAATACAATCGAGAAATGAAGACTACAATTTAAATACAATCGACCTTAGCTTTTTTTATGCATTTTAAATGCTGTTTGATATTTATTTGTGTTTAAATATGTTCAAACTTGTTTAAATCATAACAGTAATATTTTTTTTATAAAAACAGTAATAATTTTTTAAAAAATATTTTCAAATTTGTTACTTGAAAATATCATCGGCGGCGGCGGTGGAGCGGGGGAGGGTGCGGGGGGTGCCCGTTGGCGACGGTGGAGCGGGGGAGGGTGCGGGGGGCCGGGTGCTCGTCGACAGCGGTGGAGCGGGGGAGGGTTGCGGTGGGTCGTCGGCGGTGGTGGAGCTAGCGGGGGAGGGTGCGGGTGGGATCGAGATGGAGGGGGATCGAGATCGAGATGGAGGGGGAATCGAGATCGAGATGGAGGGGGATCGAGATCAAGTGTCCTCATGAATTCAAAAAGTGCCCATGAAATTTAAGAATATTCATGATATCAAAAAGTGCCCATGAAATACAATCGAGAAATGAAGACTACAATTTAAATACAATCGACCTTAGCTAGCTATCTGTTCACAATCTTCTTGCCCTTCTTTTTCGCAAATGGAGTTCTTCTGTGGAACGGACGTCCTTTAGGTAGGTTGGTCCTGCTTCTTCTTGTGGTGTGTGCTGCTACTTCATCTTCGTCGTCATGTTCGATCTTCGGGTCGCCGTACTTGTCGAAGTCTTGCTCATTCGTACTCCATCCATTCCGATGATCTTCCTTTTGCCTCTCCTCACGACAACACGACTGGGCTTTGACGGGTCGGTAATGAAGAAGCATTGGTCCACTTGGGAAGCCAGTACCCATGGCTCATTTTTCGCGGTGACGTTTGCGCCCGCGGTCTTGGATTTGGCTTCGGGTATAACCATGGTGGTGAAATACCGGTCTTCTTTTAGGACGCTCTTGGCCCATCTGACACGGAACATCGAGACCTTCTCTCCAGCGTAGCTCAGCTCCCAGATCTCGTCGATCCTTCCGTAGTATCTGTCCTTGTCGTTGCCGGTGTAGGATTCCATTGTTACCCTGGAGTTCTGATAACCATCGCTCTTCATGTCCTTGTTCTCGGTGTAGAATGTGTAGCCGTTGATATCGTACGCCTCATAGGTCATCAGGTTGTGCTCGGCGCCCTGTGACAAGGCGAATATGAGTTGTTCTTCCGCGGAAGAATCCTCATGTAAAGGGTACGACAGAAGCTTCTGCTCGAACCAATGCATGAAACATGAGTTGTGCTTTTTGATTATATCACCATCCGTCCTCTGTTGGCCTCGGTCATTGTACGTCTTCTCAATAAAGGTTTTGTGCTCTACCACCCAAGGATCGACCACGTCTATGTGTTGTAGCGCGACTAGGTTTGCTCTTTCAAAGTCGGCGAATCGACCCTCGAAGTCGACATGCATTTCGCGGCGACCCTCACGGTGACCCCATCCAGCGAGCCTGCCGAAGTGCCTGTTGACGGGCAGACCAACGGGGTTCTCGATGCCTAGATAATTCGTGCAGTAGGAGATGCAATCTTCGGTCAGAAAGCCCCCGGCTATACTTCCCTCTGGATGTGACATGTTGCGAACGTATCCTTTGATGACACCATTCATCCTTTCAAACGACATCATGATGTGCAGGAACGTCGGCCCGAGTTGGATGATATCCTCCATGATATGGACCAGCAGATGCACCATAACGTCGAAGAATGCGGGTGGGAAGTACATCCCAAGCTCGCATAGTAACATCACGATCTCTTCCTGTAGCCTTCTGAGTTGCCTCATGCCAATCAACTTCCGAGAGATTTCGTCGAAAAAGTTGCATAGGCCAAATAGCATTTCACGGACGTGCGCGTCCATGATCCCATGGATTGCAACTGGAAGTATCTGCATCATCAGCACGTGACAGTCGTGAGACTTCATCCCGCTGAACTTCTGCTTCGCTGGGTCTAGGTATCTGCTTATCTACCCCGCGTAACCGTAAGGAAGTTTTACTCCTAGGAGGCGGTGAAAAACTGCTCGATCTCCTCCTAACTTAGAGTGACGCACGCAGGAGGGTAGTCATTTCCGGTCTTCTTGGCCTTTTTGCCTTTGCGACGACTTTCTGTGTCCTGCTTCGCCTCATCATCATCATCATCATCATCATTAGCGTGAAGCTCCTGCCTGATGCCCATTGATTTCAAGTCTGCCCTTGCTTTCGGCCCATCTTTGGTCCTCTCTGGCATGTTGAGCAGGGTACCAAGTAGACTCTCGCACACGTTCTTCGTGATATGCATGACATCAAGGCTGTGAGGCACACAGTGGATCTTCCAGTACGGCAAGTCCCAGAAAACAGACCTCATTTTCCATACCTTCAACAGCGGCTCTGGCGCCTTTCGCTTCTTTCCCGGCTCTGGCCTTTTGCTTTTTTCCCGGCAGTGGGCAGTCTTTCCAATTTTTCAACAGCTCGTCTATTTCCTCGCCACTCCTCGCACACGGGCGTTTTCGGGGTTCGGTTTCACCATCAAACAGATCCTTGCATTTCCTCCACGGGTCATCGTCGCGAAGCCATCTTCGATGTCCCATGAACACGGTTTTCGAAGACCCGGGATCTCTATCTAGCTGGCGATACGTTGTGTCATCCATGCACCTTACGCATCCAGAAAATCCGTGGACTACCTGCCCCGCGAGATATCCGTAACCAAGATAGTCGTGCACCGTCGTGAGCAGTGCGGCTCTCATAGGGAAATATTCTTTATCTGCAGCGTCCCACGTATTGGCTGGCGTTTTCCACAGCATGTCTAGCTCCTCCTTCAGCAGCCCCATATACAGATTGATGTCGTTCCCTGGTTGTTTCGGCCCTTCAATTAGCATACTCATGTGAATGTACTTCCTCTTCATGCACAACCAGGTAGGAAGGTTGTACATCCACACAAACATAGGCCAGGTGCTATGTGTGCTTCTCTGGCTGCCAAACGGATTGACTCCATCGGTGCTCGCGCCCAGCACGATGTTCCTTGGATCCTTCCCAAATTCTGGGTATTCGAAGTTCAACGCTTGCCACTGGCTCGCATCCTTAGGGTGACTCAGCATCTTGTCTTTTTTATTTATCTCCGGATCATTTCCGTTATCTTCCCGCTTCTTCTCCTCCGTATCCGCGTGCCAACACAGAAGCTTTGCTACCTTTGGGTCCGCGAAATACCGCTGTAGACGAGGAGTGATCGGAAAGTACCACACCGATTTTTGAGGAGCTTTCTTCCTCTTCTTGTATCGAGTGACGCCGCACACCGGACATATGGTAGACTCCGCGTGCTCGTCCCAATAAATGATGCAATTGTTCATGCACACATGGTATTTCATGTGCGGTAAATCCAGAGGACACACGATTTTCTTCGCCTCCTCGAAACTGGTCGGGCACTTGTTCCCCTTGGGAAGACGTTCGTGCCAGAATGACATGTTCTCGTCGAAGCATGCATCGGTCATTTTGTGTTTTACCTTCATCTCCAGAGCCATGAGCGTTACTTTCAGGCGGGTATCCTCGGGCCTGCATCCTTCATACAATGGAGTAACCGCGTCTATCTCCAGTTGATCCAGCTTGGATTTCTCTCAGGCGGCACCTCTTGCGTTACCCGTCTGCTTGAGAAGCAGCTCTTGAATATGAGGGTCCTGCACCCAGCCTCCATCGTCGTCTGCTCCATCATCTTCATCTTCATGATCATGCCCTTCGTCTTGATCTTCCTCATCATCATGTACGACATCTTCTACATGATGACTGTGTACAGCATCACCGCCGTGATCATGTCCTAGAGATTCTTCGTCTTCTCGCCCGCCCTCGCCGCGGTGGTACTTGTCTTGTTGCCCTTCCTCATTTCTTGCCCGGCCCCCATGGACGAATTCATAGCCATCTTCATCACCTTGCCACAGATAGCCATCCATGAAACCATGCAAGAGCAGGTGGTCCCGCACCTGCCCGGAATCCGGGTCCGCAATAAGGCTCTTCAGCTTGTATCTTCGACACGAACATCTTATCTCCGTCTCGTTCTTTTGAAGCATCTCGGCCTTTGCGGAGCTCAAAAACCTATTCACGATGCCTTCGGTCATCGTGCGGACCATGGTCGCCTGCGGGGTAGAGCAAAACGATATTTTAGAACCAAGAAATTTTTTGGCATGACCTTCCCTAAAAATAGGACAAAAAAGAATGCATATTGCCAAAATTCTTGCCGAAACGGAAATGAATCAACATTCCGGCAAAATATTGACAACTATCGCATTTCAAATACCGATACCTGCAAACACAAACATATATGCAACACCACAAACACATGCAACACCACAAACATACATAGATATAGCTAGGCCACAAAAAGTGCATGTGCACGTTGTTGGAGAGAGCTAGGGAGAAAAAAAGTAGATCTACATCATGAAGATAGCTTTCCCCTTACTTACCTATCAAAAAAAGGTAATTTCACTACTTAATTTTGATGAATCTATGGTGAAAATGAGGTGAGGAGGAGGAGGCAGCCGAAAGCTTGGAGAAGGAGGTGGAGGGAATGAAGTGGGGAAAGTGAGTGGGTAGGTATGTGGCTGTCCAAAATATCTTGTTGGGGTCCCAGGTTACTAATGGCGCACCACCAGCAAATGCGCCATTAGTAACCCTGGTTATTAATGGCGCACCTGCAGGTGGTGCGCCATTAGTAGTTTTGCAAAAAAGTAAAAAGAAAAATATACTAATGGCGCACTGTGGAAAAGTGCGCCATTAGTAGTTTAAACTAGTAATGGCGCACTGTGACACGGTGCGCCATTAGTAGTTTTTGCAAAAAAGTAAAAAAAATATACTAATGGCGCACTCTCTGCCCAGTGCGCCATTACTAGTTAGAACTAGTAATGGCGCACTTCGACCTGATGCGCCATTAGTATGTATGGAAAAATGAAAAAAAAATTAATACTAGTGGCGCACCGAGTGTCTGGTGCGCCATTAGTGTCTTCCACACTAATGGCGCATCTCCAGCCGGTGCGCCATTAGTATATAGTAGTGGCGCACTACTTACCTGGTGCGCCATTAGTATCAATCCTATCTATAGCCCTTTTCCTAGTAGTGCATGATCCCTGTTTGCACAAGTAGGAACAAGGTGAAACCTTCATTAGCTTAGTGAGGAAGGATAGGAAGACATTAGCATATTACTCAAACAGTAGCATCAAATTCATGATGGACAATACGCAAAACATTGCCTCATTGAACCAATGGCAATAAATGGACATGCAAAACAATAGCACTATTATGTCATGACACTAATAATCTTGCCTCCCTGCTCCACCACATGATTCACCTCCATAGACAACACGTACATGATTCAGCATAGGGTCCTACTAAAGATTTGTTTAACTCCAACAGGAAAATTAGGCAGTAATAAATTAGTGGTACTTAAGTACTCCTAATTAATTAAGTGAGACAGCAGAAGTGGAAGGGCTCCCTGGAGGATCGTCTCACATGTAAGGTATTCGTTGCCGGAGCCCTTGAATGGCCTCGACTGAGGCCTCTGGCTTTAGCAAGATTGCCTTGGCACTGTTTATTCTTCTTCTTCTTCCTCTTCATGCTCTGTTTCTCTTTCTCCTCACCAGTTGGTGAAACCAAGTACATGATTGGCCTTCTAATTCAGAATTGGTTTTGTAAGTGAGGGAGTACAAGTGTACTAGTAAAAAACAACATTATTTACTCATGGCAGTCAGAAAATAGAGATGAACACATGCATTAAATATCATTCTTACCTAAAGGAAGGTTATGGCGCCAATATGGATGATGAGGATTGGAACACAGAGCTCCCTTTGTGCAGTTCCACCAAAATGAACCAACTATTCCATTCTGACATTCCAGTTAAACAACACAAAAGTCACTTCTTTTAAGAAGAGTTTTGTGTAGTGCACCAAAAGGTCACAACAGCAACCAGGTGAATTGGATATCCCTGTTTGCACAAAAAGGCACAGAGGAAACAGTCAGAGTCTTAAACAATTACAGGCAAAAACATTTGGCTAAACTTTTCATGGCTTATAACAGTGGCATGGCTTCATTTTTACCAGGGACATTAGATTAAGAACAACTAAGGCTGTGTTCGGTTCACAGGTTTGGTGCAGGATTTTCGTAGGAACACAATTCCTACGGCATTCTTTCCCTTCCAACCGTTCGGAACATGGGAAAGGTTAATAGTGTTCCATAAGAAAGCTAGTCTGGTAGTACTGATTCCATAGGATTAGAAACATCCACGGGCTGCTCATTTTTTGGGCGGAAGCCCGAGGCAGGCGCTCGCTGCCATGCGTTAGACAGGTTGCTGTGCTGTGTTTGCCGGAATAAAAAAATCAACCTATGTGTGGTACGTGAGGTGAGGACAAGAGTAGTCACTGTGCAGCTGAATAAACAAATAGCATCTCATACTGCCAAGCATGCTACTCTAAAAAATCAAATCTGTACATTTCATAGTCCATCCGAACACATTCTCTTGAGAGTTTCCTCCGGTTCGCTGTTCCATAGTTTCATACCTACATTCCTTTCCTATTCGTCTATTTTCATCAAGACCTATGTTTTCTGCCCCTTTATTATGAACGGAGCCTAAATATTTGGTATAAGGGCATGGGACAGTGGGTGCACCAGCAGTCCAGCACCATGTACGTAAATAGGGGCATAAAGTGGTGATTCATAGTTTGTTGCCCCGAGAAACAAACATCCAAGAAACATATCTGGGTTGGTTCCATTTTTGTTCACTCTAGCCACCTACTCCTATCTGTGGATAGCAAATCTAATCCTGGTCATACCACTGCGTACAGCGTTACCCCTATATTTCCCTTTTCGACCAAGAGACCGGTTGGATGACCAGTCTGTACTACTTTCACCCCCTTTCCTTCCTGTTTGTACCAAGTCCGATGTACATATTAAATTCCCCCACCCCCACTTTATGTCTTGTTTGAACCAAGTATACAAGATTCGACTCCATGAAGTAGCTTTACCTCTAACAATAGAAGAAAAAAAAGGTGACGTTGGTCCATCCGATCGAGAGGGGCTGAGAGGTAGAGAATGATGCACATGCAGCAATGTAGCGAGCTGGGGAAGTAGAGCTAAGGCGGTTTCGAACAAAGATATACCTGAAGGTCGTCGGGATGTGGATAGGTGGGCGGCGGGAGGCCGGATCCGCCCACAGGCAACGACGAAGGGATCGGAGGACCTCCCGCGCCGGCACTCGGCCAGAGATAACGGTGCGGCCGGCAGTGGTCTCCTCCCTCGCTGTTGACAACGGCCTAAACGCTGCCCCTCCTCCCCTTCATCGGTGGAGGGGGATACGTCTGGATCTGTAACCAGCGGTGAGGATAGAAAGCCAGTGTTTTTTGAAGGGAGAAAGACAGTGTTACTACCCCTATCTTGTTTAGATCTGGGAGGATGAGAGTGTGTGAATAGAGCAACCCTAGCAAGCAAGCGCGGAGGCTTCGGCCTATATATACGTAGTTTTCCTTTTTCACACTATAAAAAAATACACTTCCGTGATGATACTTGTTTGTCACAGTAGGTCGCGTTTTTTGTCATGCATGTACATCCATGACAAATTTATGACAGAATCAAGATAGTCATACCTGTGCTGTGTAGAAGTGTTCCATGACATTACCAAAATTATCATCACGAAAGTGTCCACTTCCATGACGATAAATCGCGCAACACAGAAGTGCTTTCGTCAAGGGTGACCGACACGTGGCATCCACCATAACGGAACGTCATTAAGCTAGCGAGTCGGGTTTTGAATCCGATAACCCGTTAACAACCCCGACCAATGGGGATTTTCCACGTGTAAAATCATCATTGGCTGGAGGAAACACGTGTCGGCTCATCGTTGGGACAGATGTCATCCACTCATTGGACGGAAGGCGCCTATGATACGTCAACACGTGGCACGGCCCAACAAATGCCTATTCCTATGAAAAGGCCGGCCCAGTAAAAATTAGCAGGCCAGCCCATATAAGGCCTACTTGTGTCAGGTCCATTTAAGCCCACGGCCCATACGAGATGTGCCAATTCGGCCCATCAACGGCCCGTTAAAGATTTGACACCATTGCAACCCATTGTCAGTTCGAGCCCGTTAACAACCCGCTATATATTTGGGCTCAATATTGACCCGACGAGATTTCGGCCTGTTAACGGCCCATTTAATGGATGGGCCAATTTTCAGGATGTACATCTTTCGGCCTTTTAGCGACCCATTTAAATGTTGGGCTAATTTCCGGCCCGGTGAGTCTTTCAGCCTGTTAACGGCCCATAAATCTGATCGGCCATTTGTTGTCGGACATGAGTTTCGGCCTTTTAGCGGCCCATTTAAGTGTTGGGCCAATTTCTGGCCCGGTGTCACTTTCAGCCTGTTGATGGCCCATAAATCAGTTGGGCAATTTGTAGTCGGACCTGAGTTTTGGCCTTTTAGCGACCCATTTAAGTGTTGGGCCAATTCTCGGCCCTGTGTGCCTTTCGGCCTGTTAACGGACCATAAATGAGTTGGGCCATTTGCAGTCGCACCTTAGTTTTGGCCTTTTAACGGCCCATGCCCTTCATGGTCCAATCCCAGCTCGATTTCTCTTTCGGCCTGCTAAAGGCCCACAACACAGTTGGGCCATTTACAATACGACTTGAATTTCGGCCTCTTAGCGGCCCATGGTCTTCATGGTCCAGTGCAAGCCCGCTTTCTCTTTCGGCCTGCTAAAGGCCTACAATATAGTTGGCCCATATGTAGCCCAAACTTAGTAACGGCCTGTTAACGGCCCATGAAATAAATTGGGGCCACCTATTGCCGGCTTCGATGTCGGCCTGTTAACGACCCGTGAGGTAAGAGGGCAGACCATTAACTTTCGGCCCATTAACTTAATGGGCCCACTAAAGTTCGTACATGTCTTTAGGCCAAATTAGATAATTTGAGCCCATTACGACGAGCAATTATGCACAGGACCAAAACCGATCAAGCACAGGTACGATATACAGGGAAGAACGTTGCACATCCAGCATATATTACAGGAAATTACATCCACTGGGCAATCAAAGATTGATGCCAGTGCAAATAAATGAGCAGAACCTAACCATCTACAATGTCACAATCTGCAACCTCAACACAGATGACGCCCATAAGCATGTGGGCAAGTTCTTTCTGCTTTGCTACACTATCTCTGAAAACATTGATCAGTTGTTGTGTCGCATGACTCTACACCTCTGATTCATCCACCATTTCCATCATTGCTTCAGCCATTAATTGGTTCACAAGCATACATTTTTCCGTTGCATTCGACAGAGGATGCTGAACAGATTCAAATGGCGATTTTGGCAGGCTTGTATTATTGATAGTGGAGAGTGTCTCGACCACTGCATCATAACATAAATTAGGACGGGAACCAAACAGATTAATCATGAGTTATTGCCATATTACCTAGCCTAGATTTACTGGAAAGAAACAATGGGGTTGCCTTGCTGTTTTTAGAGTTTGTCTTCTTATCTTCAACAGCCTGCACAAAATTAACACACTAGCATTGCTATCATTGGCCAAGTCAGATAATAGGAAAGCAACATTGACACAACGAACGTTTGGGCAACTAGCCTACACCAAATTAACACAATATGACACAGCTATCATCAGCCAGGTGAGGTAGCACGAAAGCAACATTGACACAATGAATGAATGGGCAACCAGAGAAGCACTACAATTCAGTAATGTGCGTGATATGAGATGGTACATTCATGCAGCTCAGTATGCAAAACGACTATGCAGTTTTCCTTACAAAAATCAACATTGGCGCCTTTAACATTTTGCTACAACTAATTTTAGATCAGATAAAGGTTAGATTCACGCCGATTAACAAAATACATGTTGATGTAAAAATATAGTGATATACAACAGGTACTTTCATCAGCATTGGAGCACAGAGAATTCCCGCAAGATATTTTCCTCAAGTACGATCCCAATGGAGGAAGTCTTCTATCATTTAACCTTATTTTCGAAAAGAGAGATGGGTAAGAAACTTGTAGAAAATATGATCAGAATGCTATAAAATTTCATGATGCGAGGATACGCACACGCTTCTTAGAATGGAGTTGACATTCTTTTGCTAGACTGGAGCGGACTAGTTCTATGGCCACTGGAATCTGCTTATTATCAGTGGGAGTTGGGTTTCTCTGTGCTGGAGCAGTATCTATGAAAATTGGAGTTGGTTTATTATATCCTGGCGTTTGGATCTTTTGCAAAGACCTGGTTTGTAACCCTTCAGATTCTAACATAGCCGTCTTCCCCTTGCATGCCTTATATAGAAGAATGGTGATTCAGTTATAAAACATGCTACAGCAAAGATGGAATAGGTACTGAAGAATAGAAAGGCATGACATATTGACATGTATTCCCTCCATCCGGAAATAAATGGACGGGTCTAGGCGTATTTCAGTTCTTGATACATCCAATTTTATCCATTTCTGCGACATTTAATCCGGACAGAGGGAGTATGATGTAAGAGCTAGGGATACGACAGGACAACACAGTAAAAAAACACTGAAAAACCCACTGCAGAACCAAAGTATTCAAACCCACTGATATGAGATAGTACACTCATGCAGCTCAGGATGCAAAACTACCAGGCACTTTTCCTTACAAAAATCAACATTGTGGTTTGCTACAACTAAATTTAGATCAGATAAAGGTTGGATTCACGCCGATTAACAAAATACATGCTGATGTAAAAATATAGTGATATACAACAGGTACTTACATCTACATTGGAGCACAGAGAATTCCTGCAAGAATCTCTCCTCATAAACGATACCATTGCAGAAATTCTTCTATCTATTAAGCTTATTTTCTAAAAGAGAGATGGGTAAGAAACATGTAGAAAATATGATCAGCATGCTATAAAATTTCATGATGCAAGGATACACACACGCTTCTTAGAATTGAGTTGACATATTTTTGTAGGACTGGAGCGAACTAGTTCTTTGGCCACTGGAATCTGCTTATTATCAGTAGGAGTTGGGTTTCTCTGTGCTGGACCAGTATCTATAAAAACTGGAGTTGGTTTATTATCTCCTGGCATTTGGATCTTTTGCAAAGGCCTTGTTTGTAACCCTTCAGATTCTAACATAGTCGTCTTCCCCTTGCATGCCTTGTATAGAAGAATGGTGCTTTAATTATAAAACATGTGACAGCAGAGAGATGGAATAGGTACTGAAGAATAGAAAGGCATGACATATTGACATGTATTCCCTCCATCCGGAAAAAAATGGATGGGTCTAAGCGTATTTCAGTTCTAGATACATCCTTTTTTATCCATTTCAGCAACATGTAATCCGGACGGAGGAAGTATGGTTTAAGAGCTAGGGATACGACAGGACAACACAGCAAAAAAACACTAGTTGAATGTAAAACTATAAGCTAGCGGAATATGTACAGAAATAACTAAGGCAACATACACGTGTATGATTGGGAAAATGAGATGGAATTGCAACAGAGCACTAGAACAACACTTCAATGTAAAAAAACATGGTATGGCAGACAGATGAAGTACATGCTGATGAATAACAATGCATAAGATATTCAGAAGCATGATGTCCAAATTAAGCAGATGGCATTGCGATAGAGTAGAATGACAGTACTTGAATTTGAAAACATGTTACTAAAAAACAGGAAGGCATGACATATTTACATGCATGATCAGCATGCTAAGCACATGGCATTGCAACAGAGTAGATACACTCCAGGACATTATATGCATGTTGTACCCATATCACAGGCCAAGTTAGAGCAAGGACCTTGTGGGGTGAAGAGGATTCATCATCTTTCTGCAAGTCTTCTGAAGAACTGCCTTTACATGTTCCATCATATTGGGTATAATTAACATCAAGTTTATTGGCCTTTACATTGCTCCGTGAGGTTCTTGTGGATATATCAGTGTGTGCAATTATATCTGACATGCATGGAAGACAACTAGTAATTAGATTTATGTAAATGAGTGCCTGTAGGAGAAGACATAAATAGTAGGACTGGGGTTAACTAGCAGCAACAGGTCTCATAAACTAAAGGGAGAACACAGATGAAAGCTACAGAATATGTATCGTTTGTACTTGAGATTAACTAGATGGCACACAAAAGTATTAAAGAACAACACAGGTAATACTAGAAGTGGTATAATACTATAATCACCAGCCTGTGGGATAGCATTGGCTGATGGATGATAACTATGGAACATCGTTACCTAAAGAACAAGTATCTTAGCTGAACTATGGAACAACGTGAACTCCTGAACATGACCCATAAGAGATCAGCATGAATATACAGTGAAATGTGATGATCTATTTTCCATGCTTAGATGAATAACAAAGCCATAAATGTTGCACACAAGTAAGATGAGGGTATAACCTATCTGGCTGCCATCCATAGGAGTGAGCATCATGTGCTGACTTGTCGATGGCCCTACAGTTGTTGTGGCTGTCCATGTCGGGCACGCGCATTCGATGCAGGGAACTGTTGAGTGGGGACTGTAGCTCCCTTCTGGTGTATGCTTCCCTTGTTGGAGCAGCTGTGGTGAGTCGGAAGACGGTGTGTCTGAAGATGCAGATAACACATAATGTTAAGAACGACATATCTCTTTGATCTGAAGAAATACACTAAGAGATCAATAGCAAGGTACGAGAGTGGTCACACGTCTGTTGACTGAAGACTAAATTGGGGTCAGATGATTTTATTTTATTTTGGTACTATCCGATCTACGCCGGATGGCTTGATGGCCGTCTTGTGCCTCCCGGCTGACACTATTCAAAATCTTCCCCGAAGAGCCAGCGACCAACGGCAGAGCAGCCTGCCTCCGCCGTCTATGGTCCCGGTCAAAACCCCGCTCCCCGCCCCACCGCACTGTCGTGGTTGCGCCGCCCCCGGGCCAATCCACAAATACTCCCCGTCATCCAGATCCGGTGGCGGTAGTACCTTCAACCCATGCAACTCTAAAAGATAGCCATCTAACCGCTGCTTCCGCGGCGAACTTGCGGCCCCGCACCCTTACGTTAGACACCAGCCAACCGGCAGCCTAGGAGCTCTGCTGCCTCCATGGGTGCTGCTTCCCATTGGGAATCGATTGGCCCAGAATAAAAATTTAGACAACTGACACTACTAGGAAAACCCTTATCAGTAGCGCTAGTTATTTGGCTATTAGTAGCGCGGGTGGGCGCGCTACTGCTACGGCGCTACAACTATTTTTTAGCAGTAGCGCTTGTTTGAACCCGCGCTACTGCTATCTGTATCTAGCAGTAGCGCGCCTCTGCCCATCGCTACTGGTAATGCTAGTAGCGTGGCCCAACAAACAAATGCTACTAGTAAGTAGCGCTACTACTACTCCAATACCCCACGCTACTGTTAGTATTTTCTTTTTTTTATGTTGCTGTATTCGTATTTTTACATGTTTTATACAGTTACAACATACACATACACTAGAACTATATGAAAAAGGAATGTCTCATCATCATCATCGAAGTGGTACACCATAGTCTCATCATATCAACATAGTCTCAACACAAATGATGTCGATCTCATCATCATCTCGAAATAGCGATACAAGTTATAATGATGACATGTATCTTACTTTGTCACCGTAGACACATGTTTCATCATCTACCAAAACCAAGACATACACGATAAGAGCGATCACGATGATCAAAAGCGGTATTATGTAGTGGTTTTTGTAGTGCCGCTGGTTCTTAATCCCCTGGTTTGCTATGAATCTCAAGTAACTAGCTTCGGCTTCTGCTCTTCTATCAAACCCTTTTTGGCTTCCGCCGAAGAAGCCAAAGACTTGCGCCTGACACTTTGGCCACTCATCACACACATCCGGAACATGCCCTACATTCACGGCATACCACTTCCTCGCCATCGTTGATCTATATACCTGTTAGAGATGCACATATATATACCATGAAGTGAATTCAACAAAACAATTATGAAATAGAAGCAACATATATAGTAAACATAGTTAACAAATTTTATCGTACCGAAAGTAATTAACAAGAGGGCGGCACCTTACATCTAATAGTTTCGTCGTACTGAGAGATTCGAAGTTTCATCGTACAGAAAGTAACAAGTAACTAAACAGACACATTGTTTTTAAGCAGTGCACTCTTCCCATCTATCCATATCCGAGAGGACAGACCCAAGCTTAGTGAAAGGCGTCATGTCCTGACGCTGTAGGGCAATGCGGGTTCGGACTTCAGCTCGCGACATTGGGCCGGCGTAGAACATCCCATTCTCTTCGAGGACATCTTTGATGATGATGGACGCAATTTCCTGTTGGATCCAGTTGAAATCATTTCGATGTCGATTATCCGGCACGGCTCCAAAGGCTTCGGCCCATCTCTGGATATGGGTATCGGATGAAGATTTCATGCAAAGTGATTGCACATCCCTTCTGTACTCCATCACTAGATGGATGACGTAGACTCCATCATTCTCACTTCTTGCTGGTTGCTGGATGCAACGGAAGTCAGTCTTGTGGGTGAAACAAAGCCTGGCCTTATTTGTTTTTTTGTGTTGGATGTAGCCACCCCGCATGCTGTAGCCCAGCATAGCTCTGTCCAAAACATACTTTATGTGTGTGTAATCTTTCTTCTATATGTTCTTCGACGGGTCCAAATATAGAGCGCGGGAGTAACGCGGGTAAAGAACAATGAGAACGGCACGACACCCCCCGCTGCGCAAAATACACGATCAAGTTTAGCCTCCATGCATGCAAAGTAACTATTGAAATGCATGAAAGGATGTATGTGTTATAGTGCTATCCGCGGATGACTTACCTGGGATGATAAGGTAGGAGAATCGTTTCTTTGTCATTATTGCTAACCAAGAATTCTTTGATGTACTGACTCGCATATTGACGGTTGGCGTCATTGACTGACAAGAAGCCCTCATGCATGTAGTATGGGTCCTCGACCGCAAGACCGGTGACTTGCTCTCTCCTAACGATGTAGTTCATGTGCAACGCATACAGGCGGACGAACGTAAAATCGAGTGTCCTCATTTGAAACATCTAGAAGATGTAATCAAACCTCAGGAAGAAGAGGTCCGCGGGGCATGTGTGTACATACATCTTGCAACTGCTCAGCACATGAACCGTATAAAGTGGGTATCCTGGATCATCCGCTGGCCGGGCGGGTGTCCCATCATTATGTTCATGGCCCGGTTGAAAGGAGTGTCCCACTTGTACTTCACCGATGACTGAGTCGACGAGTCGCTCTCGGCCGCTGCAAGCTTGTGTTGCTCTCTTTGCAAAATGGACCATGAATCATTTATGAATGCGACTAGAATGTAGTATACTTCGTTGATCAGAACCTAATATGTAAGATGGTAAAAGGATAATTACCAGTATTCTCATGAATTTCCTAGTCCGCCCGTCGGTGAAAGAAAATCTTTTTCTTGGGGTCCCATGAGAATCAGGCCCTAATGAAGTCGTGCTCCTGCTGGTCAGTGAACTCAGCCAATGGGTCTGGGATCCCCTGACGTTCACGTTTTGCATCCTCCTTAGCCCACACGGGCCTCTTTCCCGTGTAACCATGACTTCCAAGGCGGTGGTTCCCCATGTTCTTTGCCTGCAGCTGCTTGCCTCTCTCTGACCTGGCCTTGGCAGCTTCTTCATTGCAAGTCTCCTTGAACTTTTCAAAGTCCTCTATCGTAATTTTCGGATTGTATGCAACAATCTCGGCGTAGGTTTCATGGTCTACTAGAATCGCCTTTTCACCCTAGTTTTCCAAGCGCTCAATGTGTTGCTAAACTTCCCTAGGGCTTTGTTGTTGATTTTTTTCATGGCATGATCATCCCATGGGTCGACTTCGTCATTACGACTGGGGAACAGGAATCTTGCGTGCAACCTAGTTAGAAGCAGCTTCTTCAACTGATCATTCTTCTGTATTTTTGTGGTGTTGATGTTAGCGGTATCCCATAGGATGCATGCTAGTTGGTTGTCGTAACACGCTGCCACTTCTCGCGGCTCTACTGGCTCGAACTCGCCAGGGTGCACCGCCGTGACCACCAGTCTTCCGGTGCCGAGCTCATTTCGGCGTCGTGTCCTCTTTTCCTTCTTTCCCTCACTGGCTTGGGAGGTCCCACCTTTTGTGCTATAGTTAGGAACATCATCAGCGCCAGTCTCAGTGCCGGTGTCGTTGGTGGCATCAGTGTCGGTGCCGGCACCACCACCGTCGTCATCCGTTGGACACCCAGCTTCCTGTCTCTCCTGATCCGCCAAAAAGTCGAGGTAGGCGTGTGCTCGACCTAATTGGGAGTGAGAACCTCCGGCCTCATCGGTGTCGGTCATGTTTCCTAGGGTTCAATGTCGTAGTCGTTTAACTATCGAGCTTCATATAATAAAGTGAATAATGACAAAAAAAGTGACGACCTTTGTTTTGCCAGAAATGTCGTTCATTCCCGCCGCGACAAATCTCAAGCACTCGATATGTCCAACTTTCTAGCACAAGTCATGCCGAAATTCACGGAAAATTTCGGCATAACCTTTGCTAGAAAGTGCACATATAGAGAACCTGAAATTTACCGGAATGGAATTGAATCAACATTTCCGCCAAAACATAGGTCACTTAGGTCAATATTTTTCCAAATCATCAATATAAGCTGCAAAACTGATCTCACTACATAGAAGATCTCAATAGCAGCTAAATCATCACACACACACTAAGTTAACTGAATCATGCATGATTCAGTTAACTGGATTTACTGCCAATAGCAGCAGCACACATGCATCAATAGCAGCAGCACACATGCATCAATATAAACACTAACTGAATTTTAAAAATAGCAGCAACACACATGCATCAATATTAACACTAACTATCACTGGGCTAACACTAACACTAACAGCAATTAACTAACTAGCACTAACAGCAAATTAAGCTAACTAACACTAACAATAATTAAATTAAGCTAACTAACACTTGGGAGGGGAGGGAAAGGCACCTAGTGCTAGCTGGCGTTGCTGGGCGTCGCCGGCTGCTTCACGGAGGGAGGCGCTAAAGGGGTCGGGGTCGGTGGCCGGCGTCGGGGTTGCCAATCTGTAGAGAGCAGGAGGGGGTCAGAGAGAGAGAGAGAGAGAGAGAGAGAGAGAGAGACGGGGCTGAGGGGTCGGACAGGAAGGAAGAGGGGGCGGGGGGGAATACCGGAGCGGGTGGGGGTCGGGTCGGGGTGGGGCGGGGCTGGCGTCGGCTGCGTTGGCAGGGCGGGGCTGGCGTGGGTGGGGCTGGCGTCGACGACGGGGTAGGCGGGGCGGGGCGGGCCTGGCATCGGCGACAGGGCGGGGCTGGCATCGGCGGTGGCATCGGCGGGGCGGCGTCGGCGGTGGAGTCAAGAGGGGAAAGAGCGAAGCGAGTGAGAGAGAGTAAGAGGGGATCGAGCGGACCGGTGCTATAGCTAACTTAGCTATAGCGCGTGTTGGTAAAACGCGCTATAGCTAACTTAGCTATAGCGCTGGTCCAGCAAAAACGCGCTACTGCTACTTATTTTCTTTATTTATTTTTTATTTTCCTTTTTCTTAGCTATAGCGCTTCCCTGGATAAAACGCGCTACTGCTAACTCTTTTTTAATTTTATTTTTATTTTTTATTTTTCTTGCATTTCATTTTCCACAACTTATTAGTTGCTTTTCCTTTTTCTTTTCATTTCATTTTGCAAAACTTCCTTTCTTTTTCTTTTTCTTCCATTTGCACTTTTCTTTTTCTTTTTCTTTCATTTTGCAATATACCATTGTTACCCTCCGGATAATAATTAGTGTAATATATATCTTACATCATTTGACCGCTATCGGCGGTGTACAAAATAGCTAGACACACACAAACTTTGGGATTAGTTTGTCAGGCATGGCGACGACGACGCTTCGGACTGATCTTCTTCCCTCTTTTGTTCGTTGTCGAATAATTGAGCCCATGGTCGTGACTTTTCATTCTCCAGGGATTACGATCTTTCATAGGTAATGCAGTCTTCATTCTTCTTTTGACATATGTTTCGTCGTCATCAGCATCATCTTCCCTCATCGGATCACCGTACTGGTCATAGTTTTCCTCTTTGGAGACTCCATCCATTTCAGCGATGCTCCTTTTGCTTGACTTCACGACAACACAGCTGGGATTGATTGGATCAGTTATGAAGAAACATTGTGTCACGTGTTTAGCATGTACCCATAACTCATTTTTGGCAATGGTGTTGATGGTACCGCTATCATCGGAGTCGGGTATACACATGGTAGTGAAATGTCGGTTTTCTCTGTGTACATTTTTAGCCCATCTGACACGGAACATCATCGCGTTATGCAATCCAGAGTAGTTAAGCTCCCATATCTCTTCAACCCTTCCGTAATATCTTTCAATTACATTCCCGGTCATGGCTTCCATCGTCACCCCTGAGTTTTGGTCATCACTGTTTTTATCTTTCTCCTCCGTGTAGAACGTGTATCCGTTGATATCGTATGCT
Organism: Triticum timopheevii; assembly: GCA_963921465.1. Classification (NCBI taxonomy): domain Eukaryota; kingdom Viridiplantae; phylum Streptophyta; class Magnoliopsida; order Poales; family Poaceae; genus Triticum; species Triticum timopheevii. Next base: position 9,484,838 of record OY997266.1, on the reverse strand, counting down.
TGATAAGTCGCGAGGTTGGTCGAGGGGCCATGTGCTAAGGCGTATATGAGTGTTCCATTCGAACAACCCTCGTTCGGGGGATTAGCCAGAACTCGCTCTTTGAACCAACGCAAGAAAGTGGAGTTGTGCTCTCTAATAACTTCAGCGTCCGTCCTGTGCACCCCACGGTCACGATACTTCTTTGCGATGGTCTCTTTGTGCAGTGTCAAAAAATCTTCTAGCACATCTAGGTGTTGTAGCACTACTAAGTTTGCCCTGTCAAGGTCGTTTTGTTGGCCCGAGCGTAACACATTCACATCCCTATGACCGTTGGTGTGACCTTTGCCTTCGAGCCTTCCATAGTGCTTGTTGACGGGCAAACCAACAACAGGGTCTTTGGTATGATAACTCTCACAGAAAGAGATGCACTCTTTGGTCAGATATCCCTGGGCTATGCTTCCATCTGGACGGGACATGTTATGAACGAATCCTTTGATTACCCCATTCATCCTCTTGAACGACATCATGCTATGTAGGAATGTCGGCCCTAGGTCGATGATGTCGTCCACGATGTGGACACATAGATGCACCATGACATCAAAGAACGCGGGCAGGAAGTACATCTCTAGCTCATTCAGTATGACAACAATCTCTTCCTGTAGCTTATGGAGTTGCTTCACACTGATCGACTTTCGAGAGATAGCATCAAAAAAGTGGCATAGGTCAGTAAGCGTCTCATGCACATGTGTGTCCATAATCCCTCTAAGTGCAACTGGGAGTAACTGCATCATCATCACATGACAGTCGTGAGACTTCATCCCACTGAACCTTTTTTTCTTAGTGTCCAGATATCTGCTTATCTTCCCACAGTATCCGGAACTAACTTTGATTCCGGCAAGGCACTTGAACAATTGATCGACCTCCTTCGGATCTAAGGTGAAGCAAGAGGGGGGGGGGCAATACTGTTCTTCCTTCTTGTTTACTTTTTTGCCCCTATCTTCCGTCTCGGTCTCCTCTAACGACCTTTTACCGGGCATTTGAAGATCTTTCCTGATTTTCAAAAATTCCAAGTCTTTTCTTGCCTTTGTCCCATCCTTGGTCCTCTCCGGCATGTTCATCAATGTTCCAAGCAAACTTTCAAGGATATTTTTTGTGATATGCATTTGATCAAGGCTATGAGGCGTGTCAAGTATGGGCCAGTATTCCAAGTCCCAGAAAATAGATCTCGTCTTCCATATCTTCAGCAGGGGCTCCGACGCCTTTTTCTTTGTCTTTCCCGGCGAGGGGCACTCTTCCCAGTTCTTCAATAACTCATATATTTCTACACCGCTACGCTTACGTGGAGGACCTCGATGCTCAGACTTACCATTGAATAGATCTCCACGCTTTCTCCATGGGTCATCCTTCTCGAGCCATCTTCGATGCCCAATGTACACGATTTTCGAAGACCCGCCATCTTTCGATAGCTGCAGAGAAGTTGTATCATCCATGCACCTCTGCATCCGCAATATCCGTGGCACACCTGGCCGGAGAGATAGCCGTAACCGAGATAGTCCTACACCATCGTGATCAGCGCGACTCTCATGTAGAAATACTCTCCTTTGCTTGCATCCCAGGTCTTGGCCGGCGTTGTCCATAAGGTCTGTAACTCCTCTTTCAGTAACCCGAGATACAGATTTATATCATTTCCCGGTTTTCTCGGACCTTGAATAAGCATAGCCATGTGCTACGATTGGTGTTCTAGTTGCCAAATGGATTCATGCCATCACTACTAGCGCCAAGCACGGTGTTCCTTGGATCATTTGCGAAAAATTCAAACATTTAATGCTCTCCACTGGCTAGCATCTGCGAGGTGTCTCAGCTTCGGTTCATCTCCGTCATCTGGCTTCACCCTCTCCGTGTGCCAGCGCATAAGCTTTACTTCCTTAGGATCTACGAAATACCGTCGTAGACGCGGAGTGATCGGAAAGTACCATACAAATTTCTGTGGAGCTTTCTTTCCGATCTTTTTATATCGTGAAGCATTGCACTTTGGACAGATGGTTTTTTCCGCGTGCTCGTTCCGATGTATGATGCAATCACTGATGCATGCGTGATATCTAATATGTGGCAGATCAAGAGGGCACACAACTCCTCGACACTAGTAGGACACAAGCTTCCCGCGGGAAGAACCTTCTTTAGGTACTTCAGAAGCTCATCCAGGCTTGTATCTGTCCATTTGTTTTTTGCCTTCATCTTTAGAAGTTCTAGTGTGAAACTCAAGCGGGTCACCTCGGGGTTATTGCAACCATCATACAAAGGAGTCATCGAGTCTACCTCCAGTTGCGCCAGTTTGGCCTCCTCTCTACAAGCAACTCTGTCGCTAGTCGTCTTCTTGCGAAGCAGGTCTCGAACATGTGGGTCCCGCATGGCTGAACTTAGTAGCGACGAATACGGTGGCGTGTCCGTGTCTTCTCCGCCTTGAACTGCCTCTTCGCCATTGACATTTCCGAGGCCGTCTTCCTCTTCGGGCACATAATCGGTCATCTCTTCGTCTGGTGGCCCCATGTCATTATTTCCTGCCCCGTCGACGTCCTCCTCCTCCTCCTCATCATCATCATCATCTTCTTCTTCTTCTTCACTTATCCACCGAGTATGGCCATGCATGAAACCATGCATGAGCAGGTGCGCCTTGAATTTACCACCCTCAAAGGGGTCGAGCCTGACTATTCCTTTGCATTTTCGGCACGGACATAAAACATCCCTCAGTCTTTTTTCATACATGTCATCCACAGCGGATTGCCAGTATCTTTCCGCTTTCCTTCCATTCACCTTCATCATCACCTGCGGGCGGAGCAAATATTATAACCACGTATATATGCATGCATGGATCAAATTCATACAAAAATTCGGCATGACCTTCCCTAAACATAGGACATATTGAGTTTGCATGCCCGAAATTCGCCAAAACGGAATTGAATCGACATTTCGGCAAAACATGGGCAACTAATGTCACCCACATTATTTCATCAAATACACAATGTAGGCAACTCAAATTATGCCACACACAATTCGGTATATATATTCTCATATCGCCCATATATATATCTACATATAGTTTTGGTCCTATCCACACAAACACCTTTTTTTGCTCACCTATGTGTCGAGAGGGATATTGAGCACCTTTCTTCTTAATTACCTAGTAGCTCTAGATATATATATCTAACTAGCTAGCTAGCTAGCTAGGGAGAGAGAGAGAGCGCTAGCTAGCTAGGGAGATAGTGGGAGAGGAGAGGGAGAGAAGAGGGAAGGCATTAATGGAAGTGGGAGGAGGGAAAAGAAGAGGGGAGGGAGGGCGTTAATGGAGGGGGTGGTGGTGGAGGGCACAAAGAAAAGGGGGATGGTCGAGGGTAAAGAAGAGGGGGAGGGAGGGGGCTCTAATGGAGGGGTAGTGGAGGGGCAAAGAAGAGGGGGAGGGAGGGGGCTCTAATGGAGGGGTGGTGGAGGGGCAAAGAAGAGGGGGAGGGAGGGCTCTAATGGAAGGGTGGTGGTGGGGGAGCATTGAAAGGAACAAGCAAGGTGCAAGGAAAGGGGGAGAAAGGAAGGGGGAAGAAGAGAGGGGAGGAAGAAGGGGAAAGGTGGTAGGTGGCTGGCGGGCATAGCAGTAGCGTGGGTCACCCATACGTGCTACTGCTATGGCAGCTTGCAAAATATCTACAACTAGGGTTTCACTACTTATAGCGCTGGCCAGAAACACACGCTACTGGTAAAATGTTATACATAGAAAAATTAGCAGTAGCGCGCTTAGTAAAACAGGCGCTATAGATACTATACTAGCAGTAGTGCAGGTTGGAGGACATGCGCTGCTGCTATTTTTTGATCAGGGGGTGTGGTGTGTTACACTTAGTAGTAGCGTGGGCCCAGGTAACAAGCGCTGCTGCTAACATATACCAATAGTGCTGTTTGTAGCCAGCGCTACTACTAACTACTAGTAGCGTTGGGTTGCAAACAAACGCTACTGGTAAACTTCTATCTATAGGCATTTTCCAAGTAGTGTGACACCTAAATAAAGTGATTTGAGATGAGGGTGCGACCTATCTGGCGGCATGGTGAAGTAGGCAGGTCCAGCTGTCGAGTCGGTGAGGCCGACGCGGTTGTGGTGGCGACCAGCGACAGGGAAAGAGCGATGCCGCGACGGTCGACGGCTACGCGGAAGCAGCGCCAGGACTCTGGACAGATCCGAAGTTGGAGCCGCTCCAGCACCGTGAACAATGGCGGGGGTGAGTCGACTCCGGTACGGTTCATGCAGCCGTTGTCGAGGCAGCACCAGCAGCACGGAGTAAGAGGCACACGGCCCAGTGCACGACGGCAATTGGACAGCGTCTCTGGCATTAGGGAGGAGGGCGGCTGTGAAATTGGTGCGGTGGGGGGCGCCATGGAGGTGGGGCTGAGGTTTTGCGGCTCGGGAGAAGGGAGCTTCCCGGGGAGAAGGTGATTTGGAGTCCACGAGTATGAATGGGGGCGGGCTGGGGGGGGAGTGGGAGGGGAGTGGAACCATGTCTTACGGACGCATTTGTCTGAAATGTGAGGGGGAGTTACAGTTCTACCCTTGCCTATAGGCTTCTCGGCTTTGGTTTGTGTACTGAGGGTCGGGGATAGTAGAGTAACTTTGCTTCTCCCCAAATAGTGGGCGGGAGCGATTTCGGGCGAGGGGGGCGTGTTTTGAACTATAGTGGGCGCGAGCGAATTCGGGCGAGGAGAGTGTTTTTGAAATAGTGGGTGCGAGCTATTTCGGGCGAGGAGAGCATGTTTTGCCGACCATGGTTTATGAATTATTCGGCACATGTCATTTCGGCTGAGGAGAAGGCGCGCTTGGACGAAGTTACGAACCTACCCTCGATGTACAACGGGCCAATTGATGCGTGTCCCACATAGGACGGTAATTTTGCATCTCCCATTTATTTGCTCGGGCGAATTCCACCGAGCAGAGAGGATGTTTAACGCTTCGTTCAAATTTTGGGAGAACGAGCATCCATGTCTACCTTACCAAGTCGATTCGAATCAAATTTTGAAATATTAGCTTGCCACTTCTTTTTTAGATGGAGAGATGATGCTCGGGAGTAATGTGTTTTTACATGCTCGTTGCTAGCGATTTACTATATGACAAATAGTTGACCCACTCAAAAACGCGAATCAAACCCAAAATGAAATATCTCGATTCAATGAACTAGCTCGTTTAGTAGGTCAAAATAGTGAACTAAATCCAAAATTGAACACCTCAATCGAGTAGCATGTTGTACAGTATTATATTAATCCATGAACATGTTGAAAGTCAAATTAATGAACTTGTATGATATACGCATATATCCGTTCATGTGTGGATTGCAGACAACATGTTCTCCAATTTAAATATTTGAATGCAAGTTTATATCGAAACATGGTTTATATCAGTCTTTGATGCATAAAACGCGACCTCCCCCTCTCTCGGACTCCGGTTCTCTCTCTCTCTCTCTCACTCACTCTCGCCGACAATCTTCAATTCTGTCACACGCATCCGACACAAAAACCTTGTTGGTCCCTCTCCCTTTCTCTCCATCTCTCTCTCTCTCTCTCTCTCTCTCTCTCTCTCTCTCTCTCTTTGTTTGTGTGTGTGTGGGGGGGGGGGGTCTTTCTAGTTCGCATTCATATATACACCATCTACAGGTCTCTCTCGCACACTATGTATGATACTCTAGCTAGTCCAAGCTAGATATCTTGGGTGCACTCATTGTACGCACACAAATTCCTTGGCTCTTTGCCCGTAACTCTCTCACGCACCACTATGTCGTCTCAGAGCTCTTCCCTCCTCTCTCAAACTCTCCATCCACCTGGGTCACACATACACATGCATATCTCACTCGCACTTGATAGGCCCATCTAAAACTCTATCTCTCTCCCTCGTTCTCTCTCCATCTCACATGCACACAAACACACACACACAATCTCATGCCCAGCTAGCCAAGTATGATGGTCTCTCACTCAATTGTAGGCACACGCAGTCCCCCCTACATGTATATGACTAGCTAATCTTAGTCTCCATCACAAACATGTGCATGGTCTATCTCGATTTCTCTCGGGGCATCTTTCTATTGCGCACGCACTCCCTCGATCTCCCACCCATATAGTCCCCTCACGATCTCGAGGGGATCTCTCTATCACAAACACACCCCATGCGTCCATGCCATCCATGTGTCCCTCTCGACCTTTTTTCCTTGTTGGCCAGACCCCTATTGGACATGTGCTACAGGGGTGTCTCTCTCCGTTGCAAACAATCACACACTAGCTATCTTTTTGTATGTCATCGCCTCGCTTTTCCATCTCGGAGATGCACGCGCGATATGTTCACATAAGAAACGAAAAAACACACTCTCTCTATAATTTATCATTTGTTGTCACTTTCTCTTTCACACACATACTCTTTTTGCACACTTACTCATTCTCCTTCACACGCACTTGATCTGTCTCGACTGAGGCACTCTCCTCCATCCATAGAATATAGATTTATTGAAAAGTCAAACATCACAAAGTTTGACCATGTACGTGGAGAAAAACAATTACATCTAGTACGGCAAATATATACCATTAGATTCACCATGAGATGTAGTTTTGTATGATGTATCTTTGGTATTGTAGATATAAATAACATTTGCATAAACCTGATCAAAGTTTCCAAAGTTTGACTTCTAAAAAATTTACATGCACTGCATTATCGAGCGGATGGAATGTCTCTTTCCCCCTCTCAGCTATCTGACGCACCACTCAGCCTTATCGGGGCTCCTCAATCTCTCTCAAACTTTATTGGTCTGTTTGGTTCATGACCTGACCCTCATGCCTTGATGGACGGTACTGCCTGGTGTGGACGTGAGATGTAAAATATTTCTGCCTGGCCAGGCTTGTGTGGTGATGAAGCGTTTGGTTCATGCCTGGGCCAGGCAAAGCATCAACGTCCCATCAATCAATCCATGCATCAATTATTTAATGCTAATATCCATCCATGTTGATGTTAGCCTCGTGGCTGCACGACCAGGCACAGCCAGGCGTTCGAAATCGGTCGCTTGGGCCAGGCTACTTGCAGTGTCTGAGTTCAGCCAGGCTAATTAAAGTGCAAGGGAACCCCTCCCAGGCGGGCTTTCTTTTTCATAGGGTAGCAACCAGACAAGCGTGCATGAAATCCAGCCACAACCCCAGGACACGCAAAAGATGCTCATGATGCAAGCCAAACTGGCCTTATATCTCCCTGGTTCACACATACACATGTCTCGCTCACGCTATACATATAGACCCATCCAACACTCTCCGCCCTTGTTCTCTCTCCATGTGACACGCACCCCCTAAGTACCATAATCCCTCACTCCATCATAGGCTCTGTTTGGATCCATGGGTTAGAGTCAGTTTGGGTTAGTTTGGAGTCTACTAACCCAAAAAGATCCAAACAGGAGGGTTAGTTTAGGTTAGATGCATCTAACCCATCCAAAAATACTAACCCATCCAAGAGGTGCTTATTTGGGTTAGTTCTTCTCGAGACCACTAATAAACACTTTTTTCTCTCACTCTCCCCGCAGCAGATCCCTCCCCACTTCCTCGAAGCTTCTCGTCCTCTCCCTCCCTCCCTCTCGCACCGCCTGTGAAGGTGCCTCGCCGTATCCGCGCTCAATCTAACCCTGCCATCCAAACACCTCTTTACTTAGAGTTAGTTTAGGGTATGAATCTAACTCTAACCTCTAACTGAGTTAGAGTATCCAAACAGGGCCATATGCGCAAGCACTCCCCCCTCCTAAGTATGATTATCTCATACTAGCCATCAGGAACACATGTATTGTCTCCTTCCATCCATACGTCTATCTCGATATCTCTCGGGGCATCTTCTATCGCGCATACACCTTGTCACTCAATCTCCCACCCATGTAATCCCATCACGATCTCCAGGGGATCTCTCTATGACAAACATACACTCTCTCCTCCCCATGTCTGCATTTTCTCCGTACTCTCTCTCGACCTCTCTCCCTTGTTTGTCAGACCCCTCTTGGCCACGTGCTAGGGGTCTTCCTCTCTCGGTTCCAAACAACCACACACTATCTCCTCACCTTGCCTTTACTATTGAAGATGCATGTGTGATATGTTTGCATAAGACACGCATGCTTTTTCTCTACTTTTATCGTGTGTTGTCCATGTCTCTTTCACACACGCACACACACTTCTCTCTCTCTCTCTCTCTAACTCTCTCTCTCTCTAGGGAGTCTGTCACGTCCATAAGCATATGGATGTTTTGAAAAGTCAAACCTCATAAAAGTTTGACCAGGTATATGTGGAGAAAAACATTTACATCTGGAACGATCATTTGATTCGTCACAACATGTACTTACTTCATACTATGATTTATCTTTGGTATTGTAGATATAAGTAATTTCTTTATAAACTTGGTCAAAGTTTCAAAAGTTTGACTTAAAAAAATGTTGTAACTACATTATCGAACAGAGGGAGTAGCTCTTTCTCTCTCTCTCTGCTATCTCTCACGGGCCTCCCGTCTCACTCGAACTCTCTATACCGACGGATTATACGCTCACTGTGTCAGCGTATAGCTCCGTATATTGTTTAGTTGACCGGTCAACCAATCCACATGCTGCGTTGTCAGCTCGTGTTCTGTATCTTGGTGTGCTGGCCCATGTGGCAGTGGGTGAAAATAAGTAAACTAGAGGCCCATCTGACACGCGGTGAAGTAAACAAAGTTGAAACCACTTGGGGTAGCACCCCGCACGCTAGTAAATTGAGGGCGCATTGAGGACAAACTTCTTGCGCGCGAAGGACGCACTCGCGCACAATTCACCACTGTGCGGCGGCATGCACAGAAGGACGCACTCGCGCACACCCAGCACACAACACACACCAGCACACATGTACACCGGCGTCGCTGCCAGTTGAGATGGACGACGAGGTAGCCAATAAGCGGAGGCGGCTCGAGCCAAAACCGCATTCGGCGAGCCTGGACTTCATCAGCAACCTCCCCGGTGACATGCTGCTCGTCATCATCGGCCTCCTCCCCACCAAATCTGCCGTGTGGACCGCCCTGCTCTCCCGGCGGTGGCGCCCCCTCTGGCGTTGCGTCCCCCTCAACCTCACCGTCGACAGCTGCCTCTGTGACGGGGATTGCAAACGCATGGCCGCAGTCTCCAAGATCCTTTCATCGCACCCTGGGCCAGCCAGACGCCTTGACATCCGCATCTTCAGTACCAACTGAAGGTCCAACCCAAGTTCGACGAGTGGTTCTTATCCCCCGCCCTAGATCAGCTTGAGGAGCTCAACTTTGAAGCTGGACAATGTCGCTCTCTGCCGCCGTCCGCCCTCCGCCTCACACCAACGCTGCGCCGCGCCAGCTTCAGCTCCTGCTATCTTCCCCAGATTAATGCCATGCCCGCCCTTCTTCTCCCTCAACTCAAGCAGCTCGACCTCTTCGACGTTGTCATCTCGACGAAGGCTATGGAGCACCTGCTCCGCAACTGTACTGCATTCGAGTACCTTCGTCTTGAGCAGATCCACGGGTTCATTAGCCTCCACATCGCCTCGACGAATCTCCGATGGATTTATGTGTCTTGCTGGCCCCACACAAGACATCAATTGGGAAGAGATCATTCCAGCTGTTCCACGTTATGGTCATTGAGAATGCGCCTTTCATTGAGAGATTGCTTGTATCGGATCTAGAAGGTCCAACAAAAATCAGGGTCATTGACGCGCCGAAATTGACAGCGTTGGTGTACTCGTCTGCCAAATTCTCTGAACTCTTTATTGGATCCGTAATCGTTCAAGTACAACACTCATCTTCTTCTCCGTCTTCTTGAAATTCACATTTTTAAATTTCTTCTTGATGTATTTACGACTGTCTTCCAGAAAATGATTCCCACAAGCTTGACCCAGTCCATGCGGACAGTGAAGATCTTAGCACTAAAATCTATCAGCCCCAATCTGGATCTAGTTGTTGGATTCCTTACATGCTTTCCGTGCACGGAGAAGCTACTCATCGAGGTGAAACTTCTTTCCTATAAGTAAACGGTAATCACAACGTAGCTCAATTTTTTTCGTAATTTTCCCAAATTACGATGACAAGTGTAGTGTTCAAAACTGCATCTACGCACTGCATCGAAAGAAATGTTTTCAGTATTTTTTCTCACATGATCACCTGCGTCGTTTTTATGCTGTACTACTACTATAGTAGCCTAGGCTAGTCATAGTGGAAAGTAACTTAGACTACTCCAGTAACTCTATGGTTACCCTAAGAGCAAGCACTACCTTCGTCCTGGTTTACTCTTCCAATTTTGTAGTATCAAAATTTGACCATAGATTTAACTGGCAAAATGTTAATGCATGTCACTAAGAACTATATCGTTGGATTCGTATTTGAACATAATTTCAAATGGTGTAATTTTTAGTGACATGCATTGGAATTTTCTTAGGTAAATCTATGGTCAAAATTTTATACTAAATACGAGGTAGTATTCCCTCCGTCCCAAAATTCTTGTATTACATTTGTTTAGATACATATGTATCTAACACTAAAATGTAACTAGATACATCCGTATTTAGACAAATTTAAGACAAGAATTTTGGGACGGAGGGAGTACGAAAGTGGGCTATGTAGGCAAAAACATGTGCCAAATTCACTTGTGATGCATTTGGCATCGATGCCCCTCCATTGCTCACCTGGTGCCCCAATCTGGATCACCTACTTTGCTCCGGTGCCAAATTAACTCACGCAATGAAAAAACACTGCGTGGGAGAGAGAGAGGACTGAGGCAACAAAAAACACTTGTTTGGGAGAGTGAGAGGCTGGTGTAGTTGGTTTGATTGATTTGTTTATACATGTGGGTCTGTGTGCACATCGGTGCCAACTCTCTCACATCGCGAGAGCCGTGCCAAAATCTTTTGATTTGACATCGATGCGTATTATGTGGCATACTTTTGCGAAATATGGCATGGGCCATATAGTGGAAGGCAACAAATGCCCAAGCTCTTCATGTGCTCCTAGTTAAATGAGAGGAAATAGAAAGAGAGAGAGAGAGAGAGAGAGAGAGAGTGAAAAAATATCACTAGCCAGCCAACCCTATCATATGAGCGAATGATATTGGTCCCTCTTGATGACACGACAATCTTATGCAGCCAACTGCTCTAATATGTTCTCTTCTTTTGCAGATAAAAAAGACCCCAAAGTGAAAAATGTGCTGCACTACAACAATCTCATCGAATGCCTTGATCTCCATCTTATAGAAATTGATTTGATTGACTACCGAGGCAGCACATTTGAGATTAAATTGGCCAGGTTCTTTGTTCTGGAGGCAAGTGTGCTCAAGGTAATGAGGTTTGGCGTTCTTTGGCGCAACAATGAATGGCGTGCTGATCACCGCAAGCGTCTAAGCCTAAATGACAAAGTCTCCGCAGAAGCTGAATTTGTTTTTGAAACATCAAGTGGACAGAGACTGGAAACCTATTTGCCCATTAGTAACTTGTCAAGGCGGTTGATTTTAGTTTGTATGATAATGCTGCATCCACCTAAAGTAACGAAAGTTCTTACGTAAACTTCCTAGTAATTCCCTCTTCCTAGGTGCAACATTACTCCTAACATTTGTAATATCAGTTTGAAACTTGTAATATTGCCGTGTCCTATTCCTGCGTTTTCAAAATCCGACGAATCAAACAGGTCCTGCGTTGGTGATGATGTTGTGCCTCCCATCTTTCACCAATAGCCGTCGGATCTAGATCTGACGCATACAAACCAAGCTTCTCCATTTTTGCAAAAAGATGCACGTACTTGTTCCCTATTTACAAACAACTCCTTGTCTCTCACAATCAGCCTTGTCTCCTCCCCACCACATCTAGAAGGCGGTGGAAAAATCTGGCGCGATGGCCGCTGCCGGAGCCGTACACCCCCTATCTTGGTGTTCCGTGCAATGTACGGGCATCTACGCACGGGAAATTATGCCGAATAGGGCTAGTTGTAAGCAGGCTAGCTCTACAGCCATGATGATAGTGACTGCAGACGGTGAGGCTGACTATGGTATGCCGAACACGACGCCTATACTCAGGTGTCATCTCCGGCGCAGGGTCTTGTCACTTCACTGTGAGGAGCAGCACGTAATAATTTGACCAATGGGTAGTACAGTGCTAGTACTAGTAGCACCACCATCTGGATTTAGGAGTACTACCACGTCCATCTGGATTTTAGTATTTGACTAGCAATATCTAGTACTAATGCATGTCACAAAAAATGTACTACTCCCTCTGTAAATAAATACATGGTGTTTTGTTCCTATCAGCGAGAGAACTTAATGTTTTTTTTGCTAACTACTAATAGGATTACATGCAATGAACTAAACACTGCATGTCATGTTTGGTAGTCTCAAGTCATTGAAAGCATGCACGGCCCACATCTCTCATTGGTTGATATGTCACGAAATAAGAAACAAGGAGGGAGTTAATGCACCGTGCCTAAGGCTAGCCATAGTGGGGGTAACATAAGTAGTGTCATGCACTTGGGACTCGCAAACATGCTTATGTGGCAGGCAATTAAAGAAGAGAGAGATGGTTATAGTAACATAGGTAAATACCGTAACATAATAAATGTGATGCTACTATGTGTCATACATGGCAATAAATGAGACCACTTATGATACTAATCTATGACACTATCCACTATAAAGATAGTAACATAGACTAGTAACATACGCATGTTACTAGTCTAAGTTACTCTCCACTATGACCAGGCTAAGTGTTTTGGGATTATTTGGTTTTCGTAATGTGACTTACACAACATTTTTGTTTACATGCATTAACATTTTATTAGTTAAATCAAAGGTCAAAACTTGGCGCAAAATGCAAAGGGGACCAATAAACCAGTAAACATCAAACTTCTCTCGTTTGGCCCCAACTAGAGGTCCGGTGAGATGACTATACTGCACCGGCATGGAAGGTGACGCAGCTTCTTTGACTTACGGCAACTGCCTTTGGGTGAATGACACGTTGGCCCAGGGGGTGGCTGGCCCACCTATCATACAGCCAAAGGCAGGTGCAGTAGAGGGCCGAGGAGTAGTACAAAATCCTACGCACCTACGCACGCTAACCAAGGGCAAGAGTGATCACTCAAATCGCAACATCAGTTGACCCATGGAGGCGATGAGCGCGAGCATCAGCCGGCTATGCCAGATGGTCCACGACGCCGGCTTGCGGCCCGGCAATGAGGAACGTCTCCAGGTAGTATTGCTTGAGGCTGCCAGGGCGAGGGGCTGCTTGGACGACAGCTTTCTCTCCTTGTTCGACGAGGTCCTCGTCAGTTTCCTCGACAAGTTCACCGTCGTCAAGTAGCTTGCGGACGACTTTGACGTAAGCCTCCAGCCGACACGCCCAGGCTCTGCGATGCCCGCCACCCTCAACGGCCACTATGGTGACAACCTCTTCGACGCACTGGTGGCCCTACGACTGCCCGCCGTCGAGCCGGAGAATGTCCACCTTGAGGTCGCGCTCACCGCGCAGCACCTGGCGTAGCAAGACACCATCGACATAATCACCCACGTCTACGCGCAAATCGTCCACAAGGACTACTACATGCAAGAGGAGGATGATAGGATGCTGGCCTTCTTGGACCGGAGGGCAACCTTGGACGGTACTATTTAGAAGCACGTTGAGCTCGCCGCCAGCGCCGCGCTGCTCCTCACACGTCGGTTGGTGACCCGGCGCACTAGGGCTTGAGGATGTCATTGATGGATCCATATGTATTTTTATCTTTTCGTCGAATCCATGTAGTAGTATATGATACTACAGTAATTATCTTACTTTTTGCATCAACTTCATAATTTTCGTACGTACTCCATGCATGAACGGCGCCAGAACCATCTCATTACTCTAGGCAAAATCGTTATTTTCTATCAATCGATCGCGCCATGGAGCAGAACCAAATTTTACAAGTTACGAGTTCAAAAGGAAAAGCCTGCCGTGTTCACGTCGCACCCCCACATGGTTGGTCCGGCACGCTGCTCAAGCTGAATGCGTGCGGTATTGCATTTTCACTTACAAGTGGGACCACAGTTGAGCAAACCGACTATCGGCAAACCCCCAACCCCGCCGACCGCGCGATGGCTGAGAAAACAGAAGGGAGAAGAGATGGCTATAGCACGGACTCCAAGAAAATTGGTGTTGGATGGGACTCGTGTTGGTGGCGTGTGCAATACTTCTAGACGTGAATGCTAGTTATGGCCCATGCCAGCCCACTATATCAAGCCTATATCGAGGTACGTAGAACAAATTTCCTGCAATCCGTACTCAACCCTCCTCTATCTCTCTTCTCAGCCATCCAGCGGATGCGCAGAGCCCATCGTCTGTTTGCTCACATGCGGTCCCACATGTTAGTGAAAATGCAAGCGGACCCACTGAACCTGCACATCTTTCACCTCGACGTGCTGGTGATGAAAAACAAATCCAAGAAAGATCTTCGGTGGCCGCTTTTGGAGTTACTCAAGAATAGTAAGATTCTATTTACTGTTTAACCCAAGATGCACATCTCGTGGCTTCAACTACCACTCTATTTTCTTTCATGACACGACCTGGATGCTGGATGTCCCACGTGTCGGCAAAAGGAGGAAGAAACCGACCAAATCTTCGGTTCTGCTCTCGGATTAGACTAGTTGTGCCAACTTAAAAATTTTATTGTGTACTCCCTCCGTTCCAAAATACTTGACTTCCATTTGTCCAAAAATGGATGTACCTATATACTAAAACATGTCTAGATACATATATATTTTGACAAATAGAAGGCATGTATTGTGCAACGGAGGGAGTAGAATGGATGCAAGTTTTTGTATTGGGAAGAAGAGTACATCCATATATTGATAGAGCGCAATTTAGTAGATGTTCTATCACTTTTAGCTAGCACAGAGGCTATAGATGAGATTAGTGCACTTGTTGATACTCCTACTTGGTATGCGTGTTGCTGCTTAGACGCGGAGAAAAATAGACCGGAGGGTGTACTAGAATAGAGGCTAGACATGGGACTAGATGCGAGGAAGCAACGTCTACTTCTTTACACTCAAAGAAGAAAGAAGCACGCAAGATCGAGCCTCCGCAGATCAACAATGAATGCATCGAGAAGGCACTAATCCAACTTACAGGAGTAGTAAAATGTATTATTGTGGTTCTTGTTTTCTTTGGTCTTGCTTTTCTAGTCAAAATTATCGTTGGAGTTCGTGCAAAACGGAGGTCCGTTTGGGGTCGTGCGTTGCGGTTGGCCTTACAAGTGGGACCACAGTTAAGGAAACCGACTATCGGCAAACCCACACCTAGCCCGCCGCGCGATGGCTGAGTTAGAGAAACAATGAGGTTGAAGAGATTGCTCTAGCACGGACTCCAAGAAATATGGTGTCAGATGGAGGTCGTGCTGGTGGCGTGTGCCGTACTCCTGGACGTGAATGCTTGTTCTGGCCCATGCCACCCTACTACTCCTACTACTTACTATATAGTACTACTAGTATCGAGGATTCGAGGTGCTGGTTATGTAGTACAATATGGCTACAGTAAAAACACCCGCACAACACGCGAAGCATGTGAAGCTAGTACAAATAGTGTACTACTATTGTTGATTGGCCTCATCCGATAACCTATTGCAATGCACGTACAATTATGTATTCGGAAAATATTTTTTGCCTCATTGCACCACTCACTCACAGAAGCGACTCGAAAGCCATTCATAAATTTAGTAAGTTTATCACAAGCATATCATTTTATTATATACAACAGGTCATCAACCCACATCGACAACGAGGATACATTATAAATACTAAAGTTTTCACCACACAACAAATAACAAGCAATGAAATGAACTTCAACTCAACCATTCCTCGGCGTTGGAAACGCTTGCTTTGAACCACAAGTGATTCTCTGGGTGGGCCATCCATTGTCGATCTGGAGACCAATGCAGGACTGATCATCCAGGCTGAAGCGGCCTACTATATCAGTACCAGGGTAGAGAACCACCCAAATGTCCGAGGTATAGACACAGTTGCTTCTCATAAATGGTAGTAACGTTGTGTCAACGGCAGTTGGATCGCCTTTCACCATCATTGGATAGTTTTGTCCAAGGAAGAGCGAGTTTTCTCCAAGACTATCAATTCTGTCCCAGGGAGAAGGAGTTGGCGCTAGCACACTAGTATCCATCCCGAATACCATGCAACGGGTGTTGGAATAGGTCCGGAGAGTGCGACCATGGGAGACTACACCTGCTTCCTTAGCAGTAACATCATCAGTGGGTTGTATACACACGAGAAGAGGTGATCCATCAGAATTATTTGCCAGACGCCAAATAGTATATGGGCGCTGCTCGTCCTCATGCTCGTGATCATCACCATCGTCATCTCCCCCTTGGTTATAAAAATCTTCAAGTATAGGTGGTGGAATGTTCGCAGGACCTTGGAAACACAAGAAGAAGGTTAATTAGTAAAGGGAAACTTGCTAACCTGCATGCATGTGGATGAAACAATTATAATTACGGTGGAAGACAAACGTACCGAAACAACGATTCCATGCAAAAACAGTGCCACAAGTGGTGGCAGCAAACACAAGGCCCTCATATTCAATTGCATCACAGTACTCATCCGTGTACAGAAACTGATTTTTGAGCAATATACATCGAGTCAAACCAGCAAGGACGACAACAAGCTTGTCGAAGATAGCAACAACTTCATAGTTGTTGTAATTCCAAGAGCGGTTGGGAACTCGAGAAATTGCTATCTTCCGTAGAAGAGAGTCACCATGATTGTATTTGAACGTGCGTACAATACCGGTGTGCTCAACCTCTGGGCAGTCTGCTGAGATTTTTGGAAGTGGAACCCGGTCATGAGTGTACACATTCACAAGTTCCCCCTCGTAGTTGGACCCAATGTAAACAACCCAATCTCCATTTGCACCGGCCCAAGCCTTGCCCTCAAGTGATGGCATCTTAACATCATACGTATCATTATCAAGCGGCATCAACTTGCACAGGGCGAGGCCTCCGTTGTGACGGCGCCAGTCATCAGGGTCACGGCAAAGAAGATAGGGGAGATCAAACCGCTCCTTGACTCTTGGGTTCCTTGTAATGATGTTATTAGTTGAGTCAAGAATGGGCTTGAACGAACCTGCCATGCTAGCCGAGGTGATGACGTCGCACCGATCAATGAGTTCCTACACCACGTCTTGTTTCAGATCGGGGCAAGAATAACAGGGTCGTTTCCGTCCTGTTCCCTCCATGGAGAAGACAATCGAACAATGGCAAAAGAAAGGGTGAAGGGCTGAAGGAAAATGGAGGAGGGAGAGGAAGAGCGTGCGACAACAGTTCCAAATCGAGAGGGAAAGGCGAAGAGTCAGTGGACGGTTGCCAGTTTGCGACGGTTCACGAAGGGGCGCCCCGGCCTACATGTCGGTTTGGAAATACTCCTACTACTCGTCATCGTCTCACTGATATGTTGGAACGGGACCACATGTCAACGAAACATGGTGTGTAATTTCTCGTGCAAAATGCGATCTGGTCACGTTGGCCCGAGGTGCCGCCTTAGTTATCGACCTTTATTTTTTTAATGGCGTGCCGTTCAGTTTTGAAGCATGACTAACTGGTACTGTACGCATAGAAAATATAAACTACTCTACCACTACTCCACCTCCAGTACTAGTAGTATAAAAAAGATATATAGGCTGGAGCTTCAGCGCTTTCTTGCCAAGGGCTGCCCACTTGCTTCTCACACTACCACCCTCTCTCCAGATCTAAAAAAGACGGCCCCTCTCTCCCTCCTCACCGGTGGTCACAGATCCGCCAGGGAAGAAAAGGACGTGCAGCGTTGACGCACTCATCGTCGGCGAGCGAGGTCACGCACTGACGACAAGGCCGTCCTCTCAGACCTAGCGCCCGTGCTGGATGGCCTCTGTAGTGTGTGCGGATGACGAAGACCATGAGCGAAGCCACTTCCCACGGACCCTCAGGTATGCTACCTCTTTTCGAACCATACCCTTGTTCTATTGCCCCATCTGGCACATCGTTGCATGTGGATCTTTTTCCACTCCACCATCTTCCCAATTTGCTATCCTCTGCTCTGCTCGCGACGCAGACGAAAACCATAATTTGCACTATTAAAGGAAACCCTACTTCATGCAGACTAATCCATGTCTGGGTTGAGTAAGGAAAGGAAGGGAGACTGTACTATCCAAGAGAGTAGGCATCGAACCTGCATCTAGGTTGAAAAGAGGAAAATCAGTAGCTAAAGAACGAGTCTCGTGTCTCTTGGTTGAAGAAGGGTAGAAAGGCATGACAACACAATAGAGAATGACCAGGTCGATTGGTTTGTTATCCTCACATAGGAAAAAGGTAGCTAAAGAGAACAAAAATGGGATGTAATCCACATATGCTGCCTGGATTTGTTGCTCTGGGCAACCATACCTCCCTCACCACTCTTCGTCTGTGGAGGTACATTGTACTGGTGCGCCCACTGTCCGAATGGGCCTCCCATACTCTTATTGCTACTTTTTTGCTGTTAGTATAATGCCAGCAGTCAAGTCAAGCAATGCTACTGCTAAAGTGATGCCACATTTAACTAATGCCGCTCTCAGTCTAATGCCACCGATAAATTTAAGCAATTCCATTTAATGTCACTGGATTATTTTAGGGTTAGCTGTTGATTGTGGATGTATTAAAGATTTTTTCAGCTAAGGCATTCTAATGTTGTTGCACAGCCTGTAATAAACTAACTACTCTACTGTTGCACTAGCCACTGGATTAGTGTATATTTGTAGTATTAGAATGGTGTTGCATTAGTGTATGGACATAAATAAAGTGTGGCAAGCTTTCCCAGATATGTGCTCAAGAAAACTACTACCTGTTTTTCTAAATACTAGACGTTTGGGTACTTTAAATTGAACCGTGAAAACATCTTATATTAAGGAACAGAGGGTGTAGAGTTCACTCAAATTATCCCGGTAAAGCTAGTCACACCTTTGTTAAAATTAATGTTCATTATGTTATCGGAGGAGGTCTGTATGTTTGTCTCTAATGCCTGTCGACTATATACCCGACATCATGATGTAATGTTAAGTCATTTCCTTTTGTACAGTGTCACTGAATTGTCAAGGCGGTGATGGCATTTTATTTTAGTAGAACTGCACAAAATTTGCTTAAAAGAAGAGGAAAGGTTAGGAATGGCTCAGTTTTTCTGAAAAAACTATGTATGACTTCCTGACATCAACCGTTGTTGCTTTATTTATTCCTTCAAACAGGTGGTTAGAACCAGTCTTGCTACCTTTTCCCATTAAGAAATTGGAATGCTTATATTTGTGAGTCTATGCTTCAACTAGTGACACTTTTATAGTAATCACACTTCCAATATCTATGCAAACAGGGATACTCGATTTTGTGGAACTGCACAAAAAGTCCAACTGCTTCAACATTAGGAGCATGTTTTTTTCCAAACCTTTATATCCAATTGGTGGCACTATGAGCTGTTCATTAGGAAGGTACATGGTTTGCTACTATCTTGCTACTCTTTTTGTACTATCAGTAGATAGTAATACTAGTGGTTTGCATGTGAATTTATTGGCAGGGTGGACCTACATTGGAGGTGCAGGACAGGATTCAATGATTGGATGCTCAATTTCGGTTGTATCGATTTCACCTCTTCCATCACTGCGAACATGGTGTGGTATATGTTTACTAGTTGCTTGATATGTGTGCAGACAGAGATGTCTGCCCGTTGCTATTTGGCAAACAAACAAAGTGTCCGCAATTTTGGTTGAACTGCACAAAAGAATAGTATAGTCACTACATGCAGTGCCATTTGAAAATAGACACAAAGATTGGATAGTCACTTCATGGACTGCAGAAAAGTAGTATTGTACTATTTACTGGCCAACAGTTGGTGCTTCATTGCTTTGGTCTGATTATACAATGGGCATCATTTTCCCTAAGTTAAAGTTTGTATTCCGAAAATAGTCTCGCGGTGTGATCGAGAGAAGACCAAATCATATTGCAGTGGATGTTCCTCCATCATGTGTGTTCATTCTTATGGTTCCAGCTGTTGGTGAAACCACTTAAGTTTGCAAGAGGAATTGTAGACTTCACGAACAAATTTGTCTTTTAGTCTGTACTGAATGTTGGCCAAGAGAAGCATCCATGTTAGTAGGAAGAACATATGTTTTTTATTGATCTTTGCTTTTGGAGCTACTTATTTGTGTATGATCTATGAATCATTGAGATGCATTAACATGTTGATCTTATGTATGGGAATCGTACTAGTTAGTTTTAGTTGCGAGTCTTGCGACACAAGATCCGACGTGGCTGATCTTTGCTTTTGGAGCTACATATTTGTATATGATCTGTGAATCATTGAGATGCATTAACAGTTACTTATTTCTGTTCGCTCAGTGTTTACAAGTTACTGATCGATCACTAGCTAGCCTACAAATGCGCTCCTGGCAGTTTTATTTGCGACGCAAGATGCGAAGTGGCAGTTTTTTGAATAAAAATGCCTACCTCTGAAGAAACTGACAAGCTACACTATCGATCCTACACGGATAAAAATACATACCTCTGAAGAAACTGACAAGCTACACTATCGATCCTACACGGATAAATAGCAGATCACGCACGTACTACCTCCTTTCTGGTTTGCAGGGCTCAATTCAAGAAACGACCTACTCGATCCTACACGAATAAATAGCAGATCACGCACGTACTAGTACCTCTTTTCCGGTTTGCAGGGCTTAATTCAAACCTCTCACCAACCAAGGTGCTCCCACCGTCCGGGTTTATTAGTCCCGTGAGCAAAGCAGCAAGACCAAGGCACATGGCAATAATTAACGACATGCAGAAGTTTAAGCCTAATTAATTCCAGCGATTTAAGTGTCTGCATGTGTGCCCTCGGCTGCGACTCGTTGCATGCTGCTTCGCGTATTGCCCGCGAGCGATTCTGAGTGCCTGCATGCAGCCGGCCGTAATTAAGGCAGCTAACTGATGCGAAAAAGGATACGCTTTAATTGTTGCGGGCTTTTTAAATCCGTGAAATCACTATAGACAAGGTGGGAGATGATTCGAGTGCACTCGTTTGACCGCCATGCTGGCGTGCGACCCAGACGAGACGGGACGGCATAGTCATAATTTCAGTTTCCCTAGTTTTCCACGGTAAGCTGGCGCGCTAAGCCATTATGCATTGAATTCCGATGACCGTCGCGCTACCTTCCCCCTATAAGTACTGTTTCCCGGCCTTCTCCAGTGCCACCGTGACCCAACTCGCCATATCCTCATAAGCCCCCACCGGCCCGACATCGCTCGCCACGTCCGCCATGCCCCCGCCCATCCGCGGTAGGCGATGCCGGAGGCGGTCACCGCCGGAACTAGTGTTCAATTTTTCACCGGAAGGCAGATGGAGGGAGGAGGCATTCTATTTGTCTTTAGATGGCAATGCGCAGATCGAGGAGTTGTTGGAGCGCGACCGCATGGCGGAGGAGCAGGAGTTGTTGGAGCGCGACCGCCTGGTGGAGGAGCAGCGTATCACCGATTTGCACCGCCAGCGGGACATGGAGCAGCAGCGCACCGACGCTCTGAGTCGCGAGCTGAGCGCCCGCAACTGGGCCGACTACGTGGAGGCCGGTGCTCGGCAAATAGCCCTGGAGGCTGTCGGGCACGCACGCGTTCGCGATGCCGATTTTTACTACCAGCTCGTCAAGTGGGTTTCCTGCTTGGAAGCCGAAGCTTTAGTGGACCACGCCGGCATGGAAAGGGCCAACGCACGCGAGCAATGCGCCCTATCGCACCTCTGGCAAGTCCGAGGCGAGGCGCAGGAAGCCGGTGCCGGTGTTTAGCGTGTACCATAGATGGTGGCCGGCATCGTCTAGTTAGCTAAGAGTAAGTTAGTACTCCGAAGTACTTGTCTAGTGGGAGTAGATAGTTAACTTGGCTTTGATGGTTGTCAACGTGGAAGTTCAGTACTCTATATGTGGATCAGACATGTTACTTTGCTCTGAATGTTGAACTTTCCGTTTGAACGTATGGAATGGGCTGTTATTTTTTGAAATGGGTTGTATTTGTCCTCCACGGGTTTAGAGGCTGACTTGTGGGCCTAGCAAGTTGACATGTACACAATCAGGAGATGATTGTATGTGGAGAGGATGACAGCAGGGACCTGCCAAGGTCATGGCAGTACGTAAGCAAGTGCCTCCTTATTTCAAGCCAATAAAAAAATGGCTCCTCCTAGTGGATTTCTGACATCTGGGTCCCATGCCATTGTCAACGTAGTCAATAAATGAG
The DNA here is from genome assembly GCA_963921465.1 of Triticum timopheevii. NCBI lineage: Eukaryota > Viridiplantae > Streptophyta > Magnoliopsida > Poales > Poaceae > Triticum > Triticum timopheevii. The sequence continues at coordinate 9,462,544 of OY997266.1, read as the reverse complement.
ATAATTGCACAACGAGCGGCTGACACCAGGGACCCAGCAGCTCGCCCATTTATTTTTGTTTTGGGTTAATTTGATAAATGCCTCCGAGAAATGCCACTACAATTTCCAAACTTTGAAAAATGCCATTTCGTGCCATTTCTAGTGGCATTTTTCGAAGTCTAGAGTGGCATTTTAAAAGTTTGCAAACTGTAGTGGCATTTTTCAAAGTTTGCAAAAATTGCAGTGGCATTTTTCAAAGTTTGGAAATTGCAGTGGCATTTTTCAAAGTTTGGAAACTGCAGTGGCATTTTTATGAATCGCCATAATTGGAGTGGCATTTATCTAATTTGTTTTTGAGACGGAAGCAGGGTGTCAACTGGGCTGTGCGGGACACTCTGGCCTATCTAGACAGCCTTTTCTTTTATGTTTACCACAACCAACCCAGTAGTTTTTTTTCTTTCTGAAAATGGCTAGCCCAATTTTTTGTGATTTGTCAAGTAAGTCGCTTTATCAGGCCTGTTGGGCTGCAAATCTATCAAGACGGGGAGAGCTTCATTCGGTGGCCGAGAAAATGGCCTATCAGTAATGAGAAATGGGTTGTACATTTTTAAAACACATCAAACCGGCAATTAGTTTCAAATATCTTTTTTTCATTTAGAGATTTTAAATTGCATTGATTTTTATGCGTGGACAATTTATTGGATTTTATATTGATATACATTTATTTTTAAAATCAATCTGAATGTGACTCAAAATTTCGGGATTAAAAACAGTTCAGACCGCACCGACATATGCAAAATTTTGTATAATTTTTTAACCATGGCCACAATATGGGATGTAATGCTAACAAAAGAATATGGGCTCCAAAAAACCCGTAAGAATTAGCAAATGGGCTGTAAACTATTTGAAATAATGGCAGATGGGTTGTATGCTATTTTCCTTAGATTTGAGGCTTTCCACAAATGGCATGTATACTGTTGGACGTCCAATCAACGGCCGTCTTGCTTCTTCAATCTCTGCTCTTCCTGCTGCAGCCGCTCAAACAAGCGCCGACAGGACTGCCTGCTCCCTCCTCCACGCGGCCGGCTATGCTGCCGCGCAGGCCTCACCGCTCCACCGTACTCCCATCGCGGGCCTAGCCATCCCTCTATTCACCCATAGTCCCACACCTGCTGTTATTCTCCAACGACGGCAGACGAACCAGTAAACCCTCGTAAAGTCGTACTCCCCTCCGTGTGGGAAACAACTGCCGAGTCTTCCCTGCCTCCGTGTCATTCCCTTCCTAGGCCTCGCCGTCGTCCATCGCCCTGGTGCTCTCGGCGTGGCGTGGTCAACGTGGTCAACAACCGACATGCATCTGAAGTGGACTATACGTGGAGAGGCTGACAGCTGGGTCCACGGCTGCATGCAAGGAAATGCCTCCTTATTACGTGCAAAATAATGATTCCTCCACCTGACATCTGGGACCCACCAAAAGGGCCTCTATATTTCGCAGAAAAAACGTTACCGCCGCTGACAACTCGGACCCACCAGCTATATCTTCGCACACAAGGAAGTGCCTCCTTATTACGCCCAAAAAAAGAATACTCCCCATACGATGTCCACTAAGTTGACGGGGCCTACTAAGTTGACGGGGACTAAGGGCTTTATCAACTTAGTCAATATGCACGATTCTAGCTCGACTGACCGTACGATGTCCATCCAACGGCCATAGTGCTTCTTCAACCTCTGGTTTTCTTGCTCCAGCCGCCCAAAGCAGCGCCGGTCGTGCCGCCTGCTCCTGTCTCCCGTGGCCGGTTGTGCTGCCGCGGAGGCCTCACCGCCTCCATACTACTCCCACCGCTGGCCAGGCCATCCCTCCACTCCACTCACCCACACCCCCTATTATTCTACGGCGATGGCAGCGCAGCCGAACCAGTGCCGCGTCTTCCCCGGCTCCATGTCGTCCCCTTCCTAGGCCTCGCCGTCGTCCATCGCCGTTGTGCTCTCGGCGCGCATGGTCAATGTGGTCAATGACCGAATTCCATCGGAAGAATACTGTACGTGAAGAGGCTGACAGCTGGGTCCACGGCAGCCGCAAGGAAGTGCCTCCTTATTATGCGGAAAATAATTATTCCTCCACCTAACAGCAGGGACCCACCGGACGGGCCACCAGTATTTTGCGAAAAAAACATTTTCCCGTGACAGCTGGGACCCACCCGACGGGCCACTGTATTTTGCAAAAAAAAAAACGTTCCCCCTGCTGTCAGCTCGGACCCACCAGAAGTGCCTCCTTATTACGCACAAAAAAATGAATACCCCCCCTGCTAGCTGGGACCCACCTTTGTGGGAGGCTGACATGTGGGCCTACTAAGTTGACAGGGATGGAGGGCTTTGTCAACTTAGTCAATATAAACTATTCTAGATCCAGTGACCGTACGATGTCCATCCAATGGCCATAGTGCTTCTTCAACCTCTGGTCTTCTTGCTCCAGCCGCCCAAAGCAGTGATGGTCATGCCGCATGCTCCCGCTTCCCGTGGACGGATGTGCTGCCGCGGAGGCCTCACCGCCCCCTACTATTCCCACCACTGGCCAGGCCCTGCGGTGACGGCAGCCTCACACCGCAGCCGAACCAATGAACCCTCATACTCCTCTCCGCGCGGGCTTCCACTGCCGTGTCTTCCCCGGCTCCCCGTCGTCCCCTTCCTAGGCCTCATCGTCATCCACCGCCCTGGTGCTCTCGGCGCAGCATGGTCAACGTGGTCAAGGAACGACTTCCATCGGACGCGGACTGTATGTGGAGAGGCTGACAGCTGGGTCCACGGCCGCAGCAAGGAAGTGCCTCCTTATTACGCGGAAAATAATTATTCCTCCACCTGACAGCGGGGACCCACCGGATGGGCCACCGTATTTCGTGAAAAAAATGTTTCCCCCATGACTGCTGGGACCCACCAGCTGCACCTTCGCACGCAAGGAAGTGCGTCCGGGCAAAAAAAAATGATTCACCCCCCTGACTGTTGGGACCCACCAGCTACATCTTCGCACGCAAGGAAGTGCGTCCGGGCAAAAAAACGATTCGCCCCCCTGACTGCTGGGACCCACCAGCTACATCTTCGCACGCAAGGAAGTGCGTCCGGGCAAAAAAAAAACGATTCGCCCCCCTGACTGCTGGGACCCACCAGCTACATCTTCGCAGGCAAGGAAGTGCCTGACAGTCGGGATCCACCTGGTCGAAGCGTACGTAGCATTATCATTTTGGTCGCGAACATGTACGTACATACTGGTCGATGTAGAGGCGTGCACGTGTCGTAGTAGACGTGCACACATGTCGTAGTAGAGGCGCGCATGTAGCATGTACACGTACGTGCAGCGGCGAGGGTGCAAGAAAGAAAAAACGGCCACGTATGTACATACGGGCAGGGTCTCGAACGCCTACTCGCGCATACGTACATGGCTGGGTCGAAACGGAGAAATAGCGTCGTCATCGTGTTCATGGGGAGCCAACCGGCTGGGTCGGAACGGAATGCGTGGTCGTGTTCATCGGGAGGGCTTGGACGGAACAGGCAATGGAAACGAGGCCTGGCGTACCGCACAACGGAGGAAACGGACCTCCTACATTCGGAACGGGGTCCTGTTGATCAGGAGGGGTGTGGCGTACCACAAAACAGAGGAAACGGACCTCCTACGGTCGAAACAGGGGTCCTCTTGATCGGGAGGGGTGTGGCGTACCGCAAAACGGAGGAAACGGACCTCCTACGGTCGAAACGGGGGTCCTGTTGATCGAGAGGGGCGTGGCTTACCGCAAAACAGACGAAACAGACTTGTGTTGGAGCGCTATGGTCGAAACGGGGGTCCTGTTCATCGGGAGGGGTGTGGCGTACCGCAAAACGGGACTCCACGGGATACTGTTCATCTCCACCCTCGACCTCCTCCAGCCTCCACGGGCTACCGTCGACTTCCTCCAGCCTCCACGGGCTCCTGTTCATCCAGCCTCCACCGTGCGCTACTCCACCGGCTACTGTTCGACCACCCCTCCATCGTCTACTGTTCATCCAGCCCTCCACCATCTACTGTTCATCCAGCCCTCCACACCACGGGGTTCTGTTCAACCACCCCTCCATGGCCACCCCTCCACCATCTACTGTTCATCCAGCCCTCCACACCATGGGGTCCTGTTCATCCAGAGGCAACGCCACCGCTCACTGTTCATCCAACCCCCCCCCCCCCCCCGCAACACTCACTGTTCATCCAATCGACCGACTTCAGTTAGCAGCAGTAGCGAAGGAATCGCTCCATCGGGTTCAGTTAACAGCCATCGATCGATCGCTCGGGTTCAGTAACGCGTAGCCTGCAGTGCAATCGCTCGGGTTCAGTTAGAGCCCAACGCCTCGCTCGGGTTTAGTTAGAGCCAACGCCTCGCACACACGCGCGTACGTGTACGAGAGAAACGCGCATCGCTCGGCCCCCGACCTCCCATCGTAACCCGCAACTCCCCGAAATTTTCCTCCCCCTCGCTTCTACCATGGGTTTTTTCGTCATGGACGGCCCAAAGAATGTCATGCAGCTGCGTGTCTGGCCCGCCCAGGACGAAAATCCCATTTTCTGTCACGATTTTTTGTCATAGAAGTAGGAGCCCACCACATCTATGATGATACCGGGTTTATTCACAATTATCGTCATAGAAGTGTCATATGTATGACAGAAAAAAATTCGTTCGGCCCAAAATGTCACGGATGTGTCTTTTTTTGTAGTGTCACTCCATCAAAACAATCGTTTTAAATTGTGCTCTACTACATGCCAGGTCGCTGGTTTTTTAGTTGTTGAATGTTTTTTGAGATAGCTACCCGCTTGTTCCAAGTGGTGTTACGGTGTGCCAGGTCGCACTTTGTATCGTTCAAGTCTGGTACTACAAGTCCCTCCATTAAATGAACAACCACCCCCTCGTAAAAATTGTGAACAAGCCCACGGCTAAAATTAGCGGAAACATGGGTTGCCCCAACATGCATTATTATTTATATTTTCTACTCCCTCCATTCCTAAATATAAGTCTTTTTTATTAGCCACACCTAAGACAAGAATTTTTTTTATTAGCAGTGAACCCCACATGTCATAGACACAAAAATTGTGGCAAGATTCCCTTAGGCAAGCCAAAGTGTGTCTAACAATTTGAGCAACTCAGGTTAGGCAAGTGTGGCAAGTGTGGGAAAAATAATGTGGCAACATAAGACAAACATAGTCACAATCCAAACAGCCCAGTAATTTTTTGTGACATGCATGAAAATTTGGTTAGTTAAATTTATAGTCAAAATTTGGCAAGGTGCATCAAATCAACACATGCAAGTACCAAAAGGAAAGTCACAGCATGCACGCATGCGTTGTACTCCCTCCATTTCCAAATATAAGTCTTTTTAGAGATTGCAACAAGTGACTACATACGAAGCAGAATATGTCTACTCCTACATCGAGTGCAGTGCTTTGATGTGTCACATCAACTCGTACAAGACCGAGAAATTTGATTACTACAACGCCCTCTCCCTCGCGGACTGAGCTCCGGTGCCTTACCTGCACCTGCCTTTGGCTGCATGACAGGAGGGCCAACCACCTGTTGGGCCCACCTGTCATAGACGCAAAGGCAGGAGCAGTAAGTAGAAGCTTTTGCTACATGCTATCCCTCCCGCACGAGGTGGACGGACATGCAGCAGTGGATTTGATACTGTAGAAGTAGGAGTAACATCATTGTTCGTCTTCTCGAAGAGGCGAAGAGCCAAGCGCAGCCCGAACGTGGCAGTTGCGAACGCTCGCGTGGTGCAGTTCCTTGGAGCACGCATATACTAGTCAGGCTCTTGCATGAGACAAAATTGCTATTGTTTAACAATTAAACTCCATTATCCAATGGTTGATACTCATTCTACATAGGTCCACGCGCTTAGCATCGTTTCCTCATGGGGTCACCAATGTTTATTTGCTAATTAATAGCATTGCATGCAATGAACTAGCCATTGCAAGTCATTAAAAGCATGCACACCTCTTATCTCTTATTGGTTGATATGTCAAGAAACAAGAAACAAGGTAGAAGTTAATGCACCGCGCCTAAGTGTTTTGGGACTATTTGGTTTTCGTAAGTTGTCTTACACACCTAGACGAAGGGAGTAGTATAGCCCTGTAAATCGGAAAGGAGTATTTGCCTTTCTAGAGATTTCAACAAGTGACTAGACTACACCGTGTGCAGTACTCCCTCCCTTCCGGTTTATAGGGCTCAAATCTCAAATCTCATGACCCAAGTCATTTTGCGATTGGAGGAATGTATCTCGTACTTTACAAAACTACCCTAATTAAACGCATGCATTAATTACGTAGTTCTCTTGTTTTCCTCTCCGCCTTGGTCGCGGTGCACAATATTGAGCACTCCTATATGACTAGCCGCTCTATCTACATGCGGGACATTTCAAAGCATCCGGGCCCGCGTGCCATCCACCAAATCACAACGAGGTGCTACAGTCGAGACTCACCTGTCACCCCGGTGTGGCCATCATGACCCGTCATATCACAAAACCCACACCTTTACCAGCAGTGGTAAGGTGGCCTCCAAGTTGGACTAGACGAAGCAACCATCATTTTACAGCTAGAACGCTCGTTCAAGCCCTTTCTTCCCTTTCTTGAAGAAAACCTCACTCCAGGCTACTCACTTCTGCCATTTTTATTCTGTACCGACGAAGGAAAGGTGGGCGAATCAATTATGCTGCTATATTTTCATTCCAATAATCTTCTTTTTGTGAAGCACCGACCGATTCTCACATCCTATTCTTTTCCCGTTTTCATTGCGATTGTGGTTTCCTTTCGATTGCTTTTTGTTTGTCAGTTCATTGATGGATCCTGGAGCACTAGGCAAAGAGTTGCCGGCGGACAACCCACTAGAGACAGCGATCTCCAGGAAGCAAGCACCGACCAACGAGTTGACCATGTTGGAGGGCCAACCCATGGAGACGAAGAACTCTAAGAAACAAGCAATGGCCAAAGAGTTGAGGACGTTGGCGGACGAACTCCTCAAAGAAAGTTGGAAGAACAGCAAGGGCCCCACCGTGCCTACCCCAGGAACTCTGATTGCCACCTATGTGAGGCTCAAGACCGAGTTTGAGGAGATAGTCGCCGTTGAGAAGCAGTATTCTCCTGGCAAGGTGATGGCCCCCATCGAGGACGAGGAGATGGCCCCAGGAGGGATGAGATCCCCCGGTGAGCTGCACAAGGTAAAAAATAATGGCTTATTACCATAGTTGTGGTTTTTGATTATTTGCAATGTGCTTGATAATATGTTAGGGTTGTGCAGGTGCCGGTGGTTGTCCTTGATGATTCCGATGTCATGGCCCGTCCTGTTGGCATCGTCCCGGAGATCGATACCGATGCCGCTGTCCATCCTGTGGACATCGCCCCAGAGATCAATTCTGATGTCGCGATCAATCCTGTGGACATTGCCCCAGAAATTGATTCCCATGCCGCTGTCCGTGCTATGGTCATTGCCCGAGAGATCGATGACAAGAAATAGTTGGTCGCGCTAATCCTTCAGGGTAGTTTGCATTGCCCTGTGTTTAATTACTAGAACGATGCGTGTTATCAAACCATCTTAGGGCTAGTGCACTGTCTTTTGTGGGCGGATCTTGCAACTTTTGTTTGATAGTGAATCATGCGATGAATCATGCGAACCCTCTCCGAGTTATGGAAACAGATGTATCCTCACGAGCTTTTGATGTAATATATGGCATGCTTAGATGTAAGTTTGAACTATTTATCATATCAGCAGGGCTTGTTTGATGATTCTTGGTGTTAGTAGGCTAGCTACTGTGCGAGCTATAGTACTTGCAAAATACTCACCGAAGAGAAACGTTGGGGCTGATGAGCTCATGGTATGCTTATACTTATCCCTCGTCGATCGACCAATAGCCCTAGCTCCTAAAATTGTAGGCTTAGCGATAGATAAGACAATAGTTGACATACATTCAGGCCTCATTTGGTTCATAGGGTAGGAAAATCGTAGCAAAAGTACAGAGAACATGCAACACAAAATCATAGCAGTGCAGAGACGTACTCCCTCCATTCCAAAATAGTAGATGACCTAGGCGGGCTAGTTTGGCCTAGTGGGCTTTAGTGATATGACGTGGTACAGTGCCATCCAGTCTTTGGGTGTGGTAGCAGTATTGTAGGTACAGTAAGTTTTCTTGAAGAAGCGGAATTCAACGAAGTCATGATGGTTACCTCGTCCGAACAACTTACATTTGGAAAGGTTGGGCCTGCGATATGACCGGGGTGGACCAGGATAATTTTGTGCATGGCAGGTGGACCAGGATGGTCGACGTCCCACATGTCAGCGAATGAAAGTATTCGTTCCGATATAGAGGACGAGCAACAAGTATTCATTGTTTATTTTGATGAAAGCTATTGTCTCCACTGTTACAACGGAGGAGTGTGAAATACGGCAGCGCAGTGAAATTGCAAGACAACGCATGTCCCCTTTGGTGAGTGGCGTGCGTGCCGGACTATCGGGGTTGCCACGCGTACGAGTCGTAAGTGTGGCGCCTTTTCCTTTAGAACTTGCGAAGCGTAACATTTTCGCATGATCGATCGATAGAAATCCAGAACAAAATGACGAGGGCGGTGCTTTCCCGCTCGTTAGGCGGGCTAGTTCGAGTGATATGACGTGCTACAGTGCCGTCCACTTGCTCCATTTTTATGTAAGCAAGAGTTTACACTCTTACGCGGGAGGAGTGCGAAACACCGCAGATCTGATTTTGATCGAGGGATAACTGTTCCCTGCCAAATAATGGAGGATTGTTAGCGATTATAGCATGATAGTTAGGGCATCTCCAGCGCTGGCCCACAAATTTTCATCGGCATCTGTCCGAGGACACCGATGGATGCCATCCGATGCTGCCTGCATACCTTTCAACAACTATATGAACTAACCGGACGAAATTCGTGCAAACAAAGCAAATTTCAAATTAACCGGATGAAATTCATTACATTTCAAAAACTTTTCCTACAAGCTGGACGAAATTCATTACATATTTCGCACAAACAGTACTAAAACCTACTGTAAACCTAATCTAAATGATCGCCGGCGCCCGACCACCATGTCCGTCCATGAACCCGAGAAAGCCGGCCATTGCCTTTGCCTCCTCCTCATCCGCCTCGATAACCTCCTCCTCCGGAGCACAAGGTTCTGAAGATTTCCGCCTCCACGTCACCGTCGAGCGGCTAATCGGCCGCCGATGTTTACCCCACCAAGCTTGGCATCGACTGAGTGGAGTAGCGGCAGCCTTCCCGGGACCAGAGCGGCGGCGACCTACCGTGTACTACTCTTCCTCGCCGCCGGCTGCGCCCACGCACGCGTGGCGGCTTCGTGGTCGTGGCGGCGGAGGGCGGCCCGGGGGTGCCGGCGATCTCCTTCGTTTGCTCCTGCGACAGTACGTCGAAGAGAGCTTTGGAGCACGCCCGAAGCGGAGCCGCCGATGTCCCTCGTCTGCTCCTGCGACAGTACGTCCAAGAGAGCTTCAGAGCGCCAGGAGGCCATGGTTGAAGTGGTGCCGACAGAAGGTAGGGACCGGAGGAGAATAAGTGTGGGTCTTTGGCTATGGCTGGGAGTTGGGTCTCAAGTTAATATAGCGGGCGAATGGCAATGAGCCCCGGCAGACGGATGGACAACTAGCGCCGGAGTAGGTTCATCGGGCGTGAATGCAGACGCTGCTTTAGTGACTTAATTGGAGATGCGTTTGGGTTACTGACATGTGGGCCCAATGGGCATCTAGCCCGCATGTCAGTGACACACCAATTGCACCTGCAGTTAAGTCCGGTGAATGTGGCATTGACATTCTAGAGAGACGGTGACCGTTTCAGGCGGGAAGCGCGCTCTAGCGATGGAAGGGGTTTCGGTGTGCAGTGGCACTAAGATCGGTCCCTCATGATAGTACATACTCCGTACCATACTACCATAGTACCCTCTCTAGCTTAGGCTGTTTTATAGATTGTCGTTGTGATGGACGATATACGTGAGCAAGGGGGTCCGAGTATGACCATTGGTGTTGAGCCAGGTGAATACATGCTCGGCGTTCACGTAGGCCTCCATCAAACGTCTAAACAGTAATGTCAGGCACCGCCGGGGTGCGCAGGTGATGGGCTCGCCGTTTGCATTGCGCCATGAGCAGGACTTTGATTTAGAGGGCGACGTGCATGCATTAGCATGCTTTGACAGCGTGAGCGTGAGTGTCTGATGCGAAGTATTTCATTTTCATTTGGCTAACGAGGGTGCGTTGCAGTGACGAGTCCGTGGTTTGACTCCCCACATACGCATAATTTTGTTTTTTAGAGTATTTCTTTCTCATTTGACAGGTAGGCCCGCGTAGATAGATAAAGAACATGAGCTGATGAGGCGCATGCGGACTGTTTGACTGATCAACCAGGCAAATACGGAGCTATACGCTGAGCCAGTGACCGTATAATCACCATATCTCGTATACAATGATCAAAGTGAGCTATCAAGACAAGTTTGATGACCGCCAATCCATTTTACTCGGTAATAAATGACCAGGATTGAAGGGGAATCCAAATTTTCTTCGTCTTCTGTCCTTGAGCTCTTGACAAACCAATGCACATTACCAAAACCACCTAGGGATAGTTATACTAACAAAACATGGCTCTCCTCTCTCTCCTCCTCCCACCTGCTCTCTCCCTACCATGGCTCTAATCTCTGATCCTCACCATGGAAGGCCTCTTGCATCGGGATTTCAACCCTGGAATTGCAGTGGCAGAACAGGTACGTCGACATTTTGGAGAAACAGTACACTTTTCTCCTTCTCGAAGCACCAAGGAATTTTTCTTGGTCGTCTCCTTCTCTTCGGCCTCTTTTCCTCTTTCGGAAGATTCAGTTAGTTTGGCTTTGCAATGTTGTATTGGTGGGCATCCTAAGGGATTCAAGGTGGTTAAACTTAGTGACCGATCCTTTCGCCTCTCTGTGGCTGGCAACAAAGTGGGTCATTTCATTCATGGGCTCAAAGATCGCATTTGGCCGGATTTTATATGTCACTTTCATCTTTTCAATGGTCGCTTCAATGGATATACTCGTTTTGCTAACCAGTGGCATGCTGATGAGCATCTTGCGCCCATCGCGGCGCGTAGCCCTGTGGCCGTCCGTTATAGTCAACCGATATTTCAAGACACGTCGATCAATCCTTCTTCGGTTCAAGCACTAAGTAAGTTTGATCTTGTTCCTATGGCATCTATGAATTTTCATGACAAGAACAAAAAGGAAGCCTCGTGTTCTTCCTCACTGCCATCATGCATGATCGAACCGACACGGAAGGAGATTTTCTCGGTCAGCATTAATGAGGGCAATCAATGTGCCTCGGACATTCCAGGTATATCTGAGCAATCAATTGTGATTGGCGGTTTTCGGTTTTCAAATACCAAGAATTATCCACAATTGCCGCAAAGCTTCCTTACTTTTGCCTTCCGTTATGCACCTCCTCATTCCTCCTGGCCACCGATTTTGTCTGATTCACACATTGCGGATTTTTCGTGTGCCGGATATTCTCCTACGGAAGTTTCTGATATTGCCAAGAATTGGGGTCAATTATGTGCTAAATGTTTGCAATGGGGACATAACCGTCCGTTCTGCCATGCACGTCTTATTTGCCTTTCATGCTCTGCTCCTGGCCATAAATGCCATAACTGCCATTCCAAAATGAGGCCCGTGCATTCCATTACTCCAGTTATGTATGCTAATCAGCATAATCAAACGGGGCTTGACCAGCATCGGCAACAAATCAACAACCCCCCTGCAATTACTCAAACTTGCCCCCCCCACTCGTCTACCAAGCCGAGACATCTCAACCGTCCGATGCAACTTCTGTGGTTTTTACGGTCATCAGGTCAAGTCCTGCTGGCGGCGGCGGTGGGCCCGTCATTGGCAATGGAAACCAAAACCCTCTCGGCCGCCCCAGACTGCTCGCATTCCACCTCCTCGCCCGCTTCGCTTCCCAATGAAGCCCAGCTCCCTGCTATAACTGCTCTGCCACCCACCACCGCCCTCATCGCCATCCCGAGCCCTCCGCCCTCTGCTCCACCATGGCCAACTATCCGGTGAATCCAATCCCGTTTCTGCCGCCCGACTGGTCGGTTGAGCCTGGTCCGGTGGATCGCAAGGTGCGTGCCAACATGGCTGTCAACCCCATTCTGCCGCTTAACAACAGCTTCTTGGCCATCGTGTAGGCGAGCAGATTTGTGCCTCTGCATCTCCGGGAAGGACTTCGTGAAACCATTGAAGGACTGCTGCATGAATCGGGGCTGCACACCACCGAGGCTTCTGACCATCCGCTTGGTATTGGTATGTTCGCTTTTGCAAATTCCTTCATCAGAGATACCGTTGTCAATACTACATTCCAGCTTGATGAGGAGGATTTGGTTATCTATTTTGTGCGCCATAATGCGGCGTTGAACATGCGCCAAACCACCTATGGCCTTGAAGTATGGCTCATGTATATCGGATTCCCTGATGACTATCAAACTAATTTTTATTTGCAACGCTTTGTTGATGACTATGGTCGCCTCGTCTCTTGGAACAATCCCAACATCAACCACCGTGTTGTGCTGATCAAAGTCCAGGTAATCCATCTGCGCTTGATCCCTAAGAGCATCGTCGTCCATCAGTTGGGTGGGGATTGTGCCTGTTGGACTGCTGCTGTCTTCATTCTTCGTGGTGCTGACTGGAACGCCCATGACCCTGAAGTGCCAGTCGCTGATGAAGATCCTCCGCCTGCCAGTGGCGTGCCACACCCCATGTTTGGAGAAGGACTTACTGCCGAACAGCTGTACCAGCAGCAGCTGCAAAACTGGCTCTTCCAAAATGGAGTGGCCAATGAACATGGACCTCACAATGCTGCTCATCAGGATGCTCCTCAGAATGCTCGGTGGGATGCTTGGCCGGAGCCCCCAATGCCGCAAATGCCTGCAGCTTTAGTCAATTTCTAGGCCTGGCTTGCTGCTCAGGGACTGAGTGTTCAAGATGGTATCCTACCTGAGGACAATATCTCAGACAGTCTCAATTCAGCTTGGGATTCTACTTGTTCTGGCAGCTCTTTTGGATCAATCCAAGTCCCTGGTGGTCCTGACAACACTATGTTGGTGATTCCTCCCAAGCTTGATGTGATTGCGGTGGACATGACAGTCTCTTCTGATAACTCCATGTCAGCATTTCTGTGCAAGGTAATGATCTCGCCAATGTTCCGATCAATGGCACAATCCCACGCATCACTTTTACTTCCTACCTGTCTAGCTCCATTTTATCAGTTGTGGCTGCTTATTGTCCGTGGAGTGCTGGTTATGGTTTCCTACCTCTTGCTCTGCAAAGTGCTGCACCCGTATCTGTTTTCCAAGTTGAAACTGCTGACACTCTCCTGTCAGTTCTTTTTTCTCCAAGCATTTTGAACGTCCCCCCAGGTCATCTACTCTTCAGATCTCTGAGATTATTCCTGACAGTGATGCCACTGCTGAAGCTGCTGATCCCCTGCGTCAACTTAATGAACCTCATTTTGCTATGATGGAGTATTCTGAACCCCCAACTGAAGACGATCACCAGTTTCCTCTGCCTGTTGATGTGCAGCGAGATGCTTTGCCTTCTGATATGACTGAATCCCCTGACCAATTGGTTACTGCTGATGAATCTATTGCTGTCCTTGTTGACACCTCTGCTCAGCGGATGGAGATTTCCTCGGCGCCAACTGATGGTTTAAGTGTTGGGCCTCTTGCTCCGGCCTCTCCCTTCGAGGCCAATGAGTTAGGCCTGGCCCAAGTGCTGCCTCCTGGCCCATCACCCGCTCGCATGCGCCGCACTAAGATTCAGGCTCCTTTGGTCACGACTGAAGTTAGGCGCAGCACTCGTTCTACAAGGTATGATGGTTTCAGGGTACCCCAGATTTCTGATATTCGAGCTACTGTGTCCAAGATCAAGCCTCGTCAGATACCTACTGCTGCCTCAAGCTCCTTGGCGCCTCCTCCTGACCAAGTCCCCCCGCCCACACCTCTTCATGTCATGCAGGCAATTGGCATTAATCGTTGTGCTGTTCCTCCTACTGAAATCACTAACGAGGCGCTGCTGGCTGCTATTGTCCCTGATGATCAGGCAGGGATGGAGGTTGGCACTGCACCATCCTTGGAGTAACTTGTTGGTTTTTTAAAGTATGCCCCTTTTGCGTAATTGGAATGTACTTTGTTGGAACATTCGCGGTTTAAATTCGGACAAAAAGCTGCTAGCCTTATCTAACGCTATCTCTGTTAGTGGTTGCGCCATAGTTTGCCTTCAGGAAACTAAAAAACCCCTTGTTGATTTGGCGTTCATTAAATCTTGTTGCCCTAAGAGATTTGATAAGTATGCTTACGTTCCTTCCAGAGGTGCCTCCGGTGGCATCCTCACTATATGGAATAGCTCGGTCTTTTCTGGTGACGTGATCGTATCCAATGATTTTGTTTTGGGTGTCAAATTCACCAGCACAGTCTCTGCGCAATCATGGACTCTTTATAATGTTTATGGACCATGTACTGGTCCAGCCCGAGTGGATTTTATTCAATGGCTATATGACATGGACCTTCATTCAAATGATGACTGCCTTCTCCTTGGTGATTTCAACTTCATTCGTGGCTCGGAAAATCGCAACAAACCTGGTGGCGACCCCAATGACATGTGCACTTTCAATGATATAATCCGTCAACAAAACCTAATTGTATTGCCGTTAAAAGGTCGTCTGTACACGTGGAGCAATATGCAGCAGGATCCATTGTTGGAACAACTTGACTGGTTCTTCTCCTCTATCCACTGGACGCTGTCCTACCCCAACACTATTGTTAAACCGCTATGCAAGCCAGTTTCTGACCATACTCCGTCTGTGGTAAGCATTGAGACAAAAATCCCACGGGCCAAGCTTTTCCGATTTGAAGCTTATTGGTTATTGCACCCTGGTTTTATGGATGTGGTTAGAAAGGCTTGGGCTCGTCCTGTAAACTCCTCTAATGCAGCCACCGTGCTTTGTCGCAAATTTAAGTTGCTTCATCAACAGCTCAAAGTTTGGAGCAAAAATATCTCCAGGCTTTCTGTGGCTATCAAGAACACAAACAATACTCTCTCTGAGCTGGATGGACTGGAAAACTTGAGACCTCTAACCACCCCCGAATGCAACATTCGTAAGATCATCAAGGCTCATCTTCTACGGCTGCTAGATTATCAAAAACAGTATTGGAGAAAACGTTGCACCATTCGATGGGTTAAATTCGGTGATGAAAACACCAAATTCTTCCAGGCGGTTGCCACGGAGCGTTATAGAAAGAATAATGTGGCTATTTTACAAACTGATGATGGCTTGTTGGTGGAAGATCACACGGGTAAAGAAGCTCTACTATTTCAAGCTTACACTGAGCGACTTGGCAAGTCCAACCCTACACAAATGCGCTTTGATCTTCCGTCGCTTATTCGCCCCAGTGATAATCTTGAGCATCTCACGGACCCATTTACAAAAGATGAGATTGATGGGGTTGTTAAAGAAATGCCTGCGGACCGTGCTCCCGGCCCCGATGGGTTTAGTGGGTTATTCCTTAAAGCTTGCTGGCCCATTATCAAGGAGGATTTCTACACGCTTTGCACTCAATTCCATGACAGGGAGCTTAATCTTCAAAGCATTAATGATGGCCTCATTACTCTTATCCCAAAGACAGGATCTCCTACCACGGTTAATGATTACCGTCCGATCACTCTACTCAACTGCTGCCTTAAACTCATCACTTAATTACTGGCCAACCGACTGCAAAAGTGATCCTACGCATCATTCATCGAAACCAATATGGTTTCATCAAAGGGAGGTCCATCCAAGATTGTTTGGCTTGGACATTTCAATATATTCATCAATGTCAGGCCTCCAAAAGACAAATTGTGCTCCTCAATCTAGACTTCGCTAAAGCATTCGACACCATTGAACACGAAGCAATGATCAAGATTATGAAACACATGGGCTTTAATGATAAATGGCTGTCTTGGATCCGTTCGATATTCTGCTCCGGACGCTCGTCCATTCTTCTTAACGGTGTGCCGGGCCGCCAGTTTCACTACAAGCAGGGAGTTAGGCAGGGCGACCCCCTCTCCCCCCTCATCTTCGTCCTCGTGGCCGATCTTCTGCAATCAGCAATCAATGATGCCTTGAGGAGAGGTCAAATTCATTTGCCATTCCCCTCAAATGGTAACATGGATTATCTGATTATTCAATACGCTGATGACATGATTTTGCTCATGCTGGCCTGCCCTAGCCAAGCGGTTATAATCAAGAACATTATGTCTGATTATGCCCAGTCCATTGGCCTCTAAATAAACTTCGATAAATCTACTTTGATCCCCATAAACTTGGACCAGCAGACGACTGCCGATATTGCCTCAATCTTTGGCTGCTCTATTGGATCCATGCCCTTCACCTGTCTTGGCCTGCCCCTTGGAACCTCCAGGCCCACACTAAATGACTTCATGCCTATGGTTAGCAAGGTGGAACAAAATCTTTCTTCCACCCTCTCACTCATGTCGTATGCTGGGAAGCTTATGCTGCTCAACACCGCAGTTACGTCGCTTCTTATCTATGCCATGTATACGTTAAAATTCTCACCTAAACTTATTGAGATACTGGACAAAATCAGGAGAAGATGCCTCTAGGTCAAAAAGACTGATCAAGGTGAGAAATCAAACTCACTTGCTGCCTGGGACTTGGTCTGTAAGCCGAAGGACAAAGGAGGTCTGGGGGTGATAAACCTCAAAATCCAGAATGAAGCTCTGCTATTGAAGTTTTTACACAAATTCTACAACAAACTGGATATTCCATGGGTGCAACTCACTTGGGACACTTACTATGTTCAGCGAACTCCGCACGCTGTGGAGCTGGTTGGCTCTTTTTGGTGGCGCGACATTCTTAAACTCACACCAACTTTTCGCGGGATCTCCAAGGTTCAAGTTGTCTGTGGCTCCATGTCCCTTTTTTGGAAAGATTTATGGGCTGATCAGCTTCTCCAAGACTCGCACCCTCGCGCGTTCTCCTATGCAATCAATGAGGATGTCTCGGTGCGAGATTTCTTGGAGATCACGTCACTTGGAATGGCCTTTCACCTGCCGCTCTCCCCCCAAGCGCTCGATGAGGTCAGGCATCTCCAGGCCACTGCTTCTTCCATCCAACCAACGACCTCGACATCGGATGTTTGGACCTATGTTTGGGGCAAAACTACCTACAAATCAACGGACTTCTACCAATTCTACTTCAGAGAGATCCAGGTGCACAAGGTTTTTGACTGGCTTTGGAAGTCCAAGTGTACCATGAAGTTAAAGGTTTTTGCCTGGCTACTGCTCCACGATCATTTAAACACCAGGAACATTGAAGAAACGGTCGAGCACATGATATTTACTTGCACGTTTAGCAAACAATGCTGGCGAGCCCTGGATATCAACTAGGAACCCTTTGGGGGTCGGTTACAAGCTATTGAATACCAAAAAAGGGATCACCCCATGCCTCTGTTGTTTGAAAAATTCACTGTGGCCGCGTGGAGCCTTTGGAAGGAAAGGAACAATAAGCACTTCAGGGTAGTCGACCCATCCTTTCGATCGTGGCTGAATAGATTCAAATAGGACTTTGAGCTCTTGCAACATAGGGTCAAGGAGGTAAATAGGCCTCTGGTGCTGGATTTTGTAAACTCTCTAAACTAGGACCTTATTTATCTTTTCTCCAAGGTGGGTCACAAAGTGCACCCCCACCTCCCCCCCCCTGATGTAAATACCCACTGTCGGTGTCAAAACCGGCGGATCTCGGGTAGGAGGTCCCGAACTGTGCATCTAGGCAGATGGTAACAGGAGACAAGGGACACGATGTTTTACCCAGGTTCGGGCCCTCTTGATGGAGGTAAAACCCTACGTCCTGCTTGATTGATATTGATAATGTGGGTATTACAAGAGTAGATCTACCACGAGATCAAGGAGGCTAAACCCTAGAAGCTAGCCTATGGTATGATTGTTGTAATGGTTGTTGTTGTGTCCTACAGACTAAAGCCATCCGGTTTATATAGACACCGGAGAGGGCTAGGGTTACATAGAGTCGGTTACATGGTAGGAGATCTACATATCCGTATCGCCAAGCTTGCCTTCCACGCCAAGGAAAGTCCCATCCGGACACGGGACGAAGTCTTCAATCTTGTATCTTCATAGTCTTGGAGTCCGGCTGACGATGATAGTCCGGCTGATGATGATAGTCCGGCTATCCGGACACCCCCTAGTCCAGGACTCCCTCAGTAGCCCCTGAACCAGGCTTCAATGACGATGAGTCCGGCGCACATATTGTTCGGCATTGCAAGGCAGGTTCCTCCTCCGAATAGTTCATAGAAGATTGTGAACACCAAGATAGTGTCCGGCTCTGCAAAATAAATTCCAAATTCCACCGTAGAGAGCATAATATATACACAAGTTCAATCTGCTGACGTTTTTTCGCGGCATGACGTCACACCACTACCAAGCCTTTACTTGAATCGTTTTTTACTTTACCACCTCAGCGCGTTTAGCGAAGCAGTTTCCTTGTCACGTCTTGTCGAAGCAGAGATCGTGTTCCCCCTTATTCCGGGATTCTCATCAATACGGACGTGGGTAACCCAACCGCGCCCGTTGCCACGCCCCCTCTATCGAGGGCGAGTTCCGAACGGTCACGAAGACGGCTCTCGGTATTCTCCCTATTTATAACGGGACCAAGGCTCGTTTCTTTTCTTCAATCCTCCATCAAATCTTCTCCTTGCTCCAAGTTCCAACACCTAGAGCCCCAGATTCGAGCGCTTCGGACCTTCAACAATGTCCGGTTCCGACCTCCAGGGCCGGTGGATGCCCTCCTCCATCACGGAGGAGGACGTGCTAAAGCTGCGAGAGGCCAAGTACCTAACTTACAAGATTTTGCATAGGCTTCCCGCCAAAGGGCAGGCCATCCCCACCCCCGAGCCTGGCGAGTACGTCATTTTTGTATCCCACCTCCGTCGGGGTTTAGGCTTCCCGATGGATCCTTTTGTGAGAGGGATCATGTTTTACTATGGGTTGGAATTCCACGACTTGGCTCTGGAGTCCATCCTCCATATTTCTGCATTTATTGTCGTCTGCGAAGCCTTCCTCCGCGTCACCCCCCACTTCGGCCTGTGGCTGAAGACCTTCGATGTGGAGCCGAAGATGATCGAGGGGCGTCAAGCAGAGTGCGGCGGGGCGGCCGTAAGTAGGAGGGCCGATGCCCCGTGGCCCGCGGGCTCCTTCCAAGAGGAGCTCGGTCTATGGCAGTAGGAGTGGTTCTATATTACCGCTCCGAGGGGCAGCAGACAGAAGCCGCTGCCCTTATTCTGCTCGGGACCTCCACGATGGTTGATGTCATGGGTCAACCAAGGGCTCAACTGGGGGCCATCAAAGGACGTGCCCCTACTGCAGGGCCGGATTCGAGATCTCCAAGCGAGGGAGATTGATATGGTTGTGGTAATGTAGGTCATGCTGATTAGGCGTCTCCTGCCCTGCAAACGCCGCCCTCTCCGGCTGTGGGAGTTTAATCCAGAGGGGCCACGGATTCTTCAACACTTCATGGGTATGACACCCATGGAGATGTACAAATTATTCTTCGGATCGCGAGAGGCGTGTCCGGAATTGACCGAGGATGCTGGCCTAAGCTGCAATCGCCCAGATACTCAAGTAAGTAGCTCCGAGTCCGGACATACCGTTTGTTTGCCTTTCGATGATTCGCCTTATGACCAATTTCCTTCTAAACGGGAGTGGATAGCGCAAGCAAAACTGATATGGTGTCCAGCCCCCCTCCTAGAGACCGCGCCGGATTCCGTGCTGGTCAGGATGCTGGAGGTTGCGCCTTCAGAGGAAGGCAAAGGGGAAATTAGAAGAGCTACCGCCTTGCCTAAGGAGGCTCTTGAGAGAGGGGGGATCGAGAATCCCTCCCTCCAAGGGGAGAAGAGGACTGCCTCCGAGGACCCGGGGGCCAAAGCCCCTAAGCGGGGGAAGAAATCTTCGCCAGAAGGTCCTGCGTCCGGGGAGGCCCCGGCCGCATAGTCTCCCCTAAAGAATCAGCCCTCCAACGAGCCGTAAGTAGAAAGAAGGGAGTTTTATAATAAGGGACACCCCTAATTGTGCTTCTGAGGATAACTCAAGTTTTTACCTTATAGTTCGGATCTCCGTCCTTGGCAAATGAGCTCATCTTCGGGGGACCTTCGTCCGGAGATGGTGGAGAGCGAGACACCTCCGTCCGGGGCGCCGTCGGATAGGGCGGATGAGCCTGAAGTGTCGTCACGGAGGGAGCCCCCGGGTTTGGCAAAGCCGGATAGTTCGGCACCAACTGGTGTACGGCTGAAGGATCTGCTTGAGAAGGCGTCTATCTCAGAAGATCACCATGCATTGATGAGTATGGTGATTGGAAGGATTTCGTCCGCCGAAGGCGGATTGCATGGCAGTTTTGCATGCGCCCTGTATAGATAGTAGCCCCTGAGACTCGGTAGGTTGTCGAAAGCGACAGCGTGCCGAGGATCAAAATCGCAGGTTTCAATTTTCGCCATTCGTATGTAGGTGGCGGATCGTCCGGGGGCCAGCCGGACTGATGGAGTTGCTGAACTAAAGCGGCAACTCGATGCTGCGGATGTGGACATCACGCTAGTCAACAGGCGACTTGATGAGTCGCAAGGTAAGTGTTTCTTTGCGGTCACTTGGTAAGGGAGCCGAAGCCCACTCCTTACAACATGTGTGTGAAATGCAGATAGTGCCGCTGTTGTGGAGAGCCTTTGGGCCGAACTTGCTCAAGCCAAGGAGCAAGCCAGAAGGAGTAACGCGGCGGCCTCGAGGGCGGCCGAGGAGTTAGAAGCCGAAAGGGCTGCACACTGCCGAAGCAGGGAAGAGATGGCCGAAATGGCCGTGAAGTTAAAAGATGCTACCGACCGCAATGAGGCTCTTGAAAAGGAGCGCCTAGCGGGGCAAGAAGACCTGGGGAAGGTCACCGCCAAAGCCAAGGATGCCCGTTCTGCAATGTGGGCTATAAAGGAAGAGTTGCGCCAGGCCGGAGACATTGTAGCTGGCAAGCCTTTTCTGCAGCGCCGACGGTTTACGGATCCAAAGTATGCTCAGCTTGGCCAGTTGTGGGGTCCGGAGGACCCTTATATGGACTTAGCAGCGAGTGTGGCGGATGCCGTTGTGCACTTTCGAAGCCAGAAGGATCACAAGATGGAAGAGCTGTTTTGGTCTCAATTCCAGAGTCCGGAGCATTCACTTCCGCTGACCGACCGGTTGGCCGAGTGGGCTGAGCTGAATAGGTTGTCCGAGCTTGCCATGACAGATATCGTGACTCATGTCTGGCCGGATAGGCCCAAGCCGAAGAGCTACTTTGGCTTATTGCAGCAATTTCTTGGGGCGGTGCCGCATATCAAGGCGATGAAGCGGTCGGCCTGCATAGAGGGTGCACGGATGGCACTCACCCGTGTGAAGACACATTGGACAGAGATGGATGCCACCGCTGTTGCGACCCCGGGTTCGGACGATAGCCGGTTACCCGCCGAGGCACATACGCGCCCCAAATTCGGAGAGCGCGGTGCCCCCAGGGGCTATATCGTAGCTCCACCCTCGAACTCCCATGGCTAAGTGAAAAGGATAAAGCATTATAGTCCGGTTGCCTCGTTTGCTACGCTACCACCTCCTTTATAGGACCGAGACGTCGGATTAAGTGTGAAATGCGCTATTTTTGCAAACACCCCCGCACCTTGTGCGTGGGGGCTGAAGCCGACGACTGCCATCTTTCAGGTTATACACACGTATACATGAACGGCCGCACAGGAGATATTCCACTACTTGAACGCACAAGTATAAAAGGCGCTTACATCATAAACATTGTTTTACAAAATAAAATGTTCATTTGAACATGACATTTTTTGAGCACTGCGACTCTATTACACGAGCACCACGCAGAACTTCACCAAAATAGTGCTGACCGGGAAACGGCCCTTCGTCAAAGCGGAGGAATTCTAAACATTCCATTGGTCGATCGAGTGGTTGACCAGTCTCTCGCTGTATCATGACAGTCAGTTTTCGGCTTTCTCTACTGAGGTGCTCGCCCAACCGAACTGGGGCACAATCGCAGTAGTTCTCCTGGTGCCGCGTTAGCCGATGATACGGAACGTAAGGCAGCAAAACACAGGAGCCGGGCAAACCCAACATTTGACCAAAGACATGATTCGGAGCTGATGCATATAAGGCCTAACTCGAGACGCCGAACACTCCCAAAGGTGTTCGGTCTTTATAATAACGGGCAGAACAATGCCCTAAGCCCCTGGTGTCCAGGTACGGGCAGGTCCTCTGATGCGGCCGATGCCAAAACGCCAGTCTCCACTCTGGTTATAATGAGAAACTAGGGGATTATAGCAACAAGAGACAGTAAGAAAGGTTTACGCAGGGTCTTAATCTGAAAAGAATCCTTGAAATGGGTCCCTACTGCACGTCTGCGCCTGTGTCTCCGTTGTGCCGTATCCTGGACGGGTGTGCATGTTGTTCATCTGTAAAAAGAGAGGAACTTAGTTTGAAAAAAGATCGTGCGAAAAAGTGCATAAAAAAATTGAAATATAAATTAATAAAGCTGAGCCTATGCTAGCTCATTATTGCTTATATGCGCAGCCCCTTGTGAAGGGGTGTGCGGCTAGGTAGCCCCTAGCTTATTTATTCCGGACTCGTCTAGCCGTGTCCGGGGTCTTAGACGACCTTTTAATGAAATGATGCCACGTGGGCCGGGCATTTTAAGTGTAAGAGACGCGTAATGTGGTATTGCGTTAAAGCGGATGAAAGCTTCACGTCCCAATAGTGCTTGATAGCTACTTTTGAATGGGACGACATGAAAGATTAGCTTTTCGCGTCGGAAGTTGTCAGGTGACCCAAACACAACTTCTAGTAATAAGGAGCCTGTGCACCTGGCGTAAGGGCCTGGCACCACTCCTTTGAAGGAAGTGCGGCTATGTCGAATTGTAGTAAGGTCTATCCCCAACTTGCGGATTGTGTCCGGATATAGAAGGTTTAAGTCACTGCCGCCGTCCATCAGGACTTGTGTGAATTGCAGTCCATCGATTATAGGATCCAACATCAGAGCAGTCCATCCTGCGTTCCGGATACTTCTGGAATAATCCAGGTGGTCAAAAGTGATTGGTTTTGACATCCAATCTCGATGTTCCGCTGGGGTGGACCGTGCGACACCTATCTTAGCGGGCGCCGCATTGTGTTTCTGTACTATCACATGAAGTGAGTTTACTGTTTTGACTTCTTGTGGGAAACTCTTTTGTCTTCCGGTGCTCTGCTGGTGGGGTTCGTCATCGTCCTCGCTTGGCGCATCGAGTCCCTTGTGTTCGGCGTTGAGTCTGCCGGACTATTTAAAAACCCAACAATCTCGGTGGGTATGGTTTGCAGGCCTTCCGGAGGTACTGTGGATTTGACATATCCGATCCAAAATTTTGTTTAAGTTGGATAGCTCATCACTGTTGTCCTTAAGAGGCAGTGTTTTATTGTTCGGCCGCGAGCTTTTGAATCCGGCGTTGACCGCCGTGCTCTTTGGGCTTTTTTCTTTATTCCGGCGCTAATCTTTTCTGCGTCGTGATTTTCCGTTTCCATCTCTGATCTCGGATGTACTCGGGTCGCTGGTGCTGCATCTTGCTAGCCAGCTGTCTTCCCCCGTGCAAAAGCGGGTCATGAGGCTTGTTAGCGCGGCCATTGTTCTTGGCTTCTCTTGGCCGAGGTGTCTAGCGAGCCATTCGTCTCGGGCGTTGTGTTTAAAAGCTGCTAAGGCTTCCGCGTCCGGACAGTCGACTATTTGGTTCTTTTTGGTAAGGAACCTGTTCCAGAATTTGCGTGCTGACTCTTCGGGCTGTTGAGTTATATGACTTAGATCGTCTGCATCCGGAGGGCGGACATAAGTCCCTTGAAAATTTGCTCTAAACGCGTCCTCAAGCTCTTCCCAACTTCCAATCGTGTTTTCTGGGAGGCTTTTGAGCCAATGCCGAGCTGGCCCTTTGAGCTTGAGGGGTAGGTATCTGATGGCGTGGAGATCATCTCCTCTAGCCTTGTGTATGTGTAGTATGTAATCCTCTATCTAGACTCCAGGGTCTGTTGTTCCGTCGTATGCCTCTATGTTTCTGGGTTTGAACCCTGCTGGAAATTCATGATCCAGCACCTCATCGGTGAAACATAGTGGGTGCGCGGCGGCCCTGTATTTGGGTGTGCCGCTGTCTTCGAACACTTGCCGTGTTGTGTTGCTTCCTGGGGCCCTCTTTTTTGGCCCGTAAATGGACCTGGCTAGGCCGTCTGTTTTCCCAGGATCATAAATCGGATTGTGTGCGGCGCCGCTTATCGTTTTTGGCCTGTCATCTGGCCATCTATCCGGCCAGGCGGCCTCTTTGTGTTTTGACTGTGAGGGCTCTATGGCTTCCTCGTCAAATTCTGGCAGCAGCTTGCGCTTCGGATAGCTCTTTGTTTGGTGCCATTGCCATATTTGTCTGCGGTCTTGAGTACTTTGCTCCACCTCTTTCTGAGTATGTCTTCCGCTATTTTGAGCTTCCGCTTTTCCTTCTTTAGACTTCTTGCAGTGGCGACGAGTCTTTTGTGGAGGTTCTTATGCTCCGATGGTGTGTCTAGCGTGAGGTTGTCCGGACTGTTGGTTTCGCCGGGCATGGATTGATTATCCGATTTGTCCTGTTCGGAGGGTTTCTTGGTTGCATGTTCATCGTCCACTGGTTTGCCCTGCTCTATTGCTGGGTCATTAGGAATGCTGCTTTTGTCGAGGCGGGACTTAGGGCGGCGCCTGCGTCACCGTTTTGGTTGTTTATCAGCGGGATTATCCTTTGCCGCGCCCCGTTGTTCCTCGTTATCGCTTCCTTTTGGGGTGTCCACCATATATATGTCATGTGACGGGGTGGCCTTCCAGTGCTCAGTGAGCGCTGCTTCTTGATCGTCTCCGGCGTCGTCGTCCATACCGTCGATGTCTTCGGAGTTGTAGTCTAGTGTGTCGGTTATATCGTCGACAGTTGCTATAAAGTGGGCGGTGGGTGGGCTTTGAATTTCTTCGTCGTCCGCATCCCAACCATCCTGGCCGTAGTCCGGCCAGGGCTCTCCGGATAGAGAGAGATCCTTTAGCGATTTTATGATGTCGCCAAAGGGTGAGTGCTGAAAGATGTCCGCGGCGGTGAACTCCATGATTGGCGCCCAATCAGATTCGATTGGCAGGGGCGCAGGAGGTTCGGAGTCCGGCAGGGAGTCCGGCACCTCGGAGTCACATGCTTTATAAGGGACGAGGTCAGTGTTCGGCTCCATTGCCGTGGAAGTTGCAGCTCCCAAGGCGGTGTCCAGCCACCTGTCCTCGATCTGCGCGATCAGCTCCGGACTATGGGTCGGAGCGGATTCGTGTGCGGCCTCCAAGGTACTGTCCGGCGGCAGAGTTAGGTCTTGCCCATCGTGACAGTGCGGCACGCTCGGCTGCGGCTCGAATCCATCGAAGATCAAGCCTCCGCGGATATCGGCCGTGAAGTTTAGGCTTCCAAACCTGACCTGATGGCCAGGGGGGTAGCTTTCGATCTGCTCTAGATGGCCAAGCGAATTGGCCCGCAGTGCGAAGCCGCCGAATATGAAAATCTGTCCGGGGAGAAAGGTCTCGCCCAGGACTGCGTCATTGTTGATTGAAGAGGCCATCGAGCCTATCGGTGACGACACAAAGGAACTCTCAATGAAAGCACCAATGTCGGTGTCAAAACCAGCGGATCTCGGGTAGGGGGTCCCGAACTGTGCGTCTAGGCGGATGGTAACAGGAGACAAGGGACACGATGTTTTACCCAGGTTCGGGCCCTCTTGATGGAGGTAAAACCCTACATCCTGGTTGATTGATATTGATAATGTGGGTATTACAAGAGTAGATCTACCACGAGATCAAGGAGGCTAAACCCTAGAAGCTAGCCTATGGTATGATTGTTGTAATGGTTGTTGTTGTGTCCTACGGACTAAAGCCATCTGGTTTATATAGACACCGGAGAGGGCTAGGGTTACATAGAGTCGGTTACAATGGTAGGAGATCTACATATCCGTATTGCCAAGCTTGCCTTCCACGCCAAGGAAAGTCCCATCCGGACACGGGACGAAGTCTTCAATCTTGTATCTTCATAGTCTTGGAGTCCGGCTGACGATGATAGTCCGGCTGATGATGATAGTCCGGCTATCCGGACACCCCGTAGTCCAGGACTCCCTCACCCACATTGTACAGTTGCCTCATTTTCTTTAATTTATTTACACAGTAGGAGCCTTTCCTACTGTTTCTGGTTAAAAAAAACAAACCAATGCACTATAAGGTTGTCCGGCCACTCCACCCCAAAGCTCTCACCAAGCGTCGTTCATGCCACCGCGCCGCACACTAACCGGTAAGGTAGCAATGGCATCCCGCCATGCCAAGTTCCTCGCTGCCCACGGCCGCACACAAAATGGTAGAAGCGATGGCATCCCCTGTGCCGAGTTCCTCGCCGCTCACGACCTCACAACTATGTGGCAGGAATTTGAAGATGCCAAGGCTGAATGGGTGGTAGAGCAAGAGGCGGCCAAAGCCGCACAGAGGAAGCGGAAAAGTCAGAAAGCACTCAAGAAAAGAGAGGCCCGCTGCCACAAGAAAGAAAAGGATGCACGCGCTGCTGCGGAGAGGTCGGCGGAGATCCAAGCACGGTGGGGTGTCACCGACAAAGCCGGGAAGGAGAACGACGACGTCTGGCCAGCATGTGAGAAGTAGTAGTACTAGTAGTTAGTGTGTGTGTCTGTGTCTGAGTACGAGCATGTACCAATACTACTAGTTACTACTGTAGTTTTTAGAGCAAATTACCAGTACATTAGCCTAGACTAAATGGAAAAAATCCTATCGTAAGCAACAAATGGCATCTCTTTCTCTATAGGAATTGAGATGCATGTCATCTCACTTCCTATGATTTTCATATTCCTATCCTATGAACGAAAGGAGGCCTCTGTTGGAGTAACTACTATAGCTAGCAGTACTGCTGGTATAGTAGTTTTCTTCAAGAAGCAGAATTCAATGAAGTCATGATGGTTCCTTCGTCCGAGCAACTTCAAAGTGGGAAGTGGGCCTGTGATTTGACGGCTCATTAGTCATTGTTACTGCGGCGCGATGACCTGGGAGACTCTCCCTTGGAATTCTGCGTGCATGGCAAGTGGACCAGGATGGTCGACGTCCCACATGTTGGCGAACGGAAGTATTCTTCCGATACTGAGGAGCAAGGAAACCGCGTGGTATAGTATCACTGCTGTGGTTCGCAAAAAAAAATAGTATCACTGCCGATTTATAATTATTTTTTATTTATGATGAATGCTAGTGTTTCAACGCTTACGAGGAAGGGTGCCAAACACGGCACGTGCTGGATGTCCCACATGTCAGCGAAAGGAGTGGGACATGAACAGCGTGGTAGAGCCCAGCATAAAAAAACATTGTGGTAGAGTGTCTCCACTTCTTCCACTTCTAGGTCGGAGACCACACGTAGTAGTACTTAGTAGTATGAACGATACAAAGTGCGACCTGGAGAGAAAGACACGTCTAGTTGGAAGGTCTCGGGGCATACACGTAAACAAATATAAAAGTTAATATGTGCCTCCAACTAATATAGTAGTAGTAGAGTACTTAGGCACGTACTCCATAACATCACCGTGCATTGCACGTACAACATTTGGTGGTAGTATGTAGTAAGAGACAAATGCCGCCCAAGAGTTCCCTTCTCGACCTACTTTTGGGTGTTTGGTAGAGTGTATGGAGGGTGCATGAGTCCACACTAGTTTAGCACAAATACACTAGAAGCATGCATGAAGAGAGCATGCATGAAGAGGGGTGTTGAGTTGAGCATGCATGAAGAGGGAACAACTATGCTGAGACGAGAACGCAACCAAACACACCCTATATGCCATGCATGTTCATACCATTTGTGCCTTTCTACTTCACTTACTGCGCTACATTACTCAGGTTCGTACGTCCACTCCTTTGTACATGTCCGTCTCGTAGTTTCAGTCCCACGTGCTCTTCATATAGATGGAACAATCCTTGCATAACACGTGCACCTTGATGCTAGATGTCTCGCGTGTTGGCAAAAGGATGAAGAAAGCTCACGTAAAAAAACAGAGTGGAAGAACATAGATTCCGGACGACCGAGAAGGAGCAAGGAACCTCGTGGTGGAGCGTTTGCACTCATAATATTTAATATTATTCATCGATATAAAATTAACCAATCATCTCCACAGTGGACTGGAAGAGTACGAAACACGGCAGCCCAGTGTAGTTACATCATACTAGTACATGACTAACCCACACTATCACCATATTTCTTGGCTTCCGTGCGACACCTATCTCTATTAATCCAGCAGCCTGTATCGCTTCTCCCTCCTCATCTCTATCAAAGTGCGGCGGGCTGGCGTTTCTGCCGTCTATTGAGGTCGGTTAACTATCACATGTTAGCGACATGCCAAGAGCGTTCTAAAACAATTCCTCTCACGTTCCGTTTTCAAAAAGAAAAAAATCCTTTCACGTACGAATTTGCCTGTATGCTTTGAGCAACTTGCATGTCCTATACTGCTCCTGTTTGATACTCTAACTTAGCTAGAGGTGAGACTAACTAATGACTAACCCTGAACTAACTGTAGCCAAAGAGGTGTTTGGGTGACAGGGTTAGATTGACAATAAATGCACTTCATGGAGAGAGAAAAGTGATTTTTCAGTGGTCCCACTCAGAACTATCTCCAGTTAGCACCTCTTGGGTGGGATAGTTTTTTTTGGTGGGTTCGGTGCAACTTGCTCCAATTTAAACCCTCATGCTTGGATACTTTAGGGCTATTTGAGCCCCAACTAGCTCAAACTAACTCTAACCCATGGATCCAAACAGGGCCTATGGCCAGTCTCGACGTGGAGCAGTCACGTGCACCGGGAAGCAGCGCTCTCTCGGCCGTCGCGCCACTTCAAAGTCGGCGCCAGTGAGAGGTCGCCTCCGCTCTGGCCGGGCATTAATGCGGCACTGACGCTCCAGGGCGATGCTGACCGTTTCAGGCGGTAAGCACGCTCTCATACGTCTCCGTCGTATCTACTTTTCCAAACACTTTTGCCCTTGTTTTGGACTCTAACTTGTATGATTTGAATGGAACTAACCCGGACTGATGCTGTTTTCAGCAGAATTGCCATGGTGTTGTTTTATATGCAGAAAATAAAAGTTCTTGGAATGACCTGAAACTCCACGGAACACCTTAGAAAAAACAATAAAAAATCCTCGCCAAAGATGAAGACCAGGGGGCCCACACCCTGTCCACGTGGGTGGGGGTGCCCCCCCTGGGCGCGCCCCCTACCTCATGGGCCCCCTGGTGGCCCTCCGACGCCAACTCCAACTCCATATATTGGCTTTCGGGGAGAAAAAAATCAGAAATAAGAAATCATCGCGTTTTACGATACGGAGCCGCCGCCAAGCCCTAATCTCTCTCGGGAGGGCTATTATGTTTTTACGATACGCTTGTCACTAGGGCCCGAGTGCCATGATTTCAGATCTGAACCTATTATGTTTTCATGAACATATGTGTGTTCTTGATCCTATCTTGCAAGTCTAGAGTCACCTACTATGTGTTATGATTCGGCAACCCCGAAGTGACAATAATCGGGACCACTCCCGGTGATGACCATAGTTTGAGGAGTTCATGTATTCACTATGTGCTAATGCTTTGTTCAGGTTCTCTATTAAAAGGAGGCCTTAATATCCCTTAGTTTCCAATAGGACCCCGCTCATGCAAGTTCTTTTCCATAAGCACGTATGACTATACACGGAATACATGCCTACATCACATTGATGAACTGGAGCTAGTTCTGTGTCACCCTATGTTATGACTGTTACATGACGAACCGCATCCGGCATAATTATCCATCGCTAATCCGATGCCTACGAGTTTTCCATATACTGGTTCTCGCTTATTTACTTTTCCGTTGCTACTGTTACAATCACTACAAAATACCAAAAACATTACTTTTGTTGTCTTTACTTTTGTTACCGTTACCGCCACTATCATATTGCTTTGCTATTAAACACTTTGCTGCAGATACTAAGTTTCCAGGTGTGGTTGAATTGACAACTCAGCTGCTAATACTTGAGAATATTCTTTGGCTCCCCTTGTGTCGAATCAATAAATTTGGGTTGAATACTCT
The DNA here is from genome assembly GCA_963921465.1 of Triticum timopheevii. Lineage (NCBI taxonomy): Eukaryota > Viridiplantae > Streptophyta > Magnoliopsida > Poales > Poaceae > Triticum > Triticum timopheevii. The sequence continues at coordinate 9,432,286 of OY997266.1, read as the reverse complement.
ACCCTCAAAAACTGTTGCGATACCCTATACTTGTGGGTTATCAAGATGTTTTTCTGGCGCCGTTGCCGGGGAGCATAGCTCTATTCTTTGAGTTACTTGGGATTTATATCTGCTGGACACTATGAAGAACTTTAAAGACGATCGAACTACTATTTTGCCCTCAACTACGAGGGGAGGTAAGGAACTGCCATCTAGCCTTGCACTAGATTCTCCTTCTGTTATAAGTAAGCTAGCGACACCTAAACCTGCTACTGCTATGAATTCTGATATGTTGCATGTGATTGATGATGCCACTTCTGCTATGCATGATACTTATGTTGAAACTACTTCTATGCTTGATACTACTGTGCCCTTGGTGAATTTCTTGATGAGCAAATTGCTAGGTCTAGAGAAAGAGAAATTATTGAACCTGAATACGATGATGATAGTGATGATGAGAATATGCCTGCTATTCCTGAGGGTTATCATTTTGATGCGGAATCTTTTGCAGCTATTTTTGCTTGCCAGGATAGATATGAACTTAAGAGGTTGCTAGTTAAATGGAGTAAAGAATCTTTTAGATATAGAATGAGACCCGACCCTGCTTTTGCTACTTCACCTATTTGTGTTCCCAATAAGGATTATTAAGATTTTTCTGTTGATCCAGATATAACTACTTTGGTTGAATCTGATCCTTTTTATGGCTATGAATCTGAAACTGTTGTGCCACATCTTACTAAGTTGAATGATATAGCTACCTTTACTAATAATGAGAGATCGCGCTACCTTTACTTACTCAAAATATTTCCGTTCTCATTAAAGGGTGATGCTAAGATATGGTTTAATTCTCTTGATCCTGGTTGTGTGCAAAGTCCCTAGGATATGATTTATTACTTCTCTACTAAATATTTCCCTGCTCATAAGAAAAAAGTTGCTTTGAGGGAAATATACAACTTCGTGCAAATTGAAGAAGAGAGTCCCCCACAAGCTTGGGGGAGGCTTCTCAAGTTACTTAATGCTTTGCCTGATCATCCTCTTAAGAAACCTAAAATACTTGATATCTTTTATAATGGACTAACCGATGCTTCCAGAGATTACCTGGATAGTTGTGCTGGTTCTATTTTCAGGAAAAGAACACCGGATGAAGTTGAAATTCTATTAAATAATATGTTGACAAATGAAAATAATTGGGCACCTCCTGAGCCACCTCCTGAGCCAGTTCCAGAGCCAATTACTGAGCCTATTCCTAAACCAACTACGAAGGAGAGAGGTGTTCTATTTCTCAGTCCCGAAGGTATGCAAGAGGCAAAGAAATCTATGAAAGAAAAAGGTATTAAAGCTGAAGATGTTAAGAATTTACCTCCTATTGAAGAAATACATGGCCTTAATTTACCGCCTGTTGAAGAAGTATATGATTTCAACTACTTATTTACTGAAGAACCTCCCGATATCCCGACACAGGTAGTAAAGGTAAATTCTCTCTATCGATATGATAAAGCTGAAGTCCCTCCTACTAAAATTGCTAGTCAGTGCTTGGATGAGTTTGATGACTTTATGTTCAAGCAAGATGACTTTAATGCTTATTTTGGTAGACAACTAAAACAGAATACCTTTATGATTAAACGCTTGGGGTGATTATATGGCTGATATTAGAGGTGAACTTAAACTTTGTAGCAAACATGCTTCTATGGTTACCACTCAAGTAGAACAAGTACTTAAAGCTCAGAAAGAAGTGCTTGATGAAATGAATAGTAAGAAAAATGATTATGCTATTAGAGTGGCTACTAGAACTGGTAGAATGACTCAGGAACCTTTGTATCCTGAAGGCCATCCTAAGAGAATCGAGCAAGATTCTCAGAGAAATAATATTGATGTACCTAGTTCTTCTAAGAGGAAGAAAAAGAAAAATTATAGGACTTTGCAAACTTCTAGTGAACCTATCGCTAAACCACCTGAGAATCTGAATGATATCTCTTTTTCTGATGCTGAAACACAATCAGGTGATGAACATGAACCTAGTGAAAATGTTAATGATGATGTTCATGTTGATGATCAACCTAGTAATGATAATGATGTAGAGATTGAACCTGCTGTTGATCTTGATAACCCACAATCAAAGAATCAACGTTATGATAAAAGAGACTTCGTTGCTAGGAAACATGGTAAAGAAAGGGAACCATGGGTTCAGAAACCCATGCCTTTTTCTCCGAAACCATCCAAGAAAAAGGATGATGAGGATTTTGAGTGCTTTGCTGAAATGATTAGACCCATCTTTTTGTGTATGTGATTAACTGATGTGCTCAAAACAAATCCTTATGCTAAGTATATGAAGGATATCATTACTAATAAAAGAAAGATACCTGAAGCTGAAATTTCCACCATGCTTGCTAATTATACTTTTAAGGGTGGAATACCAAAGAAACTTGGAGATCCCGGAGTACCTACTATACCATGCTCCATTAAGAGAAATTATGTTAAAACTGCTTTATGTGATCTTGGAGCCGGTGTCAGTGTTATGCCTCTCTCTTTATATCATAGACTTGACTTGAATAAGTTGACACCTACTGAAATATCTTTGCAAATGGCTAATAAATCAACTGCTATACCTATCGGTATTTGTGAGGATGTGCCTGTTGTGGTTGCAAACGTTACTATTTTAACGGACTTTGTTATTCTTGATATTCCCGAGGATGATAGTATGTCTATTATTCTTGGAAGACCTTTCCTTAACACTGCAGGGGCTGTTATTGATTGCAACAAAGGCAATGTCACTTTTCATGTTAATGGCAATGAGCACACGGTACACTTTCCGAGAAAACAACCTCAAGTTTACAGTATCAATTCTATTGGAAAAATTCCATCGATTATATTTGGAGGTTTTGAATTTCCTCTCCCTACTGTCAAGAAAAAGTATGATATTATTATTGTTGGGGATTTTCATATCCCCGTTGGGAAAATAATGAAGAGACTTTTGAGGGGCTCGTCAAGCCGAAGCTCGAAGGAAAAAACAAAAGGAAGAAGAGCAGAAGCCCAAATTTAATTTGCCTTGCACCGCGGAGGTCCGACCGTGTGAATGGCCTTCCGATGAATTTTTGAGGAGAGCCAGGATTTATGAGGATTTCTATTTATTGATTGACAACGCCGGCCTCACCGACTTCCTCCGCGACCAACGTCATCAGTATCTCTTACTCACAAATACTTTTGTGCAAAACTTCTACTTTTTGCCTAAGAAATCACCTCCAACAGTAGAATTTCATTTATATGACGTTGTTAAAGAGATGACATTAGCTGAATTCTGCGAGGTTTGCAGAATACCCTTTGAGGGAACCTTAGATGAACCCCACAGTAACGAAGTAGAAGCTTTTATTAACACTATCACTGTGGGAGAAACCAGGAAGGTTTCTGATGCAAGGATCACTAGCATACATTTTCCTGTTTTACGCTACTTTGCCTTATTTTCTAGTCGTTGCTTGATTGGACGCGGAAACTGTGGGAACCTTAGTATTCCTGATATTATTATTTTGTTCCATAGTTTATACCGCAATAACTCTGTTAGTATGGGTGGAACTGTTGCTAGACGGTTAAGTCTGAACCGTACTAAGGGCCTCATCTTTGGAGGCATTTATGCTTCACGCCTAGCTGAACATTTTGAAATACCTATTAGGCATGAGGAGAAAGAAGAAACAGCACTGCCCGTGCTTATTTAGATTATAAGAGTATGATAGCGCATGACTTTCTAGTTAAGAGTCGCAAAGGGGAGCTCAAATACAAATTATACTTTGATAAACATCACCCTGAGACTATTACTTTGCCTGCTCCTTCTTTGTTTAACTTATCTGCAGGTCCTCACATCGTTCCGTGCTCAGCAGTTCAAGCCTATCGGAATCCTGCACCAGCCCCGGAACCGGAGCCACAAGATGAGCCTCCACGACTATCTGTTTATTCTTGGGATCCAGACGAGGTTGCCAGCTAGTGGCAGTCGGAGCCTTCTTCATCACAGTATGACCCCAGCTTCACCTACGGGTATCCGCCAGGTTATCCCTGGTAATAGACCAACTTCGGCCAAAAGCCTAAGCTTGGGGGAGTACGTATTTCCCACCGACATTACATTTATGTTCACACACACTCATTGCTAGATGTCGGTGGTCATACTCTTTCACTGTAATATCCATGCTAGTTTATTTTCTTTTTCCTGCCTTCTTCTTGTGTGTTTGATAAACCTTAAGAAAAAAAATTAGTAGTAGTTTATTTCTTTGCTGTAGTAATTAAAAAGAAAACCCAAAAATATTTCCCGTTCTTCTTTTGCTTGTTGGGAGCTTTCCCGTGTAAATAGTTTTTATTTCTTTTCCTTTCTTTGGGGGTCGAGAAGACTATATTGAAAATGCTTAGTGGCTCTTATACGCATGATTGTTTATTTAACTTAGAGCCCATATTACTTGTCTTCTCTCTTGAGTTGAATGCTTGCAGATTCCAGCTTAGTCCAATGCACGTGCACTCTTATTATTATACACATCGTTCGATCATGCAAGTGAAAGGCAATAATGATGATATATGATGGACTTATCGGGATGAGAAAAGCTGGTATGAACTCGACCTCTCTTGTTTTTGTAAATATGATGATTCATCGTTCCTGAGTTAGCTATTATGAAGTAAACATTTTTGCAATGACATTTGGAGATTATAGTTGCTTGTGCCATGCTTGATTAGCTATGAGTTATAATGGTTTACCTTGCGTGCCAACATGCTATTAGAATGATTATGATGTGGTATGATGGGATGGTATCCTCCTTTAAATGAATTGAGTGACTAGACTTGGCACATGTTCACGCATGTAGTTGAATCAAATCAACATAGCCTTCATGATATTTATGTTCATGGTAGATTATATCCTACTCGTGCTTGTATTCGGTGTAAATTAATTTTAATGCATGTTTACGACTATTGTCGCTCTCTCAGTTGGTCGCTTCCCAGTCTTTTGCTAGCCTTCACTTGTACTAAGCGGGAATACTGCTTGTGCATCCAAACTCCTTAAACCCCAAAGTTGTTCCATATTAGCCCACTATACTTTCCTATATGCGGTATCTACCTGCCGTTCCAAGTAAATCTGTATGTGCCAAACTCCAAACCTTTAAATGAAATTCTGTTTTGTATGCTCGAGCAGCTCATGTTTCAACTAGGGCTGCCCTTATCTTCCATGTTAGGTGGTTATTCTCAAGAGGAGTGGACTCCTCTCCTCATTCACGAGAAAAATGGATGGTCTCCTGGATGCCCAGTCCCATGCTTTATGCAAACTAAATCAAAATAATCGCAAACAAAACTCCCCCTGGGACCCGTTGGATGTTGGAGGCACTCATTGTTTTGAGCAAGCCATGGATTGATGCTTATGGAGGAGGGGAGTATAACCTTTACCATTCTATTTGGGAACCGCCTATAATTTGTTTAGCATGGAAGATATCATCATCTCATAGTTGTTGCGTTGACAGCAAAAGTATGCCGCTCAAAATGTTATTCAATCTCTATTTTAAAACCGAGCTCTGGCACCTCTACAAATCGCTGCTTCCCTCTGCGAAGGGCCTATCTATTTACTTTTATGTTGAGTCATCATCCTTCTTATTAAAAAGCACCCGCTGGAGAGCACACTGTCGTTTGCATTCATTATTATTGGTTTATATTGGGTATGACTTGACTGGATCTCTTTTACCATGAATTACAATGTTTAGTCAGTCCGTGATCTTTAAAGGTGCTCTGCATTTATGTTTTGCGGTCTTAGAAAGGGCTAGCGAGATACCATTTTGTTATATCATGTTATGATTATTTTGAGAAAGTGTTGTCATCCGAGTTTTATCATTATGGCTCGCTAGCTGATTATGCTATCGATATGAGTAATTGTGAGACCTACGTGTTATTGTAAGTATGGTTAGTTCATAATATCTCTGAAACTTGAATGCTGGCTTTTCATGTTTACAACAACAAGATCAAACAGAGTTTGTAAAAGTTTTTCTTTTTCTCTTTCAGTTTGTCAACTGAATTGCTTGAGGACAAGCAAGGGTTTAAGCTTGGGGGAGTTGATACATCTCCGTCGTATCTACTTTTCCGAACACTTTTGCCCTTGTTTTGGACTCTAACTTGTATGATTTGAATGGAACTAACCCGGACTGACGCTATTTTCAGCAGAATTGCCATGGTGTTGTTTTGCGTGCAGAAAATAGAAGTTCTCGGAATGACCTGAAACTCCACGGAACACCTTAGAAAAAACAATAAAAAATCCTCGCCAAAGATGAAGACCAGGGGGCCCACACCCTGTCCACGAGGGTGGGGGCGCGCCCCCCGTGGGCGCGTCCCCTACCTCGTGGCCCCCCTGGTGGCCCTCCGACGCCAACTCCAACTCCATATATTGGCTTTCGGGGAGAAAAAAATCAGAAAGAAGAAATCATTGTGTTTTACGATACGGAACCGCCGCCAAGCCCTAATCTCTCTCGGGAGGGCTGATCTAGAGTCCGTTCGGGGCTCCAGAGAGGGGGATTCGTCGCCGTCGCAATCATCAACCATCCTCCATCACCAATTTCATGATGCTCATTGCCGTGCGTGAGTAATTCCATCGTAGGCTTGCTGGACGGTGATGGGTTGGATGAGATTTATCATGTAATCGAGTTAGTTTTGTTAGGGTTTGATCCCTAGTATCCATTATGTTCTGAGATTGATGTTGCTATGACTTTGCTATGCTTAATGCTTGTCACTAGGGCCCGAGTGCCATGATTTTAGATCTGAACCTATTATGTTTTCATGAATATATGTGTGTTCTTGATCCTATCTCGCAAGTCTATAGTCACCTACTATGTGTTATGATCCGGCAACCCCGAAGTGACAATAATCGGGACCACTCCCGGTGATGACCATAGTTTGAGGAGTTCATGTATTCACTATGTGCTAATGCTTTGTTCCAGTTCTCTATTAAAAGGAGGCCTTAATATCCCTTAGTTTCCAATAGGACCCCGCTGCCACGGGAGGGGTAGGACAAAAGATGTCATGCAAGTTCTTTTCCATAAGCACGTATGACTATACACGGAATACATGCCTACATTACATTGATGAACTAGAGCTAGTTCTATGTCACCCTATGTTATGACTGTTACATGACGAATCGCATCTGGCATAATTATCCATCGCTAATCCGGTGCCTATGAGTTTTCCATATACTGGTTCTCGCTTATTTACTTTTCCGTTGCTATTGTTACAATCACTACAAAATACCAAAAACATTACTTTTGCTGTCTTTACTTTTGTTACCGTTACCACCACTATCATATTACTTTGCTATTAAACACTTTGCTGCAGATACTAAGTTTCCATGTGTGGTTGAATTGACAACTCAACTGCTAATACTTGAGAATATTCTTTGGCTCCCCTTGTGTCGAATCAATAAATTTGGGTTGAAAACTCTACCCAACTATTGCGATCCCCTATACTTGTGGGTTATCACACGCTGGCAAGGGGGTATAGGTTTTGAACCGTTTCAGGTGTAGTACTGGTAGTTTGCAAAACTACTCAATTACTGCACTCAGTTTCCTAAGAAATTTTGGTAAAAAACGTTACTCCACAGCCCGCTTCCCTTCTCCTTCCTCTTCCACCGCCCACGCACGTCCGCGGGAAGTGATCGGTCAACCCTTATATAGGAGTGCTAGCACAAAAAGATGCATGCATGACCACTAATATTTCCATATTAAAGCGCCGCTCTGGCGGGAGTATGGCGTATGTTGTTACCTTCGGCCGGCCCATGGCTACCGGGCAACGTCAACCAGAGAAGAGGCGGCGGGAGGGGAATGAATGCAACTACTGTTTGGGTTCGCCTTCCGGCTTAAATAAATGCACAGCATCATGTGTACCCGCGGGTGCACAAATTGTAACATACGTGTCTGCTTAAGTGGGCGTCACGTAATTGGTGTGTGTGTGTGTGAGAGAGATTCTGAGAGACAGAGTGCGTGTGTGCGACTCTACTCTTCCGACATGTACTCAACCTTTTGCATCGGGATATAAGTATAATGGTATTTACTTTAGCTAGTGATTTACGTGGCCATGTTAACGTGGTTGTGTCAAAAAAATGTCACTTCCTGCTCGTGATTTGCGTTATATAATTACAAGAAAGATTCCCGTGCATTGCACGGAACATCGATATGCATTTTTTTACAAAACACCTGTTGTGTTTGACCCATGCAGGAGTAATCCCATGTGTAAAAATTAACGATATCTCGAGAATTTTATCGGAAAACTGGTATCTCGAGAATGTCATCAAAAAAATGAAAGATGAGAGATAAGGCGAGGAGGAGTGGAGCATGTTGGTGACTGGTGGTCGGAATGGGCGGAGGCATGGGGATGGACTGTCAGGACCCCGATTCTATGCCACACCGATCTAGCATGTAACACCTCATATCACTTTGCGGCCTCACGCACGGTATGCCCACGGGTGTCGCCTTACCATGCCCGGGACCGTTTGCGCCTTTTGGCACACGTATATGATGGTGTCGCTAGCATCCATATGACAATGAACCCGGGTTGACATGACTAGTCGTGAACCCGAAGTGGCACTAACTTACAGGGACAGGCATACATGACCCATCGTCGAACGTGTCGGTCATCAGCGAGTGAATCCGGGCTGTAGCAACTGGGCTAGCAGGACTCTGGTAAACCGGGCTGTAGCAAGCTAACAGGACTCCGGTAGACCCCGCGTGACATTTCCCCGAAGGGATAGACACAGGAGCAAAGAAGGACACATGCCGGCCAGCCTAAGTGTTCCGGAGCAGTAGCAAGCTACCAGGGCTCAGTGGAAGCACTAGGAGACATTTCCCGGTAAGAGAGGCTACTAAGGATAAACAACTAGATAGTCAGATCCCACACATAGCAATACATATTACACGTACGCATAACAGGCAAGTATGTGCTATACAACATGGCATCACAACATAACTCAACAACTCATATAGATAAGGCTCAAAGAGCCAGCATAGCATTTATTTCAAACAGGGGTCACATGACCCAACATTCAGAGCATACAAGCAACAAGCGGAAGTATTACATGTCTGAGTACAGACATCTACAAATGAAAAAGGCTGAAGAGCCTGACTATCTACAACATCCGATCAAGATCGTAGCTGAGGTACAAGCTACTTGTCGAAGTCCACAAGAACACTAGTAAGACCGAAGTCTCCGCTGCAAAAACATAAATAAAGCAACATGAGTACAAAGGTACTCAGCAAGACTTACATCAGATCCTATCATACATGCATTTGTATCAAGAGGGTAATGTGGGGTTTAGTTGCAGCAAGCCAGCTTTGACTCAGTGGCTATCCTGTTCTATGACTACGAGAAACTCTTGAGGTGAGACAACGTACACGAGTCCACTAATCACCACACAATACACTACTATGGATTCACCCCCGTCTCCCTACGAGAAGGCCATCAATAGCACTCACACTTGCCTTGACCATTTTAGAGTATCCACTTCAAGTTGTCTATGTACCATGTAAGCATCCAAGAAGTCCATAACCGCGGACCCGGCTATTCGAATAGATCATGTTAACCCTGCAGGGGTGTACTTCTTCACACATGCTCTCGCCATTTACCACCATGTACACGTCATGTAACTCGGCAACCTTCAAGCGGAAGCCTGGCAAGGGTGTCGGCCACGACCTGACTAACCACACAAGACTCTAGTCCAGGTTTATCGCCTATTCGGGTTCCATCCGCAAGGAGATCCGGCCAGGGTTTCGCTCACGGCCCCAAATGATGTGTGCAGGGTTCCCGAGCCCACCATCCGGGTGCCACTCGGTACACCAGGCCACGTGTGCCTAGTCTGTTCCAATCCCACCCGTCGGGTGCCACTTGGTAGAAAAATAGCACTACCTACAAACACCAGAAACTAGTTTCAACTCCTGGACAGAGATCAAGTTGGTTAATAAGTCGAGAGGGCTTGGAGCGCCCGGAGCCCAGTGTGTGGTAGTATCGAGTCATTGGACAATATACATAGAACTCAGTGCTTAAGGACGGTTCCAGTGAGACAACCCACCATGTACTCCTACATGGCCTCTCACCGCTACCTTTACCAAATCGTGTTCACACACTTCACTCTCAGCATCAGAACAAGAGCACTGCACTCCAATTCATTCCCAAAGAATCAGACCTGACACACTCTAAGCAATAGCAGGCATAGCATGGTAGGAACACAACAATGGCTTCAATCAACTCCTACACATGCTAGTGGGTTTCAACTATTTACTGTGGCAATGACAGGTCATGCAGAGGAATGGGTTCAACTACTGCAGCACAAAGTAGCAATTGAATCGTTGTTGTCCTAATGCAATAAATGAGAGCAGGAGCGAGAGAGTAGGATTGTATCGGAATGAACAAGGGGGTTTGCTTGCCTGGTAGATCAACAGAGGAGGCACTGCTTCACAGACAGGTACTCTGGAATGGTCTCCGGAGCAAGACCTATCGAGAAGGAACGGTGCCAACAATCAATACACAAGCATATGCAACAATATGATGCATGAACATGGCATGAATATGTGATGTTGTTTGAGCTAATGCAGCTAGCATTCATTTGGTTGAAGTCCATTTGAATCAAGAATTCAAATGCAACTCCAAGTTAAGTCTTTGATAAATGCCATTTTAGTGTTTCACCTATATAGTAGGTATAAGTTGGTTTGTCATGCATGAAACTAGAATAGATGGAGAGATTGCATTTTTCTGATAATTTTTCATATATAAATTATTTCAATCTGAGCTACGGTTGAATTTCTATGATTTATTGAAGTTATAGCATTTTCTGGCTTTTCCTGATTTGTTTTAATACCAGAAAATGAATAACTGCGTCAGCATGACGTCAGCATGCGTCAGCGAGTCAACGGCCAGGTCCAGGTCAAACCTGACCAGCGGGACCCATATGTCAGTGTCTAACCTAACTAATCTTGTTTAGTTAGTGGCCTCGGGCCCACATGTCAGTATCAGCAGGCTAATTAATGTTTAATTAACATCTAACTAAAATTTAGCAGGGGCCTGGGCCCACTTGTCAGGCCGGTGAGGTCAAAGGGTCAAACCCTTGGTCAGCGGGGTCAAACCCGGTCAACCGGGGTAACCCCACCGGCGACTCGACGCCGGCGAGGCCAGACGCGGCGGCGGGCTGCGGAATCGTCGCTCCGGCAACCAATCGCGCGGCGGAGAGCACCTACGCGAAGCCCAGGCTCGCGCGCATCCAGTGGTGCCCTCCGTTTCACCGAAGACGGCCTATATCGTCGGCGGCGACCACTTGGGCGGCGACCGGAGTTCGGCGAGGAGGGGAGAAGGGGCTGCGGTGCACGGCAGGGGCCGGGGTTGGTCGCGTTCGTCTCCTGGAGACGTGATGACCGCAGTGGCGTGCTCGGTTGCAGGTGCCCGAAGGTGTGGCTGCGGTGGCGACATGGCCGGCGGCGAGGTGCTACGGCCGTGGTGGGGAACGGAAGCTACGACGCGAGGACGGAGAAACAGAGAGAAAGGGATGGAGCAGGAGCTCACGGCAGGCTCGACGGCGTCGACAGAGAGCTCGGGGACGCGCTGAAGATGGTGGGGTGGTGAAGACGATCTCCTGCGACCGGAGATGAAGATGGCGATGGCGACGGCTCCACGGGGCGCTCCGGCTTGCGTGGCCCGGCGGAGAGCTTCATGGCGAGGAGGCGGAGCTCCTGCGCGTGTCAGAGAGGCGAGGGGGAGGCGGTGGCTACGGTGACGGCGAGTAGCAGCGATGGTGGCGTTTGGCCGTGCGCGTGGGAGAGAGACCAGGGGAGGGGGAGGAATGAGAGAGAGGGAGAGAGGTGCGGGGCGTCGTGGCGACGTCCAGGGAGGCCAGAGCGACGAGGGGGAGAAGCAGGAGGTGGCGGGGAGACGTGGCCACGGCCGGCTGTGGCGCGGCCACGCAGCAGCTCCTACTGGCAGGAGCTTGAAGAAGCTCCTTGCAGTTGGGCTGGGCCGCCTGCTGGCTGGGCCAGCCTGTTGGGCCACTGGCCAGGCCAGGCTGCACAGGGAGGTAAGCGCCAGGTAAGTCTCTTCTGCCTTTTATTTTTCTTTTCTATTTTTCTGACATTTGTTTTGATTTAATAATAATACTAAATCATTTTATTTCTTATGCCAATTTTGCAGGAGCTAGTGGTATTATTCCAGAGCTCCTCATTATCTAGCATAATTTTTGGACAATGTTGTATATATATAACTATATATATCCGAAGCAAATATTTATTGCATTAATTCCAATGCCCAAAATAAATATTTATGAGCTCCTAAAAATATTGGTTTGATTTTTATCTCTGTCCAATATTTTCATAGAGCAACATGAACATTTTCTTGGACCTTTTTGGAGCAATTTTTATCTAGGTCATTTTCAGAGATGATTATGAGGGTTTCACAAATCCTCATTTCAAGTTTAAATGGAATTTAAACATGATGCACACATGACTAGCTAGCCTCGAGCATACCAGAACTAGGGATGTGAAATGGACGACGCCGGCAGGCGGCAGCGACCACCATGCATGCTAGATTGTTCTAGAGACTTATTCCTTTTTAATTGCTGAGCAATGAGGTTGCGGGAGATAATGATGTGGAGAGAGGTGCGGGTATCTTTTGTAAATTTATCATAGTTTGCTTTTTATCCGTCAGATATAGATCATACGGTCTGTATTACAAGATGGCAGGCACACCATCATCGCCAACTCGTTTTTTTATGAGTGTAGAGATGATAAGTTTGCTGACTACTAAAGTAAAGTGGAATTTGTCCATGTTATGCAAGTAAATAAAGGTGATTGTTTATCATACAGGTAAGTTTGGATGAAGGGTGGTAGGAACAAATGCTCCACCCACTACAAGAAATTTGTTAATACATGACGGATTCGGACTGTCATGGATGGGCAGAAAACCATCATGAAAGGCCATGTGTGACGGATTTGAAATCCGTCATGTATATCGCGTCATAATTTAACCACCATGTGCTCCATGACGGATCTTCCAATACTGTCATGGATCCCTGACGGCTCTTGACCGTCATAGGTGACACTTAACTGACGTGCTAACGACGACGTTAACGTGCATGCCACGTCATCCTCCAACATGGCAGCCAATATGAATCTGACATGGCGGCTCATTTATTAATCAGACCATATAGGATTTTGGCCCACTGTTTTAAGTTCCGGCCCATATGATCATCAGCCCAATTAAAGTCTTGGCCCATTGATTATAGTAATGGCCCAATTAGAATTTTGCCCCATTAATTTCCATTAGAAGCATCTTTGACCCACTAACTATAGTCTAGACCAATACCCTTTTTTTGTTAACATTTTGAGCACATACTACTATTTTTCAAAGATTGCTTCTCATATGTTTAAATTAAATATTACACAAACATAAATTACAGCCACGAGAAAAGGATAATGAAACCCACTAAAAAATTACACAAACACAAATTACAGCCAAGTCAAGCTGGTTGATTTTTTTTCCCAAAAAAGTGTAGTCGTATTCATACGAAATCACCTAAAATAATAGTACGGCATCACACCGAGCTTATTAGGCAGGATCCACCAAATCCACTACCTGCAATCATTTTCCACCGGAACGACGGGATCTCGCCTCGTATGCTACACCTGGATTGTGGCTCCTGAAGCACGCATCGGATGGGATAACGAGCACGCCGCCGCCTCGGTGCCCATCGCCATCTAGCACGCGTCCTCGCCGCCCAGTACTTTGGATACATGGCTGTGGAGTGCGGTCACCAGCCCGTCGTTGCTGCAGTACCCACTGCCTGGCGACCGCGAGCACGCCCGTCGGCCCATCCAAGACTGTGAGCCCGTCGTCGTTCCCTCGGTTCGGCGTGCCCACGAGGGAGCCGCTCGCGCCCTGCAGCGACTCGGGCACAGGCCACACAAATGGCACCTGTCCGAGGTCGGACTTCAGGGGCGTCGCCGCCTATATGGACGAGGCCGTCGTGGAGGCGGCATACGCGGCAAGCGCCTTGCAGCGACAGAGGCACCTGCCGCGGCTGAACGGGAAGCCATCCCGCTGGCTTCGTAGAATCCATCCGTCGATGCTCGGGACGTGGAGGCCGTCGCACTATTGGCCTTCAGTCGCAGCGTCCACCACGGCGCTGCTCACCAGCGACCGGTCGATGCAGACCCCTCGGCGGCCCAGCACGGCACCCGCAAAGGGTTCGATGGCCGCCTGGGCATCATGGAGTCGTGGTCGTGGGAGATGTGCTTGCCTTCGGTGAGGGGATGGAGGAAGGGAGGGCGCTCGGTGGATCTGGGAGTGGAGGAAGGAGGGCGCTCGGTGGATCTGGAAGGATCGACAGGAGGGATGCTCGATGGAAGAAAGAGGGGAGATGGGAACCAGCCTTACACCGTTGGATTGGAAAGGATCTGACGGCTGTGAGTGGCGATCCGTGTGAGGGTAGACTGGACCAATCAGAAGCCACGGTTTTCCTCATCCAGGATACCTACCGAGGAACCTAACGGGCTTTTGTTTACCTCAGCCCAGCAGCGAGGAAGGCAACCCAAATTTCAAACCAGTTTTCTTTTCTGTGTTGCAAATAACTAAGTTAGGTACCCTTCTAAACTAATTTGCGAAAAAAAAAACATTTACCATATATACCCCCAACACACATTTTTACATCTAATATATTTCATATATTTTATTTTTTTTACAAGTTTCAATATTTTCAAGGTGATTTAATACATTCTCATCATTTCATTGGAGTTCCAATAAACATATAATTAGTTTAATATTATCTATAGTTTAAATGAATTTATGTCTCCTAGTATAACACGTGTCCAACAGATAACTTGTAGTGGTCCTATCCTTATCTCATGGCTAGATGTTCCCCTTCCATTCACTTTTGTACTACAACTTCAAGCTTGCTGCTGTCGCATCTCTACCACGTCTTGAAGCGCCAACGCAAAATTGGTGTCACCGTCAGCGCTACTACAGGCGAGCCTGGACGGCGACAACGTTGTGCACGGGAAGGGAGAAGTGGCACGTTGTTCTAGGGGATGCTGCAACCAAAGTCGGGTGTGGCGCGGCCGTATCGCTAGAGGATGTCGTGAGGCGAATCTGCCATCACCTGCGCCGCCATTCCAGAAGAGCATCGACATCGACAACCATGGTTGCCACATGACCTCTGTTGCCAAAAAAACTGCAACATGACTTTTGTAAAATGATTAAACATTTTCTACTCACTGGTGACCTAAGCCATAGTCGACGATGTTCGGCACTAGGGAAGCACTTGATAGAATTTTAGCAATTATTATGTATGCTGCTTGTGTGTTGTTATGTGAGAGTGGAAGGTACTAATTGTACTAAGTTCTCTTACATATACTCCCTCCTTTCTAAATATAATCCTTTTTAAAGATTTCAATGCGGACTACATGTGGATGTATATAGACATATTTTAGAGTGTAGATTCACTTATTTTGCTTCGTATATAGTCCGTATTGAAATCTCTAAAAGGCATATGTGTGGGGTCTGAGTCTGGGCAACCTCATGTTTTGATCTCATTTCCTTTTCTTGTATCAGACCCCAACACATAGACTCTTTAACACAAATAGGATTTTTAGTACCAATTCTTCCAATTTTCATGGACTTGTAGTTCAAAATGGAATTATATTTATAAAAATCCTAGAAATGCACTAAGTGGGCTAAATATAGCAAACAAACCTCGGAAAGTGTAATTTTTTTACAAGGATCATGTAAGGGTGTATGTTGAGTGTTGAATTTTTTGTACTAGCCTCTAGGTGTCATACGAGGGCATCACACCAAATATCACGTTTTTCAGATTTCAATTACATTTTTCAAAATTAAAAGTTGGCCAACGTATTTTCAAAAATGTTCGCCATGCATTGACCAAATTGATAAAGTGTATTTACAAAAATTCAACATGATTTCAAAAAATGTTCAACGTGCATTAAAATATTATCATGTGAAATTATTTTTACATTTTTACAAACATGTTTAACATTTTAAATGCATTTCTAAAATTTATTATTATTATACAGTAAACTTTAATACAAGTTCAACAGCTTTCAAACCACATGTTTTCAACTTTATAATAATTGTTTGTTTTAAAAACAGTATCGGTATTTAAAATAGTTGAGTGCTTTTGGCCGTGAACGAAGATACATAATTTTACAGAAAAAACACGTGTAGTTATTTAAATCCACGTGAATTATAGAAAAGGTTCATGTTACCTCTTCAAGGTACACAATAACAGAAATAGAATAGAGATTTAAAATACACAATAATTGTACATTAATAATTATAGTAAATTGTATATATAGGGAAAATAAATTTTAAAATAAAAAAGGAAAATTAAACATGAACTTGGACAACATAAAAAAGAAAGCCAATAGAAAACTACACGGTCCGTGTACAGGGCCGCCCAAATATAAGTGAAGCGAGCAATAGACAGAATTGGTCTATATAGGAGTAATAAGTACTTAATGTAAAAAGTTCATAAAATTTCAGTTGATTAAATGTAGCTTAGCTAGCACAATGGGCAATTTCTTTTTAGCTGAGCACTGTGGGTAAGTGATTAACTACTCAATTTAGAGGTCCAATGGTTGAACCTGGCTGCCTTACTTTTGTTTAAAGGGAGGCTGTCTCACTTTTAATTCGCGATATAAGGCTGAACTAAAAGAAACTACCAATTTATTGTGAAATAAAATGAGTACCCATTTAAGGCTGAACGTTCATAGTACTAATAAAGAAAAGGTCTAAGGCGTCTACACATGTGTCGTTGTAGCTTAGTGGCAAACGTGAGCACGCTGAACTGCTGAGGTCGTGGGTTCGAGCGCCTCTTGTCGCCTCCATTTTTTAGCATATTATAAATTCCATAGTACATACTTCACCCTGCACAGCACCAACAGGACGACACGTCAGCATAGGTAAAAAAACAGAGCACAACCAGCATCAGTTTGGCCCGGCCAGTTCACGGCTGCATATAGTAGAAAAACGGATTCATGGCCTGGGCCAACTCCGTCATGACACGTATGCAACAAACAAATCTATGACGGTTTTAAGCATCGTAAAATGAAAGATAAAATCCTGCACTAGGAGCAATCAGCCGCTCGTGGATTCATGACGAATACCATGACGGATCCACATAAACCGTCATGGTCCGCGACGGTTTCTAGGAACGTCAACAGAAATCCGTCATGGATTAACTGATTTCTTGTAGTGTGTGTGTGTATGTGAGAGAGAGAGAGAGGCGAGAGAGATGGAGTCTTAGTGTGTGTGTGGGAGAGAGAGAGAAAGAGAGATGGAGTCTTAGTGTGTGTGTGTGGGGGGGGTGCGTGTGTGTGTGTTTGTGAGAGAGAGAGAGAGAGAGATGGAGTCTTAGTGTGTGTGGGGAGGGTGCGTGCGTGTGTGTGTGTGTGTGTGTGTCGCGGGGTCCTCTGTGGCGGATGTAATTTAAGTGTGCATGGCTTCATCATAGAGAGGTGATGTGTATGGCAGAGGCCACCAACGATGGGGTGCGAGAGAGAAAATGCCCATAGAGAGGGAAGATAAGGTGTGTGCGCGTGAGAGGAGTCGACATCGAGAGAACGTGTTTGTTCGAGAGACACCAAGGAAGACTACTATATATCGATGGTGCATGTAGACGGGAATTAAACAAAGGGATGGTCTTATTGGTTTCGGGGATATACGGGAAGAGTGAGAGGCGGCGGGGGGGGGGGGGGGGGGGGCTAGAAGGAGATTGTTAAGTGTGAGTGTGTGTTTTACCCATCCAGGCAGAAGTTATGTGCACAAAAGAGGAGAACGATTCGATGTGGCGTTAGGATTGAGGGTAATTAACTATGTATGGAGACATAGAGACCTTGAACGTGCATGTGCGAGAGGTATACATGTATACGTGTGTGTGTGCACGAGCGCATGATCGAGATAAAAGAAATAAGACATAAGTCATAAGTCATAAGTCATAAGATCAACGACATGGGAGAGACGGACCGGTATGACAATATGCATGCATGTGAGAATGCAGGGAAGAAGGCCCGACAATTGAGCATGTGTTTTTGTCTTTAAGAGATAGTGGCATGGGCTGGAGCATGCATCTATGGCGAGCAGAGGGAGTGAGGTGCAACGATTGTGCAAAAGAGATCAACCTATAAATGCATATGTATGGAGAGACATATATAGTGTGGGTGATAGGAAGCAAGACTCCGTGCGAGAGAAATGTTGACGGAGAAACTACAGATAGATACAGAGATGGAGATGCTAGCTAGAGGGACATCCGCTAGTTTGGGTGTTGGAGATGACCGTCGGGTGGTTCAAAGGGTGAAGTTATATATGTGTGTGAGAGGGCACTTGACTGCATGTAGAGAGAAACATATGTAGTGTGCGTGATAGGAATCAAGAGTGAGGGCGAGAAAGAAGGCTGATGGAGAAATAGATAAATAGAAAGATAAAGATGCTAGCTAGTGTGCGTTAGAGATAGGAGTCGAGTGGATCAGAAGGCTGGGTTATGTGTGTGGGTGTGAGAGAGATAGAGAGAGGGTGCATGTGAGTCACATACAAATAGATATCAGAGAGAAATGAGATCCAGAGAGACGGAGTTTTGTGTCTGCGAGAGAGAAAGATATTTCACAACGAGAGTGATAGCTAGAGAGACATATGAGGGAACGCAAGATATCTCTAGGGAGAGAGGGTGTGTGTGAGCGACATACAAGAAAACAATGGAGAAATATGAGACCCTGGGAGACCGAGTTTGTGTTTGTGTGTGAGAAAGAGATATTGAAGAGGAAGAGTCGTAGGTTCTCATATCTAAGGAGCGAAAGACATCTCTGTATGAGGGGTGTGCGAGTGGCACACATGAGAATAGTAGAGAGAAATGAGACCTCGGGAGACAAAGTTTGTGTTTGTGTGAGAGAAAAAGATTCCACATGGAGAATCATAGTTAGAGACACATAGCTGGAGCGAGATATACTTAGAGAGAGATAGAGTGATGAAGGTCGAGGGAGAGAGTACCGTCAGTGTGTTACGAAGATAAAAGATCATTGTCGACATACAGGTAGCACGAGAGATACCTGAGAGACGATGAACGCGTATAGGTCCAGAGAGATAGTCCTATATAAGCATGAGTAATAGCTATATGAGACGAATATCTGGATTAAAGGGGATTCAAATATTTAAGCTGGAGATCACGACATCGATAATATCATAATACAAATTGGTGTATCAAACATGCATATTCATTTGAATTTGAGCACACGTGTAATGTTATATAGTTTATCAATATTGGTGATCCATAGATTCTTTAATTACAAACAATGCATGGTTTATATGCCACTAATGTCTAAATGGGATTACACTATATGTTGCGTGTGTGAAACACATTATACATGTTTGAGAAGTAAAAAGAACCGCATGAAACACAGATTAATTGGAGACAGTTAGCGAGGAATGCATACATTGGATTTCAACATAAAGTGGTTTAAAATATTTGAAAATCCAAATCGATGGATACGACCTTATGAATCTGAGATCATCCATTTGTAAACCATATTTATGTATAAATGGTGTTGTGCTTTTGAAAGTATATATATATAAAAAATGATGTATATAGAATGTAATTCCAATTGAAAATGGATCCCACCCGAAAAAAATAGAATACAAACAGGATTCGAATTGAGTTGGCACGGTAAACGTGCACTCTGCAAAATTTGAACGAAGCGGGGAAAGTCGCAGTAACCGCCCGAAACCAAAATCTACGAGATGGAAATCACTACTGCCTATCCCTGCCACGCAAAGCCTATCTGCTGGATTTCTATAGGTTTCGATAGGGGTAGGTTTGTAATTTCACCCAAACGTGACGTAACCGCCTCTCACCCGGATTCATACACGGTGGGCGCCAAAACACAGTGTGTCCTCGGCCAAAATCGACTCCCTCCCTGATTCATATTCATACACGGTGGCGCCAAAAACAAACTCTCGTCGGCAAATATTCGGTGTATGCAAGATTACCGTTATATCCCCAACCGACTAATGTTGCTGTGATGTAGTAGAAATTTGAAACGGGGGCTAAGTTTGTAAATTTCCTCGCATTTGAGACAAGCGCGCCCTGAATACATGGTCCCCCCCCTTCCTCTCTACCTCCCTTTTCCCCATTCGTACTCCGTGGGCGCCAAAACACCCTCTCCACCCCACCCTCATCCGTCCGCCGCCGTCCGCCACCCCATCCACCACCGTCCTTCTCCACCATGCCGGAGCTGATACCCCGACGCCGCCGTCCATTACAAGAGATCGCCCTCTCTCATCCACGCCTTCGGACCGGGATCCTTGCATCCCGTCCTCTCGCTTCATCCCCGCCGTCATCCACCTTGCCGGTGCCGCTCCTACGACTGTCTCATCCACCGGGCCCCGACGCCACCGTCTACCCTCCTAGATCTGCTTCCACGCACCGACAGCCATCACTACCACAGCACTGTCAAATTCTCAGCAGATGCGTACACGGCACCACACCAGAGACGGTACTCTTTTGTATCTGCTCAACTTATTTATCGCAGCAAGAAAATAGATCGCCACTGCTTTACTCTGATTTCTTGTCTTGGTTGCGAAGTTGCCTTTGTCCGGTTTGCACCTTCTGATCCGCCATGGCACGCTCAACGCTATACTCCCAATGCTTACGGTTTTCCCCTTTTATATTCCACACTAGTTAAATCACAGTAGACTAAATTTCAAAATTGGGTTAGTCGATTTTTCGGAGCTTGCCGGAGTTCGCCGGTGCGATCGAAGGGGCTCGGGTGGTTGTGGGGCCTCGTCGAACGAATAAAACTCGACGCGGGTGGGGGTTGGGGCGGGGGTGGGGGTGGGGTGGCGGAGGAACACAGGCGGTGGGGGCCGGTGGCTCGTGCGGTGTTCTATATGGGAAGAATCAGAGACGATGAAGAAGAAGGGTTAGGAGACGTAGGATCTTCATCCAACCGCCTGAAATGGTCGAGAGACAGCTGGGAGTTGCATTCTTAATGCGCTCTGGTTTATCATGTGTGGGCACTACGCAACCAACATTTTATTATCCAAAATCTACTTGCTCTTCTTTACCATGTTCGATAGAGCTGGTCTGTACGTGATCGATAGGCTTTCAATTACTAGCAGCAATACAACACCATATTTTCAAGCCAATTCCACTTTCCCGATTTATATATCGTGGTTATGGTGTACCCCTGTTGTGTACACTATGATCTGCCTAGTTCCTGTGTGCTCTTGTTATCATGGTTTGGCAATAAACTCTCTATACAGTATATTATGAACCTATCATCTGCCAGCTATCCTTACTTCTGGAGCCTATTTTTTGTGTACTTGTGCCAGATTATATAAATGCACGCACCATATTACAGCACACATGAGCTCTCTCATCAAAATCCAGTGATAGCACACAAGTGTTTACAGGGGTGCCCCTATATTAGAATATCATCTGCATTACAAAGATAATCTCACAACTATTTATGTTTTCATGGTTCTCAGATATTATACGCAATTACAGTGAATATCAGAATCCGCGTATCAGAAGAATATTGTGAAACACTGCAATGACTTACAAAATTGGCACCAAGGCATTGAGTGCCATTCTGGAAGCAATGAAACTCGTACGCTCCCCACCTGTTGATTGTTGTTCAGAATATCATCCTAATGACTATTCTAACCTCGAGGAGTCAAAGGCGGATGGCCTGTCCTGTTCACCCATCAAGGTGCCTATTCTAATTTGGCAAGGTTTTATTGATTGCGTGTATCTTGCATATGTTGTCTTGCATTTCTTCTACTTTGTTGCACCGCCATCTGCTTAGTTTACTCATCATATAACTCGAGATGCCATGCCCATCCATTATCAATACATATTCCATCTGTCATCATACCATGTTTTTCCACTCAAATGTTGTTCTTGTGCATCAGACATCAAAAAGGAAGAGGGTGATTGCCGAACCTGAAGGAGCACCAGCAAAGTCCTTGAAAAACGTGGTGGTGCCGGAGAAATCAGACAGCGCCCCACTTATATTGGTTGTACAACCAGTGACACAAAACATACGACCGACTCCAGTAGACTGTACCCATACTTCACTGGCCACACCACTAGGCCCACCATACAGGACCTGCACTCCAGCAAAAGGCATACCGATTTCATTTGCCATAGCACCAGCCGTACCACAAAAAAATCCCACTCCAGCAAAAAGTACAACAAGTCCATCGGCCGAAGACCTATCCCAACTGCAGAGACGGTCAATTCCTGCAGATTGGAACCCCATTCCATTTATTCCGAGTTTAAAAGACAATGCTTTCAATGTTGTTAGGGACTACGTGCATATATTCCCATCATGGGAAGATTATAGTGAAGACAAACACTATTTTCACATCTTCCTGTCCAACTTATGTGTAAGTGCTATTATTCATGGTTATTATTTTCCTGTTTTCTGCTGATCGAACACATCAATGATTTACATTACATTGTTGTAACTAGGCGAGGGTCAATCTGGATAGTCATGACGAGCAAAGCTTGCTTGTGCTTTTCAAGGAAGCATTGCAGCAGTATCGGTGTTACCTGAGGAAATCACACTTTGATGGCAAGTCTATAAACGAATTTCTGGTGAAGTCTCCTGTGCTAAATTTAGAAGACATTGAATGGAAAAACCTTGTTATGCACTGGTCTCGTTCCCAGGATGAGGTACTGTCTATGAAATCACATGACAATTTGAACTTCTACTTTTCCGCATGTGATTTGCGGATCTTTTTTGTAGGAAATCTGCTCGAAGAAGAATTCCGGTATGAAAAGAACGACAGGATATCGCAAATATGTTGCCCGCTGCTTTGCTCTTGTTAGTACCTGTTGTCCTATATCACTGTACTTGCATACATACCTGGTTCATTATGTGACAGCAGTATGCATGATAGCTTGCTTATCAACTGTTCACTCCAAATTTTCTGATCTGTATGAATGGTTACATTAGTGTAGAATATATCCAATGCCAATGAATTTTTTTAGCTCTGCATTGTTCTTGTAAGTACATGTTGTCCTTTATCGGTGTACTTATATTGACAGGTATTTGTTCATTACCATCACTCTGCAGCTTATTTTCCTTTGCCCTCCATTTTCTACACATCAGATCTATATTTACTCTTACCATAAGGTTGGTACTGAAGAAGTTTAGCTGTGCATTGCTCTTGGTTGTGCCTTTTACCTGTATTGCTGCACATACATTTATAGCTACCTGGTTATGTAGCATCACTCTTCATCTTATCTTAAATATTCTCCTTTTTTTCATATATTATCACATCTATATTTACTCTTAACAAAATGTAGAATAAAGGCAATGCTTATGAAGAAGATTCTGTGCTAAACTTCTTGAATTGCGCCCCCCATCAGCATGGACAAGGGCTTTATAGAGCCTGTCTTCACCAGTAATGTAAGTTTGTCCTTCTCAAGACTTCAAACTTTGTTGTGTATATTTGGTTAGGCATGACTGCAACAGCTGTTTATTTTTGGTGCTTGCATCAAATTGCATGTTTAAAGTTTATTATGTAGTTCATAAACAAAAGTTTGTCCTTCTCAATTTAAGTTTTCAGTTGTACAACCAAGTTCCTTCTTCATACCATGTAAATTAAACTATATAGAGCAAGTGATATTCTTTTGCACTGCATGTATGCTTCTGTTCTTCATCCGTAATCCAGTGGTGTGGTGAACCTACCCACTATAGCACAATGTCATATTCTGCAATGTCTTAACTATGAACAATATCATATCATTCTACTATTATTTAAACCATCTCTTTATTTGCCAATCTAAAATGGGATAAATTGATAGCACACTAACCATTGATACTTATGAGTTCTTGATCTGTAATCCAGTGGTGTCGTGAAGCTGCCAACTCCTTCACAATGTCATTTCCTGCCATGTCTTGACCTGAACAATACCATATTGTGTTAATGCAATTTTAAACTATGTCACTTTATTCGTTAGTAAGAAATGTTATGAATTGTTAGCACTAATACTTTTATGTGCAAAACCTGTCATATGTCTGCTTGTTTATCTTTCAGAGTGAGGAAGATATAAGTGTTGAACAAGCGCAGTCTCATCATCTTGCTCAGCTACTTGCGCTGTAGCTCCCCAGTAGGGCTAACCTTTCTTGAACTCTATTGAAGTGTTGTCGGTTTTGTATATTATTTTGTCGGTGTGTTTATTTGCACTGGTGGCGATCTTTGATGCCCAGTGTATGTAATCTGCTGTCTGCTTGTGCTTTATTATCATAGTGGCAAACTTTGATGCCCAGTGGATGTAATATGCCGTAATTTCTTTATTGTATAGTCTAGGTTTTTTCTTATTCACGATGCTGCAGTTATTTTACTGTATATATATCTTGTCTTTGCAGTAAACTGGCCAAACCGTAAAATTACGGTACATAATCGGGCCGTCATGCAATCACGATGTATGATCCGCATCATGGGCCCCGTCAAACAGGCCCACTGGTAGATTCGGGCCTTTAATAGGCCGAGTAACCCCCGGCCCTCTTTTCGCAAGAGAACTCAATGGGCTTTTAGGAGGCTGAGAAGTAGGTTGGGCCTGAAACGTGCCGAATAGCTCACGGGCCGGAAGCAGCCCAAAATGGACCCCGGCCCATGATTGTGAGAATCAAATCATGGGCTTTTAATAGGGCAAAGTTGTCTCGGTCCTTGTTTGGACCAATCAGATATCGGCTGCGAGCAGGCCGGATGCAAACCGGGCCGTAGTTAGGCCCAACTATATGACGGGCTTTTAACAGGACGAAATTAATATAGGGCCGAAATGTTAAATGGTCCCTTAATAGGCTGATACTAATATCAGGATGAATTACTAAATGGGCCTTTAGCAAGTGGGCCCAAAAGCATAGCGTCCAGTTAACGGGCCGAATCTGATATGGGCCATAATTGAGCCCAAAGCCTCTTAAAGGGCCAGACCTGATCTGGGTCATGATTTGGCCCAGAAAGTGGGATGCTTTTAACGGGCCGGATCTCATATGGGCCATTATTAGGCCCGGAATGTGGCAGGCCATTAATGGACCGGATCAAATATGGGCCGGCATTTGGCCAAAAACATGGTAGCCTGTTAATGGGCCGGCCTACTAGGGTCCTCAAAATCTTGTGGGCCTACAGCTGGGCCGGCCCGTTAATGTCGGCGAAATCACGTGGGCCTTTAGCTGGGCCGGCCCATTATGATCCGCAAGAATTTTGTGGGCCTTTACCTGGGCCGGCCCATTATGGCACACAAAAATCTTGTGGGCCTTTACTTGGGCCGGCCCATTATGGCCTGCGAAATCTTGTGGGCCTTTAGCTGGGCCAGCCCATTATGGTCCGCAAAACCTCGTGGGCCTTCAGCTGGGCAGCCCATTATGGCCTGCAAAATCTTGTGGGCCTTTAGTTGGGCCGGCCCATTTAAACTTGATGGGTCGTGCCACATGTCAACGTATCATAGGCGCCTTCTGTCCAATGAGTGGATGACATCTGTCCCAACGATGAGCCGACACGTGTTTCCTCCAGCCAATGATGATTTTACACGTGGAAAATCCCCATTGGTCGGGGCTATTAACGGGTTATCGGATCAAAACCCGACCCGATAGCTTAACGGCGTTCCGTTACGGTGGATGCCATGTGTCGTTCACCCTTAACGAGCACTTCTGTGACGCGCGATTTATCGTCATGGAAGTGGACAAGTCCGTGATGATAATTTTGGTAATGTCATGGAACACTTCTACGATAGCACAGGTATGACTATCTTGATTCTGTCATAAAATCGTCATGGATGTACATGCATGACAAAAAACACGACCTACTGTGACAAATACGTATCATCACGGAAGTGTATTTTTTTGTAGTGAACAACCCTGCAACCAAATAACAAAGAGTCTCGTGTGTCCCCAATACACCCAATACAATGGTAAATTGTATAGGTGCACTAGTTCGGCGAAGAGATGGTGATACAAGTGCAATATGGATGGTAGATATAGGTTTTTGTAATCTGAAAATATGAAAACAGCAAGGTAGCAAGTAACAAAACTGAGCGAAAACGGTATTGCAATGCTTCGAAACAAGGCCTAGGGTTCATACTTTCACTAGTGCAAGTTCTCTCAACAATGATAACATAATTAGATCATATAACTATCCCTCAACATGCAACAAAGAGTCACTCCAAAGTCACTAATAGCGGAGAACAAACGAAGAGATTATCGTAGGGTGATACGTCTCCAATGTATCTATAATTTTTTATTGTTCCATGCTATTATATTACCCCTTTTGGATGTTTATGAGCTTTATTTTACACATTTATATCATTTTCGGGACTAACCTACTAACCGGAGGCCCAGCCCATATTTCTATTTTTTTTGCCTATTTCAGTATTTCGAAGAAAAGGAATATCAAACGGAGTCCAAACAAAATGAAACCTTCGGGATCGTGATTTTTGGAACGAACATGATCCGGAGAGCTTGGAGTGCAAGTCAAGAAGCAGACGAGGCCCCCACGAGATAGGAGGCCACCCCCACTGTAGGGCGCGCCCCCTGTCTCTTGGGCCCCTCGGGCGGCCACCGACTTACTTCTTCCTCCTATATATACCTACGTACCTCAAAAACATCCAGGGGCACCACGAAACACAATTTCCACCACCGTAACCTTCTGTATCCGCGAGATCTCATCTTGGAGCCTTCGCCGGCACTCTGTCGGAGGGGGGATCGACCACGGAGGGCCTCTACATCAACATCCTTTCCCCTCCGATGAGTTGTGAGTAGATTACCACAGACCCACGGGTCCATAGTTATTAGCTAGATGGCTTCTTCTCTCTTTTTGGATCTCAATACAATGTTCTCCTCCTCTCTTGTGGAGATCTATTTGATGTAAACTCTTTTTGCGGTGTGTTTGTCGGGATCAGATGAATTGTGGGTTTATGATCAAGTTTATCTATGAATAATATTTGAATCTTCTCTGAATTCTTTTATGTATGATTGAGTTATCTTTGCAAGTCTCTTCGAATTATCAGTTTGGTTTGGCCTACTAGATTGATCTTTCTTGCCATAGGAGAAGTGCTTAGCTTTGGGTTCAATCTTGCGGTGTCCTTACCCAGTGACAGAAAGGGTTGCAAGGCACGTATTGTATTGTTGCCATCACGGATAACAAGATGGGGTTTATATCATATTGCTTGAGCTTATCCCTCTACATCATGTCATTTTGCTTAATGTGTTACTTTGTTCTTATGAACTTAATACTCTAGATGCAGGCAGGAGTCGGTCGATGTGTGGAGTAATAGTAGTAGATGCAGGCAGGAGTCGGTCTACTTGTTATGGACGTGATGCCTATATACCTGATCATGCCTAGATAATCTCATAACTATGCGCTTTTCTATCAATTGCTCGACAATAATTCTTATGGTAATTTTAATAAGATGCCCTCTGATTTTGAGAATAGTGTGAAAGAGTTTATGATTTCTCAAAAGAATTTTAATGCTTTGCTTGAAGAAAAATTGCTCAAAGTTGATGAATTGGCTAGGAACGTTGATAGACTTTCGCTTGATGTTGATTCTCTTAAACTTAGATCTTCTCCTCCTAAGCATGATATCAATGAGTCCCACAAAGTAATGAGAATTTCCATTGATGAGTGTAAGGAAAGAACCGCTAGATTGCGTGCTAAAAGAGATAGCTTTATAAAAGCATGTTCTTCTAGTTTCCATGAAAATAATGATGAGGATCTTAAAGTTATTGATGCGTCTCCTATTAGACCTATGTTTTGCAATATGAATTTTGATAAGTATGGGACTGATGATGAATCAACTTTGCCTAGAAGGCGTCCCAAGAATTCGGAGTCTTTAGATCTTAATGCTAAATTTGGTAAAAGTGAGATTGGAGAATCCTCAACTTCTAATAATATTGAACCTTCTATCTCGGATTTCCAGGAATTTGATTATGATAATTGCTCTTTAAAAGGTTGTATCCTTTTTGCAATCCGTTGTTAATTCTCCTCGTGCTTATAGTCAAAATAAAGCTTTTACCAAACATATCATCGATGCCTTGATACAATCTTATGATGAAAAACTTAATTTGGAAGTTTCTATACCTAGAAAACTTAATGATGAGTGGGAACCTACTATAAAGATTAGGATTAAAGATTATGAGTGTTTTGCTTTGTGTGATTTGGTTGCTAGTGTTTCCATGATTCCGAAAACTTTATGTGATATTCTAGGTTTCCATGATCTTGATGATTGCTCTTTAAATTTGCACCTTGCGAATTCCACCATTAAAAAGCCTATGGGAAGTATCAATCATGTTCTTATTATTGCAAATATAAATTTGGTGCCCGTAGATTTTATCGTTCTTGATATAGATTGCAATCTTTCTTGCCCTATTATTCTTGGTAGACCTTTCCTAAGAACGATTGGTGCGATTATTGATATGAAGGAAGGGAATATTAGATTCCAATTTCCATTAAAGAAAGGCATGGAGCACTTTCCAAGAAAGAAAGTCAAATTACCTTATGAATCTATCATGCGGGCTACTTATGAATTTAGTGCCAAAGATGGCACCCGTTAGATCTATCTTCGCTTTTATGCCTAGCTAGGGGCGTTAAACGATAGCGCTAGTTGGGAGGCAACCCAATTTTTCTTTATATTTTTTTGTTTTTGCTCATGTTTAGTAATAAATCTTGCATATAACTTCTGTTTAGATGTGTTTTTATCTTTTAATTAGTGTTTGTGCCAAGTAGAACCTATAGGATAACCTACGATGATAGTGGATTTGATTCTGCTGAAAAACAGAAACTTTGCACGCACGAATATAATTTTTTTAAATCACGGGAACATTATTTTGTGTTGTTTCGTTTTGCTGCTGTTCAACAAACAAATTTTCCAGGACTTCCTATTTTTGTAGGAGTTTTAGAGTTCCATAAGTTTGCGTTAGTTACATATTGCTACAGACTGTTTTGTTTTTGACAGATTCTGTTTTCCGTGTGTTGTTTGCTTATTTCAATGCATCTATGGCTAGTAAAATAGTTTATAAACCATAGAGAAGTTGGAATACAGTAGGTTTAACACCAAAATAAATAAATAATGAGTTCATTGCAGTACCTTATGTGGTGGTTATGTTTTCTTTCACTAACGGAGCTTATAAGATTTCCTGTTGAGTTTTGTGTTGTGAAGTTTTCAAGTTTTGGGTAAAGCTTTTATGGACTATGGAATAAGGAGTGGCAAGAGCCTAAGCTTGGAGATGCCCATGGCACCCCAAGATATTAAATAATAGCCAAAAGCCTAAGCTTGGGGATGCCCTGGGAAGGCATCCCCTCTTTCGTCTTCGTTCATTGGTAACTTTACTTGGAGCTATATTTTTATTCGCCACATGATATGTGTTTTGCTTGGAGCATCGTGTATTATATTAGTCTTTGATTTTTAGTTTACCACAATCATCCTTGCTGTACACATCTTTTGGGAGAAGCCTATTTTATTAGAATTTGCTAGAATACTCTATGTGCTTCACTTATATCTTTTGAACTTGATAGTTTTTGCACTAGTGCTTCACTTATATCTTTTAGAGCACGGTGGTGTCTTAATTTTGAAGAAATTATTAGTCTCTCATGCTTTACTTATATTATTTTGAGTCTTTTAGGACAGCATGGTATTTGCTATGGTCATAAAGTTGGTCCTAGAATGGTAGGCATCTAAGTTGGGTATAACAAAAACAATCATAGGAAGTGAATTGGATGCTATGATCAATTTGATACTTGATAATTGTTTTGAGATATGGAGGTAGTGATATTAAAGTCATGCTAGTTGGGTGATTATGAATTTAAAGAATGCTTATGTTGAAGTTAGCAAGTCCCTTAGCATGCACATATGGTTAAAGTTGTGTAACAAATTTGAAACATGAAGTGTACCTGGCTTGTGCATCCTTATGAGTGGCGGTCGGGGACGAGGGATGGTCTTTTCCTACCAATCTATCCCGCTAGGAGCATGCGCATAGTACTTGATTTTTGATGACTTCTAAATTTTTGCAATAAGTATATGAGTTCTTTTGACTAATGTTGAGTCCATAGATCATACGTACTTTTACCTTTCCGCCTTTGCTAGCCTCTTCGGTACCGTGCATTGCCTTTTCTCACCTTGAGAGTTGGTGCAAACTTCGCCGGTGCATCCAAACCCCATGATATGATACGCTCTATCACACATAAACCTTTCTATATCTTCCTCAAAACAGCCACCATACCTACCTATTATGGCATTTCCATAGCCATTCTGAGATATATTGCCATGCAACTTTCCACCGTTCCGTTTATCATCATCATGACATACATTAATTTTGTCATATTGCCATTGCATGATCATGTAGCTGACATCGTATTTGTGGTAAAGCCACCATGCATAATTTTTCATACATCTCACTCTTGATTCATTGCACCATCCCGGTACACCGCCGAAGGCATTCATATAGAGTCATATCTTGTTCTACTTTCGAGTTGTAATTCTTATGTTGTAACCAATAGAAGTGTGATGATCATCATTATTAGAACATTGCCCAAGAAAAAAAAGAAAAAAATAAAAAAGGCCAAAAGAAAAAAAAGGCCCAAAAGAAAAAGAAAAAAAGAAAATAAATAAAAAGGGCAATGTTACTATCTCTTTTTCCACACTTGTGCTTCAAAGTAGCACCTTGTTCTTCATGTAGTGAGTCTCATATTTTTGTGCTTCTAAGTAGCACCATGTTTTTCATAGGGCAACGATCTGCGCCGGCGCACCGGCCCAACAGTTGGGCCGGTCGAGGCCCAGCCGTCCTATGCGGTTTGCATGGACCGTTAGATCTGCGCGCATACACGGACTAAAGCAACCGTTGCAGCAAAAAAGAACAGTTTTGTTACGACCGTGTACGAACAGCCACAGCAAGGAAAACAGGGGAGCTGGATCCCCCGCGACTGCCCGTCCCCGATCCGCGGCGGCGGCGGCTAGATCCGCCTGTTATTCGTTCCCCGTGGCCGAATCACATCGACGAGGGGCTCCCCCACCTATCAAGCCGCCTTGGGATTGCTTCAATCATGTCTTACATACGTCATGACCTCCTAGCCGCCATGGATTTGGGCTCGATCTCCGTTACAGCCGGTCGAGGTTACAGCTCGCCGCGAGCCCGTAGCAGCTCGCCGGCAACCGGTTGCAGCATCCGCCCCTGCCCCCCGTGCTGGATCTCGCCGCCAGAATTCACGGAAACCCGTGCTGGGTCGCAGCTCGGCCATGATGAATGTAGCAAAACATTATGCCGGTTGTAGCAAAAAACGATGCTAGTTGTAGAAAAACCGCGACGCCGGCTGTGTGTTGTAGCAAAACGTGACGCTAGTTGTAGCAAAATGCTATGCCAGTTGTAGCAAAAATCTATGCCGATTGAAGCATGTAGCAAAACTGCAGCATTTTATCATCTTCTTCCACCTCTAGCCATCGCTGGTTGAAGCTTTCTTATTTTCATAGTGTCTAGTTGTAGCTTTCTCTCTCAATGGTTGGAGCTTTTTCCAACAACCGTTGAAGCTTTTTTACCAAAAGTTGTAGCTATTTTCTTTTTAGCAGCACTTGGTCAAGGCTTTTTGTGTCGTTTCGGTTGAAGCTTTTTTAATCGAAGGATGTAGGATTTCATGTCAATGGTTGTAGCTTTCCAGTGATGGCGCTGACCGCTTGTAGCTTTCTCTACATCTGGTTGAAGCTTTTCATCTAGGGGATGAAGCTTTTTTTAAACGGTTGCAACATGAGGGGGTGCGACGATTCTGCAGAAGCCTCCGGTGTCGACCATCGTCGTCCGGCTCATCGGCGGCGAGGCAGAAGCACGAGAAGTGTGGGAGTTACAACCGCCGGGGATGGGGATTGGTCAACGGGCTGCATCCAATGGCGAAACGGGCTGTAAAGCATGGCGGGGTGAGATCTACATCCATGGACGCGCGGGGGATTCGACCTTCCATGGCCGACGGCGAGATGTGGGCACCGGCGCTGCAGGAGATGAGGATGGGGACGAGATCTGCGGAGAGGCGAGACAGGAATGAGGCGAGATTCGTGAGATCTGAAGCGCCACATGGCTGCTCGCAACTGGGTCGCGGCGTGCACGCGTGGACTGGACCGGCCGAAGCTTCGGCCGGTGCCCCGGCCCCAAACGTTTCCCTTTTTCATATAGTGAGTCTCATAAGTTGTCTTTTTCATACTAGTGGGATTTTTTCATTATAGAACTTGGCTTGTATATTCCTACGATGGGCTTCCTCAAGTGCCCTAGGTCTTTGTGAGCAAGCAAGTTGGATGCACACCCACTAGTTTTCTTTTGTTGAGCATTCATTTATAGCTCTAGTGCATCCGTTGCATGGCAATCCCTACTCCTCATGTTGACATCAATTGATGGGCATCTCTATAGCCCGTTGATTATCCTCGTCAATATGAGACTTTCTTTTTTTTGGTCTTCTCCACACAATCCCCATCATTATATTCTATTCCACCCATAGTGCTATATCCATGGCTCACGCTCATGTATTGCGTGAAGGTTGAAAAAGTTTGAGATTATTTAAGTATGAAACAATTGCTTGGCTTGTCATTGGGGGTATAGAAGTTGGGAACAGCTTTGTGTGACGAAAATGAAGCATAGCCTGACTATATGATTTTGTAGGGATGAACTTTCTTTTGCCATGTTATTTTGAGAAGACATGATTACTTTGATTAGTATGCTTGAAGTGTTACTATTTCTTTTATCAATATGAACTTTTATTTTGAATCATTTGGATCTGAACATTCATGCCACAATAAAGAAAATTACATTATGAATTATGCTAGGTAGCATTCCACATCAAAAATTCTCTTTTTA
Organism: Triticum timopheevii; assembly: GCA_963921465.1. NCBI lineage: Eukaryota > Viridiplantae > Streptophyta > Magnoliopsida > Poales > Poaceae > Triticum > Triticum timopheevii. The sequence continues at coordinate 9,399,437 of OY997266.1, read as the reverse complement.
TCATTTACCTACTCGAGTACGAGCAGGAATTAAGCTTGGGGATGCTTGATACATCTCCAACGTATCTATAATTTTTGATTGTTCCATGCTATTATATTACCCTTTTGGATGTTTATGGGCTTTATTTTACACATTTATATCATTTTTGGGACTAACCTACTAACCGAAGGCCCAGCCCATATTGTTGTTTTTTTGCCTATTTTAGTATTTCGAAGAAAAGGAATATCAAACGGAGTCCAAACGGAATGAAACCTTTGAGAGCGTGACTTTTGGAACGAGCGTGATCCGGAGAGCTTGGAGTGCAAATCAAGAAGCAGCTGAGGCCCCCACGAGATAGGAGGCCGCCCCCCCCCCCCTGTAGGTCGCGCCCCCTGTCTCGTGGGCCCCTCGGGCGGCCACCGACGTACTTCTTCCTCCTATATATACCTACGTACCCCGAAAACATCCAGGGGCACCACGAAACACAATTTCCACCACCGTAACCTTCTGTATCCGTGAGATCTCATCTTGGAGCCTTCGCCGACACTCTGCCGGAGGGGGAATCGACCACGAAGGGCCTCTACATCAACATCCTTGCCCCTTTGATGAGTTGTGAGTAGTTTACCACAAACCTACGGGTCCATAGTTATTAGTTAGATGGCTTCTTCTCTCTTTTTGGATCTCAATACAATGTTCTCCCCCTCTCTTGTGGAGATCTATTTGATGTAAACTCTTTTTGCGGTGTGTTTGTCGAGATCCGATGAATTGTGGGTTTATGATCAAGTTTATCTATGAATAATATTTGAATCTTCTCTGAATTATTTTATGTATGATTGAGTTATCTTTGCAAGTCTCTTCGAATTATCAGTTTGGTTTGGCCTACTAGATTGATCTTTCTTGCCATGGGAGAAGTGCTTAGCTTTGGGTTCAATCTTGCGGTGTCCTTACTCAGTGACAGAAAGGGTTGCAAGGCACGTATTGTATTGTTGCCATCGAGGATAACAAGATGGGATTTATATCATATTGCTTGAGTTTATCCCTCTACATCATGTCATCTTGCTTAATGCGTTACTTTGTTCTTATGAACTTAATACTCTAGATGCAGGCAGGAGTCGGTCGATGTGTGGAGTAATAGTAGTAGATGCAGGCAGGAGTCGGTCTACTTGTTATGGATGTGATGCCTATATACATGATCATGCCTAGATAATCTCATAACTATGCGCTTCTCTATCAATTGCTCGACAGTAATTTGTTCACCCACCGTAGTACTTATGCTATCTTGAGAGAAGCTACTAGTGAAACATATGGCCCCCGGTTCTATCTCTTATAATATTTGCTTTCAATCTACTTTTATTTGCATCTTTACTTTTTGCATCTATATTACAAAATACCAAAAATATATTTATCTTATCATACTATCTTTATTAGATCCCACTTTCGCAAGTGGCCGTGAAGGGATTGACAACCCCTTTATTGCGTTGGTTGCGAGTTCTCAGTTTGTTTGTGTAGGTGCGTGGGACTTTAGAGAAGCCTCCTACTGGATTGATACCTTGGTTCTCAAAACTGAGGGAAATACTTACGCTAAACTTGCTGCATCACCCTCTCCTCTTCGAGGAAAACCAACGCAAGCTCAAGACGTAGCATAGGGTACGAAACCACCTCGAAGTTATTCTTTCCGATCAATCCATTGGGCTATTCCTATAAGTGTCACAAACAGCCCTAGAGTTCGTAGTAAAATAACACCTTAAGACACACATCAACCAAAACCCTAATGTCACCTAGATACTCCAATGTCACCTCAAGTATCTGCGGGTATGATTATACGATATGCATCACACAATCTCATATTCATCTATTCAAACCAACACAAAGAAATTCAAAGAGTTCCCCAAAGTTTCTACAGGAGAGTCAAGACGAAAACGTGTGCCAACCTCTATGCATAAGCTCACAAGGTCATTGAACCCTTAAGTTGATCACCAAAACATACATCAAGTTGATCAGGTGATATCCCATTGTCACCACAGATATAAGCACATGCAAGACATACATCAAGTGTTCTCAAATCCTTAAAGACTCAATCCGATAAGATAACTTCAAAGTGAAAACTCAATCCATTACAAGAGAGTAGAGGGGGACAAACATCATAAGATCCAACTATAATAGCAAAGCTCGCGGTACATCAATATCGTGCCAAATCAAGAACACAAGAGAGAGAGAGAGAAGGAGAGAGAGAGAGAGAGAGAGAGAGAGAGAGATTAAACACATAGCTACTGGTACATACCCTCATCCCCGAGGGTCAACTACTCCCTCCTCATCATGGAGAGCGTCGGGATGATGAAGATGGCCACTGGTGATGGATCCCCCCTCTAGAAAGGTGCCGGAACGGGCTCCCGAGAGGTTTTTGGTGGCTACAGAGGCTTGCGGCGGTGGAACTCCCGATCTAGGTTTATTTCTAGAGGTTTGGTTATTTATAGGAGGGTTTTGCGTCGAGAACAAGTCAGGAGGACCCGCGGGGTGTCCACGAGGCACAGGGGCGCGCCCTCCACCCTCGTGGGCCCCACGGCCTCCTATCCGATAAATTTTTGTTCCAGTATTTTTTATATTTTCCAAAAAAATCTCCGTTGATTTTCAGCGCATTCCAAGAACTTATATTTATGCACAAAAACAACACCACGGTAGTTCTGCTGAAAACAGCGTCAGTCCGGGTTAGTTCTAACCAAATCATACCAAATAAAACCGGAGTGCCGGAGGGTTATCGGAACCCCCGAGGGAACTAATGGGCCTCGATGGGCCTTAGTGGAGAGAGAGAGGGGCGGCCAGGGCAGGTCGTGCGCCCCCTCCCCCTTGAGTCTGAATAGGTCAAGGAAGGGGGAGGCGGCGGCCCTCTTTCCTCCCCCCTCTCCCTCTCCTTCCTCCCCATCTCTCCCTTTAGGTGGAAACCTACTAGGACTTGGAGTCCTAGTAGGATTCCCCTATTGAGGCGCGCCAAGGAGGGCCGGTCGGCCTCCCCTATCCTCCTTTATATATGGGGGAGGGGGCACCCCATAGACACACAAGTTGATCAAGTTGATCTTTTAGCCGTGTGCGGTGCCCCCCTCCATAGATTTCCACCTAGGTTATATCGTCGTAGTGCTTAGGCGAAGCGCTGCACCGGTAACTTCATCATCACCGTCATCATGTCGTCGTGCTTACGAAACTCTCCGTCGACCTCAGCTAGATCTAGAGTTCGTGGGACATCATCGAGCTGAACATGTGCAGATCGCGGAGGTGCCGTACCTTCGGTGCTAGGATCGATCGGATCATGAAGACGTACGACTACATCAACCGTGTTTTCATAACTCTTCCGCTTTCGCTCTACGAGGGTATGTGGACACACTCTCCCCTCTGGTTGCTATGCATCTCCTAGATAGATCTTGCGTGATCGTAGGATTTTTTTTGAAATTATCGCGTTACCCAACAAATAAAATACCCCTTTTCTTCGGAGTTGGATTAGGAGTTGGTTCAAGAAGTGTCCAATCATTATAATTACTCAATATATTATTCAATAGCAATTCAGCTTGCTCAACAGTTCTTTCCCTGAAAACACAACCAGCACAACTATCCAGGTGGCCTCTGGAAGCATAGGTTAGTGCATTATAAAAGATATCAAGTATTTCATTTTTCTTGAGAGGATGACTAGGCAAAGAATTAAGTAATTGTAGAAGCCTCCCCCAAGCTTGTGGGAGACTCTCTTCTTCAATTTGCACAAAGTTAAATATTTCCCTTGAGGCAGCTTGTTTCTTATGAGCAGGAAAATATTTTGAAGAGAAGTAATAAATCATATCCTGGGGACTACACACACAACCAGGAGCAAGAGAATTAAACCATATCTTAGCATCACCCTTTACGAGAAAGGAAATAATTTAAGAATATAGTAACAGCGAATTTTTTTCCTCATGGGTAAATAGGGTGGCTATATCATTCAATTTAGTAAGATGTGCCACAATAGTTTCAGATTCATAGCCATAGAAAGGATCAGGTTCAACCAAAGTAATTAGCTCAGGATCGACAAAGAATTCATAATCCTTATCAGTAACACAAATAGGTGAAGTAGCAAACGCAGGATCATATTTCATTCTAGCATTCAAAGACTTCTCTTTCAGCTTAGCTAATAGTTTCTTAAGATCATATCTATCAATGCAAGCAAAAAAGTCTCTAGCAGTTTCTTCATCCATAACATAACCCTCGGGTACAACAAACAATTCATATCTAGGGGGAGAATCTTCATCATCACTTTCATTAATATCATCAATTTCAGTAATTTCATTCTCTCTAACCCTAGCAAGTTGTTCATCAAGAAATTCACCTAGCGGAACATTATTATAGAGCGGAGAAGTAGTATCATCATAAGCATCATGCATAGCAGAAGTGGCATCATCAATAACATGCGACATATCAGAATCAATAGCAGGTGTAGGTGTCGCAAGTTTACTCAAAATAGAAGGTGAATCAAGTGCAGAGCTAGATGACAGTTCCTTACGTTCCCTCGTAGTTGAGGGATAGATCTTGGTTTTGTTGTCTTTCAAATTCCTCGTAGTGATCAACAGATATAAATCCCAGGTGACTTAGAGAATAGATATATGCTCCCCGGCAATGGCGCCAGAAGAAGTTCTTGATAACCCACAAGTATAGGGGATCGCAACAGTTTTCGAGGCTAGAGTATTCAACCCAAATTTATCGATTCGACACAAGGGGAGCCAAAGAATATTCTCAAGTATTAGCAGCTGAGTTGTCAATTCAACCACACCTAAAAGACTTAATATCTGCAACAAATTATTAGTAGCAAAGTAGTATGGGAGTAACGGTAACAGTGGTAAAAGTAACAGTAGCAGTTTTGTAGCAATCGTAACAGTGGCTCGTTAAAGTAACTTAGCAAAGATCAATATGAAACGAGCTCGTAGGAAATGGATCAATGATGGATAATTATGTCGGATGGCATTCATCATGCAATAGTTATATATAGGGTGACACAGAACTAGCTCAAGTTCATCAATATAATGTAGGCATGTATTCCGAATATAGTCATACGTGCTTATGGAAAAGAACTTGCATGACATCTTTTGTCCTACCCTCCCGTGGCAGCGGGGTCCTAATGGAAACTAAGGCATATTAGGGCCTGCTTTTAATAAAGTACCGGACCAAAGCATTAGCACGTAGTGAATACATGAACTCCTCAAACTACGGTCATCACCGGGAAGTGTCCCGACTATTGTCACTCCGAGGTTGCCGGATCATAACACGTAGTAGGTGACTATAACTTGCAAGATAGGATCAAGAACACTCATATATTCATGAAAACATAATAGGTTCGGATCTGAAATCATGGTACTCGGGCCCTAGTGACAAGCATTAAGCATGGCAAAGTCATAGCAACATCAATCTTAGAACATAATGGATACTAGGGATCAAACTCTAACACAACTAACTCGATTACATGGTAAATCTCATCCAACCCATCACCGTCCATCAAGCCTACGATGGGATTACTCATGCACGGCGGTGAGCATCATGAAATTGGTGATGGAGGATGGTTGATGATGACGATGGCAATGGATTCCCCTCTCCGGAGCCCCGAACATACTCTAGATCAGCCCTCCCGAGGAAGAACATGGCTTGGAGGCGGCTTCGTATTGTAAAACGCGATAGATCCTTTTCTCTGATTTTTTTTCTCCTCGAACATGAATATATGGAGTTGGAGTTGAGTTCTAATACGTCCATTTTGCATCATGCAATATTTATTGCATTATGGGCTGTTATTACACATTATGTCACAATACTTATGCCTATTCTCTCCTATTTTACAAGGTTTACATGAAAAGGGAGAATGCCGGCAGCTGGAATTCTGGGCTGGAAAAGGAGCACATGACCACCCCTGCTTCCCTCTGCAAAGGGCCTATCTTTTACTTTTGTCTTATACATTATGCAAGAGTCATGGTGATCTTCACCTTTCCTTTTACATTTTATCCTTTGGCAAGCACCTCGTGTTGGAAAGATCCTGATATATATATCCAATTGGATGTGAGTTAGCATGAACTATTATTGTTGACATTACCCTTGAGGTAAAAGGTTGGAGGCAACACTATAAGCCCCTATCTTTCTCTGTGTCCGATTAAAACTTCATACCCATAAGTATTGCGTGAGTGTTAGCAATTGTGAAAGACTAAATGATAGTTGAGTATGTGGACTTGCTGAAACCTCTTATATTGACTCTTTCCGATGTTATAATAAATTGCAATTGCTTCAATGACCGAGATTATAGTTTGCTAGTTTTCAATGAAGTTTCTGATTCATACTTGACATTGTGAATAGATTGTTACTTTAGCATAAGAAATCATATGACAAATATATATATATATATATATATATATATATATATATATGTGTGTGTGTGTGTGTGTGTGTGTGTGTGTGTGTGTGTGTGTGTGTGTGTTGTTATAAGAATGATCATGATGCCCTCATTTCCGTATTTTATTTTCTCGACACCTCCCTCTCTAAACATGTGGACATATTCTTCGATATCGGCTTCCGCTTGAGGACAAGCGAGGTCTAAGCTTGGGGGAGTTGATACGTCCATTTTGCATCATGCTTTTATATCGATATTTATTGCATTATGGTCTGTTATTACACGTTATGTCACAATACTTATGCCTATTCTCTCTTATTTTACAAGGTTTACATGAAAAAGGGAGAATGCCGGTAGCTGGAATTCTGGGCTGGAAAAGGAGCAAATATTAGAGATCTATTCTACACAACTCCAAATGTCCTGAAACTCCACGAAAGTCATTTTTGGAATTAAGAAAAAATACTGAGCGGAAGAAATACCAGAGGGGGGCCACCCACCGTCCACGAGGGTGGGGGCGCGCCCTACCCCCCTGGGCATGCCCCCTGCCTCGTGGGCCCCCTGGCAGCCCTCCGGTGGCCATATTCTGCTATATGAAGTCTTTTACCCTGAAAAAATCATAAGCAAGCTTTCGGGACGAAACTCCGCCGCCACGAGGCGGAACCAATCTAGGGCTCCGGCGGAGCTGTTCTGTGGGGAAACTTCCCTTCGGGAGGGGGAATCATCACCGTCGTCATCACCAACGATCCTCTCATCGGGAGGGTGTCAATCTCCATCAACATCTTCACCAGCACCATCTCCTCTCAAACCCTAGTTCATCTCTTGTATCCAATCTTTGTATCAAAACCTCAGATTGGTACCTGTGGGTTGCTAGTAGTGTTGATTACTCTTTGTAGTTGATGCTAGTTGGTTTATTCGGTGGAAGATCATTTGTTCAGATCCTTAATGCATATTAATACTCCTGTAATTATGAACATGAATATGTTTTGTGAGTAGTTACGTTTGTTCCTGGGGACATGGGTGAAGTCTTGCTATAAGTAGTCATGTGAATTTGGTATTCGTTCAATATTTTGATGAGATATATGTTGTCCCTCCTCTAGTGGTTTTATGTGAACGTCGACTACATGATACTTCACCATTATTTGGGACTAGAGGAAGGCATTGAGAAGTAATAAGTAGATGATGGGTTGCTAGAGCGACAGAAGCTTAAACCCTAGTTTATGCGTTTCTTCATAAGGGGCTGATTTGGATCCATATGTTTCATGCTATGGTTAGGTTTACCTTAATACTTCTTTTGTGGTTGTGGATGCTTGCAATAGGGTTAATCATAAGTGGTATGCTTGTCCAAGAAAGGGCAGTAACCAAGCACCGGTCCCTGCACATATCAAATTATCAAAGTAACGAACGCGGATCATATGAGCGTGATGAAAACTAGCTTGACGATAATTCCCATGTGTCCTCGGGAGCGCTTTTCTCCATATAAGAATTTTCCCTGCTACAAAAAGGATCGGGCCACCTTGCTGCACCTTATTTGCTTTCATTACTTGTTACTCGTTACAAATTACCTCATCAGAAAACTATCTATTACTGATACGTCCATTTTGCATCATGCCTTTATATCAATATTTATTGCATTATGGGTTGTTATTACACATTCTTTCTCAATACTTATGGCTATTCTCTCTTATTTTACAAGGTTTACCATGAAGAGGGGGAATGCCGGTAGCTGAATTCTGGCTGGAAAAGCAGCAAATATTGGAAACCTATTCTGCACAGCTCCAAAAATCCTGAAACTCCACGGAAGTCAGTTTTGGAATTAATAAGAATTATTGAGTGAAGAAAACACCAGAGGGGGCCCACACCCTGGACAGGAGGGTCGGGGGCGCGCCCACCTAGGCGCGCCCCCTGTCTCCTGGGCCCCCTGGTGGCCCTCCGGTGCCCATCTTCTCCTATATGAAGGCTTTCACTCTGGAAAAAATAAGAGGCAAGCTTACGGGACGAAACTCCCCCGCCACGAGGCAGAACCTTGGCGGAACCAATCTAGGGCTCCGGCAGAGCTGTTCTGCCGAGGAAACTTCCCTCTGGGAGGGGGAAATCATCACCATCATGATCACCAACGATCCTCTCATCGGGAGGGGATCAATCTCCATCAACATCTTCACCAGCACCATCTCCTCTCAAAACCCTAGTTCATCTCTTGTATCCAATCTTGTATCAAAACCACAAATTGGTACCTGTGGGTTGCTAATAGTGTTGAGTACTCCTTGTAGTTGATGTTAATTGGTTTACTTGGTGGAAGATCATATGTTCAGATCCTTAATGCATATTATTGCTCCTCTGATTATGAACATGAATATGCTTTGTGAGTAGTTACGTTTGTTCCTGAGGACATGGGTGAAGTCTTGCTATTAGTAGTCATGTGAATTTGGTATTCGTTCGATATTTTGATGAGATGTATGTTGTCTTTCCTCTAGTGGTGTTATGTGAACGTCGACTACATGACACTTCACCATTATTTGGGCCTAGAGGAAGGCATTGGGAAGTAATAAGTAGATGATGGGTTGCTAGAGTAACAGAATCTTAAACCCTAGTTTATGCGTTGCTTCGTAAGGGGCTGATTTGGATCCATATGTCTAATGATGTGGTTAGGTTTACCTTAATACTTCTTTTGTAGTTGCGGATGCTTGCAATAGGGGTTAATCATAAGTGGGATGCTTGTCCAAGTAAGGGCAGTACCCAATCACCGGTCCACCCACATATCAAATTATCAAAGTACCGAACGTGAATCATATGAGCGTGATGAAAACTAGCTTGACGATAATTCCCATGTGTCCTCAGGAGCTCTTTTCTCATTATAAGAAAGTGTCCAGGATTTTCCTTTGCTACAAAAAGGATTGGGCCACCTTGCTGTACTTTATTTACTTTCATTGCTTCCTCGTTACATTTATCTTATCACAAAACTATCTATTACCTACAATTTCAGTGCTTGTAGAGAAAACCTTACTGAAAACCGCTTGTCATTTCCTTCTGTTCCTCGTTGGGTTTGACACTCTTACTTATTGAAAGGACTACGATAGATCCCCTATACTTGTGGGTCATCAAGACTCTTTTCTGGCGCCGTTGCCGGGGATTGAAGCGCCTTTGGTGAGTGGAACTTGGTAAGGAAACATTTATATAGTGTGTTGAAATTTTCTGTCACTTGTTACTATGGAAACTAATCCTTTGAGGGGCTTGTTCAAAATATCTTCACCCCAACCAGAGGAGCAAAGAGTTTCTCCTCAACCTACTGAACCTACTGAAAATATTTACTTTGAGATTCCTTTGGGTATGATAGAGAAACTACTAGCTAATCCCTTTGTAGGAGATGGAACATTGCATCTCGATTTACACCTTATCTTTGTGGATGAAGTTTGTGGATTATTTAATCTTGCAGGTATTCCCGATGATGTTGTCAAAAGGAAGGTCTTCCCTTTATCTTTGAAGGGAGATGCATTGACATGGTATAGGCTATGTGATGATACGGGATCTTGGAATTATAAATGATTGAAGTTGGAATTTCACCAGAAGTTCTATCCTATGCATCTTGTTCATCGTGATCATAATTACATATATAATTTCTAGCCTCGCGAAGGAGAAAGCATCGCTCAAGCTTGGGGAGGCTTAAGTCAATGTTATATTCATTCCCCAATCATGAGCTCTCCAGAGAAATGATTACTCAAAAATTTTTATGCTCGGCTTTCTCCCAATGATCGCAATATGCTCGATACTTCCTGTGCTGGTTCTTATATGCTAAAGACTATTGAATTCAAGTGGGACTTATTGGAAAGAGTTAAACGCAACTCTGAAGATTGGGGTTCCGACGATGGTAAGGAGTCAGGTATAACACCTAAGTTTGATTGTGTTAAATCTTTTATGGATACCGATGCTTTTCGTGGATTTAGCGCTAAGTATGGACTTGACTCTGAGATAGTAGCTGCTTTTTGTGAATCTTTTGCTACTGATGTTGATATCCCTAAGGAGAAGTAATTTAAATATAATCCTCCTATTGAAGTAAAAGTAGTTGCACCTATTATAGTTGAAGAAAATACTGTCACTTATAGTGATCCTATTGTTCCTACTACTTATGTTGAGAAACCTCCTTTTCCTGTTAGGATAAAGGATCATGCTAAAACTTCAACTGTTGTTCGTAAGAGTAATACTAGGACTTATACACCTCCTGAGCAAATCAAAGTTGAACCTAGTATTGCTATGGTTAAAGATCTCTTGGATGATGATTTAGATGGACATGTTATTTATTTCTGTGGTGAGACTGCTAATATTGTTAGACCAGATGCTAAGATTCATAGACCTGTTGTAGGCATGCCTGTTATTTCTATTAAAATAGGAGATCATTGTTATCATGGCTTATGTGATATGGGTGCTAGTGCTAGTGCAATACCCTATGACTTATATAAAGAAATTATGCATGATATTGCACCTGCCGAATTGGAAGGTATTGATGTTACCATCAAGCTTGCCAATAGAGATACTATTTCACAAGTTGGGATTGTTAGAGATGTCGAAGTCTTATGTGGGAAGGTTAAATATCCTGCTGATTTTCTTGTTCTTAGTTCCCCATAAGATGATTTTTGTCCCATTATTTTTGGTAGACCCTTCTTGAGTACTGTTAATTCTAGGATTGATTGCAAAAAGGATATTGTTGAAATTGGCTTAGGGGATATGTCTCATGAGTTTAATTTTGCTAAGTTTCGTAGACAACCCCATGATAAAGAATCACCTAGTAAGGATGAGATTATTGGTCTTGCTTCTATTGTCGTGCCTCCTACTGATCCGTTAGAAAAATATTTGCTAGACCATGAAAATGATATGTTTATGAATGAAAGAAGGGAAATAGATAAAGTGTTCCTTCAATAGGAACCTATTCTAAAACACAACCTACCCGTTGAAATTCTAGGGGATCCCCTCCCACCCAAGGGTGATCCCGTGTTTGAACTCAAACCATTACCTGGTAATCTTAAGTATACTTATCTTGATGAAAAGAAAATATATCCTGTTATTATAAGTGCTAACCTTTCAGAGCAAGAAGAAGAAAGATTATTGAAAACTCTAAAGAAGCACCGTGCTGCTATCGGATATACTCTAGATGATCTCAAGGGCATTAGTCCCACGCTATGCCAACGCAAAATTAAATTGGAGGAAGGTGCCAAACCAGTTAGAGATCCTCAACGACGATTGAATACTAAGATGAAAGAAGTGGTAAAAAAGGAGATACTAAAGCTCCTTGAGGCAGGTATAATTTATCCCGTTGCTGATAGTGATTGGGTAAGCCCTGTCCATTGTGTTCCTAAAAAGGGAGGTATTACTGTTGTTCCTAATGATAAAGATGAATTGTCCCGCAAAGAATTATTACAGGTTACAGGATGGTAATTGATTTTCATAAATTAAATAAAGCTACTAAGAAAGATCATTGCCCTTTACCTTTTATTGATCAAATGCTAGAAAGACTATCCAAACACACACATTTCTGCTTTCTAGATGGTTATTCTGGTTTCTCTCAAATACCTGTGTCAGCGGGGGATCAATCAAAAACTACTTTTACTTGCCCTTTCGGTACTTTTTCTCATAGACGTATGCCTTTTGGTTTATGTAATGCACCTGCTACCTTTCAAAGATGCATGATGGCTATATTCTCTGGCCTTTTTGAAAAGATTTGTGAGGTATTCATGGATGATTTCTCCATTTATGGATCCTATTTTGATGATTGCTTGAGCAACCTTGATCGAGTTTTGTAGAGATGCGAAGACACTAGTCTCGTCTTGAATTGGGAAAAGTGTCACTTTATGGTTAATGAAGGCATTGTCTTGGGGCATAAGATTTCTGAGAGAGGTATTGAAGTTGATAAAGCTAAAGTTGATGCTATTGAAAAGATGCCATGTCCCAAGGACATAAAAAGGTATAAGAAGTTTCCTTGGTCATGTCGGTTTTTATAGGAGGTTCATTAAGTACTTTTCTAAAATCTCAAGGCCTCTCACTAATTTATTGCAAAAAGATATTCCTTTTGTCTTTGATGATGATTGCGTAGAAGCATTTGAAATACTTAGTAAAGCTTGGATCACGGCACCTGTTGTTCAGACACCTGATTGGAATTTACCCTTTGAAATTATGTGTGATGCTAGTGATTATTCTGTAGGTGTTGTTCTAGGGCAAAGAGTTGATAAGAAATTGAATGTTATCCAGTATGCTAGTAAAACTCTTGATACTGCCCAGAGAAATTATGCTACTACTGAAAAAGAATTCTTAGTAGTTGTGTTTGCATGTGATAAGTTTAGACCTTATATTGTTGATTCCAAAGTTACTATTCACACTGATCATGCTGCTATTAAATATCTTATGGAAAATAAAGATGCTAAGCCTAGACTTATTAGATGGGTTCTCTTGCTCCAATAATTTGATTTGCATATTATTGATAGAAAGGGAGCTGAGAACCCCATTGCAGACAACTTGTCTAGGTTAGAGAATGTTCTTGATGACCCACTGCCTATTGATGATAGCTTTCTTGACGAACAATTAGCGGTCATCAATGCTTCTCGTACTGCGCCTTGGTATGCTGATTATGCTAATTACATTGTTGCTAAATTCATACCACCTAGTTTCACATACCAGCAAAAGAAAAAGTTCTTTTATGATTTAAGACATTACTTCTGGGATGACCCACACCTTTATAAAGAAGGAGTAGATGGTGTTATTAGACATTGTGTACCTGAGCATGAACAAGAACAGATCCTACGCAAGTGTCACTCTGAATCATATGGAGGACACCACGCTGGAGATGGAACTGCACATAAGGTATTGCAATCCGGTTTTTGTTGGCCTATTCTCTTCAAAGATGCTCGTAAGTTTGTCTTATCTTGTGATGAATGTCAAAGAATTGGTAATATTAGTAGACGGCAAGAAATGCCTATGAATTATTCTCTTGTTATTGAACCGTTTGATGTTTCGGGCTTTGATTATATGAGACCTTTTCCTGCCTCTAATGGTTATACACATATTTTAGTTGTTGTTGATTACGTTACTAAGTGGGTAGAAGCTATTCCAGCTAGTAGTGCTGATCATAACACTTCTATTAAGATGCTTAAAGAAGATATTTTTCCGAGGTTTGGAGTCCCTAGATATCTTATGACTGATGGTGGTTCACATTTTATTCATGGTGCTTTCCATAAGATGCTTGCTAAGTATGATGTTAATCATAGAATCACATCTCCTTATCACCCGCAGTCTAGTGGTCAAGTAGAGTTGAGCAATAGAGAGCTCAAATTAATTTTGCAAAATACTGTGAATAGATCTAGAAAGAATTGGTCCAAGAAACTTGATGATGCATTATGGGCCTATAGAACTGCATACAAAAATCCTATGGGTATGTCTCCGTATAAGATGGTTTATGGAAAAGCATCTCACTTACCTCTTGAACTTGAACATAAAGCATATTGGGCTATTAAAGAGCTCAAATATGACTTCAAACTTGCCGATGAGAAGAGGTTATTTGATATTAGCTCACTTGATAAATGGAGAACCCAAGCCTATGAGAATGCCAAGCTATTCAAAGAAAAAGTCAAACGCTGGCATGACAAAAGGGTACGAAAGCGTGAGTTTAACGTAGGTGATTATGTGTTATTATTCAACTCTCGTTTAAGATTTTTTGCAGGAAAACTTCTCTCTAAATGGGAAGGTCCTTACGTTATCGAGGAGGTCTATCGTTCCGGCGCCATAAAAATCAACAACTTCGAAGGCACAAGTCCGAGGGTGGTGAACGGTCAAAGAATTAAACATTATATCTCAAGTAATCCTACCAATGTTGAAACTAATATTGTTGAGACCGTAACCCCGGAGGAATACATAAGGGACACTTTCTAGAACGTTTCAGGCTCCGAAAAGGAATAGGTATGTGGTACGGTAAGTAAACCGACTCCAAAACAATTCTAATGGCAATTTTTATCCGTTTTGGAATATTTAAGAATTTTGGAAAGAAAGAAGTAGTCCGGGAAGGACACGAGACCTCCACGAGGGTGGACGGTGCGCCCACCCTTCCTGGGCACGCCCCCCTGTCTCGTGGCAACCTCGTGTGCCTCTCGAACTCCGTTTTCTTGCACGTTACATATTTTGGTCGGTAAAATTCATTATATAATCTCCTGAAGGCTTTGACCACCGTATCACGCAAATATCCTCTGTTTTCGTTTTGAGCTTTTTTTCTGATAGATCTAGAGCATCATGACGTCTCCAAGCGCTCCCAAGGACAAGTTTTTCGAGAGGGTTATCAAACCCTATCTCGCGGAGGTGCAGCAACACCCTCAAACCATTGAGATGCGTGAGGGGGTGCTGCACATCCGCGATGTGGAGGGACCAAGGCGTACCGGAAGCGTGGAGACAAAGCTCGAAGCGATGGAGCAACAAGTTTTCAAGTGCCAAGGGATGGTGGAGCGTGGACTCAACGCCAACCAGATGATGATCACGGAGTATACCAACAACCACAAGCTATATGCCAAGGTCATTGGGGAGACCATCTTCAAGCTTCAAGAGAAAATCGAGCACCTCCAAGCCCAGATCTATGACCTGCAAAACCAAAACTGTGAGTATGAATATAGATTCAAGAGGATGAGTTTGGCTGCAGATTTGAGGATCCCAGAGACTTGATCATCCTTCTATGATGGTGAGCCTATGCCTTGGAAGATGGACAACAAGCCTACATCATCAACAACTCCTACTTCACCACCTCCGAGGACATAATCACATGGGTATGGGCACTCCCCTTGGCAACTACCAAGCTTGGTGGAGGTGCCCCGGTATAGTATCACCATCACACTCCTATCTTTATTATTTTATTTAGTTCGATCCTTTTACACTACAAGAAATATGTCAACTTGTGACCACCACTATTGGTCACTGAAAGGTCACAAATTTCCATTTATGACCTTTTTGTGACCAAAAATAGAAGGTCAAAAGCTGGCCGTCGTAAACTGACTATAGCGACCTTTCTTCTGGAATGGTCAAAGACGTTTACGACCAAAATATTCCTACTATGGCGTTTTGGTCACTAGCAACCTCCCCAAGCCACGTAGGCATCCAGCGTGGCAAGCTGATGTGGCACAAGATTCAGCCCGGTCCAATTCAGTTTTCTACATGGGCCGAGCCCATTAATTCGGCCTTTTTATTGTTTTTTCATGTGAATTTTTGGTCGGCTACATGGGCCACGCCCTACAATTCGGCCTTTTAATTTTCTAGGCCATGGCCCTTTTGCAAACCATTTCATTAGGCCTTTTTGTAAGGTTTTACAGAAATGCACAATATTCCAGCCCACTATTATTTGGGCTGTAGCATTTTTGATCTAGTAGACCATTTGGTCTTGTTATTATTCCCTGATTTCCAGTTTACACATTTGAACAGCAAACACTCAATAATTCTCTCAATTAAATGGTTAAATTCAGAAATCATTCATCCAAATACACACAACAGCACATACAAGTCTGCACGTCTAACCTCAACTAAAACAAGCAAAAACAGATACACATCAACTAAAGTTGTGGTGCGCTTCCATCACAGCAGCAGCAACCTAAGCGACATTAGATCACCAAAAAGAAACAATGCCATCAACATGAGGCAGTAATCCAACTTCAACACTTTGTGAGGAGCAGCGCCACCAGGAGGATGTCGATCGCCTCTGGTACCTGGCCACAGGTCACATCAGAAATATTCAGAAATCCGTTGAACATAATTGACTACAAAAGAAATCAGAATTGAACAGAATTGTCATGCTTATCTACTTTCAGGAAAGTTAATACATATTTCCATGCTTGTCTATCAAAGAAATTGTATCAACTTAACACTTAGTCATGCATAAGTGTTTCACACCAAAAACATACAGCAGTGCAGACTCAAAATTGTATCAACTTAACACTTAGTCATGCATAAGCGTTTCACATCAAAAACATACAAAATTTGGAGTAGGAAACTAAATCTCTAAATACTCCAGCTGCAAATACTGCTAACACTAATAGGCCAGTAGCAAATACTGTATTTTTGGAGTTTTAACAAATGTTCAGTAATTTATGGGGTACAGCAGCAACATCATGTTAAGAAAGTGAGCTAAATCATCACATTTTCAACTCTAAAGGTGCGACAGGTCCTAACCCTATCATAGGCATACGCGCAAACAGGTGCATGACAGTGTTAAGTTTTATACAAGGATGTGGCTTATTGAAACTGAAAGTCCAAGTAAAAGTCGTCAAGAGCAAAAATAATGAAATGTTTAGTCCCAGGTTTGTGAACTACGCAGCAATTCTTTTAAACTTGTAATACGGAGGCTGAGTTAGTATGCAGAATGTCTGTAAGCTACAACATGGACCATCCAAGCACAGCCCAACCCGTCAGCTACAAAGAGCATGAAATAAAAACAAAATACCATACTTAATTGGAGCTTTATTTTGGAGCCTAGGGGCCAAACAGGAATATCAAAGCAATTGCATCCAGATTCTATCTTCTGCAAATCACAATAAACTCCAGTCACATTGTGTAGTATCAAATATCAGCAACAATGCAGCAGCTGAAACCACTACCTTACTAATTTGTAGAAAACCTCATGATGTAATATAAACATCCAGATACAAACATGTATATAACTGCATATTGATGGATCTTGAAAGAAATAGTCCATATACACCAATAGACATCCATATACAAGCATGCATGTAACAGCAGAATATCTGCATATTGATGAATCATGCAAGAAATAGTCCATCTACACCTAAATTAGTAGTACTTGATAAAAAGGTATGCTAATAAGCTAGTTCTTAGATCCAAAACACACAAGGATATGATCCACACATGCATCGATCCTCATCGGACAGACCAGAAAAGAAACATTTCAATTCACAAGCTTTTGTCATGTATAAGACATCCAGAAAAAAAACATGTAAACAACTGTATATCGATAAAATCATGAAAGAAACAGTCCATCTACATCTCAACTAATACTAGTACTTGATGAAAAGTAAGCTAATAAGCTAGTGTTGTTCCCTCGGTCCAAACACACAGAGATATGACCTACATGTGCATCAATCCCCATCAAACAGACCACAACAGAAAAACATTGCATTTCACAAACTTCTGTCATGCATAAGACATCCAGATACAAACTTGCATATAAGAGCAGCATATATAGATGAATCATGAAAGAAATAGTCTATCTACTCTCGATGGACACACTGCACAAGTCCATATACTTTAGGCATGTTATATATTGCGACTACACTTGGAATTCTATAACATAAATCCTAGTCATTCTCAAGGTGCGGGACAAAATGCAACACACATGCTAGAGAAACATCACACAGAGCAAAGCAACAGCCTTAAACAAACATCATCAGCGATAGTGCAGCAGATGCTAACTTTAGATGCTGCTCGGGTACATGAACACTCTGACCTTGCGCCCCTGCACACAACGCAAAGCAACAAACAGCCTCAGCAAAAAAGCACCATCAAGGAAACTAAGGGCGGGCAGGCACTGACCATGGACTCGGCAGGGAGGTTGGACTTAAACTGGGCGCGGACGATGCCGGAGTTGCCGTGCGGGCGGGTGATCTTGCCCCAGAGGCAGCGGTAGTGGGTGTCGTCCCTCTCGGATGTGGCCGTCATCCTCTAGGGAGACGGCGCAGAGGTTGGAGGGGTCGTCCAGGAGCATCTTGGCCACCAGGTAGCCCACCACCAACCACATCTGGAACTTGCGCGACTGCTTCCCGATGTACCGCCCCCTCTTGCCATCGTAGTACTCAGGGAAGTCGTCCTTGGCCAGACACCTCTCCCTCAGCTCCACCGTGTTGTGGGCGATGTGGTGCCGCCCCAGCTTCACGCTCACCGCCACCAGGAGCCACAGCAGCACTGCACAGTTTGCGCACGCCATGGAAACAGGACAGCTGAGGGTAAGCTCATTGCCATATAGAAATGCAGCACATATATGGAAAGAAGAGCATACAATGCATGGGCACAGATCCAAGGAGCTACTAATACTGAATGAACATAGATGCAGCGATAAATGGCAGCAACATGCATCAAACAACTGAAGCTGTTCACTATAAGATCATCTATATGAGCTAAACTACCAATTTCCTATCCTATGAAGGTTATTTGATTTCAGGACATTCATATATACACCATGGACAGGTATAAAACCAAACAGAAAAGTAAAAATATCACCACACAACACAAGTGTGCCCTCAAGTCCAGAAATAGTAAGTAGACTAACCACAGGTATAAAGCAGAACAACAAAGTGAATACTAACTATCCTGCAAAAAGAAATAAAACGTGAATACTAATGACTAATGCATGTGTGTCCTTAAGTCCAAAACCAGTAACCACGAAGGGGGAAAGGTAAAACAAATTCATGTGTTTTAGGGGGGCATGATAGCAGGGTGTCATAATCAGATTCCTGGAAATACTAATACTGTACACATCCCTTTTCTGAAGATAAATACCTAAAAAAACACCATAATCAGATACTATGCTACATTCAAACACAATATGATTGCCACACAGGTAGAGTAAGAGCTACTATGTCAAGACTGTAACTTAAACAAGGTTCCCAAAGGAATCATCCATAAATCAATCCTTGACAGCTAAGCTTGACCGAAGAGCTTCTCACGCCGTGTCCCTGAAGCACGAGAGGGGGTCCGATCGGAACCTCGGCCGGCCGGCCAGGGCGGGAGGAAGGGGTTGGGGGGAGTCCGTACCGGCGAGCAGAGCAGAGCGGAGGAGGCTTCTTCCGTCGCGGCGACACCTGACCACGCCCCGTCCTCCTTGGTGTTCACCTCCTTGACCTGCGCCAGCGACGTGCTCTCGTACTGGTTCGACTTTGACCTGCAGATCAACCCCCACATCGCCATCAGCGCGCCGCCCAATCTCACCATGAAATGAATCGCCAGATCCGGCGAGAGCATGGCCAAGAACGGGGCTGCTCACCTCTTGAAGCCGAGGATGGTGCCCCGGACGTAGAGCCTGACGCGCTGCCCCGTGCGTTCCTTCACCATGGCGGCTGCCGCCGCTTAGGGTTTCGATGGGATGGGGACACGGGAGGGGAGGGGAGGGCAGGGAGGAGAAGGTCGGGCGGGGGGGGTGCGGGAGGCGATGGGCGGTGCGGCGGCGAGGGAAGGCGAGGTGATGAGGGGAGAGGGAGAGGGGAGGCGAGGCGGAGAGGGGAGAGGGAGAGGGGTGGCGGATCTGGATCTGGAGAGGGGTTGGGAGACGATGCTAGGGTTCACGTGCGGGAGGGAGTTTCCTTTTTTTCAGACAAAGAGGGGGTGAGGGAGAAAGGGCTGCCGTCGGATCTGGATCTGGAGAGGAGCATCCGACGGCGCTGAAGGCACGATCCGCGTGACATGCTCATGGACCAATCAGAGCCCAGTACATGTTATGACCATCTAAATTGGTCTAAATCAATTAAAAATAAGATGTTGAATCATATAAACAGTTTTATGATATGAGAATTCAAAAAAATAAAAACATTCTCATTGTGTCAGCAAATGTGACCTAGTTTTTTAGGAAAACTAACAAACTTGGAATTGGAATAAGACAAATATCTTTAAAAAGTGTTATGAGAAATGAGTTTTTAGGGGGAAAATCATTTTCTATTTTCGGAGTGACAAAATTCTTTTTTTGTGAAGAATCTACCAAATATTTCTTTCAAAATGGCACCACACCATTTTCCAAAACTATAAGACAACATTTTATGTACAATTGACCAAATCTTAAAATGTAAAATGCTTTTGATTCACCTCTCATCAAAAAGACAATTTATGTTTCAAAAAAGAATCCCTGAGCATTCTTTTTTTCTACTTTTTCACATGAAAAATTCAAAAAATGATCTCATATTGTGCACAAGGATGCATATTGGAATGGCAAACAATGTTGCCTAAGGAAGTTTTCATTTTCGTTGGACGAAAAAACCATTTTCCATTTTTCGAGTGCCCGAAAGGAGGGTTTTTTGTGAAGGAACTACCAAATAATTGTTGCAAAATTGGACCAAATCATTTTTATAAAATACTAGGCCATATTTAATGCACAATTGACCAAATGGTTGGGTGTAAAAAGTTTTGATCCACCTCTCGTGAAAAAGACAAATTTCTGTCTATTCAGCTGGAAGCGGGTCAAATTTGAACTGTAGTTGCCTCGTAGTTTGCTTTATTTTTTCCAAAAATCATTTCTAGGTACATAAGTATCTATTTAATCATAGAAACATCAAAAAAATTCCAAGATTCAACCACTAGCTAGGAACGGTCATTCCCGCCGTTTTGACCGCATTTTGAAACGGGCATAAAAAATTCCAAAAAAATCAAATAATTGGGAAACCTTCGCATTGTGTCATTATATGTGGCCAAGTTCCGAGGAAAAATAATAAAATTGTAATACAGTAATTATTTTAAAAAAGTGTTCTCAGAAATGAGCTATGAAGTGTGAAGATTCATGGCTTTCAAGCCAAAT
This sequence comes from Triticum timopheevii, assembly GCA_963921465.1. Lineage (NCBI taxonomy): Eukaryota > Viridiplantae > Streptophyta > Magnoliopsida > Poales > Poaceae > Triticum > Triticum timopheevii. The sequence continues at coordinate 9,378,555 of OY997266.1, read as the reverse complement.
GATCAATCTTATGGCCACATTCATGGCATACTTTGTTCAAATGATCTCATATTGTGCACAAGGGTGCATATTGGAATGGCAAACAATGTTGCCTAAGGAAGTTTTCATTTTCGTTGGATGAAAAAACCATTTTCCATTTTTCGAGTGCCCGAAAGGAGGTTTTTTTGTGAAGGAACTAAAAGGTCACTGAAAGGTCACAAATTTCCATTTATGACCTTTTTGTGACCAAAAACATAAGGTCAAAAGCTGGGAGTCGTAAACTGACTATAGCGACCTTTCTTCTGGAATGGTCGCAAACGTTTATGACCAAAATACGTCTAGTGTGGCGTTTTGGTCACTAGCAACCTCCCCGGGCCACGTAGGCATCCAGCATGGCAATCTTACATGGCACAAGATTCAGCCCAGTCCAATTCGATTTTCTACATGGGCCGAGCCCATTAATTCAGCCCATTTATTGTTTTTTTCTTGCAATTTGGGTAAGCTACACGGGCCAGGCCCTATAATTCGGCCTTTTTATTTCTGGTTTGTGGCCCTTTTTTTCCTTTTTCAAATGGGTCCCAATTGTCAGGTTCTGATAAGCAGGTCCCAAATGTCCGATTCTGGTTTGTGGAACTTTGTTGTCATGGCCATGTTCCTCATATTTCAATATGCCAATAATTAAACAACCAGTATTTAAATCAAAATAGACAGAAAACAAGTGTAACAAGCCAATTCTAATATACAAATGCGATCAATCTGTTACATCAACAAGAAGCAACAATCTGTTACATCAACAAGAAGCAACAATCTATTACATCAACACATACAAATGCGATCACAGTATAACAAACTCTACAGGTATCTTTTGACAGCTTCAAGTGGCCCTTCATGGCGGCAGGAAGATGGTTCCTATCACCCTTCATGGGCATCAGAGTGATGCAGCTGAACGTGGCAGGGAAAAGGATTACCTGCAAAAGCCAAATTTATACATATCAGCCTTTCAATCATGCAGAATATCAGAGACACATGCTTCATCACTACAGGGCATGGAAACGTAAAATGCATTTTTTTTACAAAGGGCTTACAATTGCAAATTTACTATCCACAAAATTAAATTAGAAAAAACAAATAAAACAATGAGGTGCAAAAGATGTCAGCCTTAGTGTTTCTACTTCCTACAACTGACCGAGACCATGCTGTTTCAACCTTTTGTAGAACACACTGTTCTCTAACAGTATATATTGAGCATGCTACAGCAGAAGCTTGAATTTATGGTTTCTATACTTCTACATTATACATCTTCAGTAATATAGACCAGTTTGTTAAACTTCAGAGGTTGAGATCAAGGCCTGTCAACTAAATCATATATATGCATTAAAAAACAAGGCCATATGGACCAATGCATCATAATTATCAGTTTAAACATCAGCAAAGGAATTAAGTAAACTATTGTGCTGGATCACTATCATTATTGTTCCATAGAGTTTATGTGTACATTGTCCACTAATTCATGAGGATTTATGCAATGGATGCTGGCTTGGCAACCATAGTAGTTTAGGCACAACAGTGTAAACCCACACAAATGCTACTAATTGCATCATATCAAGGACCATTTTATCAGGTCCATGTGTATACTAATCACTACAAGAAGCATCATGACAGCAGTATCACCATGATCATCAAAAAAGGAACAGCTTTTCCTCTGCTCAAGCCAGCCTCAAACAACACCATAGCAATCAAATTTTCAAATAATGAACCAAGACATGTCCAGAACAATCCAAAGTTTGTTGTGCACGTGAGATGAGATGAGATGACATGACATGAGCTCACCACACCAAGTCATGTGGTTGGAGGAGTAGGGAGCAGCCATGAGGCCTCGTCATCCACCTGCGGGAGCAGCAACAACTCGTCCAAATCAGATCTAAGCAACCTGCACAAAAAACAAAACAAATCAAACCAAAGGCAGGAATCACAATGAGACAGGAGAAGGGATTCTATTCCAAGATAGCAACCCGAAAAACAAAAAACATGATTAGGGAGCTGGTACATAAGAAAGGAATTCATGCATGAATGACATATACAACTTAAAAATCAGGATATGAAATATTATTAGAATTGCACATTAGATGGATGCAAGATAACTGTTGCTTCATATAAAGTAACTAGAATTAGCACCCAACAGCTAGATAGCATATGGTGCAGAAACTAGTTTCAACTAAATGGGTCGTCCAAATTGGAGGGTAACTCACTTCATTATCCAGAACATTATCCAAAAATATAGGAGTGTTGTGCATATCGAGATAAAATCCAAGACCAAGACACTTGGAGAAAGCAACTGATGTAGTAACAAGCTTTGATTGTGCGAAATGCAACAGGTTTGCATAATATGAAGTTTACCAATTATTCTAGAAAACAAGGAAAAATACATGTTGATGTTTCAAGTGCAGAAGAACATAAACTGGTACATATATTGGCCCAGAAAACACTGCTCATCCAAGATGAGAACAGAACATATCTAAGCAAACTAGCAACAATGCACTGTACACATGTTTGTAGATTAATACAAAAAGGTATCACAGCCAATAATCCATTCCAGTGCGGTGCACTCTTAATCACCCCTAGTATAATTAGCTAAACTGTGCACACAGTTGTGTTTATATTATGAGCAAGTGTTGGTTCCAACTCAAGCACAAATGTACGCAGAACTGGAGGCCTGCCTTAAGAATCCCAACATTTTAACTACATCACCATTCGCCTCAAAACAGAAAAAGCACACGAAACCCCCCACCACACAGCAATCTTAACGTCTTTAGGCAGCAACCAAATTACAGACCAGTTAATTTTTAGGCCAGCAACCAAATTTTCTTCATCCAAATTCATGACATAGAGCAGAGTTGTGTAACAGCTAGCTAACCAGTGGAACTCATGTAGTATTGTTTCTGTTCATTCAGTTAACAATGGCAGAGTAATTTTAGGCAACCTTGAGTACCAAATGACATTGTCTCTTAAAATTTATCTAATACCAGTTAACATATGCATGCAACTGTAAACATGACCACGCAGAGCTACTAAACAGGCATGGAATGGGAGAGGCAATGCCAGTTGGTGTGGTCGTCGATGACGAGGCCGGCAGAGGCCGTTGGCGTCGATAGTAGTCAACCCGACATCCTAGTGCTCGAGTGACGACGGATCTGGGAGGGAGAACGGACGAGGTGAGTAAGAGAGCGGAGATTTGGGATTATCCAAATGAGGAGAAGTGGAGGGACTCACCTGAACCGGTGGAGCAAGTGACGAAACTGAACCGGTGGTGCTCCTCCTAGGCCGCCATGGATGATCTGATGCCCGCGGGATCTTCTCCATGGCCGGCCCCTTCCTTCACAAAACCAGATCGGGTCTCTTCACGAACATGCAAGAAAATGGGCGCATGCATCAGATTTAGGGAGGGGCGAGATGCAGGAGAAGAGAAGGGGAGGAGCAGGGATGCGTACCACTGCGTTGCTCGATCTGGGCCGCGTAGAAGCACGCGTAGGTCATCTCCCGACGCTCGAGCCTGCCCTCCGTCAAGGACCGGGTCAAAGAAGCCCTTGACCTCGACGATGGCGCTGCCGGATCTGGGAGGGAGCGCTGTCGATGCTGGCCTAGGGCCACGGGGAAGCGAAGGATCGGCGGGGAGGAGGAGGTGGTTCAGGCGGGGGAAGGCGGGGAACGAGCGCATCGGCATCGGGGAGGAGGAGGAGGGGCGGGTGAGCTGCTGCGGGTGGCCTAATGGGGGATGACCACCGGGCGTCAAGGGAACAGAGAAGGGGAGGGGGTGGATCTGGCCGCCGCCATGGCCATGGCCGTGCCATGCGGCTAGGTCTAGGTCATGAGCGAGGGGGGAGCACGGATCCGACCGTAGCCGTGGGAGAGAAGGGAAGGTGAGGGGTTGACAGCGGCCGGGGTTGGGGGAGAGGAAGGAGGATGGTGGCGGCGGCAGCTGGATCGAGAGATTGAGAAGGAGCGAGAGGGTTGGGGGGTGGCGGCTGTGGGACGAGAGGGAAGAGTGGATCGGGGGAGAGGTGGGGATCTAGAAGTTAGGGTTTGGGTGAGAGGGTAAGGGGGCGAGGGCTGCCGTGGGATCCAGAAGCATCCAACGGTGGTTGACGCATGATCCGCGTGATATACCTATGGACCAATCAGAGCGCACCAAATAATTTGAAGATCTTTTGACCATATAAATTGGTCATAATTGATTACATACAAATTTTTCATTCCATTTTTCAATGCTCAAAATGAGTTTTTTTTGGTGAAAGACATATAAAATAGTTGTTTAAATGATGTCATATTTTGCACAAGTTTACATCTTAGATTGGCAAACAACATTGACAAAGGGAGTTTTCATTTTCTATGCATAGAAAATTCAATTTCCATTTTCCGAGTGCCCGAAATGAGTTTTTTTGTGAAGGACCTACCATATATTTGTTGCAAAATTGGACCGAATCATTTTTATAAAATACTAGGCCATATTTAATGCACAATTGACAAAATGGTTGGGCGTAAAAAGTTTTGATCCACCTCTCGTGAAAAAGACAAATTTCCGCTGATTCAGTTGGAAGCGGGTCAAATTTGAACTGCAGCTGCCTCATAGTTTGCTATTTATTTTTTACAAAAATCATTTCTAGGTACATAAGTATCTATTTAATCAGAGAAACACCAAAAGTTTTCCAAGATTCAACCACTAGCTAGGAACGGTCAAGCCCGCCGTTTTGACCGCATTTTGAAACGGGCATAAAAAATTCAAAAAAAAATAAAAAAATTGGGAAACCTTCGCATTGTGTCATCATATGTGGCCAAGTTCCTAGTAAAAATAACAAACTTGTAATACGGCAATTATTTTAAAAAAGTGTTCTCAGAAACGAGCTATCACGTGTGGAGATCAATGGCTTTCAAGCCAAAATGATCAATCTTATGGCCACATTCATGGCATAGTTTGTTCAAATGATCTCATATTGTGCACAAGGGTGCATATTGGAATGGCAAACAATGTTGCCTAAGGAAGTTTTCATTTTCGTTGGACGAAAAAACCATTTTCCATTTTCCGAGTGCCCGAAAGGAGGTTTTTTTGTGAAGGAACTACCAAATAATTGTTGTAAAATTGGACCGAATCATTTTTATAAAATACTAGGCCATATTTAATGCACAATTGACAAAATGGTTGGGTGTAAAAAAATTTGATCCACCTCTCGTGAAAAAGGCAAATTTCCGCCGATTCAGCTGGAAGCGGGTCAAATTTGAACTGCAGCTGCCTCATAGTTTGCTATTTATTTTTTTCAAAAATCATTCCTAGGTACATAAGTATCTATTTAATCAGAGAAACACCAAAAGTTTTCCAAGATTCAACCACTAGCTAGGAACGGTCATTCCCGCCGTTTTGACCGCATTTTGAAACGGGTATAAAAAATTCAAAAAAAATCAAAAAATTGGGAAACCTTCGCATTGTGTCATCATATGTGGCCAAGTTCCCAGGAAAAATAACAAACTTGTAATACGGCAATTATTTTAAAAAAGTGTTCTCAGAAACGAGCTATCATGTGTGGAGATCAATGGCTTTCAAGCCAAATGATCAATCTTATGGCCACATTCATGGCATAGTTTGTTCAAATGATCTCATATTGTGCACAAGGGTGCATATTGGAATGGCAAACAATGTTGCCTAAGGAAGTTTTCATTTTTGTTGGACGAAAAAACCATTTTCCATTTTTCGAGTGCCCGAAAGGAGGTTTTTTTGTGAAGGAACTACCAAATAATTGTTGTAAAATTGGACCGAATCAATTTTCTAAAATACTAGGACATATTTAATGCACAATTGAAAAAATGGTTGGGTGTAAAAAGTTTTGATCCACATCTCGTGAAAAAGATAAATTTCCGCTGATTCAGTTGGAAGCGGGTCAAATTTGAACTGCGGCTGCCTCATAGTTTGCTATTTATTTTTTTAAAAATCATTTCTAGGTACATAAGTATCTATTTAATCAGAGAAACATCAAAAAATTTCCAAGATTCAACCACTAGCTAGGAACGGTCAAGCCCGCCGTTTTGACCGCATTTTGAAATGGGCATAAAAAATTCAAAAAAAAATCAAAAAATTGGAAAACCTTCGCATTGTGTTATTATATGTGACCAAGTTTCCAGGAAAAATAATAAACTTGTAATACGATAATTATTTTAAAAAAGTGTTCTCAGAAATGAGCTATCAAGTGTGAAGATCCATGGCTTTCAAGCCAAATGATCAATCTTATGGCCACATTCATGGCATATTTTGTTCAAATGATCTCATATTGTGCACAAGGGTGCATATTGGAATAGCAAACAATGTTGCCTAAGGAAGTTTTCATTTTCGTTGGACGAAAAAACCATTTTCCATTTTTTGAGTGCCCGAAAAGAGGTTTTTTTGTGAAGGAACTACCAAATAATTGTTGCAAAATTGGACCAAATCATTTTTATAAAATACTAGGCCATATTTAATGCACAATTGACAAAATAGTCTGGTGTAAACAATTTTGATCCACCTCTCGTGAAAAGACAAATTTCTGCCGATTCAGTTGGGAGCGGGTCAAATTTGAACTGCAGCTGCCTCATAGTTTGCTATTTATTTTTTTCAAAAATCATTTCTAGTTACATAAGGACCTATTTAATCATAAATACATGGTTTGGTGGCGATACGTCGAGGTTTGGGCGGTGGCCGAGGGCCCCAACTCTAGAGCGCGTAAACTCGCATGCCCGCCGCGTGGTCACCGCGTGACCGTGGCGTTGCCATGTGTTCTGGGCGGCCTAGGCATGTCTAGTGGGTTGGGCACTCCCCAGGTTGGTGCTAGGAAGAAAATTACAACATAATATTCTCACGAGGAGACCAATCGATGCTCAAACATGAATTAGCAGCCAAGTGTTTGATTAGCGGTATGGGAAATGTACATGGCTAATGGGCGTGAGTTTTGGCTGAGAATAATCAGTTACTAAGAAGACCATTTTCACAAATTTTCAGCTCAAAAGGAGGAGCCTAGGTGGTACTTGCTTTGCAAACCACCACACTGAACATAAATACGAATGTTGAAGCTCGACTCAAAATAATGAATGGATTGAGCTGGCATTTGGTGGAGGATGGTCATTTGGGCATAGGAAAGCACTGTAGAAAATGGATACTATTTGGACATGCCAAAGTGGTACTTCCTTCAGAAACTGTTACTCTGAACAGAATAGGAAAATGAATATTTTTGAATTATTTTTGAACTAGGCAAGGAAGGTTTTTACATATTTGACGAAGATATGACCCAAAGAATTTATGAGATTTTTTTGGGAATTTTGGGAATGACAGAAATATAGGTTGCTTCACAACCTAGGGCAAAAACTGCCACATGGACATGACACATAGGCAAAATTGATGAGGTGGCGCCTAGTCATAGCAACCCACCACAATTTACAAGGCTATGACCATCTATATTGGTCGTTAACAACTAGAAATAAGGCAGCGGACTAGCGTTGTTAGCTTTATGACCATTTCATGTAAGGAAATTATGACCTTTCTGACCAAAATGGTTGCAATGGTTTAGGGTTTGGAGCCCCTCGAACAGCTTTTGACCAATTGGTCTCAAATGGTCATAAATCTATGACCAATTCTTCCAGGGTCACTGATAGAAGGTCATAAGTTGACATATTTCTTGTAGTGTTAGTAGCATCTTGATCTAGTAGATTGAAGTTTTAGTATCAATTAGTTTGAGTTTTGCTTTGTGATCTCTTTATGTAATCGAGTCCGTGAGCTATCTATAATAAAGATTTGTGTTGAGTCAAGGGCTTTGATATCTTTCCATGATCTTGAGAAAGTAGAAAGAATAAAAAGAATAAAAGAGTTCATATTGATCTTATGGATAGTACTGACTTCACACATAAAAAGTATGAGGCATAAAAGTTGTTGAGAGTTGAAAAACGTAGTTTTGGTCATCATTGCAATTAATAGGAAGTAATAAGGAAAGAGAGGTTTTCACATACAAATATACTATCTTGGACATCTTTTATGATTGTGAGCACTCATTAAGTATGACATGTTAAAAGAGTTGATGTTGGAGAAGGAAGACAACGTAATGGTTTATGTTTTCTCACATCTCAGTTAAAGTATATTGTCATTGATCTTCCCAACATGTTGAGCTTGCCTTTCCCCCTCATGCTAGCCAAATTACTTGCACCAAGTAGAGATACTACTTGTGCTTCCAAATATCCTTAAACCCAGTTTTTGCCATGAGAGTCCACCATACCTACCTATGGATTGAGTAAGATCCTTCAAGTAAGTTGTCATGTTGCAAGCAGTAAAAATTCCTCTCTAAATATGTATGACTTATTAGTGCAGAGAAAATAAGATTTATACGATCTTGATATGGAAGAAATAAAAGCGACAGACTGCATGCATAATAAAGGTCCATATACAAGTGGCAATATAAAGTGACGTTCTTTTGCATTAAGATTTTGTGCATCCAACCCTAGAAGCACATGACAACCTCTGCTTCCCTCTGCGAAGGGCCTATCTTTTACTTTATGTTTTTTTACTTTATGCTTGAGTCAAGGTGATCTTCACCTTTCCCTTTTTCATTTTATCCTTTGGCAAGCTCCTCGTGTTTGAAAGATCTTGATATTGTTGGAAATATGCCCTAGAGGCAATAATAAAAGGATTATTATTATATTTCCTTGTTCATGATAATTGTCTTTATTCATGCTATAATTGTATTATCCGGAAATCGTAATACACGTGTGAATACTTAGACCAAATACGTCCCTAGTAAGCCTCTAGTTGACTAGCTCGTTAGTCAATAGATAGTCATGGTTTCCTGACTATGGACATTAGATGTCATTGACAACAGGATCACATCATTAGGAGAATGATGTGATGGACAAGACCCAATCCTAAGCATATCACAAGATCGTGTAGTTCGTTTTGCTAGAGCTTTTTCAATGTCAAGTATCTCTTCCTTAGACCATGAGATCGTGTAACTCCTGGATACCGTAAGAGTGCTTTGGGTGTACCAAACGTCACAACGTAACTGGGTGACTATAAAGGTGCACTACAGGTATCTCCGAAAGTGTCTGTTGGGTTGACACGGATCGAGACTGGGATTTTTCACTCCGTATGACAGAGAGGTATCTCTGGGCCCACTCGGTAATGCATCATCATAATGAGCTCAAAGTGACCAAGTGTTTGGTCATGGGATCATGCATTACGGTATGAGTAAAGTGACTTGTCGGTAATGAGACTGAACGAGGTATTGGGATACCGACGATCGAGTCTCGGGCATGTAACGTACCGATTGACAAAGGGAATTGTATACGGGGTTGATTGAATCCTCGACATCGTGGTTCATCCGATGACATCATCGAGGAGCATGTGGGAGCAAACATGGGTATCCAGATCCCGTTGTTGGTTATTGACCGGAGAGCCATCTCGGTCATGTCTGCATGTCTCCCGAACCCGTAGGGTCTACACACTTAAGGTTTGGTGACGCTAGGGTTATTAGGAAGACTTTTATGTGATTACCGAAAGTTGTTCGGAGTCCCGGATGAGATCCCGGACGTCAAGAGGAGTTCCGGAATGGTCCGGAGGTAAAGAAAACTATATAGGAAGTGCTGTTTCGGCCATCGGGAAAGTTTCGGGGTCACCCGGTATTGTACCGGGACCACCGGAAGGGTACCGGGGGTCCACCGGGTGGGGCCACCCATCCCGGAGGGCCCCATGCGCTGAAGTTGGAAGGGGAACCAGACCATAGTGGGCTGGTGCGCCCCCCTAGGCCCACCCCCTGCGCCTAGGGTTGAAACCCTAGGGTGGGGGGGCACCCCACGTGCCTTGGGGGGTACTCCACCCCCCTGGCCGCCGCCCCCTTGGGAGATTGGATCTCCCAGGGCCTGTGCCCCCCCTGGGGGGCCTATATAAAGGGGGGGAGGGAGGGGGCAGCCGTACCCTTGCATCTTGGCACCTCCCTCTCCCCTGCTACACCTCTCCTCCTCCGTCACGTGCTTGGCGAAGCCCTGCCGGAGTGCTGCTTCTCCACCAACACCACGCCGTCGTGCTGCTGCTGGAGACATCTTCCTCAACCTCTCCTTCCCCCTTGATGGATCAAGAAGGAGGAGACATCATCCGCTCCGTACGTGTGTTGAACGCGGAGGTGCTGTCCGTTCGGCACTTGGTCATCGGTGATTTGGATCACGGCGAATACGACTCCATCATCCACGTTCGAGTGAACGCTTCCGCTCGCGATCTACAAGTGGTATGTAGATGCAATCTATCTCCCATGACTCGTTGCTTAGATGAACTCATAGATGGATCTTGGTGAAACCGTAGGAAATTTTTTATTTTCTGCAATGTTCCCCAACAGTGGTATCAGAGCTAGGTCTATGCGTAGTTCTCTATTGCACGAGTAGAACACAATTTTGTTGTGGGCATAGATCTTGTCAACTTGCTTGCCGCTACTAATATTTTCTTGCTTCAGTGGTATTGTGGGATGAAGCGGCCCGGACCGACCTTACACGTACGCTTACGTGAGACAGGTTCCACCGACTGACATGCACTAGTTGCATAAGGTGGCTAGCGGGTGTCTGTCTCTCCTACTTTAGTTGGAGCGGATTTGACGAAAAGGGTCCTTATGAAGGGTAAATAGAAGTTGACAAAATCACGTTGTGGTTATTCGTAGGTAAGAAAACGTTCTTGCTAGAACCCAATTGCAGCCACGTAAAAGATGCAACAACAATTAGAGGACGTCTAACTTGTTTTTGCAGCAATTGTCATGTGATGTGATATGGCCAGAAGTTGTGATGAATGATGAATGATATATTGTGATGTATGAGATCATGTTCTTGTAATAGGAATCACGACTTGCATATCGATGAGTATGACAACCGGCAGGAGCCATAGGAGTTGTCTTTATTTTTGTATGACCTGTGTGTCATTGAAGAACGCCATGTAAATTACTTTACTTTATTGCTAAACGCGTTAGCCATAGAAGTAGAAGTATTCGTTGGCGTGACAACTTCATGAAGACACAATGATGGAGATCATGATGATGGAGATCATGGTGTCATGCCGGTGACGAAGATGATCATGGAGCCTCGAAGATGGAGATCGAAGGAGCTATATGATATTGGCCATATCATGTCACTACTATATATAATTGCATGTGATGTTTATTATGTTTTATGCATCTTGTTTACTTAGAACGGCGGTAGTAAATAAGATGATCCCTTATAATAATTTCAAGGGAGTGTTCCCCCTAACTGTGCACCGTTGCTAAAGTTCGTCATTTCGAAGCACCACGTGATGATCGGGTGTGATAGATCCTTACGTTCACATACAACGGGTGTAAGACAGATTTACACATGCAGAACACTTAGGGTTAACTTGACGAGCCTAGCATGTACAGACATGGCCTCGGAACACAAGAGACCGAAAGGTCGAACATGAGTCGTATGGAAGATACGATCAACATGGAGATGTTCACCGATGATGACTAGTCCGTCTCACGTGATGATCGGACACGGCCTAGTAGACTCGGATCGAGTAACACTTAGATGACTAGAGGGATGTCAATCTGAGTGGGAGTTCATTCAATAATTTGATTAGATTAACTTAATTATCATGAACTTAGTCTAAAACTTTTGCAAAATATGTCTTGTAGATCAAATGGCCAACGCTCATGTCAACATGAACTTCAACACGTTCCTAGAGAAAACCAAGCTGAAAGATGATGGCAGCAACTATTCGGACTGGGTCCGGAACCTGAGGATCATCCTCATAGCAGCCAAGAAAGCATATGTCCTAGATGAACCGCTAGGTGAAGCACCCATCCCAGAGAACCAAGACGTTATGAACGTTTGGCAGTCACGTGCTGATGATTACTCCCTCGTTCAGTGCGGCATGCTTTACAGCTTAGAACTGGGGCTCCAAAAGCGTTTTGAGAAGCACGGAGCATATGAGATGTTCGAGGAGCTGAAAATGATTTTTCAGGCTCATGCCCGGGTCGAGAGATATGAAGTCTCCGACAAGTTCTATAGTTGTAAGATGGAGGAAAACAGTTCTGTCAGTGAGCATATACTCAAAATGTCTGGGTTGCACAACCGCCTGTCCCAACTGGAGATCAACCTCCTGGACGAGGCGGTCATTGACAGAATCCTTCAGTCGCTCCCACCGAGCTACAAGAGCTTTGTGTTGAACTACAATATGCAGGGGATGGTGAAGACCATTCCTGAAGTATTTTCCATGCTGAAGTCAGCAGAGGTTGAGATCAAGAAAGAACATCAAGTGTTGATGGTCAATAAGACCACTAAGTTTAAAAAGGGCAAGGGTAAGAAGAACTTCAAGAAGGACGGCAAAGATGTTGCCGCGCCCGGTAAGCCAGCTGCCGGGAAGAAGTCAAAGAATGGACCCAAGCCTGAGACTGAGTGCTTTTATTGCAAGGGGAAGGGTCACTAGAAGCGGAACTGCCCCAAATACTTAGCGGACAAGAAGGCCGGCAACACTAAAGGTATATTTGATATACATGTAATTGATGTGTACCTTACCAGTACTCGTAGTAACTCCTGGGTATTTGATACCGGTGCCGTTGCTCATATTTGTAACTCACAGCAGGAGCTGCAGAATAAGCGGAGACTGGCGAAGGACGAGGTGACGATGCGCGTCGGGAATGGTTCCAAGGTCGATGTGATCGTCGTTGGCACGCTACCTCTACATTTACCCACGGGATTAGTTATGAACCTCAATAATTGTTATTTAGTGCCAAGTTTGAGCATGAACATTGTATCTGGATCTCGTTTAATACGAGATGGCTACTCATTTAAATCCGAGAATAATGGTTGTTCTATTTATATGAGAGATATGTTTTATGGTCATGCCCCAATGGTCAATGGTTTATTCTTAATGAATCTCGAGCGTAATGTTACACATATTCATAGCGTGAATACCAAAAGATGTAAAGTTGATAACGATAGTCCCACATACTTGTGGCACTGCCGCCTTGGTCACATTGGTGTCAAGCGCATGAAGAAGCTCCATACTGATGGACTTTTAGAGTCTCTCGATTATGAATCATTTGACACGTGCGAACCATGCCTCATGGGCAAAATGACCAAGACTCCATTCTCCGGAACAATGGAGCGAGCAACCAACTTATTGGAAATCATACATACCGATGTGTGCGGTCCAATGAGCATTGAGGCTCGCGGAGGATATCCTTATGTTCTCACTCTCACTGACGACTTGAGTAGATATGGTATGTTTAGTTAATGAAACACAAGTCTGAGACCTTTGAAAAGTTCAAGGAATTTTAGAATGAGGTAGAGAATCAACATGACCGAAAGATAAAGTTCCTACGATCAGATCGTGGAGGAGAATACTTAAGTCACGAATTTGGTACACACTTAAGGAAATGTGGAATGGTTTCACAACTCACGCCGCCTGGAACACCTCAGCGTAACGGTGTGTCCGAACGTCATAATCGCACTCTATTGGATATGGTGCGATCTATGATGTCTCTTACCGATTTACCGCTATCATTTTGGGGATACGCTCTAGAGACAGCTACATTCACTTTAAATAGGGCACCGTCTAAATCCGTTGAGACGACACCGTATGAATTATGGTTTGGGAAGAAACCTAAGCTGTCGTTTCTAAAAGTTTGGGGATGCGATGCTTATGTCAAGAAATTACAACCTGAAAAGCTCGAACCCAAGTCAGAAAAATGCGTCTTCATAGGATACCCTAAGGAAACCATTGGGTATACCTTCTACTTAAGATCCGAGGGCAAGACCTTTGTTACCAAGAACGGATCCTTTCTGGAAAAAGAGTTTCTCTCGAAAGAAGTAAGTGGGAGGAAAGTAGAACTCGATGAAGTACTACCTCTTGAACCGGAAAGTAGTGCAGCTCAGGAAAATGTTCCTGTGGTGCCTACGCCAACTGGAGAGGAAATTAATGATTATGATCAAGGTACTTCGGATCAAGTTGCTACTGAACCTCGTAGGTCCACAAGGACACGTTCCACACCAGAGTGGTATGGCAACCCTGTCCTGGAAATCATGTTGTTAGACAACGGTGAACCTTCGAACTATGAAGAAGCGATGGCGGGCCCAGATTCCAACAAATGGCTTGAAGCCATGCAATCCGAGATAGAATCCATGTATGAAAACAAAGTATGGACTTTGACAGACTTGCCCGATGATCGGCGAGCGATAGAAAACAAATGGATCTTTAAGAAGAAGACGGACGCGGATGGTAACATTACCGTCTATATAGCTCGACTTGTCACTAAGGGTTATCGGCAAGTTCAAGGGATTGACTACGATGAGACATTCTCTCCCGTAGCGAAGCTGAAGTCCGTCCGAATCATGTTAGCAATTGCCGCATACTATGATTATGAGATATGGTAGATGGACGTCAAAACGACATTCCTTAACGGGCATCTTAAGGAAGAACTATATATGATGCAGCCAGAGGGTTTTGTCGATCCTAAGAATGCTAACAAAGTATGCAAGCTCCAGCGATCCATTTATGGGCTGGTGCAATCATCTTGGAGTTGGAACATTCGCTTTGATGAGATGATCAAAGCGTTTGGGTTTATGCAGACTTATGGAGAAGCCTGCGTTTACAAGAAAGTGAGTGGGAGCTCTGTAGCATTTCTCATATTATATGTAGATGACATACTTTTGATGGGAAATGATATAGAACTTTTGGACAGCATTAAGGCCTACTTGAATAAGTGTTTTTCAATGAAGGACCTTGGAAAGGCTGCTTACATATTAGGCATCAAGATCTATAGGGATAGATCGAGACGCCTCATGGGTCTTTCACAAAGCACATACCTTGATAAGATTTTGAAGAAGTTCAAAATGGATCAGTCCAAGAAAGGGTTCTTGCCTATACTGCAAGGTGTGAGATTGAGCTCGGCTCAATGCCCGACCACGGCAAAAGATAAAGAAGAGATGAGTGTCATCCCCTATGCTTCAGCCATAGGATCAATTATGTATGCCATGCTGTGTACCAGACCTGATGTAAACCTTGCCGTAAGTTTGGTAGGAAGGTACCAAAGTAATCCTGGCAAGGAACACTGGACAGCGGTCAAGAATATCCTGAAGTACCCGAAAAGGACAAAGGACATGTTTCTCGTTTATGGAAGTGACGAAGAGCTCACCGTAAAGGGTTACGTCGACGCCAGCTTCGACACAGATCTGGATGACTCTAAGTCACAAACCGGATACGTGTATATGTTGAATGGTGGAGCAGTAAGCTGGTGCAGCTGCAAGCAGAGCGTCGTGGCGGGATCTACATGTGAAGCGGAGTATATGGCAGCCTCGGAGGCAGCGCATGAAGCTATTTGGGTGAAGGAGTTCATCACCGACCTAGGAGTCATACCCAATGCGTCGGGGCCGATCAAACTCTTCTGTGACAACACTGGAGCTATTGCCCTTGCGATGGAGCCCAGATTTCACAAGAAGACCAGGCACATCAAGCGTCGTTTCAGCTCCATCCGTGAAAATGTTCAAGATGGAGACATAGATATTTGCAAAGTACATACGGATCTGAATGTCGTAGATCCATTGACTAAACCTCTCTCGCGAGCAAAACATGATCAACACCAGAACTCTATGGGTGTTCGATTCATCACAATGTAACTAGATTATTGACTCTAGTGCAAGTGGGAGACTGTTGGAAATATGTACTAGAGGCAATAATAAAAGGATTATTATTATATTTCCTTGTTCATGATAATTGTCTTTATTCATGCTATAACTGTATTATCCGAAAATCGTAATACACGTGTGAATATTTAGACCAAATACGTCCCTAGTAAGCCTCTAGTTGACTAGCTCGTTAGTCAACAGATAGTCATGGTTTCCTGACTATGGACATTAGATGTCATTGACAACGGGATCACATCATTAGGAGAATGATGTGATGGACAAGACCCAATCCTAAGCATAGCACAAGATCATGTAGTTCGTTTTGCTAGAGCTTTTTCAATGTCAAGTATCTCTTCCTTAGACCATGAGATCGTGTAACTCCCGGATACCGTAAGAGTGCTTTGGGTGTACCAAACGTCACAACGTAACTGGGTGACTATAAAGGTGCACTACAGGTATCTCCGAAAGTGTCTGTTGGGTTGACACGGATCGAGACTGGGATTTGTCACTCCGTATGACGGAGAGGTATCTCTGGGCCCACTAGGTAATGCATCATCATAATGAGGTCAAAGTGACCAAGTGTTTGGTCACTGGTTCATGCATTACGGTACAAGTAAAGTGACTTGCCGGTAACGAGACTAAACGAGGTATTGGGATACCGACGATCGAGTCTCGGGCATGTAACGTACCGATTGACAAAGGGAATTGTATACGGGGTTGATTGAATCCTCGACATCGTGGTTCATCCGATGACATCATCGAGGAGCATGTGGGAGCCAACATGGGTATCCAGATCCCGTTGTTGGTTATTGACCGGAGAGCCGTCTCGGTCATGTCTGCATGTCTCCCGAACCCGTAGGGTCTACACACTTAAGGTTCGGTGACGCTAGGGTTATTAGGAAGACTTGTATGTGATTACCGAAAGTTGTTCGGAGTCCCAGATGAGATCCCGGACGTCACGAGGAGTTGCAGAATGGTCCGGAGGTAAAGAAAACTATATAGGAAGTGCTGTTTCGGCCATCGGGAAAGTTTCGGGGTCACCCGGTATTGTACCGGGACCACCGAAAGGGTCCCGGGGGTCCACCGGGTGGGGCCACCCATTCCGGAGGGCCCCATGGGCTGAAGTGGGAAGGGGAACCAGCCCATAGTGGGCTGGTGCGCCCCCCTAGGCCCACCCCCTGCGCCTAGGGTTAAAACCCTAGGGTGGGGGGGGCGCCCCACTTGCCTTGGGGGGTACTCCACCCCCCCTGGCCGCCGCCCCCTTCGGAGATTGGATCTCCCAGGGCCGGCGCCCCCCCTGGGGGGCCTATATAAAGGGGGGATGGAGGGGGCAGCCGCACCCTTGCATCTTGGCGCCTCCCTCTCCCCTGCTACACCTCTCCTCCTCTGTCACGTGCTTGGCGAAGCCCTGCCGGAGTGCTGCTTCTCCACCAACACCACGTCGTCGTGCTGCTGCTGGAGACATCTTCCTCAACCTCTCCTTCCCCCTTGCTGGATCAAGAAGGAGGAGACGTCATCCGCTCCGTACGTGTGTTGAACGCGGAGGTGCTGTCCGTTCAGCACTTGGTCATCGGTGATTTGGATCACGGCGAGTACGACTCCATCATCCACGTTCCAGTGAACGCTTCCGCTCGCGATCTACAAGTGGTATGTAGATGCAATCTCTCTCCAATGACTCGTTGCTTAGATGAACTCATAGATGGATCTTGGTGAAACCGTAGGAAATTTTTTTATTTTCTGCAACGTTCCCCAACAGATATATATATATCCAATTGGATGTAAGTTAGCATGAATTATTATTGTTGACATCACCCAAAGGTGAATACATTGGGAGGCAACACAATAAGCCCTATCTTTCTCAGTGTCCGGTTGAAACTCCATAACCACAAGTACTGTGTGTGTTAGCAATTGTAGAAGACTATATGATAGTTGAGTATGTGCACTTGCTGAAAAGCTCTATTCTTGACTCTTTCTGATGTTATGATAAATTGCTTGAGCATAAGAAATCATATGACAAAATCTATAGTTTTAAGAATGATCATGATGCCCTCATGTCCGTATTTTATTTTTATCGACACCTCTATCTCTAAACATGTGGACATATTTTTCAATTTCGCCTTCCGCTTGAGGACAAGCGAGATCTAAGCTTGGGGGAGTTGATACGTCCATTTTGCATCATGCTTTTATATCAATATTTATTGCATTATGGGCTGTTATTACACATTCTTTCTCAATACTTATGGCTATTCTCTCTTATTTTACAAGGTTTACCATGAAGAGGGGGAATGTCGGCAGCTGGAATTCTGGCTGGAAAAGGAGCAAATATTGGAAACCTATTCTGCACAGCTCCAAAAATCCTGAAACTCCACGGAACTCAGTTTTGGAATTAATAAGAATTATTGAGCAAAGAAAACACCAGAGGGGGTCCACACCCTGGCCAGGAGGGTGGGGGCGCGCCCACCCCTACTGGGCGCGCCCCCTGTCTCCTGGGCCCAGTGGTGGCCCTCCAGTGCCCATCTTCTGCTATATGAAGGCTTTCACCCTGGAAAAAATAAGAGGCAAGCTTACGGGAGGAAACTCCGCCGCCATGAGGCGGAACCTTGGCGGAACAAATCTAGGGCTCCGGCAAAGCTGTTCTGCCGAGGAAACGTCCCTCCGGGAGGGGGAAATCATCACCATCGTCATCACCAATGATCCTCCCATCGGGAGGGGGTCTTTCTCCATCAACATCTTCACCAGCACCATCTCCTCTCAAAACCCTAGTTCATCTCTTGTATCCAATCTTGTATCAAAACCACAAATTGGTACCTGTGGGTTGCTAGTAGTGTTGATTACTCCTTGTAGTTGATGCTAATTGGTTTACTTGGTGGAAGATCATATGTTCAGATCCTTTATGCATATTATTACTCCTCTGATTATGAACATGAATATGCTTTGTGAGTAGCTACGTTTGTTCCTGAGGACATGGGTGAAGTCTTGCTATTAGTAGTCATGTGAATTTGGTATTCGTTCGATATTTTGATGAGATGTATGTTGTCTTTCCTCTAGTGGTGTTATGTGAACGTTGGCTACATAACACTTCGCCATTATTTGGGCCTAGAGGAAGGCATTGGGAAGTAATAAGTAGATGATGGGTTGCTAGAGTGACAGAAGCTTAAAACCCTAGTTTATGCGTTGCTTCGTAAGGGGCTGATTTGGATCCATATGTCTAATGTTGTGGTTAGTTTTACCTTAATACTTCTTTTGTAGTTGCAGATGCTTGCAATAGGGGTTAATCATAAGTGGGATGCTTGTCCAAGTAAGGGCAGTACCCAAGCACCGGTCCACCCACATATCAAATTATCAAAGTACCGAACGCGAATCATATGAGCGTGATGAAAACTAGCTTGACGATAATTCCCATGTGTCCTCGGGAGCTCTTTTCTCATTATAAGAAATTGTCCATGCTTGTCCTTTGCTACAAAAAGGATTGGGCCACCTTGCTACACTTTATTTACTTTCATTGCTTGTTACTCGTTACAATTTATCTTATCACAAAACTATCTATTACCTACAATTTCAGTGCTTGCAGAGAAAACCTTACTGAAAACCGCTTGTCATTTCCTTCTGCTCCTCGTTGGGTTCGACACTCTTACTTATTGAAAGGACTACGATAGATCCCCTATACTTGTGGGTCATCAGTTACCGATAATTTCAGTGCTTGCAGAGAATACCTTACTGAAAACCACTTGTCATTTCCTTCTGCTCCTCGTTGGGTTCGACACTCTTACTTATCGAAAGGACTATGATAGATCCCCTACACTTGTGGGTCATCAAGGTCGGTGGAGGTCCAGGGGGCCCATGACGCGGCCCCCCACCCTCGTGGCCAGGGTGTGGGCCCCCTTCGGCTGATTCTTTCGCCAATATTTTTTATGAATTTCAAAAAGTATCTCTGTGAAGTTTCAGGTCATTCCGAGAACTTCTATTTCTGCACAAAAATAACACCATGGCAATTATGCTGAAAACAGCGTCAGCCCGGGTTAGTTCCATCCAAATCATGCAAATTAGAGTCCAAAACAAGGGCAAAAGAGTTTGGAAAAGTATATATGTTGGAGACGTATCAGTCATCAGCGCGGGCGAACTGCTTCCATCTGTTATTCGTGCACGGATGGAAGCAGTTCGCCCATGCTCATGACCTTCAGCTCGGGGCCGTGCTCATCTTAAGCTACGACACCAGTCGGTCAGCGCTCGGACCGGAAGATCCTCGACCATCGACCCCTAGACCCTCGACCCCTCGCCCTTCGGTCCTCAACCCTCTGCCATGATCCTCGACCCTCTGCCCCGACCCGTGACCCCTTGGCGACCGACGGTCCTCGACCCGGCTCCGTCAAAGCCAACGCACCCCTAACCTCGACCCGGCCCCGTCGGTGCCAACGCACCCCAAACCTCCTCCTCCTCCTCCTCATCTTTCTTATTAACTAAACCTAAAGTAAACTAAATATAAACCTAAACCTAAAAAACAGGAAAAAAACTCTAAACTAAACTTAAACTAAACCTAAACTACACTAACTACACTAAGTAAACATAAAAACAGAAGAAAAAACCCTAAACTAAACCTAAACTCCTCCTCCTCCTCCTCCTCCTCCTCCTCTTCTTCTTCTTCTTCTTCTTCTTCTTCTTCTTCTTCTTCTTCTGCTCCTCCTCCTCCTCCTCCTCCTCCTCTTCTTCTTCTTCTTCTTCTTCTTCTTCTTCTTCTTCTTCTTCTTCTTCTTCTAATTATTCTTATTTTCTACTTTTTTGCAGAACTAAACCTAAAACTAAACTAAACCAAAACCAAAAACTAAAACTAAATCTAAACTAAACATAAACCTAAAACTAAAAAACAGAAGAAAAAAAAAGAGCTAGAGCTCACCTTCGAAAGTGGGGCGGCCGGTGGAAGAGGTGACCGGTGGAGGAGGGAGGCGGGGCGGCCTGGGGCAGGGCCCGGGGGCGCCGGGCGGCGGTGGCGACGGGGCTGCAGGTCTTCGGAGCAGTGGGGCACGGGGGGAGGGGGCGGGGCGCGGCGGCGCCTAGCCGGCAGGGTGGCAGGGACGACGGGGCTGCGGTGGCGCCGGGGCAACGGTGGTGCCACGGCGGTGAGCCGGTGGGGCGGCGTGATGGTGGGGCGACGGGGCGGCGGCGGGTGGTGGCGCGGCGGCGCACGTTTGGTTTTTGTCGGGGAGGAGTGGGAGAGAAACAGAGATAGAGGGGCGGGTGGGGCGGGGCACGGCCATTAGTTAAGTCAAATATTTGTCGTCTGCCCCGCCTTTGTCGTCTGCCTTTTTGCTCTTTGCTGTCCGCTAGCAGACGGCAAAGAGGGGGCCGTTAGGTTTTTTGTAAGCAGCTCGTTAGTGGGGCCCACCTTCCTCTTTGTCGTCAGCTAGCTGATGGTAAACATCGTTTCCCTTCCGCTAGCGGACGACAAAGAAGTGGCTGATGGCAAATAGGGTCTTTGCCGTCTGTTTTTTGGAAGCTGACGGCAAAGATCTCCTTTGCCGTCTGCGAGCAGACGACAAAGAAGTGGCTGATGGAAAATTCTCTGTTTCCAGTAGTGAGACCATATAAGGCGGTCATGATGATCATGATGCGGTCGTGGCACATTCCCAATGAGATCACCCCCAACTGAAGCCTCTCGACGGTTCCCGCATAGCTACATAACATCACTTGTCTGCTTTCAACAACATACCAATGATGGCCAGAGTAAAGGGAAGATGTTTTGGTGGATCCGGTGTTACGGGTTGCGCCTTGCAGCAACACGAGCGGCACGCCGCAAGCTTGCCCATGTCGACACCGGAGCAAGGTTTGGAGCAGGACAAACCTGGGTGGCTCAAAATTAACGTCGACGGGGCTTACCTGGAGCAGGCGTGCAATGGGATCACCAACATGGTGCTCCATGACGGTTCCGGTGGCATCATCTTCACATCATGCCACCACTTCTTCACGTGTGGTAATGATCTATATGTGGAACTAGAGGCTTGTAGTGAAGGAATTGCGTTACCACTGAATGGAGGTCGCTTCCGTTCATCATTGAGACGGATAGTGTTGAAGTTGCTGTAGTAATCTCCGATCCCTCGGTTAATTGATCTCAACATGCTGCTATTATCCAGGAGATTGCAACCTTGGCGTGAAGGGAGACAGAGAGATTGTGGTTGATGCTATTAGAAGAGAGAGTAATCATGTTAGCCATGAACTAGCTAAGATTGGGAGAGGTGAGATTAAGATGGTCGTCTGGTTATAGTCGGGTCCTGAGAGGGTTGTAAACTTATGTGAAGTGGATTGCCTTGGTCCAGGTTATTTTCATCCCTAAACTAGTGGTCAATCTTGTTCGGGTGAAAAAACTCCTAATCAAACAAATTTTTACGTTAATGCTAAAAATCTCCTCGGATTTTTAGGCATGATAAATCGAACATTTTTTATGACAAATTTAGTTGGCGTGAGGATGACAAATTTAGTTTACGAGCATGTCAATTTCCTAACAAAAATAAAATAAAATGAGGCCGATTTGCCATGCTTATCAACTAAACAAGCCATCCTCGGCAAACCCAAATTGCGATATTGCCATGGTCGAAAATCTGATGCAAGCTTTGTAGTGGAGTCCAAATTTTATTCTCGTCTTTGAAAATTGGATAGATTTGGTTCCTTTGATCGATGGAAGGCGAGTTATTGGATGAAGCAACAATAGTTTTGCACACGCGGTAGTCCGATAAAACAAAATAAATTGAAAAGGATAAAAAGAAACAAAGTAATTGATAATCGAGTTTGAAATTCAATGAAGTTTGAGAAAAAATAGAATCTGAATAGAAATATTAGGAAATCCCCAAAAGAAGTAAAAAAGAAGAAAAAAAAGGTGAAATTCACAGAAGTTGGTACTGGTTGTTTCTGTCTAACAAGTACACGAGCCTATTGAAACGAAAATGAAAAGGAAGAGCATTTCGCGGGCCAGGTTTCAAAATTTGAAAGGGAGAAGTGAAAGATGTCTCTCTCTCTCTCTCTCTCTCTCCTTCACGTGGCTGACCCCTCCCCACCCCACCCCACCCCACCCATGGCTGGGACTAGGAGGCACATTTGAGGCAAAAGAGCTCTGCACACCCATTTCCCTGCCTGAATCATCCCCATTCTGGGAACCCTCCCCTCCTCCCTCCCACCCTGGCCGGCGGCCGCACTCCCCTTCCCCTCCTCTCCTCCGGCAATCAAGACAAGATGGGTCGCGGCGGCAAGAAGCCCAGGGTGGAGTCGCCCGCCGCCGACGTCACACTCGCTGACGACGTTCAGGAGGTCAAGGAAGAAGACGAAACCGGAGCGATGGTGGTGGTGGCCGCCGCCGCCCCGCGAGTGGAGATCGTCGTCGAGTTCGACAAGTCCCTGCTGGACTGCCCCCTCTGCTCCCTGCCCCTCAAACCTCCCGTCTTCCAGGTACCACAAATGGATCGTCTTTGCTTTGCTTCCTTGCTTGATGCCCTGCTTGCTCGAACAAATCAAGAAAAATTGTTTCTTGTGCAGTGTCCGGCCAAGCACGCGGCGTGCGGCCCCTGCGCCGCGAACCTGGCCAGCAAGTGTCCGGCGTGCGATGGCGTGTACGAGCGCGACGAGGCGGCCGACCGCTACCTCCTGGCGGTCAGGGTGCCCTGCCCCAACCAGGAGTACGGCTGCGGGAGCTCCGTGGTGTACTGCATGGTGGGCGACCACCGTCTGGTGTGCCCGCACGCGCCGTGCCGCTGCCCGGAGCCCGGCTGCGGCTTCCTCGGCCCGCCGCCCGCGCTCCGCGTCCACCTCACCGAGCGCCACGCCTGGCCCGTCACCGGCATCGCCTACGGCTCCGTGCTCGAGGTCCAGATGCAGCCGGCGGAGCAGGGGCGGCGGCTGCTGTCCGCGGAGGGCGGGGAGCGGCTGTTCCTGCTCGTGGCGAGCGAGCGCGGCGTCAAGGTGGTGCGCGTGAGCGCGGCCGCGGACGAGGAAGGGCCGGCGGCGTCGTGGTACAGGTGCAAGGTGTGGGTGCACGCGCCCGTGGACACGGACACCGGCCACATGGACGTCCAGATGCTTGACGCCAAGATGGGGAGCTGCGCGGTGCCCTCCGAGGAGGCGGCCATGGGCGCCGGTGGCAGGTACCTGCCGGTGCCGTCCGACGTGCCGGCGCCGGATGGAGGAGGGGTCGTCATCCGTCTCCGCATCGACAAGGAGGTGAAGGTCAGGGCGAGGACGAGCCCCCGTTCCCGTGCCTGATTGGCTTGCCAGCTTCGGTTCTTTATCCCTTATCTAACTAGTAGTAGTGCTCAAAGGTTGGACCTTGGCGATTTGGTAGTGAACTGGTGATGGTGATCAAAGGTTGGACCTTGGTTGATTCTGTCCATGGCAATGTTTGCCAATGTATCGCGTAGGCTATATATGCAGCTGATCATTGGTACTCCCTCCGTTCGGATTTACTTGTCTCGGAAATGGATGTATCTAGAACTAAAATACATCTAGATACATCCATTTCTACGACAAGTAATTCCGAACGGAGGGAGTAACTAGTAATCCAACTTGGCCTGTTCATGTCGATTGCTTGCCTCTTCATTTTACTTGCTTCAATGCTGCAGTTTTTTAGCATATAGACAGCAGACAAAGCAACATGTCTGAAATTTAAGAGGCATAATGCCAGTGGGTCAACATTTCTGTCGCATACCTTGCAACAATTCTATTAGGCTTTCTCGGCTGCTGGTTGCTTGCTAGGATTCATACATGGGAGGGACCTTGTAGGATGTTAACTGTCGGTGTGTGCAAGCTAAAAATGCATGACTGAATTTCTTATCTGCTGGGTAGTAGTGGAATGCTAGTCTAGTTGCTCTTACTATATACTAGGATGTTAATTGTTGGTAAAACTGAATATGGTTTTGCGCGACGTTACCGACGAGCAGCCGGACAATTTTTTCATTCTAGTGGGAAGAACTGGGCATGTGAAATGCTTGTTTGTCTGACCTCTTACAATCCAGCAAATGATCTTTTTTTCGGCTCGCATTGCGCTCTAATGCTATGAACATTTCAAAGGACCGCGCAACGGAAGGCATTCCAAGCCATTGCACATTTCTCTGAATGTTATGTTTCTTTCAGTTCTTTATCCATTCTTTGTTCCTGCTGAATGTCATGCTAATTTTCTTATTTCCTTCAGTGTGAGGCTGAGCATGTTTTGTGTTCTCCGTGCACATCTTCAGACCTAAATTAAAGACAAGTATTACTCAGAAACTTGTGTTACTTCCGTCCCAAATTACTTGTCTTAGATTTTGCTAGATATGGATGTATCTAACACTAAAACGTGCCTAGCTACATCCATTTCTAGACAAATCCAAGACAAGTATGTGATATGCTAGTGATTTAACATTTACATGGCATAAATTGTAGTTATTCCTTGTTTGCTTCTCAAAGGAATAGATGTTCCATTTTACTTACTGGATGTTGCTGTTCTTGGTAGGATGACCGAATGGCATCTTTTACGATCCTGATTGCTGGCGTCCTGAAAACTGAATATGTAGCAAATCTACTGGGTAGTTGTGGAATGCTAGTTTAGTTGGTTCGTTGCGACATAGGATCTTTGTTGCTGGTGTCTCAAAACTGATTTTTTTTTTCATAACATAATTTGAGGAGCAGTTTGTTTATGAACTGTATGTTGCACTTTCTTTTACCTAAGAATGCATCGATCGCTGTAGATGCTTTCCTGATTGTTATTGGGACTAATAATTAGAATCTTTTCTCCCTGGACAGTAACAGGGCAAAGGTGAGAGTTGCATGCTGTTTTCTCTGTAATTTAATAATGTCAGTGGATCAGCATGTTGGTGCCCTAAATTGCAATTACTCCTTTGTGCTTTTGGCTCCTGTTCTTGCTAGGATAACAAAATGGCACCATGTAGGATCCTGATTGTTGGTGCCTGAAAACTGAATTTATAGCAGTCAGAACTCAGAACTCAGTTTCCAATTTGCTGGGTTGTAGGCAAATGCCACTTTGGATCCTGGTTGTAGGATCTTAATTATTTGTTTGACAACTCAATATATCTTTCCATTCATAACCAAGAAGCATCCTGTTACTATGTGCGTGATTGATATCTTCCTTTCTGCTTGCATTGCATTTGCACCCTGTTGTCGTGATCTGATGAAAGGATCGAGTAGGCGCTTCGCTCACCATTGTTTGTTTCTCTGGTTTATTGTCCAATTTTTTGTTGCTGTTGATTGTTACTCCAAATTTTTTCTTACATTCCTTCTGTGTGTGGCTGGGCACGTTTTGGTTCTCTGTTGATGTCGGTTATGTATGTAGTCAGGCTGGGCATATGCCATGTTTTATGTTGCAAAAACCCTAGCTATAGCCGTTGCACCGAACTCGGGCAATTTGTCGACGCCATGAAAGTGCCATGCTGGAATGAAATGTATGGCTGCAACGAGTTCGGTCATCAGCTACGAGCAGCAAGAGCTGCACCATGAGATGCCCAACAGGTTCTCTACTGAACCACCCCTTTGTCACCGTGCACGGATGGCCACCGACCAATTTCCGTTACAACAAACCTCTGAAGATCTCCATGGCACGAGACTGCCGGTTCATGCTGCTCGTCGACGAAGCCCTGACCATGTTCCTCCTGAACAACACTCTGACCAGCATCGGTAATTGAAGTACCAATGGATCATAAGTATCTTGCAGCTCAAAATTATATTTGACAAGTTTGATTAGCTTCTAACATGAATATTCTTGGTACTAGTCTTTGACACACTTCTGCTTTGCCTTCTCTGCATTGCACAAACGCTAGATTTGCCAGATCTCCATTGTTTTTTTTGGAGGGAAACAGCAGGACACTGCTGTGTTTTTTTTATTTTCAAAATAATGTACATGGAGTAAGTTCGAAAAAAGGCGAAAGGTCTATACATGCTGTGGAAACAGATACAACAACAACAAAAAAAGAGCCACAAAGGCTCAAAACTACACAAAGGAATTAACCAAATTCTCAAAATTGTTGTAGTTCTTCCATGTGAGCTCTTCGTTGAATTTAGTCCGGCAATTATATAAACTGGGTGTAATGCCCTTGCATGTCAAATCCACTACAGGAAAAAATTAAGCCGTGTTCCTAATACACTCGGCTTATGCCGATTTGAACGCGGTTTATATATAAGCTGAGTAAAACTCCTGACTTTTATTACACGGCTTATAGTAGAGCGGCTTATCAGGTATAAGCCTAGAGCCATGGCAAAAAAGCTCAGTTTATATACGAGGCGAGTGTTTACACGAGGCTCTCGGCTTAATAAAGAAACATGATGGCTGCGGGTGTTAACGGCCACGTGTCACCGTCTATATAAACTAAGGGCCTAGGTGAGCAACATGGTTTATAGATAAGCCGAAGGCCGCCATGCGCCACGCGGTTTATATATAAGCCAAGGGCCGTGCTGAGCCGCCTAGTTTTATACAAATTGAGGACCAACGTGCGTCGTCTGATTTATATATAAGCCGAGGGCCACCGTGCGCCCCCGGTTTATATATAAACCAAAGCCTTCCTCTCAACTTATATTTGGCAGGGCCGATGCATATATGCCTTATAAGCCGGGTGCCAAATCCCTAGGGTACTCGACTTATAGCCCACCCTGGCATATATGCCTTATAAACAGGGTGCCGAATCCCTAGGATACTTGGCTTATAGGCCAAAAGCTTGTATAGATGACGTCTATTGCATGTAAGCTGAGGGCTTTTCGCGACCACCCGGCTTACAGGATACTATAAGCCGAGGTCAGTTTGTGGCTTAGAGGAACATAAACCGAGTCCCAAAGAATAGCTCACAGCTTATAGACTCACTCACGGCAAAACGGAATTTTCCTGTAGTGATCATTCTGTGTGGTTCAGGTTGCCCAAGAAACCAAGACGATTAATTCTAGAGAAAAAGGAACTCCTATGTATCATAAGAAAATTATTATCTACTTGTAATCCCCAAAGAGTGGGTGTCCAGCTTGGGCTTAAATAAGACCAGCAAATCTGTGCAAATGGGAAATGGGAAAAAGAGGTGATGCCTAGTTAGTTTCTGTTGAATATATTACGTGTATATTGTGTCCTGTGCTCACCTTCTAGTTTATCTGTATAGTTGAGATTGTGGCCCCTCTCTCTACTCATATATACGTATCTGGTGCACCGATCAATGCATTGCGTTTGCACAGCCTATACTTCTTGTTCTATATGGTATCTATCGCAGCACGTTCCTAGCCCTAGCCGCCGCCGCCGCCGACGCGCCTCCCCTACCCGTCGCCACCTGCTGCCGCCGCCGCCGCCGGGCCTTCTGGTCATAGTCGCCGCTGCTCGTCGCCGCCGCCCGCCCACCAACACCCGTCGCGCCACCCGCCGCCGCCGCGGCTTCTTCCTCCAAGCCGCCGCCGCCGCCGGTCGCTGTCGCGACCTTCCCCGCTTCCGCACCTCTTCCCACCCCAAGCCGTCTTCTCGCGCCAAACCCTAAACCCCACCCCACCCGACTCGCGCCGCCACCCCGCCGAACCACGCCAAACCCTAAACCCTAGCCACCCGCTCCGCGCTTTCCCCTTCCTCCCAGCCGCACCATGAGCTCTTCCTCCTCCACTGTCTCCAACCCCTTCGCCGGTCCCGACGTCAACCTCGTCCACGATCTCAACATCCACGAGCGCGTCCCGGTGAAGCTTGATCAATCCACCGCCTCTACTCCGCTTGAAAGCGATACTTCTCCTTGGTGTTTCGCGAGTACCTACTCCACGACCACGTGGACGGCACCGTGAACTCGAGCCTCATGATTCATGACGAGGAGTGGATGATCCTCGACGCCACCATCATCCGTTGGTTCTACCTCACCTCCTCCAACGACCTCTTGCACACCGTGGTGGCTGATGACGATGACGCCTACGCCGTCTAGACCAAGCTCAATGGCCTCTTCACCGACATCAAGTTGCAGCGCAAGGTCCTCCTTCACGGCGAGTTTTACGGGTGCCAGGTGCTTGACTCGTCCATCGACAATTTTTGCATGCGCCTCATAAAGCTTGCCGATGAGCTCCGCGATCTTGGCGAGATGGTCGGCAACGAGCTCTCATCAACATCCTCACCGCCGGCCTCAACGAGGACTTTGGGAACGCCGTCTCTAACCTCACCCTCATCCCGGATCCAACCTTCGCTAAGGTGGTTGCGTACCTCAAGCTGGAGGAGTGACGGATGAAGATGGCCCGGACTCAGGCGACCCACACCGCTCTCGTCGCCGGCACCCACAGAGGCAGGTGCCACCGCCGCCGCGTCCCGCAACGGCCCTCCTTCCCACGCCCACCTTCCCGCCAGCGCCGGCCGCCCCCTTCCCGCAGCCCCAACCGGACGCCAACGGGGGCCGCCGCGGAGGTCGCAAGCGGCAGCAGGGTGCGGGCGCTCAGGGAGGAGCAGCCCACCCTCACCAGCAGCAGTACCAGTCGGCCCCGTGGTACGTCGGCCAGAACCCCTGGACTGGCGTCATGCACGCCTACTCCATGCCGATTCCCCGGGCCCCTGCCCCAGGAAAACTCGGCGCGCGACCTCCATCTCACCAAGCATTCTACGCCGCGCTGCAGCCGTATGCGGCGCTCTACGGGCCGCTGCCCTGACGGCCCCGCTCCAGCAGCCCGCCCTCCCACCGGCATCGTGGGACCCGACTCTCTTGGCGGCCCTGCACTCCGCTCCCTCGTCGTCCACCTACACCGGCGGCGGTGACTGGTATATGGACACTGGCGCTACCACGCACATGGCGGCGCATCCCGGTAACCTCCACACCTCCTATCCCGTCCACACTTCCACTCGCATCATCGTTGGTGACGGTTCCTCCCTTCTCATTACTCACATAGGACATGCATATTTTCCATCTAATTCTACTCCATTGTCATTATCTAACATCTTAGTTTCTCCTGCTCTTATTAAAAATCTTCTCTGTTCGTTCTTTTATACGTGAAAATCCTGTTACCGTTGAGTTTGACGAGTGTGGTTTTTCTGTTAAGTACGCTCGTACCCGGATGGCGCTCCACCGATGTGACAGCCCCAATGAGCTCTACCCGTTCCACTCCACCACCTCCAGCACCTCCGCCGCCCCCGTCGCTCTCGCCACCGGAGTGGATCTTTGGCACGCTCGCTTGGGTCATCCCAACCCCGCCACCATTCGTCATATACTTCAGAGTTTTTCTTTCACGTGTAATAAGATCGAGGACCACTCGTGTCATGCATGTCGCCTCGGCAAACATGATTGTCTTCCGTTTAGGGCTTCTTCTCATGTTGCATCATACCCGTTTGAGTTAATTCATAGTGATGCTTGGACCTCTCATGTTGCAAGTAATACATGCTATCTTTATTATCTTGTTATCCTTGATGATTTTTCTCACTATGTGTGGACCTTCTCATCGCGTCGTAAGTCGGACGTCGTCTCCACTCTCACGGC
Organism: Triticum timopheevii; assembly: GCA_963921465.1. Lineage (NCBI taxonomy): Eukaryota > Viridiplantae > Streptophyta > Magnoliopsida > Poales > Poaceae > Triticum > Triticum timopheevii. The sequence continues at coordinate 9,348,472 of OY997266.1, read as the reverse complement.
TTTCTACTCCTATGTTTTCACGCAGTTCGGTCGCCCCATTCTCGCGTTTCAAACTGACACCGGAAAGGAGTTTGACAACTTAAGGCATGTAGAATGGCCGATAAGATAGTCTTATCTTAAGTCTATACATTTAGAGATGACAAAAAAATATGTCTACCATGGGTCATTTCTTAGCCTTATCTTCAATAACTAGCTATTCCTAAAAATGTGGTGAGACATATTGTGCTAAGAGATCATCTCTTGTCTTCTCTTAAATAAGAAAAGACAAGTCTTTTCTTACGAGTTCTCTCTCCTCCAGCTCATCATTTATCCTACGTGTCACTCATAAGATAGCACCATTGTACATGCCCTTACCTGTTCGTACTCTCCTCACCACACATGGCACGACTTTTCACCTCACATGCCCGTACACTTCGTAGTAGAACGGTCGCGCTGAGTGTGTCCTTTGCACTCTCAATGACTGCGTTCGGACCCTCCTTTTTCATGCCAATGTGCCTCCGCGCTTTTGGCCTCACGCTCTTGCCACCACATCACTTCTCATTAACATCCGACCCTATCGCACTCGTCAGAACTTTGCACCTCATCACCTCCTCTTCGGTGCACCATCCTCTTATGATGAGCTTTGCATCTTTGGCTGTCTCTACTACCCTAGCATCACCGCCACTGCGCCTCATAAGCTTGCACTCCGCACCATCGCCTGCATCTTTCTCGGCTACCCACCTAACACCAAAGGCTACCACTGCTACGACCCTGTCTCACATTGTGTATTCACCTCCCGACACGTTTACTTTGATGAGAAGGTGTTTTCGTTTCAGCAGCAGGTACCTCTCATCACCCCGTCCCTGCCGGCCCTTTGGCGACCCTGTTAGGTGGACGGCCCCATGCGGCTCTCGGACCGCATCCGGGCTTTGGCGGTCCTCGCGCTGTGTGGGATGAGTTGCGCTTCGTGCCCCATGCCATCATCACCATCCATGCTGGCGCCCTCTCCGGCTGCCTCCTCACTGGCTGCCTCGCAGGCCACCTCGCCAGCCGGCTCGTCAGCTCTGGTTGCCCCTTTTCTGACTGCCTCGCCAGCCGGCTCGCCGGCTGTCCCGGAGTTGTCGTCTTTCCCCGTCACTCGGGCTCGAGCCGGCATTCATCGCTCGAGTCTACGGTACTCCAGCGACGAGTATCTCCTTGCCGCCTCCACCACTGAGCCCTCCCTGATCCCTGCGTCCACCAGAGCAGCCCTTCGTGATCGTCACTGGCTTGCCGCGATTGAGGAAGAGTTTGACGTTCTTCAGCGGAACCGTACCTGGACACTGGTTCCTCGGCCTTCTCGCGCCAATGTCATCAGCGGCAAGTGGGTCTTTCGCCATAAGACCAGCTCGGATGGTACACTTGAGCGCTACAAGGCCCGCTGGGTGGTCCATGGTTTTCGGCAGTGTGCTGGTGTCGACTTCGCTGGGACGTTTGCACCGGTTGTCAAACCGGGCATGATCCGCACTGTTCTCCAGGTGGCGGTTTCCCGAGGTTGGCCGGTTCATCAGATGGATGTCTCCAACGCCTTCCTTCATGGCCATTTTGAGGAGCGGGTTCACTGTGAGCAGCCGACCGGCTTCGTCGACACATCTTTTCCTGGGCATGTGTGTTTGTTGTCCCGCTCTCTCTACGTGCTCAAGCAAGCACCTCACGCCTGGTACCAGCATATCGCCGAGTTTCTTCAGACACTGGGCTTCAGGGTTACTCGCTTGGATGCCTCGTTATTTGTCTATCACCATGGCGACACGACTACATATTTGCTCCTCTATGTCGACAACATCATCCCGACGGCCTCCTCTGCAGCCCTTCTTCAGCAGATTACTATCCGGATGCGTGATGAGTGATACGTCTCCAACGTATCTATAATTTTTCATTATGCCATGCTATTATATTATCCATCTTGGATGTTTTATATGCATTTATATGCTATTTTATATGACTTTTGGGACTAACCTATTAACCTAGAGCCCAGTGCCAGTTTCTGTTTTTCCTTGTTTTTGAGTGTTACAGAAAAGGAATATCAAACGGAGTCCAAACGAGCTGAAAATTTATGGTGATTATTTTTGGACCAGAAGAAGCCCACGGAGCATTAGATCGAGTTGGGCCAAAAGAGTCCCGAGCCAACCACAAGACAGGAGGGCGCGCCCTACACCCCTGGGCGCGCGCCCCATCTTGTGGTTGACTCGGGACCCCCCCCCTGACTTGTTCCCGATGCCAACACCTCTTATATATCCCCAAACTTCCAGAACTGAACCTAGATCGGGAGTTCTGCCGCCGCAAGCCTCTGTAGCCACCAAAAACCAATTGGGACCCTGTTCTGACAAGCTGCCAGAGGGGGGAATCATCACTGGTGGCCATCTTCATCATCCCGGCGCTCTCCATGACGAGGAGGGAGTAGTTCACCCTCGGGGCTGAGGGTATGTACCAGTAGCTATGTGTTTGATCTCTCTCTCGCTCGTGTTCTTGATTTGGCACGATCTTGATGTACTGCGAGCTTTGCTATTATAGTTGGATCTTATGATGCTTCTCCCCCTCTACACTCTTGTAATGGATTGAGTTTTCCCTTTGAAGTTATCTTATCGGATTGAGTCCTTAAGGATTTGAAAACACTTGATGTATGTCTTTGATGTCTACTAGACAACCTTCTTCTTGTAGACGTTGTTGGGCCTGCAAGTGCACATGTTTGTAGGACAGTAGCAAATTTCCCGCAAGTGGATGACCTAAGATTTATCAATCCGTAGGAGGCGTAGGATGAAGATGGTCTCTCTCAAGCAACCCTGCAACCAAATAACAAAGAGTCTCTTGTGTCCCCAACACACCCAATACAATGGTAAATTGTATAGGTGCACTAGTTCGGCGAAGAGATGGTGATACAAGTGCAAAATAGATAGTAGATATAGGTTTTTGTAATCTGAAATAATAAAAACAGCAAGGTAACAAGCGATAAAAATGAGCGTAAACGGTATTGCAATGGTAGGAAACAAGGCCTAGGGTTCATACTTTCACTAGTGCTAGTTCTCTCAACAATAATAACATAGATAGATCATATAGCAAGCCCTCAACATGCAACAAAGAGTCACTCAAAAGCCACTAATAGTGGAGAACAAACATAGAGATTATGGTAGGGTACGAAACCACCTCAAAGTTATTCTTTCGGATCGATTTATAAAAGAGTTCGTACTAGAATAACACCTTAAGACACAAATCAACCAAAACCCTAATGTCACCTAGATACTCCATTGTCACCTCAAGTATCCGTGGGCATGATTATACGATATGCATCACACAATCTCAGATTCATCCAACCAACATAAAAGTACTTCAAAGAGTGCCCCAAAGCTACTACCGGAGAGTCAAGAACGTGTGCCAACCCCTATGCATAGGTTCCCAATGTCACGAAACCCGCAAGTTGATCACCAAAACATACATCAAGTGGATCGCAAGACATACATCAAGTGTTCTTATAAAAGACTCAATCCGATAAGATAACTTCAAAGGGGAAACTCAATTCATCACAAGAGAGTAGAGGGGGAGAAACATCATAAGATCCAACTATAATAGCAAAGCTCGGGATACATCAAGACCGTGCCATAGAGGGAACACGAGAGAGAACACGAGAGAGAGAGAGATCAAACACATAGCTACTGGTACATACCCTCAGCCCCGAGGGTGAAATACTCCCTCCTCGTCATGGATAGCGCCGGGATGATGAAGATGGCCACCGGTGATGGGATCCCCCTCCGGCAGTGTGCCGGAACGGGCTCCCGAGAGGTTTTTGGTGGCTATAGAGGCTTGCGGCGATGGAACTCCCGATCTATCTTCTGTTTTGGAAGTTTTAGGGTACGTAGGTATATATGGGTGAAAGGAGAACGTCGGTGGAGCTACGGGGGCCCCACGAGGCAGGGGGCGCGCCCAGGGGGGGCGCCCCCACCCTCGTGAGCACCTCCCGTATCTTCTGACGTGGGGTCCAAGTCCATCAGGTGGGTTTCCTTCCAAAAATAACTTCTCCAGTTGATTTCGTTCTGTTTTGACTTCGTCTGATATTCCTTTTCCTCGAAACACTGAAATAGGCATAAAACAGCAAATCTGGGCTGGGCCTCCGGTTAATAGGTTAGTCCCAAAAATAATATAAAAGTGGATAATAAAGCCCAATATTGCCTAAAACAGTAGATAAAGTAGCATGGAGCAATCAAAAATTATAGATATGTTGGAGACGTATCAAGCATCCCCAAGCTTAATTCCTGCTCATCCTCGAGTAGGTAAATGATAAAAAAGAATTTTTGACGCGGAGTGATACTTTGGCATACTTTCAATGTAAATCTTCTTAATTATGGCATGAATATTCAGATCCGAAAGATTCAAGACAAAAGTTCATATTGACATAAAAATAATAATACTTCAAGCATACTAATCAAAGCAATCATGTCTTCTCAAAATAGCATGGCTAAAGAAAGTTCATCCCTACAAAATCATATAGTTAGGCTATGCTTCATTTTCGTCACACAAAGATGTTCCCAACTTCTATACCCCCGATGACAAGCCAAGCAATTGTTTCATACTTCAATAATCTCAAACTTTTTCAACCTTCACGCAATACATGAGCGTGAGCCATGGATATAGCACTATGGGTGGAATAGAATATGATGATGGGGATTGTGTGGAGAAGACAAAAAAGAGAAAGTCTCACATTGACGAGGATAATCAATGGGCTATGGAGATGCCCATCAATTGATGTCAACATGAGGAGTAGGGATTGCCATGCAACGGATGCACTAGAGCTATGAATGCTCAACAAAATAAAACTAGTGGGTGTGCATCCAACTCGCTTGCTCATGAAGACCTAGGGCATTTGAGGAAGCCCATCGTAGGAATACACAAGCCAAGTTCTATAATGAAAAATTCCCACTAGTATAAAAAAGTGATAACACATGAGACTCTCTACATGAAAAGCATGGTGCTACTTTGAAGCACAATATATGAGACTCACTACATGAAGAACAAGGTGCTATTTTGAAGCACAAGTGTGAAAAAAGAGATAGTAGCATTGCCCTTTTTTGGGCCTTTCTTTTTTTTTCTTTTTTTTTGGCCTTTCTTTTTTTGATTGGGCAATGCTCTAATAATGATGATCATCACACTTCTATTGATTACAACATAAGGATTACAACTCGAAACTAGAACAAGATATGACTCTATATGAATGCCTCCGGTGGTGTACCGGGATGGTGCAATGAATCAAGAGTGACATGTATGAAAAATTATGCATGGTGGCTTTGCCACAAATACGATGTCAACTACATGATCATGCAATGGCAATATGACAAAAGTAATGTATGTCATGATGATGATGGAAGTTGCATGGCAATATATCTCGGAATGGCTATGGAAATGCCATGATAGGTAGGTATGGTGGCTGTTTTGAGGAAGATATAAGGAGGTTTATGTGTAATAGAGAGTATCGTATCACGGGGTTTGGATGCACCGGCGAAGTTTGCACCAACTCTCAAGGTGAGAAAGGGCAATGCACGGTACCGAGGAGGCTAGCAAAGGCAGAAAGGTGAGAGTGCGTAGAATCCATGGACTCAATATTAGTCAAAAGAACTCATATACTTATTGCAAAAATTTAGAAGTCATCAAAAACCAAGTACTATGCGCATGCTCCTAGGGGGATAGACTGGTAGGAAAAGACCATCGCTCGTCCCCGACCGCCACTCATAAGGATGCACAAGCCAGGTACACCTCATGTTTCAAATTTGTTACACAACTTTAACCATACGTGCATGCTACGGGACTTGCAAACTTCAACACAAGCATTCTTTAAATTCATAATCACCCAACTAGCATTACTTTGATATTATCACCTCCATATCTCAAAACAATTATCAAGCATCAAACTTATCTTAGTATTCAACGCACTCAAAAGAAAGTTTCACATATCTTGAATACCAAGTATATTAACATTAAGCAAATTACCATGCTATTAACGACTCTCAAAATAATCTAAGTGAAGCATGAGAGATCAATAGTTTCTTTAAAACAAAACCACCATTGTGCTCTAAAAGATATAAGTGAAGTACTAGAGCAATAACAGAAACTACTCCGAAAGATATAAGTGAAGATCAATGAGTAGCTAAATAATTATGCAACTAAATGAAGGCTCTCTCTCATTTAATAATTTCAGATCTTGTTACTTTATTCAAACAGCAAGCAAAGCTAAAGAAAACTACATTGCAATGATAGCACAACTCATGTGAAGAAGCAAAAACTTAGGCTCAACCGATACTAACCGATAGTTGTTGAATAAGAAAGGTGGGATGCCTACCGGGGCATCCCCAAGCTTAGATGCTTGAGACTTCTTGAAATATTATCTTGGGGTACCTTGGGCATCCCCAAGCTTGAACTTTTGTGTCTCCTTAATTCCTCTCATATCATGGTTTCTCTTCTTTTTATCAAAAGCTTCATTCACAACAAACTCAACAAGAACTCGTGAGATAGGTTAGTATAAACCAATGCAAAACCTTATCATATTCTACTGTAACAAATCACTTAAATTATTATTCAACATTGAATACTAAATGCCTATGTATATTTAATACTCCTATCCTCAAATAGAATCATTAAACAAGCAAACATATGCAAACAATGCAACCATAACAGCAATCTGTCAAAACAGTACAGTCTGTAAAGGATGCAAGAGTATCAATACTTCCCTGACTCCAAAAATTATGAACTAAAATTACCACTATAATAAATTTATCAGAGCTCAATATGCGAAAATATTCAACGTTAGACCATGCTCTGACTTTTCTAGGGAATTTTTGCAACAGTGGTAAACTTTCTGTTTTCAAACAGCACCATGTATACTAGCAAAATAAGCATGGCAAAGGCTATCCTTGACTTTTTTATTGAAACTAAAGAGGCAAAACATTATTCTAAATAACAGCAAAAAAACACTAACAATAGAAAATAACGCTCCAAGCAAAACACATATCATGTGGTGAATAAAAATATAACTCCAAGTAAAGTTACCGATGAACGAAGACGAAAGAGGGGATGCCTTCCGGGGCATCCCCAAGCTTAGGCTCTTGGTTCTCCTTGAATATTACCTTGGGGTGCCTTGGGCATCCCCAAGCTTAGGCTCTTGCCACTCCTTATTCCATAGTCCATCGAATCTTTACCCAAAACTTGAAAACTTCAACCACACAAAACTCAAAACAAAACTCGTAAGCTCCGTTAGTATAAGAAAATAAAACCACCACTTAGGTACTGTAATGAACTCATTATAAATTCATAATTTTGTAATATCTAATGTACTACAACTTATCTATGGTTCATACCCTCCGATACTACTCATAGATGCATCAAAATAAGCAAACAACACATAGAAAACAGAATCTGTCAAAAACAGAACAGTCTGTAGTAATCTGTATAAAACGTATACTTCTGGAACCCCAAAAATTATGAAATAAATTGCTGGACCTGAGAAATTTGTCTATTAATCATCTGAAAAAAGAATCAACCTAAAATCACTCTCCAGTAAAAAAATGGCTGCTAATCTCGTGAGCGCTAAAGTTTCTGTTTTTCACAGCAAGATCACATAAACTTCACCCAAGTCTTCCCAAAGGTTCTACTTGGCACTTTATTGAAACAAAAGCTATAAAACATGATTACTACAGTAGCATAATCATGTGGACACACAAAATGGAGTTGCCCCGGCAAGATCTAAAGATATACCTTCAAGCACCCACCTCCCCGGCAACGGCGCCAGAAACTGCTTGATGTCTACTACACAACCTTCTTCTTGTCGACGTTGTTGGGCCTGCAAGTGCACAGGTTTGTAGGACAATAGAAAATTTCCCTCAAGTGGATGACCTAAGGTTTATCAATGTGTAGGAGGCGTAGGATGAAGATGGTCTCTCTCAAGCAACCCTGCAACCAAATAACAAAGAGTCTCTTGTGTCCCCAACACACCCAATACAATGGTAAATTGTATAGGTGCACTAGTTCGGCGAAGAGATGGTGATACAAGTGCAAAATAGATAGTAGATATAGGTTTTTAATCTGAAATAATAAAAACAGCAAGGTAACAAGCAATAAAAGTGAGCGTAAACGGTATTGCAATGGTAGGAAACAAGGCCTAGGGTTCATACTTTCACTAGTGCAAGTTCTCTCAACAATAATAATATAGATAGATCATATAGCAAGCCCTCAACATGCAACAAAGAGTCACTCAAAAGCCACTAATAGCGGAGAACAAACGTAGAGATTATGGTAGGGTACGAAACCACCTCAGAGTTATTCTTTCGGATCGATCTATACAAGAGTTCGTACTAGAATAACACCTTAAGACACAAATCAACCAAAACCCTAATGTCACCTAGATACTCCATTGTCACCTCAAGTATCCGTGGGCATGATTATACGATATGCATCACACAATCTCAGATTCATCCAACCAACATAAAAGTACTTCAAAGAGTGCCCCAAAGCTACTACCGGAGAGTCAAGAACGTGTGCCAACCCCTATGCATAGGTTCCCAATGTCACGAAACCCGCAAGTTGATCACCAAAACATACATTAAGTGGATCGCAAGACATACATCAAGTGTTCTTATAAAAGACTCAATCCGATAAGATAACTTCAAAGGGGAAACTCAATTCATAACAAGAGAGTAGAGGGGGAGAAACATCATAAGATCCAACTACAATAGCAAAGCTCGGGATACATCAAGATTGTGCCATAGAGGGAACACGAGAGAGAACACGAGAGAGAGAGAGAGAGAGAGAGAGAGAGAGAGATCAAACACATAGCTACTGGTACATACCCTCAGCCCCGAGGGTGAACTACTCCCTCCTTGTCATGGATAGCGCCGGGATGATGAAGATGGCCGCGGGTGATGGGATCCCCCTCCGGCAGGGTGCCGGAACGGGCTCCCGAGAGGTTTTTGGTGGCTACAGAGGCTTGCGGCGGTGGAACTCCCGATCTATCTTCTGTTTTGGAAGTTTTAGGGTACATAGGTATATACGGGTGAAAGGAGAACGTCGGTGGAGCTACGGGGGCCCCACGAGGCAGGGGGGCACGCCCAGGGGGGGCGCGCGCCCCACCCTCGTGAGCACCTCCCGTATCTTCTGACGTGGGGTCCAAGTCCATCAGGTGGGTTTCCTTCCAAAAATAACTTCTCCAGTTGATTTCGTTCTGTTTTGACTCCGTCTGATATTCCTTTTCCTCGAAACACTGAAATAGGCATAAAATAGCAAATCTGGGTTGGGCCTCCGGTTAATAGGTTAGTCCCAAAAATAATATAAAAGTGGATAATAAAGCCCAATATTGCCTAAAACAGTAGATAAAGTAGCATGGAGCAATCAAAAATTATAGATACGTTGGAGACGTATCAGTCTTGCATGTGCTTATCTGTGCTGACAATGGGATATTCACGTGATCCACTTGATGTATGTTTTTTGTGATCAACTTGCGGGTTCTGAGACCTTGTGAACTTATGCATAGGGGCTGGCACACGTTTTCGTCTTGACTCTCCGGTAGAAACTTTGGGGCACTCTTTGAAGTTCTTTGTGTTGGTTTGAATAGATGAATCTGAGATTGTGTGATGCATATCGTATAATCAAACCCGCGGATACTTGTGGTGACATTGGAGTATCTATGTGACATTAGGGTTTTGGTTGATGAATGTCTTAAGGTGTTATTTTAGTATGAACTCTAGGGTTGTTTGTGACACTTATAGGAATAGCCTAATATAGATCGATCAGAAAGAATAACTTTGAGGTGGTTTCGTACCCTACAATAATCTCTTCGTTTGTTATCTGCTATTAATGACTTTGGAGTGACTCTTTGTTGCACGTTGAGGGATTGTTATATGATCTAATTATGTTATCATTGTTGAGAGAACTTGCACTAGTGAAAGTATGAACCCTAGGCCTTGTTTCGAAGCATTGCAATATCGTTTTCGCTCACTTTTGTTACTTACTACCTTGCTGTTTTTATATTTTCAGATTACAAAAATTCATATCTAGTATCCATATTACGCTTGTATCACCATCTCTTCGCCGAACTAGTGCACCTATACAATTTACCATTGTATTGTGTGTGTTGGGGACACAAGAGACTCTTTGTTATTTGGTTGCAGGGTTGTTTGAGAGATACCATCTTCATCCTACGCCTCCCACGTATTGATAAACCTTAGGTCATCAACTTGAGGGAAATTCGCTACTGTCCTACAAAACTCTACGCTTGGAGGCCCAACACGAGTCTACAAGAAGAAGGTTGCGTAGTAGGCATCAAACTCTTTTCTAGCGCCGTTGTCGGGGAGGTGAGTGCTTGAAGGTATATCTTTAGATCTTGCAATTGAATCGTTTATTTTCTTGTTTTATCACTAGTTTAGTCTATAAAATAAAAACAACAAAAAAATGGAATTGTTGCCTCATATGCTTCAACTTTTCAATGTCTTTCGTGAAAATAAGGATTCCGATAATTGTGCTCAATTGCTAGAGGAAGAATGAAATAAAATGTTTGGCATACAATCTTTGAATTATGAGCATGATTGCAATGTTGTTAGTATGAATTATTTGAATATCCATGACGCTAATGATATGCAAAGGCATAAGCTTGGGGATGCTATGTTTTATGAAGATGATATTTTTAGTCCCCCAAGTTTTGATGAGCAAATTTATGTTGATGATAGCATGCCTCCTATCTATGATGATTATATTGATGAAAGTGGGTTTGGAAGAGTGTCAACTTTAGGAAGTAATGATCCCACTATTTTGGAGGGTGTTGAATCTTATTGTGGTAATTTTGAAACTGGATTTGGAGAGGTCATGACTTTATTTAGTGATGAATCCACTATTTCGGAAGAGGTTCCAATTGATTATGAGAACAAAGTTGCTATCTATGATGATTATTGTGATGACATGTATGCTATAAAGAATAATGATAACCGTGAAACTTGTCATCATGATTTTAATTTACAATTGGATTTTGCCTCACATGATAGTTATTTTGTTGAGTTTGCTCCCACTACTATTCTGAATGAGAAGAATTTTGCTTATGTGGAGACTAGTAAAATTTCTATGCTTGTAGATCATGAAAAGAATGCTTTATGTGATGGTTATATCATTGAATACATTCATGATGCTACTTAAAATTATTATGAGGGAGGAGTATATGCTTGTAGGAATTGCAATAATATCAAGTTTCCTCTCTATGTGCTGAAAATCTTGAAGTTTTGCTTGTTTTACCTTCCTATGCTAGTTGATTCCTATTCTCAAAAGTTGTTTGCTCACAAAATCCCTATGCATAGGAAGTGGGTTAGACTTAAATGTGCTAGTCATATTCTTCATGATGCTCCCATTATGTTTCAATTCTTATCTTTTATGTGAGCATCATTGAAATCATCATGTCTAGCTAGAAAGGCATTAAAGAAAAGCGTTTGTTGGGAGACAACCCAACATTTACCCCTACTGTTTTTGTCTGTTCACATGATTAAGCTATTGTAGTAATCATGTTTTATAGCTTCTGTTTCAATAAAGTGCCAAGTAAAGCCTTTGGGATAGTGTGGATGATCATTGACTTGATTCTGTGCAAAACAGAAACTTTTGCGCTCAGTCCAAGAAATTCAAAAATTCACTGGAACATGATTTTGATATGAATTTTTTACAAAAGATTGATATAAAAATTTCCTAGATTTTCCTAATTTTTCAGAATTTTTGGAGTTACAGAAGTATGGAAAGTTTCCAGATTACTACAGGTTGTTCTGTTTTTGATAGATTTTGTTTTCTATGTGTTGTTTGCTTTTTTTGATGAATCTATGAATAGTATCGGAGGGTATGAACCATGGAGAAGTTGGAATACAGTAGATATAACACCAATATGAATTTAGATTGCGTTCACAACAGTACCTAAGTGGTGCTTTGCTTTCTGATACTAACGGATCTCATAAGATTTTCTGTTGAGTTTTGTGTTGTGACGTTTTCAAGTTTTGGGTGAAGTTTCGATGGACTATGAAATAAGGAGTGGCAAGAGCCTAAGCTTGGGAATGCCCAAGGCACCCCAAGGTAATATTCAAGGACAACCAAGAAACTAAGCTTGGGGATGCCCCGGATGGCATCCCCTCTTTCGTCTTCGTTCGTCGGTAACCTTACTTGAGGCTATATTTTTATTCACCACATGATATGTGTTTTGCTTGGAGTATCATTTTATTTTGTTTATATTTGCTTTCTTTTATTCAGATACATGTTTTATATCTTTTAGTTCAATAAAAAAGTCAAGTATAGCCTTTACCATGCTTATTTTACAAGTCTATATGTTGTTGTTTTGAAATCAGAAAGTTTGCTGTTATGTTTTGAATATTGGTGAATATTCAGAACATGATAAAATCTCGAAATTTTTACACAATGAGTAACAACAAATTTTATACAGTGTGGTAATTTTTCAGAATTTTTGGAGTTAGGGAAGTATGATTCCTCTTGCATTCTTTACAGACTGTCCTGTTTAGACAGAATGCTGTTATGTTTGCATTGTTTGCATATGTTTGCTTCTTTAATGATTCTATTTGAGGATAGGGGTGTTAAACATGCAGAGGCATTTAGTAGGCAATATCAAATAATAATTTTAGTAATTTTCTACAGTAGAGAATGATAAGGTTATTGCGTTAATTTATACTAACTTATTTCACGACTTCTTGTTCAATTTCTGTGTATGAAGTTTTAAGATTTAGGGAAGCTGTGATATAAAAGGAATTAAGGAGACACAAAAGCTCAAGCTTGGGGATGCCCAAGGCATCCCTAATTAATATTTCAAGAAGTCTCAAGCATCTAAGCTTGGGGATGCCCCGGTTGGCATCCCACATTTCTTCTTCAACAACTGTTAATCAATTTTGGTTGAGCCTAAGTTTTTGCTTCACATGATATGTGCTATCCTTGCAATGTCATTTTATTTTGTTTTGTTGTCTGTGTCGAATAATATCCAAAGATCTTAAATTCTTAAATGTTAGAGAGTCTTCACATAGTTGCACAATTGTTCGATTACTCATTGATCTTCACTTATATCTTCCGGAGTAGTTTGTCATTTGCTCTAGTGCTTCACTTATATATTTTTAGAGCACGGCGGTGGTTTTATTTTGAAGAAATTTATAAACTCTCATGCTTCACTTATATTATTTTGGGAGTCTTTAAAAAGCATAGTAATTTGCTTTGGTTATGAATTTAGTCCTAATATGATGGGCATCCAAGAGGGATATAATAAAAACTTTCATATAAAGTGCATTGAATACTATGAGAAGTTTGATTCCTTATGATTGTTTTGAGATATGAATTTGGTAATTATGATATTAGAGTCATGCTAGTGGAGTAATTATGAATTTGGTAAATACTTGTGTTCAGGTTTGTGATTCCCGTACCATGCACGTATGGTGAACCATTATGTAACGAAGTTGGAGCATGAGGTATTTTTTGATTGTCATCCTTTGTGTGGAGGTCGATATCGCGCGATGGTTAACTCCTACCAACCCTTCCCCTAGGAGCATACGCATAGTGCTTGGTTTCGATGACTAATAGATTTTTGCAATAAGTATGTGAGTTCTTTATGACTAATGTTGAGTCCATGGATTATACGCACTCTCACCCTTCCACCATTGCTAGCCTCTCTTGTACCGCACAACTTTCACCGGTACCGTACACCCACCATATACCTTCTTCAAAACAACCACCATACCTACCTACAATGACATTTCCATAGCCATTCCAAGATATATTGTCATGCAACTTTCCACCGTTCCGTTTATTATGACACGCTTCGTCATTGTCATATTGCTTTGCATGATCATGTAGTTGACATCGTATTTGTGGCAAAGCCAACTTTCATAATTCTTTCATACCTGTCACTCTTGATTCATTGCACATCCCGGTACACCACCGGAGGCATTCACATAGAGTCATATTTTTGTTCTAAGTATCGAGTTGTAATTTTTGAGTTGTAAGTAAGTGGAAGTGTGATGATCATCATTATTAGAGCATTGTCCCATGTGAGGAAGTAAATAAAAAGATGCCAAAGAAGCCAAATAAAAAAAGAGGCCAAAGAAGCCAATAAAAAAGATAAAAAAATAAAAAATAAAAAAGAGAGAAAAGAGAGAAGGGGCAATGTTACTATCCTTTTCCCACACTTGTGCTTCAAAGTAACACCATGATCTTCAGAGTCTCTTATTTTGTCACTTTGATATACTAGTGGGAATTTTTAGTTATAGAACTTGGCTTGTATATTCCAACGATGGGCTTCCTCAAATTGCCCTAGGTCTTCATGAGCAAGCAAATTGGATGCACACCCACTTAGTTTCTTTTTGAGCTTTCATAAACTTATAGCTCTAGTGCATCCATTGCATGGCAATCGCTACTCACTCACATTGATATCTATTGATGGGCATCTCCATAGCCCGTTGATACGCCTAGTTGATGTGAGACTATCTCCTTCTTTTTGTCTTCTCCACAACCACCATATTCTATTCCACCTATAGTGCTATGTCCATGGCTCATGCTCATGTATTGCGTGAAAGTTGAAAAGGTTTGAGAATACTAAAGTATGAAACCATTGTTTGGCTGAAACCGGGGTTGTGCATGATTTGAATATTTTGTGTGATGAAGATGGAGCATAGCCAGACTATATGATTTTATAGGGATGAGCTTTCTTTGTCCATGTTATTTTGAGAAGACATAATTGCCTTGTTAATATGCTTGAAGTATTATTGTTTTTATGTTAATATTAAACTTTTGTTTTGAATCTTATGGATCTGAACATTCATGCCACAATAGAGAAAATTACATGGATAGATATGTTAGGTAGCATTCCACATCAAAATTCTATTTTTATTATTTACCTACTCGAGGACGAGAAACAATTAAGCTTGGAGATGCTTGATACATCTCCAACGTATCTATAATTGTTGTTTGTTCCATGCTATTATATTATCCATCTTGGATGTTTTATATGCATTTATATGCTATTTTATATGATTTTTGGGACTAACCTATTAACCTAGAACCTAGTGCCAATTTCTATTTTTTTCCTTGTTTTTAAGTTTTACAGAAAAGGAATGTCAAACGGAGTCCAAACGAGCTGAAAATTTACGATGATTATTTTTGGACCAGAAAAAGCCCACGTAGCATCGGAGTTAGGCTAGAAGAGCCCGAGCCAACCACAAGATAGGAGGGCGCGCCCTCCTATCTTGTGATTGACTCGGGACCCCCCCCCCCCCCCCGACATGTTCCTGACGCCAACACCTCTTATATATCCCCAAACATCCAAAACTGAACCTAGATCGGGAGTTCCGCCGCCACAAGCCTCTGTATCCACCAAAAACCAATCGGTACCGTGTTCCAGCACCCTGCCGGAGGGGGGAATCATCACCGATGGCCATCTTCATCATCCCGTCGCTCTCCATGATGGGGAGGGAGTAGTTCACCCTGGGGCTGAGGGTATGTACCAGTAGCTATGTGTTTGATCTCTCTCTCTCTCTCTTACTCTCTCTCTCTCTCTCGTGTTCTTGATTTGGTACGATCTAGATATGCCGCGAGCTTTGCTATTATAGTTGGATCTTATGATGCTTCTCCCCCTCTACCCTCTTGTAATGGATTGAGTTTTCCCTTTGAAGTTATCTTATCAGATTGAGTCTTTAAGGATTTGAGAACACTTGATGTATGTCTTGCATGTGCTTATCTATGGTGACAGTGGAATATTCACGTGATCCACTTGATGTATGTTTTGGTGGTCAACTTGTGGGTTCTGTGACCTTGTGAACTTATGCATAGGGGTTGGCACACATTTTCGTCTTTACGCTCTGGTAGAAACTTTGGGGCACTCTTTGAAGTTCTTTGTGATAGTTTGAATAGATGAATCTGAGATTGTGTAATGCATATCGTATATTCAAACTCGTGGATACTTGTGGTGACATTGGAGTATCTAGGTGACATTAGGATTTTGGTTGTGTTGGAAATATGCCCTAGAGGCAATAATAAATTAGTTATTATTATATTTCCTTGTTCATGATAATCGTTTATTATCCATGCTATAATTGTATTGATAGGAAACTCAGATACATGTGTGGATACATAGACAACACCATGTCCCTAGTAAGCCTCTAGTTGACTAGCTCGTTGATCAATAGATGGTTACGGTTTCCTGACCATGGACATTGGATGTCATTGATAACGGGATCGCATCATTAGGAGAATGATGTGATGGACAAGACCCAATCCTAAGCCTAGCACAAAGATCGTGTAGTTCGTATGCTAAAGCTTTTCTAATGTCAAGTATCTTTTCCTTAGACCATGAGATTGTGCAACTCCCGGATACCGTAGGAATGCTTTGGGTGTACCAAACGTCACAACGTAACTGGGTGGCTATAAAGGTGCATTACAGGTATCTCCGAAAGTGTCTGTTGGGTTGGCACGAATCGAGACTGGGATTTGTCACTCCGTGTAAACGGAGAGGTATCTCTGGGCCCACTCGGTAGGACATCATCATAATGTGCACAATGTGACCAAGGGGTTGATCACGGGATGACGTGTTACAGAACGAGTAAAGAGACTTGCCGGTAACGAGATTGAACAAGGTATCGGTATACCGACGATCGAATCTCGGGCAAGTAAAATACCGCTAGACAAAGGGAATTGTATACAGGATCGATTGAGTCCTTGACATCGTGGTTCATCCGATGAGATCATCGTGGAACATGTGGGAGCCAACATGGGTATCCAGATCCCACTGTTGGTTATTGACCGGAGAACGTCTCGGTCATGTCTGCATGGTTCCCGAACCCGTAGGGTCTACACACTTAAGGTTCGATGACGCTAGGGTTATAAAGGAAGTTTGTATGTGGTTACCGAATGTTGTTCGGAGTCCCAGATGAGATCCCGGACGTCACGAGGAGTTCTGGAATGGTCCGGAGGTAAAGATTTATATATGGGAAGTCTTATTTTGGTCGCCGGAAAAGTTTCACACTTTATCGGTATTGTACCGGGAGTGCCGAAAGGGGTCCGGGGGTCCACCGGGGGGGTCCACCTGCCCCGGGGGGCCACATGGGCTGTAGGGGGTGCGCCTTGGCCTATATGGGCCAAGGGCACCAGCCCCAAGAGGCCCATGCGCCAAGGAAACTTGGGGAGGGAAGAGTCCTCAAAGGGGAAGGCACCTCCGAGGTGCCTTGGGGAGGATGGACTCCTCCCCCCTCTTGGCCACACCCCTTCCTTAGAGGAAGGGGCAAGGCTGCGCCTCACCCCTCTCCCTTGCCCCTATATATAGTGGAGGGGAGGGAGGGCATCCATACCTAAGTCCCTGGCGCCTCCCTCCCTCCCGTGACACCTCCTCCTCTCCCATAGGTGCTTGGCGAAGCCCTGCAGGATTGCCACGCTCCTCCATCACCACCACGCCGTTGTGCTGCTGCTGGATGGAGTCTTCCTCAACCTCTCCCTCTCTCCTTGCTGGATCAAGGCGTGGGAGACATCGTCGGGCTGTACGTGTGTTGAACGCGGAGGTGCCGTCCGTTCGGCACTAGGATCTCTGGTGATTTGGATCACGACGAGTACGACTCCTTCAACCCCGTTCTCTTGAAGGCTTCCGCTTAGCGATCTACAAGGGTATGTAGATGCACTCTCCTTCCCCTCGTTGCTGGTTTCTCCATAGATAGATCTTGGTTATACGTAGGAAAATTTTGAATTTCTGCTACGTTCCCCAACAGTGGCATCATGAGCTAGGTCTATTGCGTAGATTCTTTGCACGAGTAGAACACAAAGTAGTTGTGGGCGTTGATTTTGTTCAATATGCTTACCGTTACTAGTCCAATCTTGTTTCGACGGTATTGTGGGATGAAGCGGCCCGGACCGACCTTACACGTACTCTTACGTGAGACAGGTTCCACCGACTGACATGCACTTGGTGCATAAGGTGGCTAGCGGGTGCCAGTCTCTCCCACTTTAGTCGGAACGGATTAGATGAAAAGGGTCCTTATGAAGGGTAAATAGCAATTGGCATATCACGTTGTGGTTTTGCGTAGGTAAGAAACGTTCTTGCTAGAAACCCATAGCAGCCACGTAAAACATGCAAACAACAGTTAGAGGACATCTAACTTGTTTTTGCAGGGTATGCTTTGTGATGTGATATGGCCAAGAAGAATGTGATGAATGATATGTGATGTATGAGATTGATCATGTTCTTGTAATAGGAATCACGACTTGCATGTCGATGAGTATGACAACCGGCAGGAGCCATAGGAGTTGTCTTAATTTATTGTATGACCTGCGTGTCATTAAACAACGCCATGTAATTACTTTACTTTATTGCTAACCGGTAGCCATAGTAGTAGAAGTAATAGTTGGCGAGACAACTTCATGAAGACACGATGATGGAGATCATGATGATGGAGATCATGGTGTCATGCCGGTGACGATGATGATCATGGAGCCCCGAAGATGGAGATCAAAAGGAGCAAAATGATATTGGCCATATCATGTCACTATTTGATTGCATGTGATGTTTATCATGTTTATGCATCTTGTTTACTTAGAACGACGTTAGTAAATAAGATGATCCCTTACAACAATTTCAAGAAGTGTTCTCCCCTAACTGTGCACCGTTGCTACAGTTCGTCGTTGCGAAGCACCACGTGATGATCGGGTGTGATAGATCCTTACGTTCACATACAACGGGTGTAAGACAGATTTACATATGCAATACACTTAGGGTTAACTTGACGAGCCTAGCATGTACAGACATGGCCTCGGAACACGGAGACCGAAAGGTCGAGCATGAGTCGTATAGTAGATACGATCAACATGAAGATGTTCACCGATGATGACTAGTCCGTCTCACGTGATGATCGGACACGGCCTAGTTGACTCGGATCATGTAATCACTTAGATGACCAGAGGGATGTCTATCTGAGTGGGAGTTCATAAGATGAACTTAATTATCCTGAACATAGTCAAAATATCTTTGCAAATTATGTCGTAAGCTCGCGCGTTAGTTCCACTTTTTAGATATGTTCCTAGAGAAAATATAGTTGAAAGTTGATAGTAGCGATTATGCGGACAGTAGAAAGCTTATGTCCTTAATGCACCGCTCAGTGTGCTGAACCCCAAACGTCGTCTGTGGATGTTGCGAACATCGGACATACACGTTTTGATAACTACATGATAGTTCAGTTAAATGGCTTAAGTAGAGGCACCAAAGATGTTTTTCGAAACATCACGGAACATATGAGATGTTTCGAGGGCTGAAATTAGGATTTCAGGCTCGTGCCCACGTCAAGAGGTATAAGACCTCCGACGATTTTCTTAGCCTGCAAACTCAGGGAGAAAAGCTCAATCGTTGAGCTTGTGCTCAGATTGTCTGAGTGCAACAATCACTTGAATCGAGTGGGAGTTGATCTTCCAGATGAGATAGTGATGTTTCCCCAAAGTCATTGCCACCAAGCTGCTAGAGCTTTGTGATGAACTATAACATATCAAGGATAGAGATGTTGATCCTTGAGGTATTCGCATTGTTTGACATCACGAAAGTAGAAATCAAGAAGGAGCATCAATTGTTGATGGTTGGTGAAACCACTAGTTTCAAGAAGGGCAAGGGCAAGAAGGGATACTTCATGAAACGGCAAATCAGCTACTGCTCTAGTGAAGAAACCCAAGGTTGAACCCAAACCCAGGACTAAGTGCTTCTATAATAAGGGAACAACCACTGGAGCAGCATTACCCTAGATACTTGGTAGATGAGAAGGCTGGCAAGGTCGATAGAAGTATATTGGATATACATTATGTTAATGTGTACTTTACCAGTACTCCTAGTAGCACCAGGGTATCAAGATACTGGTGCAGTTGCTAAGTGTTAGTAACTCGAAATAAAAGAGCTATGGAATAAACGGAGACTAGCTAAAGGTGAGCTGACGATATGTGTTGGAAGTGTTTCCAAGTTTGATGTGATCAAACATCGCACGCTCCCTCTACCATCAAGATTATTATTAAACCTGAATAACTATCATTGTGTGTTTGCGTTGAGCATAGACATGATTGGATTATGTCTATCGCAATACGGTTATTCATTTAAAGAGAATAATGGTTACTCTATTTATTTGAATAATACCTTCAATGGTCTTGCACCTAAAGGAATGGTTTATTGAATCTCGATCGTAGTGATACACATTTTCATGCCAAAAGATATAAGATAGTAATGATAGTACCACTTACTTGTGGCACTGCCATGTAAGTCATAATGGTATAAAACGCATGAAGAAGCTCCATGTTGATGGATCTTTGGACTCACTCATTTTTGAAAAGTTTGAGACATGCGAACCATGTCTATTGGTGTATACGCATGAAGAAACTCCATGCAGATGGATCATTTGGACTCACTTGATTTTGAATCACTTGAGATATGCAAATCATACCACATGGGCAAGATGACTGAAAAGCCTCGTTTTCAAGATGGAACAAAATAGCAACTTGTTGGAAGTAACACATTTTGATGTGTGCAGTCCAATGAGTGCTGAGGCATGCAGTGAATATCGTTATGTTCTTACTTCACAGATGATTCGAGTAGATGTTGAGAATATTTACTTGATGAAACACAAGTCTGAATTATTGAATGGTTCAAGTAATTTCAGAGTGAAGTAGAAGATCATTGTGACAAGAGGATAAAATGTCTATGATATGATCATAGAGATGAATATCTGGGTTACGAGTTTTGGCACACAATTAAGACATTGTGGAAATTGTTTCGCAATTAATACCGCCTGGAACACCATAGTGTGATGGTGTGTCCGAACAACATAGTTGCACCCTATTGGATATGGTGCGTACCATGATGTCTCTTATCGAATTACCACTATTGTTCATGGGTTAGGCATTAGAGACAACCACATTCACTTTAAATAGGGCACCACGTAATTCCGTTGAGATGACACCGTATGAATTATGGTTTAGAGAAACCTAAGTTGTCGTTTCTTAAAGGTTTGGGGCTGCGACGCTTATGTGAAAAAAGTTTCAGAATTGATAAGCTCGAACCCAAAGCGGATAAAATGCATCTTCATAGGACACCCAAAACAGTTGGGTATACCTCCTAATTCAGATCCGAAAGCAATATGGATTGTTTCTTGAATTGGGTCCTTTCTCGAGCCTCCCTCCTCTACCTAGCCACTCCAGCGCCCTATCATCACCACCACTGACTCACCCCAAGCTCCAGTTCCTCCTCCCCACGTCTGCCTCGCCGTGCTGAATCTCGCCGTCGGCCTGCTCCGCCATGGATAGTGGGGCGCTCACCTCAGACCGCCCCCGCGCCCGTGGAGTACCTCGGAGGATGCGTCACACTCCCCCGAGCACGCCGGTGTGCCGGGCGCCCGCAGAGGTGATCGGTGCCGCCGGGGAGAGCGCCGGCGCCGTTCAGCCTCGCCTCTCCTGTTTCCCCATTGCGAGCGCGGGAGGTTGAGGGCGACCTGCCGCTGGGTCCCACGCGTCAGCGACCCAGTGGGCGGGCCCGCCCGTTTAAGTGGAAGCGGCTTCGCTTGTTTCCGCCTGCCCCCGCGCGTTGGCGTACTTCCGAAATGCGCCTTCGACGTGGCCCCTGCGCGCGTGCGGCCGAGCCGCTGGGCCGGCCCAGTGGCTATCCTATGCCCTGTGCACGCTTTGGGTAAACCCTAAACCTTTTTCCTTTTCTTTTTCTCAGTCAATTCAAAAATCCATAAACAAATCAAATTAGCTCCAAATTTGATGATTATAATTTCTAGTAGTTTCTAAAATCATGTCCTACCACATGGTGCTATTGCCACATTTTTGCAGAAGCTTTTTCTTCACAAACATTTATCAAATCTTGTTTTTCCTATTTCTATGATAGACTTTAGAAAATCACAGAGAGTCCATTTTTGATCCAAATTCCATGGTTAAAACTCCTAGATGTCTATAAGATCAAATCTTAGTTTTTGAACATTTTTACTAATACTTTCTGTATCGCCTCAAATAATGGTCTATTTCTTCATGTATAGCCAACTTTGCAAATTCATAGGAAATTCGTTTGAACTCCAAATCCAGTGAAACCAACTCCTAGATGCTTCTAAAACCATGCTTTGTCAAATGGGTGCCTCTGCTCATTTTTGAAAATAATGTTTCTGTACACTTCTCGCAAATCCATAAACCCCTTGACTCCATCATATTGAAATGTTCAGAGATGTCCATTGATCAAATCCCAATGAAACCACTTTGGTCATCCCTCATATGACCAGAGATGTCCTAGAAAAGTCCAACTCATATTTTTAGAGCACTTTTATTTCCTGCCTTGTTGTGTTGCTTATTGTGATTGTTTCCGATGTTAGTTGCCGAAGTAGACGGAGTACTTGGAGAAGGACCAGAAGATCTCAAGACTCTGATGAACCAGGCAAGCAGCCTTTTGACCATGTCTATGAAGCCTTTTTATGCATGTCATATAGTACCTTATCGCTGTTGCACCGAAATCATGTTGAGGTGGTGAACCACGTGGGTTGGTTGCCTCTGTTACTTCCTCGTTGATACTTGCATTGTGCATGACCCTACCTTCTTATGAGGGTTATGCCGGTGGGAGTAGATAGGATGATAAAGTAGTGCTACGCAAAAAGGGACGGGAATATGCATAGTGATGGAGATAAAGTATTTTCAAAGGACTTTTCGAAAACCCCGTCGGGTGCCACTTATGCCCGAGGGAGATGATGAGTTGGGTAGCCACTTGATGACGAAGTGGTGTACCGAGGCAGGTGTGTGTGTGTTGTTTTCAAAAACGGATTGGTTTAAGTTGCGACCGTTATTCCAACCTTACATGCGCAACCACTCTACCCTTATATGGGAAAGGGCATTATTGATTACCTAGGCCGGTATTAGCTTGGAGCCCGCATTACTAGTGACAGGGGGAGAGTTGGTGCTCTCTCTCGGGGCGGGGTCGTGCTAGGTAGGGCGGCCATGACTGTTTTCACAGGGCACCGGATACACCGTTATGTCCCCTCTCGGATGTTACGATCTCGAGTGAGTCTCGTATGATGTACATCGTGAGGATACGGAACAACGAGTGGACTCCTTGTTAGTGTCGTCTAGGGAAAGGTAGTGATCGGGTGCTTACCCCGGATACTTGAGGTATCGCGGGTCGTGGATGACACGGAAGTTCCCTAGATCTTGTGGGTACAGTGTGCAACCTCTGCAGAGTGTAAAACTATTCGAATAGCCGTGTCCACGGTCAAGGACAGTTGGGTAACCGCTCTTGGGCTACGTCCACTTGTTTACAAACCCAGTGTGTGTTGATAAAATGACTTGGGTCAAGTCAAGGGACTTAACATGATGAGATGGGTTGGTGCCCACTGTATTTATGCTAGATGGGTTGGTGCCCACTCTATTTATGTTGATATCTGTAACCTGTCCTCATGGTTACTTGAATTCTCTTGATGCATGCCTTACAAAGTTGTTGAACATGTCATTGCACTCAAAACTAGCTTTCTGCAAAAATTTACCTATATCATGCATTGTTGTATCTGGAACCAAAACATGGGTTGCTTGCGAGTACATCCAAACGTACTCACTGGCTTGTCCCTGGCTATTTACTTGGCCAGGCTTGAAAGAACAGGATATGATGAAGAGTACTTCGGTGACGAACATGCGAGCTAGGACGCTTCCTAGTCAGAATGCCTGTAGGGTTAAGGCAGATGGCATGGGTCCAAGTTATCGACGAAGATTTCCGCTGCGATGATACACTCAAGACTTGACCATAATGGTCCTACTTGTGTAAACGGTATGTATGGATGTAAGACTCTTGTTATTCAGCTTCTGTGTTCAGTAAGCATTGATCTCTGGGATCACTGTACACGTGCATTCGGTGATCTCGACTTATGAGTCAGGGGTCCCCACAAAGCTGGTATCAGAGCCATCCTGACTGTAGGAAGCCTTAGCTAGCATGGTCATTAGTTAGGGTAAAACTATTTCCAAAACTACTACTAGTTTTCAAAACAATCTATACTTCTCTTCCCTTCTCAGTTTTTCGAAAACTAAGGTATACTTTCCTTATTGATCTCTTCCCCTTCAAAACCTTTGGTCGCTAGAACCCTTATGCCCCTGACCACTGGATTTCTTGTAATCCTCGTGGATAATCTAGAAGGAAGATGCCTTGCCAGACATTCACCCACATCTCCTGAACACAAGATTGGTGACATCACAACAAGATGATACCAACAGAAGATACATCGTCAAGGGATGAAGACCTGAGGACCCAGGAGATGGTGACACCCTTGACACTGCCCCAAGATGATGCAACCTTGTCCTATGACGATCAGGGTGTAAGATATGCAAGACCATGATAGACATCGCTAGTAGAGCAATCATGTCCTTACCGTTGTCGTATCGGCAACCACCGGTGGATGAGAACCTCGC
Source organism: Triticum timopheevii (assembly GCA_963921465.1). Classification (NCBI taxonomy): domain Eukaryota; kingdom Viridiplantae; phylum Streptophyta; class Magnoliopsida; order Poales; family Poaceae; genus Triticum; species Triticum timopheevii. The sequence continues at coordinate 9,324,028 of OY997266.1, read as the reverse complement.
CATTTGGCCCGCCTCACTATAGTGAGAAGGAAAACGGTTCTCTTCATCCCCCGCTCTTGGTGTCGATGTTTTCATCAACGTAACCGACATGTTGGACCTCTACTATGCCTTGTTAATATCATTGCATAAAGGATTGCCTACCTGGTACACTCAACGCCTTAGAAGGCAAAAGGGATCGTAGTGATTAAGAAGACAAGAGGAGACCAAGACAATGCCAGCTACAAGGAGCCACCTTCACCCCATCACTCCAACAGGCGAGAAGTTGTTGAAGATTCTTCAGGCTCAACCCAGATTGTTTCATCAAACAACTACAAGAGACGTAGCAACACCTGAGGAAAACTCAGAAGACTGCATGAGGCACAAGGCACGACTACTGAGTCCGAGAACCCCTAGGGTAGGATGAGTCGTGTACCCCCTATGCACAGTCGAGTCCGTATGATAGTTCGAATAGAACCATGATTGTGTGTTGCTTGTTTTTATTTGTTTGTGTTTTGATATCAGTCGCCCTTTTTGCCCTAGGCAACAAGTACGCGACTATATCACCTGCCTTATTATGTTGTTTGTGTTTGGCCCTTTTTGGCACTTGTTTGTTTGCACTTGCACTATAGAGCCCCCTTTAGGCATCCCACCTCCTCTATGCTACTTTTCCCTCTCGTCTCTCTCTCCTCAACTGAAGACCAGCAAGACAAGGTACACCAAGGAACCTGCTTCGGCAACTAACTAGCAATGAAGACTTTTGTTGCAGCCTCCTCGACCAAGTGAAACCCCGTAGAGTTATGTTTAACCCTCAAGATTAGAAACCCATTCCTAGACCCTTCGAGGCTTTATAAGATACCCCAGCTAGAATCCTTAACCATGTGCTTAACCCATAGAATTGCAAGAGAACCAGTTAAGCCTCTGTAGACCTTGCACAACACTGGGTTCATTATGGAACTAGTGGACATAGTGAACGAGCACATTATCATCCTAATACAGCACCAGAACTGACATGCCATAGGGAAGACCAATTTGAGGATATAGGATCAAAGGATAAATGACTTGATGAGTTTATATCAATGACTTTGAGGAATCATCTGAGACTATTTGGTGGATTATGAGGCTTTGATGTTGGTAGATGAACTTGGTGGGATCATGAGTATAGATTAGCATAACTTTCATTACCCCTGAGTAAATTGGATTTAGTAGGATAATTGTAAGTATTTGGATTTAACTTAGCCATGGGATATTGATAGGAGACAGTTGATATTACGTAAATGACTTGGGGGAACATGTAGGGATTCTCGTTGGACAAGAGATTTGGATTTAAGTAGGTGATTCTAGTTGAATATAGATGCTGAGTATGTCTACATGGCTCGGAGTAAATTGGATTTAGACTGATGATCCCGATCATGATACCATGTTTCTCTGTGGACAATAAACTAGGAGATTGGATTAATTGTCGAAGTTGATGTAAACTTGACCTTAGAGGTTACTTGACCATGATAATGGAAATTGGTGGACTGACTATAGTAGAGATAGCCTTTTCCAGTATTTGGCGATTATAGGAACATTAGGAGATCATGTGGAACACCATAGACTTTGGATTTGTGGAATAAATGGATTACGTAGTGATTGATGGAAGTTAATGGGCTATTGGAGTTGATTCATAGGAAGGAAACAAGATCTTGGAGTGGCTTACGACGTGTTTCCTTAGGATAGAGATGCTTTATCATGGACCTTGGATCAATAGACTGAGCACTTGGATTGTGGTGATTAAATTCAAGCTTAGCAGCTTATATGCTCTACCCATGGATTTTTAGGGGTAGCCATACATACGAGTTTGGGGATTGTAGACATATATGATTTTGTTAGACCTCCTCTCGAGAGTCATGAGGATATGAATAGCATGAGTGATGATTGGATTTGACCTATACGAAATGATGCTTTCAGCGGTATAAGGTGGTCTATTTGGAGGACTAGATAGACTATTGGCATCTCAGAAACCGTGCTTAAAGATAAGATGATAAATGTTCACTCGCACACTGGAATCCTTGAAACCCTTACGCCCTACCAAGCTACAACATGGTCGGATCAGGACCTTAGGGCCTTGACACTAGATCTAGAACCACCTTGGCCCACACTCAACAAGACCACCACTAATTCCCCAGCCTACTTTATTAACCCCGTGAACCAAGTCTTCATGGAGTGCCTAGACAAGATAGTTGGCATCATCATTGGTGACCTACTTGTCCACCCGAAGACGGAAGAAGAGCCGTTCAGCTAGTCTAGGAACATTTGAAGACCGCCATGCCAAGGAGGAAGAACTACACCAACCACCACCGACATGAAGTAAACCTCCACATCAAAGACCAGGCATATCTGCAAGCCACTTCTCTCAAAGGAACCAAGCATTTCCGTGTCAAAGGGAAGCCCACACCAAGATTCATCGCCCCCCTTCGAGATCACTCCAAGATTTAACAACCCCCTCTGAGATCACTACAAGATGAAGAGATGACAGTTACCAGCTGGAGTTGCCACCTGAGTTACCTGATGTGCACAATGCTTTCCATGTATCACAACCCCGAAGTGTTTCCAACTTCCTAACTTGCCCGATCTCTACGAGGGCATTAACCACCGAGCCATCGACCCCTAGCCCAATCTAACCTACCGCGAGCTACCCATTAGCAACCTAGATCAAGAAGAGCATCATACACGAAGTCACACCATCAAGTACCTCAAGGTTCTATGGAGCACTACACGGGAGCAGAAGCAGTATGAGGATGTGAAGACTACCCCGAATCCAAGTTTCCATACTCCTTTCCGCGCCTAGTTTGGGAATCTCGGGGACGAGATTCTTGTAAGGGGGATAGGTCTGTCACACCCTGATTTTCATGCCACAACACTTAAGCTAATTAATAATGCTAAAATGTGGTTTGACAAAAACTTTTGAGTGTTTTGGACTTTGCTTGATTGGATTTTTGTTTGCTGTTTGCAAGTGCTCTAAAAATCAAATAAATCCTCCAACTCCTATACTTCATCTCCTTGATCCAAAACCTTTTCCCAATGATCATGCCATGTGTATAGAGCAATATAGTATTTTCTTACAAAAAGAATTTGGCCAAAAAGTATTTTCAAAAATTAGTTTTCCAAAACCCCCTGAATTGAGGTTTGCACTGCAAGTACTTAATTAAGGGCAGCAAAAATCTTTCCAAAAATATATTTGACTCCTATTAGATATAGGATACCCAGAAACCACAAAAATATAATTTTAAAAGTTATTTTCCTATTTTATTTAAAAGCTTTTTCTTAAGGCCAGAAATGGTCTTTAATAGGCAAAAAATTATTTTATTGCTTCAAAAATATTTGAAAAAATTTAGGGAAACTCATAGGACATATACTGTCCATATATAAGAGTTTCAACACACGGTCATGTTCAAAATATTGGTCAAATACCTCAAAAACCCTTTCTGGATATTTCAAGCTTTTGAAATATTTACAAAGGAAATATTCTCCAAAAATTCCAAGAAAATTCTAGCATGTCACATATGACATGTTTGATGGCATTGCCAAGTCTCATGTCATGGAGAACAGTATAACTCCATGAAACCCTCTCAAAACCACTTCTGGCCTTTTTCAAGTTTGAACAACTTTGCACTGCCAAACATGTCCAAATGTTCTCAAACCTTGTGAACATGCTCAAATGGTCTAATAATTCATCTAGACCAAATGGCACAAGTTGGAGAACAAGTTAACTTGATCAAAGTGCCCCAAAACCCTTCCTGTCCAGAACCAAATTTGAACAACTATACATTGGAAACTTTCTCCTTTTGATCTCAACTTTTGTGGACATGTTCATAACCTCAAATGATGACACTAAACCAAGTGGTGCATCAAGGAGAATATATTTTCATGACTAAATCTTGGAAAGTCCATTTCTGCTGATTTCAAGGGTTTACCAAAGTTACATTGGCAACTTTGCCCAAATAATCTCCAAATTGGTGGAAGGCCATATTTATATGAGTCATTTCACCCTGTGGAGTCTCATGGCATTTGGAGTTCATTTGCTCAACCAAACAAACATCAAACACCTTCTGCCACTTTACCAAAATTCCATTTTTGACCACTTCCACTAACCTCCATGACCTCCACTTTTTACCACAGCTCCTCCAAGTCCCCCTCTACCTCCAGTAACAATGGCTGCACCTCAGCTCTATGATTGAGGGGTGAAACACCCCCATTTACCCCTCTGGATAGCACCTTCCTCTCCCTTTCTCACCTCCCTCCTTACTCCATTGGTTCCACAAGGCATCCAAGGCTTCCCCCTGCTATCCTAATACCTCCTGGCACTACTGGACACAAGTGGCCGCGCCCGCTCCCCTTTCTTAATGCCATGGCATGCCATTTGGGTGCTCTGGAGCGCGCTACAGTGCGCTCCCGCACTGTAGCTGCCGTCTGCCCGATGCCTCCGACCACCTCGGCCCTCCCCCGCACGCCTGCCGATGCGCCTCGACGTTCGCAGCATGCTACACCCCTGTCCCCCTCTTCCTTCTCCCTCCTGTTGCCTCCTTTCGCACGCGCACCGGCCGCCCGAGAGCCCCAATGGCCGACCTCACACGCGCGACCACCAGAGCCTCGCCCCGCTCCCTCTCTCTCTTCCTGGCACCCTACGCGACGCCCACGAGCGCCGCATACAGCCCCAAGCCTCCTCCCGTGGCCACCACGGCCATTTCCGCGGATGCCCGTAGGCCTCGTCCACGGTGAGCCATGGCTTCGCTATATAAGGCCGTTCCAGACCCTCCTCGTTGCTCCTTTCGCTCCCTCCCCCTCCTTTGCATCACCCGACCGGCTCACGCCTCTCCTCGTGCTCTCCATAGCCCTCCATGGCCGGAGAACCGCCGCCGGCCCCTGGATAAATTTGGGCTATCCCGAGCTTCCCTCCTCTACCTAGCCACTCCAGCGCCCTATCATCACCACCACTGACTCACCCCAAGCTCCAGTTCCTCCTCCCCACGTCTGCCTCGCCGTGCTGAATCTCGCCGTCGGCCTCCTCCGCCATGGACGGTGGGGCGCTCACCTCAGACCGCCCCCGCGCCCGTGGAGTACCTCGGAGGATGCGTCACACTCCCCCGAGCACGCCGGTGTGCCGGGCGCCCGCGTAGGTGATCGGTGCCGCCGGGGAGAGCGCCGGCGCCGTTCAGCCTCGCCTCTCCTGTTTCCCCGTCGCGAGCACGGGAGGTTGAGGGCGACCTGCCGCTGGGTCCCACGCGTCAGCGACCCAGTGGGCGGGCCCGCCCGTTTAAGTGGAAGCGGCTTCGCTTGTTTCCGCCTGCCCCCGCGCGTTGGCGTACTTCCGAAATGCGCCTTCGACGTGGCCCCTGCGCGTGTGCGGCCGAGCCGCTGGGCCGGCCCAGTGGCTATCCTACACCCTGTGCACGCTTTGGGTAAACCCTAAACCTTTTTCCTTTTCTTTTTCTCAGTCAATTCAAAACTCCATAAACAAATCAAATTAGCTCCAAATTTGATGATTCAAATTTCTAGTAGTTTCTAAAATCATGTCTCTACCACATGGTGCTATTGCCACATTTTTGCAGAAGCTTTTTCTTCACAAACATTTATCAAATCTTGTTTTTCCTATTTCTGTGATAGACTTTAGAAAATCACAGAGAGTCCATTTTTGATCCAAATTCCATGGTTAAAACTCATAGATGTCTATAAGTTCAAAACTTAGTTTTTGAACATTTTTACTAATACTTTCTGTATCGCCTCAAATAATGGTCTATTTCTTCATGTATAGCCAAATTTGCAAATTCATAGGAAATTCGTTTGAACTCCAAATCCAGTGAAACCAACTCCTAGATGCTTCTAAAATCATGCTTTGTCAAATGGGTGCCTCTGCTCATTTTTGAAAATAATGTTTCTGTACACTTCTCGCAAATCCATAAACCCCTTGACTCCATCATATTGAAATGTTCAGAGATGTCCATTGATCAAATCCCAATGAAACCACTTTGGTCATCCCTCATATGACCAGAGATGTCCTAGAAAAGTCCAACTCATATTTTTAGAGCACTTTTATTTCCTGCCTTGTTGTGTTGCTTATTGTGATTGTTTCCGACGTTAGTTGCCGAAGTAGACGGAGTACTTGGAGAAGGGCCAGAAGATCTCAAGACTCTGATGAACCAGGCAAGCAGCCCTTTGACCATGTCTATGAAGCCTTTTTATGCATGTCATATAGTACCTTATCGCTGTTGCACCGAAATCATGTTGAGGTGGTGAACCACGTGGGTTGGTTGCCTCTGTTACTTCCTCGTTGATACTTGCATTGTGCATGACCCTACCTTCTTATGAGGGTTATGCCGGTGGGAGTAGATAGGATGATAAAGTAGTGCTACGCAAAAAGGGACGGGAATATGCATAGTGATGGAGATAAAGTATTTTCAAAGGACTTTTCGAAAACCCCGTCGGGTGCCACTTATGCCCGAGGGAGATGATGAGTTGGGTAGCTACTTGATGACGAAGTGGTGTACCGAGGCAAGTGTGTGTGTTGTTTTCAAAAACGGATTGGTTTAAGTTGCGACCGTTATTCCAACCTTACATGCGCAACCACTCTACCCTTATATGGGAAAGGGCATTATTGATTACCTAGGCCGGTACTAGCTTGGAGCCCGCATTACTAGTGACGGGGGAGAGTTGGTGCTCTCTCTCGGGACGGGGTCGTGCCAGGTAGGGCGGCCATGACTGTTTTCACAGGGCACCGGATACACCGTTATGTCCCCTCTCGGATGTTACGATCTCGAGTGAGTCTCGTATGATGTACATCATGAGGATACGGAACAACGAGTGGACTCCTTGTTAGTGTCGTCTAGGGAAAGGTAGTGATTGGGTGCTTACCCCGGATACTTGAGGTATCGCGGGTCGTGGATGACACGGAAGTTCCCCGGATCTTGTGGGTACAGTGTGCAACCTCTGCAGAGTGTAAAACTATTCGAATAGCCGTGTCCACGGTCAAGGACAGTTGGGTAACCGCTCTTGGGCTACGTCCACTTGTTTACAAACCCAGTGTGTGTGTTGATAAAATGACTTGGGTCAAGTCAAGGGACTTGACATGATGAGATGGGTTGGTGCCCACTCTATTTATGCTAGATGGGTTGGTGCCCACTCTATTTATGTTGATATCTGTAACCTGTCCTCATGGTTACTTGAATTCTCTTGATGCATGCCTTACAAAGTTGTTGAACATGTCATTGCACTCAAAACTAGCTTTCTGCAAAAAATTACCTATATCATGCATTGTTGTATCTGGAACCAAAACATGGGTTGCTTGCGAGTACATCCAAACGTACTCACTGGCTTGTCCCTGGCTATTTACTTGGCCAGGCTTGAAAGAACAGGATATGATGAAGAATACTTCGGTGACGAACATGCGAGCTAGGACGCTTCCCAGTCAGAATGCCTGTAGGGTTAAGGCAGATGGCATGGGTCCAAGTTATCGACGAAGATTTCCGCTGCGATGATACACTCAAGACTTGACCATAATGGTCCTACTTGTGTAAACGGTATGTATGGATGTAAGACTCTTGTTATTCAGCTTCTGTGTGTTCAGTGAGCATTGATCTCTGGGATCACTGTACACGTGCATTCGGTGATCTCGACTTATGAGTCGGGGGACCCCACATGCAGACTTATAGAGAAGCCTGCGTTTACAAGAAAGTGAATGGGAGCTCTGTAGCATTTCTTATATTATATGTAGATGACATACTTTTGATGGGAAATGATATAGAACTTTTGGACAGCATTAAGGCCTATTGAATAAGTGTTTTTCAATGAAGGACCTTGGAGAAGCTGCTTACATATTAGGCATCAAAATCTATAGGGATAGATCGAGATGCCTCATAGGTCTTTCACAAAGCACATACCTTGATAAGATATTGAAGAAGTTCAATATGGATCAGTCCAAGAAGGGGTTCTTGCCTGTGTTGCAAGGTGTGAAATTGAGCTCAACTCAATGCCCGACCACGGCAGAAGTTAGAGAAAAGATGAGTGTCATCCCCTATGCCTCAGCTATAGGGTCCATTATGTATGCCATGCTGTGTACCAGACCTGATGTAAACCTTGCCGTAAGTTTGGTAGGAAGGTACCAAAGTAATCCCGGCATGGAACACTGGACAGCGGTCAAGAACATCCTAAAGTACCTGAAAAGGACTAAGGATATGTTCTCATTTATGGAGGTGACGGAGAGCTCGTCGTAAAGGGTTACGTCGATGCTAGCTTCGACACAAATCTGGATGACTCTAAGTCACAAACCGGATATGTGTATATTTTGAATGGTGGGGCAGTAAGCTGGTGTAGTTGCAAGCAAAGCGTCGTGGCGGGATCTACATGTGAACTAGAGTACATGGCAGCCTCGGAGGCAGCGCATGAAGCAACCTGGGTGAAGGAGTTCATCACCGACCTAGGAGTCATACCCAATGCGTCGGGGCCGATCACACTCTTCTATGACAACACTGGAGCTATTGCACTTGCCAAGGAGCCCAGGTTTCACAAGAAGACCAGGAACATCAAGCGTCGCTTCAACTCCATTCGTGAAAATGTTCAAGATGGAGACATAGATATTTGTAAAGTACATACAGACCTGAATGTAGCAGATCCATTGACTAAACCTCTCCCTAGAGCAAAACATGATCAACACCAGAACTCTATGGTTGTTCGATTCATCACAATGTAACTAGATTATTGACTCTAGTGCAAGTGGGAGACTATTGGAAATATGCCCTAGAGGCAATAATAAAATGGTTATTATTATATTTCCTTGTTCATGATAATTGTCTATTGTTCATGCTATAATTGTGTTATCCGGAAATCGTAATACATGTGTGAATATATAGACCACAACACGTCCCTAGTGAGCCTCTAGTTGACTAGCTCATTGATCAACAGATAGTCATGGTTTCCTGACTATGGACATTGGATGTCATTGATAACGGGATCACATCATTAGGAGAATGATGTGATGGACAAGACCCAATCCTAAGCGTAGCACAAGCTCGTGTAGTTCGTTTTGCTAGAGCTTTTCCAAATGTCAAGTATCATTTCCTTAGACCATGAGATTGTGCAACTCCCGGATACCATAGGAGTGCTTTGGGTGTGCCAAACGTCACAACATAACTGGGTGACTGTAAAGGTGCACTACGGGTATCTCCGAAAGTGTCTGTTGGGTTGGCACGAATCGAGATTGGGATTTGTCACTCCGTATGACGGAGAAGTATCTCTGGGCCCACTCGGTAATGCATCATCATAATGAGCTCAATGTGACCAAGTGTCTGGTCATGGGATCATGCATTATGGTACGAGTAAAGTGACTTGCCGGTAACGAGATTAAACGAGGTATTGGGATACCGATGATTGAATCTCGGGCAAGTAACGTACCGATTGACAAAGGGAATTGTATACGGGATTGATTGAATCCTCGACATCATGGTTCATCCGATGAGATCATTGAGGAGCATGTGGGAGCCAACATGGATATCCAGATCCCGCTGTTGGTTATTGACCGGAGAGTCGTCTCGGTCATGTCTGCATGTCTCCCGAACCCGTAGGGTCTACACACTTATGGTTCGGTGACGCTAGGGTTGTTGAGATATTAGTATGCGGTAACCCGAAAGTTGATCAGAGTCCCGGATGATATCCTAGACATCACGAGGAGTTCCAGAATGGTCCGGAGGTGAAGATTTATATATAGGAAGTCCAGTTTCGGCCATCGGGAAAGTTTCGGGGGTCACCGGTATTGTACCGGGACCACCGGAAGGGTCCCGGGGGTCCACCGGGTGGGGACACCTATCCCGGAGGGCCCCATGGGCTGAAGTGGGAGGGGAACCAGCCCCTGGTGGGCTGGTGCGCCCCCCCCCTTGGGCCTCCCCCCGCGCCTAGGGATGGAAACCCTAGGGGTGGGGGCGCCCCACTTGGCTTGGGGGGCAAGCCACCCCCTTGGCCACCGCCCCCCATCTAGATAGGATCTAGAGGGGCCGGCGCCCCCCCTGGACCCCTATATAAAGAGGGGGGAGGGAGGGCTGCGCACCCTAGCCCCTGGCGCCTCCCTCTCCCTCCCGTGACACCTCTCCCTCTCGTTGTGCTTGGCGAAGCCCTGCCGAGATCGCTGCTGCATCCACCACCACGCCGTCGTGCTGCTGGATCTCCATCAACCTCTCCTTCCCCCTTGCTGGATCAAGAAGGAGGAGACGTCTTCCCAACCGTACGTGTGTTGAACGCGGAGGTGCCGTCTGTTCGGCGCTAGGATCTCCGGTGATTTGGATCACGATGAGTACGACTCCCTCAACCCCGTTCTCTTGAACGCTTCCGCGCGCGATCTACAAGGGTATGTAGATGCACTCCTCTCTCTCGTTGCTAGATGACTCCATAGATTGATCTTGGTGAAGTGTAATTTTTTTTTATTTTCTGCTACGTTCCCCAACAGTAGCATCATGAGCTAGGTCTATGCATAGTTTCTATGCACGAATAGAACACAAACTTGTTGTGGGCGTAGATGTTGTCAATTTTCTTGTCACTACTAGTCTTATCTTGCTTCGGCGGCATCGTGGGATGAAGCGGCCCGGACCGACCTTACACGTACGCTTACGTGAGACAGGTTCCACCGACTGACATGCACTAGTTGCATAAGGTGGCTAGCGGGTGTCTGTCTCTCCCACTTTAGTTGGAGCGGATTCGATGAAAAGGGTCCTTATGAAGGGTAAATAGAAATTTGCATATCACGTTGTGGTTTTACGTAGGTAAGAAACGTTCTTGCTAGAAACCTATCGAAGCCACGTAAATGTGATGAATTATATATATGTGATGTATGAGATCATGTTCTTGTAATAGGAATCACGACTTGCATGTCAATGAGTATGACAACCGGCAGGAGCCATAGGAGTTGTCTTATTTATTGTATGACCTGCGTGTCAATGAATAAACGCCATGTAATTACTTTACTTTATTGCTAAACCATTAGCCATAGTAGTAGAAGTAATAGTTGGCGAACAACTTCATGGAGACACGATGATGGAGATCATGGTGTCTTGCCGGTGACGAAGATGATCATGGCGCCCCGAAGATGGAGATCAAAGGAGCAATATGATATTGGCCATATCATGTCACTATTTGATTGCATGTGATGTTTATCATGTTTTACATCTTATTTGCTTAGAACGATAGTAGCTTAAATAAGATGATCCCTCGCAATAATTTCAAGAAAGTGTTCCCCCTAACTGTGCACCGTTGCGAAGGTTCGTTGTTTCGCAGCACCACGTGATGATCGGGTGTGATAGATCCTAACGTTCGAATACAACGGGTGTAAGCCAGATTTACACACGCAATACACTTAGGTTGACTTGACGAGCCTAGCATGTACAGACATGGCCTCGGAACACGGAAGACCAAAAGGTCGAGCATGAGTCGTATAGAAGATACGATCAACATGAAGATGTTCACCGATGTCGACTAGTCCGTCTCACGTGATGATCGGACACGGCCTAGTTGACTCGGATCATGTTTCACTTAGATGACTAGAGGGATGTATGTCTGAGTGGGAGTTCATTGAATAATTTGATTAGATGAACTTAATTATCATGAACTTAGTCCAAAATCTTTACAATATGTTTTGTAGATCAAATGGCCCACGCTAATGTTGCCCTCAACTTCAACGCGTTCCTAGAGAAAACCAAGCTGAAAGATGATGGCAACAACTACACGGACTGGGTCCGGAACCTGAGGATCATCCTCATAGCTGCAAAGAAAGATTATGTCTTAGAAGCACCGCTAGGTGAAGCACCCATCCCAGAGAACCAAGACGTTATGAACGCTTGGCAATTTCATGCTGATGATTACTCCCTCGTTTAGTGAGGCATGCTTAACAGCTTAGAACCGGGGCTCCAAAAGCGTTTTGAGCACATGGAGCATATGAGATGTTCGAAGAGCTGAAAATGGTTTTCCAAGCTCATGCCCGGGTCAAGAGATATGAAGTCTCCGACAAGTTCTTTAGTTGTAAGATGGAGGAAAATAGTTCTGTCAGTGAGCACATACTCAAAATGTCTGGGTTGCACAAGTGCTTGACTCAGCTGGGAGTTAATCTCCCGGATGACGCGGTAATTGACAGAATCCTTCAGTCACTTCCACCGAGCTACAAGAGCTTTGTGATGAACTTCAATATGTAGGGGATGGAAAAGACCATTCCGGAGGTATATTCAATGCTGAAATCAGCAGAGGTAGAGATCAAAAAGGAACATCAAGTGTTGATGGTGAATAAAACCACTAAGTTCAAGAAAGGCAAGGGTAAGAAGAACTTCAAGAAGGACGGCAAGGGAGTTGCCGTGCCCGGTAAGCCAGTTGACGGGAAGAAGCCAAAGAATGGACCCAAGCCTGAGACTGAGTGCTTTTATTGCAAGGGAAGTGGTCACTGGAAGCGGAACTACCCCAAGTACTTAGCGGACAAGAAGGCCGGCAACACCAAAGGTATATGTGATATACATGTTATTGATGTGTACCTTACCAGCACTCGTAGTAGCTCCTGGGTATTTGATACCGGTGCGGTTGCTCATATTTGTAACTCAAAGCAGGAGCTGCGGAATAAGCGGAGACTGGCGAAGGACGAGGTGACGATGCACGTCGGGAATGGTTCCAAGGTCGATGTGATCGCCGTCGGCACGCTACCTCTACATTTACCTATGAGGTTAGTTTTAAACCTCAATAATTGTTATTTAGTGCCAGCTTTGAGCATGAACATTGTATCTGGATCTCGTTTAATACGAGATGGCTACTCATTTAAATCCGAGAATAATGGTTGTTCTATTTATATGAGAGATATGTTTTATGGTCATGCCCCGATGGTCAATGATTTATTCTTAATGAATCTCGAACGTGATGTTACACATATTCATAGTGTGAATACCAAAAGATGTAAAGTTGATGATAGTCCCACATACTTGTGGCACTGCCGCCTTGGTCACATTGGTGTCAAGCGCATGAAGAAGCTCCATGCTGATGGACTTTTAGAGTCTCTCGATTATGAATCATTTGACACATGCGAACCATGCCTCATGGGCAAAATGACCAAGACTCCATTCTCTGGAACAATGAATTCAGCAACCAACTTATTGGAAATCATACATATTGATGTGTGCGGTCCAATGAGCGTTGAGGCTCGCGGAGGATATCGTTATGTTCTCACTCTCACTGACGACTTGAGTAGATATGGGTATGTCTACTTGATGAAACACAAGTCTGAGACCTTTGAAAAGTTCAAGGAATTTCAGAATGAGGTAGAGAATCAACGTGACCGAAAGAAAAAATTCTCACGATTAGATCGTGGAGGAGAATATTTAAGTCACGAATTTGGTATGCACTTAAGGAAATGTGGAATCGTTTCACAACTCACGCCGCCTGGATCACCTCAGCGTAACGGTGTGTCCGAACATCGTAATCGCACTTTATTGGATATTGTGCGATCTATGATGTCTCTTACCGATTTACCGCTATCATTTTGGGGATATGCTCTAGAGACAGCTACATTCACTTTAAATAGGGCACTGTCTAAATCCGTTGAGACGACACCATATGAATTATGGTTTGGAAAGAAACCTAAGCTGTCATTTCTAAAAGTTTGGGGATGCGATGCTTATGCAAAGAAACTTCAACCTGAAAAGCTCAAACCCAAGTCGGAAAAATGCGTCTTCATAGGATACCCTAAGGAAACCATTGGTTATACCTTCTACCTAAGATCCGAAGGCAAGATCTTTGTTGCCAAGAACGGGTCCTTTCTGGAGAAAGAGTTTCTCTCGAGAGAAGTAAGTGGGAGGAAAGTGGAACTTGATGAAGTACTACCTCTTGAACCGGAAAGTAGCGCAGCTTAGGAAGATGTTCCTGTGGTGCCTACACCGACTCGAGAGGAAGTTAATGATGATGATCAAGGTACATCGGATCAAGTTACTACTGAACTTCATAGGTCCACAAGGACACGTTCCACACCAGAGTGGTATGGTAACCCTGTCCTGGAAATCATGTTGTTAGACAACGGTGAACCTTCGAACTATGAAGAAGCGATGGCGGGCCTAGATTCCAACAAATGGCTTGAAGCCATGCAATCCGAGATAGGATCCATGTATGAAAATGAAGTGTGGACTTTGACAGACTTGCCCGATGATCGGCGAGCGATAGAAAACAAATGGATCTTTAAGAAGAAGACGGACGCGGATGGTATGTTACCATCTATAAAGCCCGACTTGTCGCTAAGGGTTATCGACAACTTCAAGGGGTTGACTACGATGAGACTTTCTCTCCCGTAGAGAAGCTGGAGTCCGTACGAATCATGTTAGCAATTGCCGCATACTATGATTATGAGATTTGGCAAATGGACGTCAAAACAGCATTCCTTAACGGCTATCTTAAGGAAGAACTGTATATGATGCAGCCGGAAGGTTTTGTCGGTCCTGAGAATGCTAACAAGGTATGCAAACTCCAGCGATCCATTTATGGGCTGGTGCAAGCATCTCGGAGTTGGAACATTCGCTTTGATGAGATGATCAAAGCGTTTGGGTTTATGCAGACTTATGGAGAAGCCTGTGTTTACAAGAAAGTGAGTGGGAGCTCTGTAGCATTTCTCATATTATATGTAGATGACATACTTTTGATGGGAAATGATATAGAACTTTTGGATAGCATTAAGGCCTACTTGAATAAGTGTTTTTCAATGAAGGACCTTGGAGAAGCTGCTTACATATTAGGCATCAAAATCTATAGGGATAGATCGAGACGCCTCATAGGTCTTTCACAAAGCACATACCTTGATAAGATATTGAAGAAGTTCAATATGGATCAGTCCAAGAAGGGGTTCTTGCCTGTGTTGCAAGGTGTGAAATTGAGCTCAGCTCAATGCCCGACCACGGCAGAAGATAGAGAAAAGATGAGTGCCATCCCCTATGCCTCAGCTATAGGGTCCATTATGTATGCCATGCTGTGTACCAGACCTGATGTAAACCTTGTCGTAAGTTTGGTAGGAAGGTACCAAAGTAATCCCGGCATGGAACACTGGACAGCGGTCAAGAACATCCTAAAGTACCTGAAAAGGACTAAGGATATGTTTCTCGTTTATGGAGGTGACGAAGAGCTCGTCGTAAAGGGTTACGTCGATGCTAGCTTCGACACAGATCTGGATGACTCTAAGTCACAAACCGGATATGTGTATATTTTAAATGGTGGGGCAGTAAGCTGGTGCAATTGCAAGCAAAGCGTCGTGGCGGGATCTACATGTGAAGCAGAGTATATGGCAGCCTCAGAGGCAGCGCATGAAGCAATCTGGGTGAAGGAGTTCATCACTGACCTAGGAGTCATACCCAATGCGTCGGGGCCGATCACACTCTTCTGTGACAACACTGGAGCTATTGCACTTGCCAAGGAGCCCAGGTTTCACAAGAAGACCAGGCACATCAAGCGTTGTTTCAACTCCATTCATGAAAATGTTCAAGATGGAGACATAGATATTTGTAAAGTACATACGGACCTTAATATAGCAGATCCATTGACTAAACCTCTCCCTAGAGCAAAACATGATCAACACCAGAACTCTATGGGTGTTCGATTCATCACAATGTAACTAGATTATTGACTCTGGTGCAAGTGGGAGACTATTGGAAATATGCCCTAGAGGCAATAATAAAATGGTTATTATTATATTTCCTTGTTCATGATAATTGTCTATTGTTCATGCTATAATTGTGTTATACGGAAATCGTAATACATGTGTGAATATATAGACCACAACACGTCCCTAGTGAGCCTCTAGTTGACTAGCTCGTTGATCAACAGATAGTCATGGTTTCCTGACTATGGACATTGGATGTCATTGATAATGGGATCACATCATTAGGAGAATGATGTGATGGACAAGACCCAATCCTAAGCGTAGCACAAGCTCGTGTAGTTCGTTTTGCTAGAGCTTGTCCAAATGTCAAGTATCATTTCCTTAGACCATGAGATTGTGCAACTCCCGGATACCGCAGGAGTGCTTTGGGTGTGCCAAACGTCACAATGTAACTGGGTGACAATAAAGGTGCACTACGGGTATCTCCGAAAGTGTCTGTTGGGTTGGCACGAATCGAGACTGGGACTTGTCACTCCGTACGACGGAGAGGTATCTCTGGGCCCACTCGGTAATGCATCATCATAATGAGCTCAATGTGACCAAGTGTCTGGTCACGGGATCATGCATTACGGTACGAGTAAAGTGACTTGCCGGTAACGAGATTAAACAAGGTATTGGGATACCGACGATCGAATCTCGGGCAAGTAACGTACCGATTGACAAAGGGAATTGTATACGGGATTGATTGAATCCTCAACATCGTGGTTCATCCGATGAGATCATCGAGGAGCATGTGGGAGCCAACATGGGTATCCAGATCCCGCTGTTGGTTATTGACCGGAGAGTCGTCTCGGTCATGTCTGCATGTCTCCCGAACCCGTAGGGTCTACACACTTAAGGTTCGATGATGCTAGGGTTGTTGAGATATTAGTATGCGGTAACCCGAAAGTTGTTCGGAGTCCCGGATGAGATCCCGGACATCACGAGGAGTTCTAGAATGGTCTGGAGGTGAAGATTTATATATAGGAAGTCCAGTTTCGGCCATCGGGAAAGTTTCGGGGGTCACCGGTATTGTAACGGGACCACTGGAAGGGTCCCGGGGGTCCACCGGGTGGGGCCACCTATCCCAGAGGGCCCCATGGGCTGAAGTGGGAGGGGAACCAGTGTTGGGGAATGTAGCAGAAATTCAAAATTTTCCTACGTGTCACCAAGATCTATCTATGGAGAAACCAGCAACGAGAGGAAGGAGAGTGCATCTACATACCCTTGTAGATCGCTAAGCGGAAGCGTTCAAGAGAACGGGGTTGAAGGAGTCGTACTCGTCGTGATCCAAATCACCGGAGATCCTAGTGCCGAACGGACGACACCTCCGCGTTCAACACATGTACAGCCCGGTGACGTCTCCCATGCCTTGTTCCAGCAAGGAGAGAGGGAGAGGTTGAGGAAGACTCCATCCAGCAGCAGCACAACGGCGTGGTGGTGGTGGAGGAGCGTGGCAATCCTGCAGGGCTTCGCCAAGCACCGCGAGAGAGGAGGAGTACTTGGGAGAGGGGGAGGGCTGCGCCGGAACTTCGTTATATGCTCCTATGCGCCTCCCCACTATATATAGGGGTGGAGGGGCTGATTTCTTGCCCTCCAAGTCCATTGGGGCGTTGGCCAAGGTGGGAGGAAAGAAATCCCATCATTTCCTTCCCCACCGATTGTTATCCCCCCTTTTTAGGGATCTTGATCTTATCCCTTCGGGATATGATCTTATTCCTTCTAAGGGGGAATCTTGGTGCGCCTTGACCAGGGGTGTGGGGCCTTGCCCCCACTACCCACGTTCATGTGGGTCCCCCCATGCAGGTGGGCCCCACTCCAGAACCTTCTAGAACCTTCCCGGTACAATACCGAAAAATCCCGAACATTTTCCGGTGGCCAAAATAGGACTTCCCATATATAAATCTTTACCTCCGGACCATTACGGAACTCCTCGTGACGTCCGGGATCTCATCCGGGACTCCGAACAACATTCGGTAACCACATACAAACTTCCTTTATAACCCTAGCGTCATCGAACCTTAAGTGTGTAGACCCTACGGGTTCGGGAGACATGTAGACATGACCGAGACGTTCTCCGGTCAATAACCAACAGCGGGATCTGGATACCCATGTTGGCTCCCACATGTTCCACGATGATCTCATCGGATGAACCACGATGTCAAGGACTTAATCAATCCCGTATACAATTCCCTTTGTCTAGCGGTATTGTACTTGCCCGAGATTCGATCGTCGGTATCCTTATACCTTGTTCAATCTCGTTACCGGCAAGTCTCTTTACTCGTTCCGTAACACATCATCCCGTGATCAACTCCTTGGTCACATTGCGCATATGATGATGTCCTACCGAGTGGGCCCAGAGATACCTCTCCGCTTATACGGAGTGACAAATCCCAGTCTCGATTCGTGCCAACCCAACAGACACTTTCGGAGATACCTGTAATGCACCTTTATAGCCACCCAGTTACGTTGTGACGTTTGGTACACCCAAAGCATTCCTACGGTATCCGGGAGTTGCACAATCTCATGGTCTAAGGAAAAGATACTTGACATTAGAAAAGCTTTAGCATACGAACTACACGATCTCTATGCTATGCTTAGGATTGGGTCTTGTCCATCACATCATTCTCCTAATGATGTGATCCCGTTATCAATGACATCCAATGTCCATAGCCAGGAAACCATGACTATCTGTTGATCACAACGAGCTAGTCAACTAGAGGCTCACTAGGGACATATTGTGGTCTATGTATTCACACGTGTATTACGATTTCCGGATAATACAGTTATAGCATGAATAAAAGACAATTATCATGAACAAGGAAATATAATAATAACTAATTTATTATTGCCTCTAGGGCATATTTCCAACAGTCTCCCACTTGCACTAGAGTCAATAATCTAGTTCACATCGATATGTGATTAACACTCAAGGTCACATCCCCATGTGACTAACACCCAAAGAGTTTAGGGTTTGATCATGTTATGCTTGTGAGAGAGGTTATAGTCAACGGGTCTGAACCTTTCAGATCCGTGTGTGCTTTACAAATCTCTATGTCATCTCCTAGATGCAGCTACCATGCTCTATTTGGAGCTATTCCAAATAACTGTTCTACTTGGAGCTATTCTAAATTGTTGCTCCATCATACGTATCCGGTATCTCTACTCAGAGCTATCCGGATAGGTGTTAAGCTTGCATCGACGTAACACTTTACGACGAACTCTTTTACCACCTCCATAATCGAGAAAATTCCTTAGTCCACTAGTTACTAAGGATAACTTTGACCGCTGTCCTGTGATCCATTCTTGGATCACTCTTGTACCCCTTGACTGACTCATGGCAAGGCACACTTCAGGTGCGGTACACAGCATAGCATACTATAGAGAGCCTATGATAAAAGCATAGGGGACGACCTTCGTCCTTCCTCTTTCTTCTGCCGTGGTCGAGCTTTAAGTCTTAACTTCATACCTTACAACTCAGGCAAGAACTCCTTCTTTGACTGATCCATCTTGAACACCTTCAAGATTATGTCAAGGTACGTGCTCATTTAAAAGTATTATTAAGCATTTTGATCTATCTTATAGATCTTGATGCTCAATGTTCAAGTAGCTTGATCCAGGTTTTCTATTGAAAACACCTTTCAGATAACCCTATATGCTTTCTAGAAATTCTACATCATTTCTGATCAACAATATGTCAAGAACATATACTCATCAGAAATTCTATAGTGCTCCCACTCACTTCTTTGGAAATACAAGTTTCTCATATTGTACAAACCCAAAATCTTTGATCATCTCATCAAAGTGTACATTCCAACTCCGAGATGCTTACTCCAGTCCTTAGAAGGATCGCTGGAGCTAGCATACCTTTTAGCATCCTTAGGATTGACAAAACTTTTCTGATTGTATCACATACAACCTTTCCTTACAAAAACTGGTAAGGAAACTTGTCTTGACATCCATCTGCCAGATTTCATAAATGCAGCCAATGCTAACATGATTCCGACGGACTTTAAGCATCGCTACGGATGAGAAAATCTCATCCTAGTCAACTCCTTGAACTTGTGAAAAATTCTTCGCCACAAGTCGAGCTTCATGGACGGTGACATTACCGTCCACGTCCGTCTTCTTCTTAAAGATCCATTTATCTCAATGGCTTGCCGATCATCGGGCAAGTCCACCAAAGTCCATGCTTTGTTCTGATACATGGATCCTATCTCGGACTTTATGGCTTCTAACCATTTGTCGGAATTTGGGCCCACCATCGCTTCTCCATAGCTCGTAGGTTCATTGTTGTCTAGCAACATGACCTTCAAGACAGGATTACTGTACCACTCTGAAGTAGTACGTATCCATGTCACCCTACAAGGTACGGTAGTGACTTGATCTGAAACTTCATGATCACTATCATAAGCTTCTACTTCAATTGGTGTAGGTGCCACAGGAACAACTTCCTGTGCCCTGCTAAACACTTGTTGAAGTGACGGTTCAATAACCTCATCAAGTCTCCACCATCCTCCCACTCAACTCTTTCGAGAGAAATCTTTCCTCGAGAAAGGACCCGATTCAAGAAACAATCCATATTGCTTTCGGATCTGAATTAGGAGGTATACCCAACTGTTTTGGGTGTCCTATGAAGATGCATTTTATCTGCTTTGGGTTCGAGCTTATCAATCCTGAAACTTTTTCACATAAGCATCGCAGCCCCAAACCTTTAAGAAACGACAACTTAGGTTTCTCTAAACCATAGTTCATACGGTGTCATCTCAACGGAATTACGTGGTGCCCTATTTAAAGTGAATGTGGTTGTCTCTAATGCCTAACCCATGAACGATAGTGGTAATTCGATAAGAGACATCATGGTATGCACCATATACAATAGGGTGCAACTATGATGTTCGGACACACCATCAAACTATGGTGTTCCAGGCGGTATTAATTGTGAAACAATTTCCACAATGTCATAATTGTGTGCCAAAGCTTGTAACTCAGATACTCATCTCTATGATCATATCATAGACATTTCATCCTCTTGTCACGATGATCTTCTACTTCACTCTGAAATTACTTGAACCATTCAATAATTCAGACTTGTGTTTCATCAAGTAAATATTCTCAACATCTACTCGAATCATCTGTGAAGTAAGAACATAACGATATTCACTGCATTCCTCAGCACTCATTGGACTGCACACATCAAAATGTGTTACTTCCAACAAGTTTCTATCTTGTTCCATTTTACTGAAACCGAGGATTTCAGTCATCTTGCCCATGTGGTATGATTTGCATGTCTCAAGTGATTCAAGATCAAGTGAGTTCAAACGGTCCATTTGCATGGAGTTTCTTCATGCATATACACCAATAGACATGGTTCGCATGTCTCAAACTTTTCAAAAACGAGTGAGCCCAAAGATCCATCAACATGGAGCTTCTTCATGCGTTTTATACCGATATGACTTACGTGGCAGTGCCACAAGTAGGTGGTACTATCATTACTATCTTTTGGCATGAACATGTGTATCACTACGATCAAGATTCAATAAACCATTCATTTTAGGTGCAAGACCATTCAAGGTATTATTCAAATAAACAGAGTAACCATTATTCTCCTTAAATGAATAACCGTATTGCGATAGACATAATCCAATCATGTCTATGCTCAACGCAAACACCAATCTCGATGGTAGAGGGAGCGTGCGATGCTTGATCATATCAACATTGGAAACACTTCCAACACATATCGTCAGCTCACCTTTAGCTAGTCTCCGTTTATTCCGTAGCCTTTATTTCGAGTTACTAACACTTAGCAACCGAACCGGTATCTAATACCCTGGTGCTACTAGGAATACTAGTAAAGTACACATTAACATAATGTATATCCAATATACTTCTATCCACCTTGCCAGCCTTCTCATCTACCAAGTATCTAGGGTAATTCTGCTCCAGTGGTTGTTCCCCTTATTACAGAAGCACTTAGTCTCGGGTTTGGGTTCAACCTTGGGTTTCTTCACTAGAGCAGCAGCTGATTTGCCGTTTCATGAAGTATCCCTTCTAGCCCTTGCCCTTCTTGAAACTAGTGGTTTCACCAACCATCAACAATTGATGCTCCTTCTTGATTTCTACTTTCGCGGTGTCAAACATCGTGAATACCTCAAGGATCATCATATCTATCCCTGATATGTTATAGTTCATCACAAAGCTCTAGTAGCTTGGTGGCAATGACTTTGGAGAACCATCACTATTTCATCTGGAAGATCAACTCCCACTCGATTCAAGCGATTGTTGTACTCAGACAATCTGAGCACAAGCACAACAATTGAGCTTTTCTCCGTTAGTTTGCAGGTTAAGAAAATCATCGGAGGTCTTATACCTCTTGACGTGGGCACGAGCCTGAAACCCCAATTTCATCCCTCGAAACATCTCATATGTTCCGTGACGTTTCGAAAACATCTTTGGTGCCTCAACTCTAAACCGTTTATCTGAACTATCACGTAGTTATCAAAATGTGTATGTTCGATGTTCGCAACATCCACAAACGACGTTTGGGGTCCAGCACACTGAGCGGTGCATTAAGGACATAAGCTTTCTACTGTCCGCATAATCTCTACTGTCAACTTTCAACTATATTTTCTCTAGGAACATATCTAAACAGTAGAACTAAAGCGTGAGCTTACGACATAATTTGCAAAAGGTCCTTTTTGACTATGTTCAGGATAATTAAGTTCATCTTATGAACTCCCACTTAGATAGACATCCCTCTGGTCATTTAAGTGATTACATGATCCGAGTCAACTAGGCCGTGTCCGATCATCACGTGAGACGGACTAGTCATCGTCGGTGAACATCTTCATGTTGATCGTATCTACTATACGACTCATGCTCGACCTTTCGGTCTCCGTGTTCCGAGGCCATGTCTGTACATGCTAGGCTCGTCAAGTTAACCCTAAGTGTTTTCGCTGTGTAAATCTGTCTTACACCCGTTGTATGTGAACGTAAGAATCCATCACACCCGATCATCACGTGGTGCTTAGAAGCGACGAACTGTAGCAACGGTGCACAGTTAGGGGAGAACACTTCTTGAAATTGTTGTAAGGGATCATCTTATTTACTACCGTCGTCCTAAGTAAACAAGATGCATAAACATGATAAACATCACATGCAATCAAATAGTGACATGATATGGCCAATATCATTTTGCTCCTTTTGATCTCCATCTTCGGGGCTCCATGATCATCATCGTCACCGGCATGACACCATGATCTCCATCATCATGATCTCCATCATCGTGTCTCCATGAAGTCGTCTCGCCAACTTATTACTTCTACTACTATGGCTACCGGTTAGCAATAAAGTAAAGTAATTACATGGCGTTGTTCAATGACACACAGGTCATACAATAAATTAAGACAACTCCTATGGCTCCTGCCGGTTGTCATACTCATCGACATGCAAGTCGTGAATCCTATTACAAGAACATGATCAATCTCATACAACACATATCATTCATCACATTCTTGTTGGCCATATCACATCACAAAGCATACCCTGCAAAAACAAGTTAGACGTCCTCTAATTGTTGTTGCATGTTTTACGTGGCTGCTATGGGTTTCTAGCAAGAACGTTTCTTACCTACGCAAAACCACAACGTGATATGCCAATTGCTATTTACCCTTCATAAGGACCCTGTTCATCGAATCCGTTCCGACTAAAGTGGGAGAGACTGGCACCCGCTAGCCACCTTATGCACCAAGTGCATGTCAATCGGTGGAACCTGTCTCACGTAAGAGTACGTGTAAGGTCGGTCCGGGCCGCTTCATCCCACAATACCGTCGAAACAGGATTGGACTAGTAAAAGTAAGCATATTGAGCAACATCAACGCCCACAACTACTTTGTGTTCTACTCGTGCAAAGAATCTACGCAATAGACCTAGCTCTGATACCACTGTTGGGGAACGTAGCAGAAATTCAAAATTTTCCTACGTGTCACCAAGATCTATCTATGGAGAAACCAGCAACGAGAGGAAGGAGAGTGCATCTACATACCCTTGTAGATCGCTAAGCGGAAGCGTTCAAGAGAACGGGGTTGAAGGAGTCGTACTCGTCGTGATCCAAATCACCGGAGATCCTAGTGCCGAACGGACGGCACCTCCGCGTTCAACACACGTACAGCCCGGTGACGTCTCCCATGCCTTGATCCAGCAAGGAGAGAGGGAGAGGTTGAGGAAGACTCCATCCAGCAGCAGCACAACGGCGTGGTGGTGGTGGAGGAGCGTGGCAATCCTGCAGGGCTTCGCCAAGCACCGCGAGAGAGGAGGAGTACTTGGGAGAGGGGGAGGGCTGCGCCGGAACTTCGTTATATGCTCCTATGCGCCTCCCCACTATATATAGGGGTGGAGGGGCTGATTTCTTGCCCTCCAAGTCCATTGGGGCGTTGGCCAAGGTGGGAGGAAAGAAATCCCATCATTTCCTTCCCCACCGATTGTTATCCCCCCTTTTTAGGGATCTTGATCTTATCCCTTCGGGATATGATCTTATTCCTTCTAAGGGGGAATCTTGGTGCGCCTTGACCAGGGGTATGGGGCCTTGCCCCCACTACCCACGTTCATGTGGGTCCCCCATGCAGGTGGGCCCCACTCCGGAACCTTCTAGAACCTTCCCGGTACAATACCGAAAAATCCCGAACATTTTCCGGTGGCCAAAATAGGACTTCCCATATATAAATATTTACCTCCGGACCATTCTGGAACTCCTCGTGACGTCCGGGATCTCATCCGGGACTCCGAACAACATTCGGTAACCACACACAAACTTCCTTTATAACCCTAGCGTCATCGAACCTTAAGTGTGTAGACCCTACGGGTTCGGGAGACATGTAGACATGACCGAGACGTTCTCCTGTCAATAACCAACAGCGGGTTCTGGATACCCATGTTGGCTCCCACATGTTCCACGATGATCTCATTGGATGAACCACGATGTCAAGGACTTCATCAATCCCGTATACAATTCCCTTTGTCTAGCGGTATTGTACTTGCCCGAGATTCGATCGTCGGTATCCTTATACCTTGTTCAATCTCGTTACCGGCAAGTCTCTTTACTCGTTCCGTAACACATCATCCCGTGATCAACTCCTTGGTCACATTGCGCATATGATGATGTCCTACCGAGTGGGCCCAGAGATACCTCTCCGCTTATACGGAGTGACAAATCCCAGTCTCGATTCGTGCCAACCCAACAGACACTTTCGGAGATACCTGTAATGCACCTTTATAGCCACCCAGTTACGTTGTGACGTTTGGTACACCCAAAGCATTCCTACGGTATCCGGGAGTTGCACAATCTCATGGTCTAAGGAAAAGATACTTGACATTAGAAAAGCTTTAGCATACGAACTACACGATCTCTATGCTATGCTTAGGATTGGGTCTTGTCCATCACATCATTCTCCTAATGATGTGATCCCGTTATCAACGACATCCAATGTCCATAGCCAGGAAACCATGACTATCTGTTGATCACAACGAGCTAGTCAACTAGAGGCTCACTAGGGACATATTGTGGTCTATGTATTCACACGTGTATTACGATTTCCGGATAATACAGTTATAGCATGAATAAAAGACAATTATCATGAACAAGGAAATATAATAATAACTAATTTATTATTGCCTCTAGGGCATATTTCCAACAACCAGCCCCTGGTGGGCTAGTGCGCCCCCCCTTGGGCCTCCCCCCGCGCCTAGGGTTGGAAACCCTAGGGGTGGGGGGCGCCCCACTTGACTTGGGGGGCAAGCCACCCCCTTGGCCGCCCCCCCCCCCATCTAGATGGGATCTACAGGGGCCGAAGCCCCCCTGGACCCCTATATAAAGAGTGGGGAGGGGGGGCTGCGCACCCTAGCCCCTGGCGCCTCCCTCTCCCTCCCGTGACACCTCTCCCTCTCGCTGTGCTTGGCGAAGCCCTGCCGAGATCGCTACTGCATCCACCACCACGCTGTCGTGCTGCTGGATCTCCATCAACCTCTTCTTCCCCCTTGCTGGATCAAGAAGGAGGAGACGTCTTCCCAACCGTGTGTGTGTTGAACGCGGAGGTGCCGTCCGTTCGGCGCTAGGATCTCTGGTGATTTGGATCACGACGAGTACGACTCCCTCAACCCTGTTCTCTTGAACGCTTCTGCGCACGATCTACAAGGGTATGCAGATGCACTCCTCTCTCTCGTTGCTAGATGACTCCATAGATTGATCTTGGTGAAGCATAGAAAAAATTTATTTTCTGCTACGTTCCCCAACAACCATTGTTGAGAGAACTTGCACTAGTGAAGGTATGAACCCTAGGCCTTGTTTCTAAGCATTGCAATACCGTTTTCGCTCACTTTTGTTACTTGCTACCTTGCTATTTTTATATTTTCTTCTTACAAAAAATCATATCTACTATCCATATTACGCTTGTATCACCATCTCTTCGCCGAACTAGTGCACCTATACATTTTACCATTGTATTGAGTGTGTTGGGGACACAAGAGACTCTTTGTTATTTGGTTGCAGGGTTGTTTGAGAGAGACCATCTTCATCCTACGCCTCCCACGGATTCACAAACCTTAGGTCATCCACTTGAGGGAAATTCTGTCCTATAAAACTCTGCGCTTGGAGGCCCAACACGAGTCCACAAGAAGAAGGTTGCGTAGTAGACATCAATGAGTTTGCCATCAAGGAATTGGGCGCTCTACATTATTTCCTTGGCATTGAGGTTGTTTAGCGACCTGACGACTTCTTTCTTCATCAGCAGAAGTATGCACATGAGCTACTTGAGCGTGTCCGCATGCTCAACTGTCACCCTGTCGCTACTCCTTTTGACACAAGGGCCAAGGTTTCTGCTCTCAAGGGCTCACCCGCGTTGGATGCTCCATTCTACCAGTCCATTGTTGGTGCTCTTCAGTATCTGACTCTCACCTGGCCGGATCTTCAATATGATGTTCACCAGGTGTGTCTCCATATGCACGCCCCTTGTGACTCCCATTGGACTCTCGTGAAGCGGATTCTCCGCTACATCCGCGGCACGATGGCTCTTGCGTTCACTCTCACGGTGTCTACTTCTCTGGAGATGGTGGCCTACTCCGACGTGGACTGGGCCAGCTGCCCTGACTCTCGTTGGTCCACCTCTGGCTACTGCGTCTACCTCGGTCCTTCACTCGTCTTATGGTCATCCAAGCGACAACCTACGGTTTTGCACTCTAGCACGGAGGATGAGTACCGAGCTGTGGTTAACACCGTCACCGAGTGCACCTGGTTAGGACAACTACTTCAGGAGTTACATCATGACGTCTCCCAGGCTACGGTTGTCTACTATGACAACGTATCTGCGGTGTACCTTTCCGCCAACCCCGTTCATTATCGCTGGACTAAGCACATTGAGCTGGACATTCACTTTGTGCGTGAGCAGGTGGCCCTTCGATGCATTCGGGTCTCCATGTTTCGACCGCACAACAGTTCGCCGATGTGATGACTAAGGGACTGCCGTCTTCCATCTTCGAGGAGTTTTGTTCCAGTCTCTGCGTCTCCGGCGTCGCCTTGACTACGAGGGCGGGGCGGAGGGTGTTGAATATATGTGCATGTGTATATTGTGTCTTGGGCCCACCTCCTAGTTTATCTGTATAGTTGAGGTTGTGGCCCCCCTCTGTACTCATATATACGTGTCTGGTGCACCGATCAATGCATTGCATTTGCATAGCCTATACTTCTTGTTCTACAGTTTCCAACACCAGCCTTTAGAGAAAACACAAGAATAGTCATGAATAGAAAAAAATTATATCTCTAAAGTAAGGGTCTTGTGTTTATTTTGTTATTGATCAACAACCAGAAAAAAAATTGTGCTTCAGCTGGCAACGTGTGTTCCAAATTTATCTAATGACAGAGTGGGGCCATATGCTCTACCAATAGAACTTTGCATGTCTTGGAAACTTGATATCTAGAAGCTCCAGATTGGTATTGCCATATGTCTTGATTTATAGAGAACTATCTCATTGACCATTAAAATCAGCTGGTTGAATTGAGCATAAGCCTCCTCAGAAATTCAGAAAAAGGGTGATGGAAATGATCGAAAAATCTTTTGTATTACAAAGCTGGGAAATAGTTATGTTAATATTTCTTTAATAGTTGATCTAAGGTTATGTTAATAGTTATGTTAATATTGCATTTGGGTGTTGGTGGGGAGTGGGTGGGGTCCAATTGTCTAACCATTAACTAAAGAAGATACCTTCAAGCACTCACATCCCGGCAACTGCGCCAGAAATAGCTTGATGTCTGTTACGCAACTTTATTCTTGTAGACTTTGTTGGGCATCCAAGCGCAGAGGTTTGTAGGATAACAAAAAAATTTCCTCAAGTGGTTTATCTAAGGTTAATCAATCCATAGGAGGTGTAGGATGAAAGTGATACTCTCTCAAACAACCCTGCAATCAAATACAACTAATATCATGTGTCCCAAACACATCCAATACAATTGTCAATTGTATAGGTGCACTAGTTCGGTGAAGAGGTGATGATAGATGTGCAATATGGATGGTAGAAATATCTTTTTATAATATGAATAAATAAAAACATAAAGGTAGCAAGTAGCAAAAGTGAGTAAAAACGACGTCTCAGTGCTTGGAAACGAGGCCTAGGGTTCATACTTTCACTAGTGCAATCTCTCAACACTACTACCAAAATTGAATAATATGATAAACCCTCACGGTGCAGCAAAGAATCACTCCAAAGTTTCTAGTTATATCAGATAAAGTAGAATGATACTGCATATCGTCTTTCCAATCAATCTTATGAACCACCCCAAAGTGTCATGAATACTCCTAGAGATCGTACTACGACAACACTATATGATACATATCGATTAATTCTTATGTCACACAGATTACCCCAAGGTCAAGACAGGTATCCGCGAGTAAGACATGCATCATGTGATCTCAAATCCAAAATATTCAATCCAATATAAAGAAACCTCAAACAGCAAGACTCAATTCAACACAAAATAGATAGAGGATGAGAACATCATAAGACCCAACTATACTGAAAAAGCTTGTGATACATCAAGATCATGTCAAATCAAGAACGAGAGAGAGAGAGAGAGAGAGAGAGAGAGATCAAACGCATAGGTACTGGTACAAATCCACAACCCCGAGGATGAACTACTCACACATCACTATGGAGTCAACAAGGATGATGAAGATGCCTCCCATTTTGGCTTTCCCTTTCGGCAAGGCGTTGGAAAAGGGCTCCAGATGAGGTCAATATGCAACAGAGGCTTGTGGCAACGGAGTAAAAGTTCTAGGTTTCTATATGGGGGTTTGTCATTTTATAGGATTTTTGAACGTTGGAATCGTGCCTAAAGGAGTTATGAGGGACCCACAAGCCAGGGTGGCCCTTCCTACCCGCTACGCGCCCCACCAAGGCTCCTTTGGCCTCTGAACGCCTATGCCCTATGGGCCCCTCCATGCAGAGGGCCTAGGTGCCCTGGTCTTCTTCCGACACGAAAACACCTTCAATTTTTTTCTTCTGATTTTTCTAGTGACTTTTTCTGTGGTGATTTCCCGAGATCCCAAAAATAGCAGAAAAACAAAACTGGCGCTCGTCACTGAATTAATAGGCTTGTTCCTAAAAAGGATTTAAAAGATTGCAAACTTAAAGGATAATAGGCATGAAACATAAAAAAACTGGTGCATAATACTACCAAACCATTTTGGCTCGTTAAGGTACTACGTTAATGCAGGGGGGTTGTGTGGAACAGTGGCAAGTGCTATCCAGCACCGGTCAATGAGGACGGAAGAATTTATAGTGTAGCTAGTACTTGGAACAGTGTGGAACAGTAGCTGCCTCGGCTTCTTTTGTTCTTGGACCTCTGCTCCTCTCCTCTCTCTCCCACCTCCTGCTAGAAAAAAGTTTTCTTTCCCCAAAGTCCGGCCAGCCAGCCAGGATGCAGGGCGCCGCCGCCGCCGCCGCCGTCGACGGGAGGAGCAGGGCGCCGGACCAGGGTCCGGCCGACGAGGAGAGCGCCAAGAAGCCGCGCCTGGACCTGCCCGACGCCCACTCCGTGAAGCAAGAGCTCGTCGCTCCAGATGCGGCCGGAGGAGGGGAAGGAGGCGCCATCGTCGCCTACAGCCCGAGAGAGGAGCTCGCCGTGAGGATCGACAAGCGCCTGCTCCACTGCCCCCTCTGCACCCTCCCCTTCAAGCCCCCGTCTTCCAGGTTCTTCCCTTTTTTTTCTCCCACACTCGCTCTCGGTGCCGTGCCGGCCGGTGAAACATCCATCCTTTCCTTCCTCAAGAAGATGTGCTGATTTGTGTTCCTGCTGCTGCAGTGCAAAGCCGGGCACCTGGCCTGCGGCGGCTGCGTGGCCGAGCTGCCCTGCGGCCAGTGCAAGGCGTGCGTGGACGGCGCCGGCTTCTTCGACCCCTGCCCCGCGCTGGACGCCGTCGTCTCCTCCACCAGGACCGAGTGCCCCAACCCCGGCTGCAAGCGGTACGTCACCTACCACGAGGTCCCCGAGCACCAGACCGCGTGCGCGCACGCGCCCTGCCGCTGCACGGAGCCCGGCTGCGGCTACGTCGGCGCGCCGCAGGCGCTCGCCGGCCACCTCCACACCGTCCACTCGGTGCCGGTGCGCGCCGTGCAGTACGGCAAGGCCAGCCAGCTCCGCCTGCCGGTGTCGGCGCCGCGGCTGGTGCTCCTCGGCGACGACGACAACCGCGTGTTCCTCCTCACCGTGGGCGCGCTCGGCGCCGGCGTCACCGCCGTGTCCGTGGTGTGCGCCAGGGCGAGCGCGGCGACGCGGCCCCGGTTCGCCTGCAAGATGTGGGTCAACCTGGAGCCGGCGAAGTGCGGCAAGGAGGACATGGTGCTGGTGGACATGCACATGAGGAGCAGCTCGTCCCCCGGCACGGTGGTCGCCGCGGGCGAGCCGACGTTCCTGATGGTGCCGCCCATGTACCTGGTGCCAGCAGCAGCAGCAGGGGACGGGGCTGCGTCCATGGAAGTTCCCCTGCACATCCGCATCGACAAGCTCTCCCCTTGGTCCGACGCATTGCTTTGATTAGCTCCAGCACTCAAGGCAGTTCGTGGTTGCTTATCTTGGAGTTCCAGCTTAAACTAAGTACTCTATTTGGGTGATGTTTATTAGCAGATGCAGTTCATCTTTGATGTAGTCCTATCCTACCTAGTAGTCAAGTCGTTGTAAGGTATTTAAATCGGAGGATATTAAGCTTGGTGCTAATCCTGTGGTGAAATGCATCTTCTTCCGATGTTATATCATTCCAAGTTGCAAGCATTTCATTCGCATCTGTTGCAATCTATCTATCTCATGTCAAGAAATGTTATCCATGACACCAAAGCGACGCTTAATGCGGGTTTACATGAGGATAATGAGGAAGAAAGGAGGCCTTCTGTCAAAAAAATCTCCCAACACTTCTCTATGTATGAACTTGAATATTCCACATGCAAGATCTCTAGCCTATGTTGATGCAGCATTTATTTATTTATTTGCGAAAAATGTTGATCGGCATATAACCCTGCAGTAACTCTTCTATATGTTGATTCAGCATATAACCCTGCATCTCTGTACACTGCTTAAACTGCTAATAATAATGTTTTAAGCCCTCCTTGAGGGCTGCAGTCTGCCAAAACAAACTAGTAACTTCTACTTTACGTGGCCATAATTATTTTTCAGATGAATGAGCTTTCTAAGAAGAAAAAAACTATTTTCTAACAAAATAATCATTCTATAGTAAAATAAAAACAAGGCAATTACCGAGTCATCGACACTATTAAGTGTAAACCTCTACTTACAAACTGGATGGCGGCCGAGAATACCCTACCAAACTATTGCTATTGACCGATGGGCATTGCATACGTTTGGATAACTCCCAAAATCTTAGATTTGAGTCAGTGATTTACTTATTTATTGGTTTTGTTGATAGTAGAAGACTGTCTCAGCTAGTGGAGCGTCAAGACGCTTGCTTTTTTAGTTGTCCCTCTTGATTTTGCCCCCGGCACATGTTGGCACATTTAAAACTGGGGTACCCCGAGCGTAATTAAAGATGGACCAGCCCAAAAAGCCACGTCGGAAAGGTCTTTCAGACGCCACCGAAATATGCAAAAATTTGGAAATTCATAACCTATTTCAAATTTTGAGTTTCAAAAATCAATAATTTTAATGATTTTTAACCTAGTTTAATTTTGGCTCAAAATTCAGGGTTGCAAGTATTTCGGACCCCACTGAAGTATGTGAGATTTCGTTGAAATTTTGAACCCTCGGTACGAGAAGAAACTACACTGGAATTCCTCTTCACAATTAGTACTACAACATCCAGAAGGAGCTAATTACGTGGCGGCATGCAGACCTTTGTGTAGGTTTACTGCCAATTAAATCTACCCTTGTTAAACTAGATCTACAAAAAATGTTAGGAGTGACGTTTTAGGACGGTGTCCCGAACGCGGGCCTCCTTAGCACACATGCCTCGCATGCAGACAGCTATCACAGAGGCCGTGTGAGGTTGCGTTCTACGGTGCATAGCCTACCGCTGTCGGGGGTGACAAGTGTCGAGAAGTCCGCCTCGATCATCAAAGGCGACTTCCCCACACCACCGACACTCTCGGTCAAGGCTATTAACGCCACATGCTCCCGCGTGGACTTTCCGGAGTTGCTATTTCATGAGGACATCATGCAATATATATCTTTTTATATTACAGAGTGCAATTTTAAAATTTTCAACTTGTCTCACTCAAGCGATTTTTCTCATTCCCCCAAGTGATGGAACTTTTCAGCAATATTATTGATGCGTAATGGTATGATGCATCAAGCATGTCATGTTCTATGTGTTAGTGATTTCTCTTTTTCTTGAACCTCGGTAGGATTTATTTTTGCGGCAAACTGAATTTTGTTCATCCCCAATTAGGCCTTTCACTTACTATCTTTGTTGCAAATTATGCTCCATTATACTCAGTGAGGTGCAATTCCTTCCCTCTGAATTTGGAGTTGTGATGTTTCTGACAATATTATATAAAAGTTTGCAATTTTCTCTATCCAACGGCCGGTTGCTGTAAAAGTGCTCTTCCCAATATGTCATTATATATCAACTGAAATTTCAAGCCATCGACTGATATGTATTTGCAGAGTTTATGATATGTATATATATGGAAGCATAAAAAATGAATATATACCCATCTTAAATATGTTCCCTGCTATTTTCTTTCCTATTAACTGAGTCATGAAATGATTCACTGAGGTGGGAAAATACGTTACTTACGTACAATGCATATATGTGCTTCAATTTTCTCTATTAACAACTTGACATATTGATGTTAATTGTACTAATTGGTCTTAATTTTTCATTTGTCAATGCATGTTTCTTGCCTGCTGCATCTTGCCCATTTGAAGAAGCCATGGTAAATTATTGTTACACATTGTCTTGCTTAGGTGCTTTTCTATCACTTATTTATTTATTTATTCCTACCAGAATGTAGCGACATACTCCCTCCATTCCAACATATAGTGCGCCCGTGCTTCTCGAGGTCCAACTTTGACCATAAATTTAACTAACGAGACCGACTGCGGCGGGAGAAAAAAATTATATAATTGAAAACTTTATTTGAATACGAATTCACTGGTATAACTTTTGCTGCCGCCGCAACCGGTCTCGTTGGTTGAATTTATGTCAAAGTTGAAGCACGGGAATAGATGAAGCACTATATTTTGGAACGGAGCGAGTATCTCAATAGATATATTGTTTTCTTTGCTTATCCAAGATGAACCGGCACAAGGTCACCGCTTTGAATCTTAAATAATTGTTTCCTGTTAGTACCGTGGTTTAATGTTCATATCCCACAATATTTTTATATATCCGTTTTCAAAAAAAAAACAATATTTTTATCCTCCATTGGTTCCAGAAAAAAATTCACCATTAGTTTGCATCCATGAAGCAGGGGGGATATGTTGAAAGCAATTAACATCCCGTTAACATTGTTGGCCTCAGATAGTGATCATGTCTGATGTGAGAAAGGTGACACGTTCATTATTTGTTCGTAAGACTCCATAATAGAGGTGAATCATTTTTCCACTTATTTGTTGAAGAGGACGTTTGCAAATTTAGTGTTCAATGCAAATGCTTTTTTATTTAGCTAAAACCACGCATATATTCATAAAACAAAAAAGTTACAAAGAACACACGCGGCTACAATGAGAGAGCGTGAGAAAATACTAGTGTTGTGAAACTTTGCAGAAAACATCCTCATAGAGAGAAAATAACACACAAATCACTAGAGGTCCCTGCAAAAGCCAACGTAACTTGCTGCCATCGGAAAACCAGCAACACCGAAGCGTACACCGGAGATCCATTGGAGCCAGAACGCACCATCGCCCGTAGGCTTTCTGAGTCGATGAAGAGGGCCGACGTGAACGCCTGAACCCGCATCTTTGTGGCGCGTCGACCGGGGTTGTCCCCGTGCTTCCCGGATCTCGGATCCGCCACAGCAAGCCGATCGACCACGTCGGAGCAAGTCGTCGGATCCGCCAGCCAACCACTGCCTGCCTAGTTCCAGCATAGCCGACAACTCCCATGCGCCAACGCGGCCATCGATTAGGACAACAACCGCCAGACGGACTACCGAAATTGTCTTCACGGG
This sequence comes from Triticum timopheevii, assembly GCA_963921465.1. Classification (NCBI taxonomy): domain Eukaryota; kingdom Viridiplantae; phylum Streptophyta; class Magnoliopsida; order Poales; family Poaceae; genus Triticum; species Triticum timopheevii. The sequence goes on along the minus strand of OY997266.1, from coordinate 9,289,716 downwards.
ATCCACCACAGCGCCGGAGGGCACGCCTTAGCAACGGGGTTGGACCGGAAGATGACATTACCTGGTGCTACTACCGCTGCCTCGTCGGTAGCACTCCAACATACTAGATCCATCGTCCTAGTGGAAAGAAGGAAGACTAATCCCACAAAGCCATCAACGTCATTGCATGGACGTCGCCGAGGTGTAGCTTATTCAGAACAGCGCCGCTGCTACCACCAAAACGACACCGCTGGACACACAAGACTCTGAGGCCAAACGGAGGAACGGGGTACCCTCTCCCTCCGGCCGAAAGACCAGCAAGCGGAGGGAGAGGGGGCCAACTGCCTCGCCGGCGAAGATATGGAGAGACGGCCGTTGCCTTCCTACTCGCCCCGCTTGTGGGAGAGAGAAAGAAACCGCTACGGCCTTCAATGCAAATGCTTGATGCTTTAGGATACGCTCACACCTGAAATACACTTCAATTAGTTTTACTGTAAAAATATTGCATCAGTTAGTATTATTATAATACACTTCCATCAATGCCACATTATTATTTTGAAATGCATAGTCACAAACTTAAAATGGTCGTTTTTCGGTTAATGTTGTTCCAAATTACTTAGTAAATCCATTGAACGTGCTTTTGGCTTGGTGATTTTTCTCTTCGAACGGGAACGGCACCAACAAACAAGTAGAGTAGCATGTATCGCCAGACAGACCTTGATGCCGTCATGGCAACGGGACAAGCGCGAGCAGTTCACATAAACTTCATTCATTGCTTTGCAGGATCAAGTTTTAAAAAAGAGTTGAGTAGAAAATACTCACTCCATCCCATAATATAAGAACGTTTTTTAAACTATACTGATGTCAAAAATGTTTTTATATTATGGGACAAAGGTTTGCAGGTACGTCTACCCTATGTACGTCTACCGTATGCTTTGGTTTGTTTGCCAGTCCGAGAAGGGGTACGAGTACTATGCGCTGACGCCTCTGCACACCTGTACTGACGTTGTCCTCTACTGCTGTGGGCTGTGATCCATCGCCTCACTAGGCAGTAGGCACGCAGCTTTGGCCAACTGGCTAGTGCTGCGTGACGAACGTGTGAGTCAGGGGAAACTGACTGAATCTGTTCCTTTTGTTGGGCGACGAGCCTCGGTATAAACCAGATTCTTCTTTTCTAATCTCTTTGTTTCAAAATATTCGACCCCCACTTGTCTAGATATGGATGTATCTATATTTATTTAGTGTTTAAATACATCGATGTCTAGATAAATGTGAGTCAACTAATTTGAAACGAAGGGAGTAGTACTCATCGTCCAAATGCATCGTCCTTTCAAATAAGATTGTGTTTTGTTGCTCAAGTGAAAATTGTACTCTATTAAGTTAAGGCAACTCGACGAAAACGGACCTCACTAAATGTCCAGAGACAAGTGCAGCTGCTTGTTTGGACGCGTTCTATCTCAAGTAGAGAGTAGAGCTCAATCTCATGTCAGAAATGCATGCATTTTGTGTTCTCCATTGCTATCTGATGGAACTTTTTTCCTATAACTTGTCCGAGATGTCCTACAACTTGGGGAAGGAGAAGGCAGGGGGGTATTTGCAGAAACGTGTGCGCTGACCGGCTCGGGCCCGACGAGTCCAGTTGTTGCTCTGTGATTGGTCCAGGACCAAACTTGCACATGGGATGCAAGTTCTGGAACTGGGTAGGATCATTTTGCAAGTTGTAGGACCAAATCATCACATCTCGGACAAGTTGTAGGACCCCCAATGCTTTTAACTCTAATAAAATGTTCTATTCAGGTAGTAACTTCTACTACACGTGGCCATAATTTTTTTAATGAATGTTTTTTTTGGTTATGAATGACCTTTTTAAGAAAAAAAATCCTTTCCTAACAAAGTAATCATTATATATTGAAATAGAAACAAGTCATCGACACCAAAACAATCTACTTACAAACTCAATGGCAGCCTGCCTCAAAGAAAAAAAACTCAATGGCAGCCAAGAGTTACCCTGCCAAAATATTGGAGTTGACTGAAACGCATGGCACACGTTTGGATAACTCCCCCAAAAATTTAGGGTTGTAGTCCAGTAGCAAGGACACAATGGTGTTTCCTTGCAGGCTAGGGTTCGACTCTCGTTGGGAGCGAATTTTCACGACTCAACCGAATGGGTTTCTTCTATAAAAAAGTTTAGATCTGAACCACTGATTTTTTTTTCATTCATAGCAGAAGAGTATGCCGGCTAGCGGAGAGTGAAAATGCTTGCTTTTTCGGTTGCCCCGGCTGATTTTGCGCCCAACGAGTGTGATTCACATGGCCACGACATCCTTCGTTTGTAAATTCGCACACGTTTTGGAATGACGGATGCACAAACAATCCAAAAGGGCCCGTAAATGCCCAAATCACCTACGACACCCCCATCAGACCATAGGGATTGCCCCGCTCCTCCGAGAAGAAGAGCATGCCACACTTTGACAGTAAGGCCAACCGCCATCTTGGAGATTGGCCCCTGCAACCACATTGGGAGCATGATGGTACGAGAAAGGCCGGGTCCGGGAAGAAACCCTTGGCCTTTGCTTTCTCGAATGAACACAATCATAAATTTAGTAAAATAGAAACAAGGCAACGAGACTAATGGCAGCCCGAAGTTACCTTATCAAATTATTGGCTTTATCGATGGGCAGGGCATGCATTTGGATAACTCCCAAAATTTTGGATCCGAACAAATTTTTTGTTGACCCTCCCAATTTTGCGCTCAAGGTGGGAGATTCGTGTGGCCGCGAGATCCTTTGTCAACAAATTGGCGCCCCCCACATTTTGGTATGACGGGTGAACGCACAATCCAAAACCAAATATGACGCCCCATCGGCCATATGAATCACCACCATGTAGCAGTTACGCGACACCACCGTCGACCACCCCTGTGTGTCGTGGGTCACCGCCTCCGGACAAAGACCAGCACGCGGTGCTGCTCCTTCGAGAAGACGATCCGCCACACTTCGACAGCGGTGACCGACAAAGCATTTTTCACATGGCGGCGGCCTAGGGTTGTGAAAAAACCCATGCATGGCATTTTGACGTCGTTTGGCTTGGTGATTCTTCTTGACGAGCGGCACCGACAAGTACTCCAATTTAAACTAAAATCACGACGAGTAAATCGGAACGGAGGGAGTAGTAGCGTGCATGCATGTATCGGCTCGCCGGGACGAGACAAGCAGCATCAGTTCACAGCTACCACTGCACTCATTGCAAACAGAGTGAAATGCTTTGCAGGCGGCAGGCCCAGTCATTTACGTGTAGCAGCACAGCGCTAGCCACCGAGGAGATGCAATGGCATGGCTCCCCGTTTCCATGGAAAAGTGTAGCTCAGTTCGGGAAGGTGAGGGGTACTACTTTGACTGCTTCTGGCTGACGCCCGGTCAGATTTACTCGGTGGAGTGCTGTCTGTGTGGCGTGTGAGACAAGCGAAAAGATTGCTCGAATCTCTTCAATTTATGTGTATGAGCCAGATTGTTCTTTTGTACTACTAGTATAGTCCTCTCAATTGCATCCATCTTACTAGTGCTACTCCCACACCCTCAGGCCCTTTCAAAATTCAAATGAGATGGCATTTTGTTGCTCAAGTGGGAAATATCTATCATGCTTGTGCTCCATTAGCATCAGCTTCTTTCAACAACTACCTCCATACATTGAAATGTGTGTTACAAATTGAAATGTGTGTCTCGATAAGAAGAAAATAATTGAGCTTTTAACTTGAACTTCAAAAAGGTAGCTACTCATAGCTTTTGCCAACGCCTTTTTAGAAAAAGAAAATCGGTCAAACACGACACAAGTTCGTCCCAACTAGGCCACTTCATTGATATTTGTACAAAAAAATTAACTAGAAACAACAAGCCTAGCACTACTACGCCGCCGCCCACCTTCTGTATGCCGAGGAACCTGTAGAACCGGGTGTAGTCACCGTCGCCATCATTGTCGTCGTCGTCCTGCGTGCCACTGCCTCCCCGCTTACCCCTGACCACCATCGCCAATGCGTGGGGGTTGGCGGCCCGGGTGCCTCCTCGTCATCGATGTCCGCGGCACCGAGCGGCGATCTCCTCGAAGGCGCGTCGCTCCCGCGCCATCTGCTCGCGGACGTAGTCTTCCCTCTCCCATTTGAGGGTGGTCTCGTCGTTGGCGGCCATGGCAGTGTGCTCCTTTTTCACGGGGAGCAACCCCGGCTTGGTCTTCGATCGTACGAGGCAGGAAGAAGAAGGAGAGGGGCGGCCGCCCTCGTTGATGACGAAGGCGCTGTCGCGTATGCGGCGCCCGAGCGGCGTCTCCTGAGGCTCCGGCTTGATGAGGCGGAGCGCCAACAATCTGGAGGAAAGGGAGTTAGAGCCCGACGATGAGTAGGTCGCCGTCTCCATTCGCCGCGGCGTCCAGGAGCTACCACGGCGGCGAGAGAAGGAGGGGGGCGCCGGGTACTCCAGGCGTGGCGTGTTGCCGGCATCAATGTGCTCGAGGACGGCTTCATGGGTGCGGCCGGGAATGCCCCACCATTGGCGGCGCCCCTCGGAGTTGAGGCGTTCGCGGGGCTCGACGTCGTTCGTGGAGGCGAGCTCGTCGGTGTGGCGGCGGTCGAAATACATCGTCCACGGCGTGTGGCTGTCGGGGGCGTACCTCGGCTCGTTCCGTGCTTGCTCCGATAGCAACGACCAGATGCACACTATCTTGGCGCGCCGATCAGCACCGGTGGGCGCCGGAGGCACCGGGATGCCACCGGCGCTCAGCTTACACGAGCCCGGCACCCGCATGTTCGGTGGCGCCGGGTAGTCGGCCTCGTAGAGGAGGCGCGCCTTGTCCTCGTGTAGATGGCAGCGGTCGAAGCCGTTCGCTGCCGCACCGTTGCCTAGGAAGCGCTCGGACATTGCCGTCGGCGGGGAGAGACGAGCGTCGGAGGCGTCGCGGCGAGAGGGGGAGAGAGGGGCATCGGTGGCGAGGCCTTGTGCGTTCACCGGCGAGCGAGGGCGGCTTTTATAACAGCGGATGGCGTGAGAGGGTTGCTACCGTGTGCCGCGTGGGTGAAGCGGGCGGGACAGCGCGGCAGCCTTGGTATTGATCCCCGCGAAAACCGAGGCAATAAGGACAACGAAGGCGGTGAGTTGCTGATTCGGCGAGCCCACTTCTTTTCGCGCCAAAAAACGTTTCCTCAGGCGCCCCCAGCGCACCGGGTTCGGCCTGGGTCCGCCGGTGCCAAATTCGGCCCTAACCGGCGAAAATTGGGCTTCTGGGGACGCGACCGGGCCGATTTTTCGCGCCGGTGACACCGAAAGGGCCTTGGGTGGCTTGTTGGGCGCGCGGATGAAAATGATCTAATTCCTACATTTTGATTTCCTCCAAGCCAAATGAGCCCTTAAAGGCTTAAACCAAAGGATATTAGAGTAGTCAAATCCCCCTCCCCCTAAAAAAGAGTAGTCAAATTTGTAGGAGAAAATCCTGCATTTAACATCTTTTCTAACAACTTTAAAGACTTCTCTTTTTTCAAATGTCTCTCAATTGTTCACTTAACAAGAACAAGTTAAAGAAAAAGAAGTTCTTCACATTCACTAACTATTGCCTGCTCTCTTTCCGTTTTTGTTACATGCAGGTGGCATGTCTACAATTTTCTCTTCATAGTTAGAGCATCTACTGCCGCATATGACAAATATGATCCCACAAACGGCCGCGGACACGTCCGGGTGTCTCCGCGGACAGTGACCTGGCACTCCTCAAATTAACACAACTGTATCCGGATATCTCATACTAGATTCTCAAATCCATACAAAAACATGCAAACTAAAAAACTTAAGAACTACGTAGATACTCCTCGTCAGAGATGTCGACAACCTCTGTGCCCGACTCCGGGTACATGGGTGGCAGCTGCAGCTCCGGCCTCCTCCTCCTCTATCCAGTCCAAATATAGGGCGGATATGACGCAGCCCGGGCGCGTTCACCATGCCAGCCCGGCCCACCACTGGCCCACCCGACCCCACAAAATCCCCCTTCGGAGTAAACCCTAGCTCACTTCACTCTGCTCTGCTTCGCTCCCTGACGATCCCCTTTCTCCAATCCGTCCAATCCCTGGTGCCGGCGAGCAAGTCAAGCACCCACAACCACTCGACGGCAGCTCCGAAGAAGAGTACGAGATGGCGGTCCATATCGCGCTCGAGCGCTCGCGGATCGATAAGGGCGGCAGCTCTGGGTCCGATGCAACGCCTCCTATCGCTCGTCGCCGCAACACCGAGCCGGCGTCAGCCCTTCCCGCCTTGCGCCCAGATGTGTGCGGGCTGCCCAATCTGCTCCGCCCGCCCGACGACCTCCTCCACCTTCGGCCGCTGCTCTACGTGGGCAGCGGTGGGTTCTAGTGCCCGCTCCGCCGGCGCCACGGATGCGGACTTCATAGTCAGAGGCACGTGCTGCCCGCCGCGAGAGGCAGAGGGCAAGGGAGATGGGGGCGGGTCCGACGTGGCTATGCAGTCCTCCCTCCATCGTCGTGTGATGCCGGTGCCCGATAAGGAGGAGCATCTCCTCTCGTGAGTGTACCGTCGCTCACTTACCATGGCGGAGGCGGATGCCTGATAGCTCCGGAGGATCAACACGAAGCAGCTCTGGCTCGGCATTGAGCAATCCGAGCGGGAGGCGGCGGCGGCGGCGGCGGCGGAGGCGGCGAGGGTGGCCAAGCTCAAGCGCAAGCAAGACCGCGTTGTCTGGTGCTTGCAAGGCTACATCGTCATCTCCTCTACCGACGGGTCTAACTCCAACGGCTCTTACGTTGACCCACCTCCTGCTGCGGACGCCTACAACAACGCCGCTGACCGGAAGGGCAAAGGGCCGGCGAGGAAGTGGTGTATCTCGCCCTCTCCTTTTATATAATCTAGTTCTAGCATGTAGTTACAACATGTCGGATCGTTGAACTATGTGAACTATGCCCGTTTGGTGATCTTTTGGTGATGTTATATGTGATTATGCCCGTTTGGTATCGGTTTATATTTCTATTTCATGTCAATTTTGATAGCTTGGTGATTACTACATTTGCATGAATTTATATGAATATAAGGTGCCGGATATAAGATACATGCATGTGAAGGGGCGAATTTAGAAAGTGCCCAGTCATTATCTGCATACACCCGAACGCAATCGCAGACGTTCGAGGCATCGGATTTGCAAAGTCCCATTGTAGATGCTCTTACGCCACACCACCGGCCAAGAAGAGGACGACCGCCACGCGGTGCTGCTCCAAACGCATGGCACTTGGGCCGCGAAAAAACAATGGCATTTGGGCGTCGTTTGGCTTGATGATGATTTTTCTCAACGAATGGCACCAACAAGTAGTAGTAGCATGCATGCATGCATCGCCTCGCCTCGATTTCACAGGCTGTGAGGCCAACTCCAACACACACCTCATCTGATCCGTCTGTGTCAGTTTTAATCCAAACGACCAAACGGATAGACGCCACGGCTCGACACATGACCACATCTGCATTTTTTGTCCATTTGATGTCCAGCCCGCCCTATTTTCAATACAAAATTGCGTCCGGTTTGCGTCCATACGGACATCAACCTTGTCCGCCTTGGGACCGCATGGCGGCTGTCCACCTACCTCCCGCCGTCCCAATTAACTGTACATGCGTGGACGGCCCGTATGTCGGGCTCCTAGCCACATGGGGCCTCGTCCTTTTTAATGTAGAAGCC